>OY728162.1:670119768-671369768 GCA_963277665.1 Viscum album
TTTATTAACTATTTAATATAAAAATACAAAGTGACATGGTAAGTGTCAAACTAATTAACTAAGAGTTAAAACTAAAAGATAAGGTTAATATAATGACCCAAAACTCTCTAAATTTTATTAGTTGAGTGGTTTTAGACCCATACATACTTTAACCTTTAAATAATCTACTTTAGAGCCATTATAAACCGAATATGAATTTATTATAAAATAATATTTCTAGATTTTCCTAAGGTGCCCCCTCCCCCTTATAAAAGGACACCACTTCTAACCAATTATTCACACCTTCAATGCCTTTCGGTTCGGACACCCCATACCCAAATACTCTCTCAACGTCCCTCAATTCAACATAGAGGCCTTAGTTTGATCATAAATCAAACCTAAGGAGCCCTTTTGATCAAATCCGAAGGAAGAACCAAAAGAAGAGGTAACGTCTTCACCACCCTCTTTAATGTTCAGTTCTTCTTCAACTTCTTCTTTCCTTTTTAATTCCATTCTAAAATAATAACTCCATTATCTTCTATATACTGTGATGTTATTATAATTATGGAACTAACAAATTCATTATTCTATCCATCCCTTGAATGACATGTCACCATACGTGCGTACGTACGGACTACCGTCTCCACGTTGTGGTGTAATTGTTGGTCAATATATTTTTATTTAGATGGTTATAATAATGATGTATAATTCATATAAATAATAAATATAACATGATAATGATTCTTTCTATATGATATACCATCAAATTATATATTATGTTAATATCAAAAGAATGATATTGTCGCTCGTGCATACGTACGGACTACCATCTTCACGAACGCGATGAGATTCATTACCCATCGTATCCATTCAAGACTAAATTTCATTTGACGAATAAAAATAACTTTTAGAGACATGATAAAATTCTGGATATGAATAAGATACATCTCATCCCTAACAAATACAGCTCTCATAAAAAATAATATAAAGGAAAATGAATCCATTAACACCTGAAACGACGATAATACTAATATATTATTAACAAATCAATGTTAGAAGATCATATATGGTATCATATTAATGTAAATGATTCTTTTGTAATTCAATAACAATTATTTCACCATTATACATGAGGATAGCCTACCTTTGAGCAAGGAAAAAGTACAATGTAAGGGGTTTCTTATCCAACTTTTAATTCCGTGAGATTTCCATTGTTCACCACTTATTTATTGCATGTGGTGTGTGTACTGCCCATGATTGTATTCATTATTCAATATATTTTAATTTATAGATATTTAAATCATCATTTTATGATAATTCTTTCATGGTTGTATGTTTCTTAAGTTACCAAATTGATAACGGAATTTGAAATTTCAATTTCCACTAATTCGGCTTTAGGCATACTTCATTGATTATTTTACTCCATGATTATGTGTAAAATCACTATTAATTTTATTATGTCCTAATTCCATCACCCCTTTATGTGGATATACTTTTGACACACATAATCACTCTATTGATAAATTCTCAAGTCATCGATTTGAACTTGATAAGAGTAATTTTAACTCAATCTCCATTTGTTGAATTAAATATCCAATTCATTGGTTTTGTTTTTACAAGAATATGTGTGAATGTCATCTGATTGATTTACACTAAATATCCAATCATATTGAGTGTATTTATATTTGTCACATATAATTATGTTGTTGATTTATCCTTAACCTAATGATATGGTATTTATAAGAGAATTCATCTCAATTTACATTCCATTTAGACTTCTTTGTTGTTATACACAAATCACTTTTATATGGTGTATATAATGTACTTTGAAATAGTATATCATGAATCCCTTTATTCTCATGTTATTATAAAGTTATTATTACACAATTATTTGTATTTAAGTGTCTCTCTTTTAGTTAGTAACTCTAACTAAAATATCATTTTAAAATGCTTTAAAGATTTATTATTGTAAATAATTCTCATTAATGTCCATGTTTTAAAAATGATTTTAAATATTTATTAATATTGAAATTAATGTTTTAAAATTAAAATTCATTTTAAAAGTTTCAAATTGGAATGGGACACATTGATTCAAAAATATATATAAAATGGATTCTTGATAAATAGTGATACTTTTAATTGTTTTCAAAGAAAAAGGGTGATGCTTCTCTCAAATAGTTTTGATGATTATTTTCATCTTTGTCAATATCCTTCATTATTCTCGATTAAGGTTAATATGATACAATACAATCTTATATATTTTATCGAATGAGTTATATTTGACTGTGGATGTGCTGTTTTTATACCATTCACGGTTTGTAGATAAAGTATTGAAATTTCATATGCTAGTTTTAATACGAAAGTTTATGTTATGTTTCAAACTGTTCATATGAGGAATGCATTAGACTTAGTAGGTGATGGGTGGAGCCCTCTATAGCTCCACAATTCATCGGTAGGTCTCATGAGACAAACTTGTTTCTTGGCACGAGGCCTTGACAAAATCTTATTTGTAGTCCTGGCACGAGGCCCTGGCTACGTGGTTATGATAGTCTGGCATTATGCATTCCATCTTTATGAAATTGATTATTGATATTGCATGTGATTATTAGACTAGTAGAATATCCATGTGAATAAGTAAATGACATTATTTCATTTTATCTTTGCTATATTATGCTGAAGTTCAAGTTTAAAAGGCTTTTGTTTTAGTTATAAATTGCCTTAAGTGTATATTCTTATCTATGAAAGCTTCTGCTATATTTTTATCCTTACTGAGCATCTAAGCTCACCCCATACAATGTTTTATTTTTCCCATGATGTGAAGAAGTAATTTATGAATGACCTATAGGGATAGTATGAGGGGATATGAAGAAAAGATGTTGTTGTAGTTTTTTTACCTTATGATGTCATGTAAGACTTATGAATATATCTAGTGTTTCGAAGGCTACTAAACTAATTGGTCTTTCGAGATTTGATATTTCTCGTGATCATGCCATTGTTATGTAATAATGCACCGACTCTGGGTAACTGGGGTCGGGGCGTTACAGTTGGTATCATAGGAAGTTTAGTATAAACCTTGGAAGATAGATTTAGATAAACTCTGATTAGAGCTAGTAGACCTAAGATGAACTTTGAGGATTAGTGTAGAAGAACTTCCTAGAAATTTGGTCTTGTAGAGATTTTGTGAGTTTTCTGAGCAATACATCCCTTTCTAGATACGAGCAGGTATAGGCGGCTCTGGCACAGATATACCTAGGGGTAAAACCCGAAAACACTGCTTTGAGCTAGACTCGAACGGGAACTGGTGCACGACAGCGGGCCTTTCTGCTCTCTTGGTTACGACCCTCTCGGGGGATATGCTTAGGATAATTTACATTTTCTTTACAAACCGATTTGAAGTATTACATATAAGATGAGAGTAAATGACCTTGGATAATCTTAATGTGTTTCAAATTGAGAATATGGTGACATGATATTGTTTAAATGATTTTATTACTACCGTTACTCACACAATGCTTTCTGGTTTTAGTCAATGGCTGGATTACAAGGAAGTCCTAGTAACATTAAGAATGATGTACAAGGTGGGAACAATGGTGGAAATGTGAAAAAAATGAAGTGTTGATAGGCGTGAAAGATATCGTGTTAATGCCAAATCAGTTTTCAAAAAATATGATCAACAACATATATATTAACCAACTCCCAGACTAAACAAGGAAGAGAAAGGTGATGAATGATAAGAGCTCTAGCAATGGATACCATGGAGAAAAGAATCCTCAATTTCCATCATGCAGGAAATGTGGAAAGATACACCCAATAAGGTGTCTCAGTGGGACAAAGAAATGCTTTACATGCAGGAAGAAAGAACATAAAGTGAAGAATTACCCAAGAAAAATGAAGAGTATTGTGGAAGAATATAAAAATGGTCCCAAGAAACCGTTTACAGTCATTTTACGTAAATATAGGGGACATGGCCATTACCCGAGTGAATGCCCTATTCTATATGATATTTTCTTGGTCAAAGAAGAAGCTATGTGGAAATAAATGGTTAGAGAAACGATTAAAAAGTATTACCGCTCCTTGTTGATGGGTTTACTTTGGAATAATTTTCTCTTGTATTTGTAACCCTGCAGTTTTCCATGTGAGAATGATATTTGAGAAAGAATTAACTTTTATCTTGTGGATATATTTATAAATAACCATTTGGTTTTATATTATCATTGGGTTTGAGGCAATTACAAGTTATTATAATTTGGGATAAAAATGCAAGGTACGAGATAACATTTATAGTTAAATTATGTTATGGTTATTTTGAGGAATTTAACTCATTTTGGTAATGTTATAAAATATAGTTTTTTATAATAGAAAACACGCAGACCGTGTGAAAACCCATAGCGTCAGACAAAGCTGTGGGAATCGAACCCACAACCAAAGTGCGATTGGTATTTATCGCCTACCACTAGACTACGTGAAGTCCCTAGTTAGTGTGACTATTATTATTTTTAGTTTAATGATTTTATTGATCAATAATATGTTAATTTGGGATCTTATGTCTTATCAAATTAATACCCTTAGTATAAGAAAATGATTTTCTGATTAAGTGATGAATGTTATTTTGGAAGATATTCGCTTTTTTGAGAACACTATATACTCAAAGAAAATAGAATTCTATGGGATTTCATTTGAAGAGTAATGGTGGATTTTTATCTATGTTTTTATTATGAATTTATAGTAATTTGGGTTATTTATGGAAATGATCAACCTATAATAAAGAATATGTGATTAGGATAATCACTATTAAGTATGTGACTTGAAGAGTAGTCGATGTCATTTGTAGATACAATTTAACATGGAAGACTACATAACCAAATTCTTTAATTTTTTGGGTTTCAATATTAGTTTGGGTTATATTGATGTATTTTAAGGACAATTTATTATTGAATGGTATTTATTTAACTTTGGGGTATTGTTGGTTTAATTTTAGAAATTAAGATTAGTATTTTTTTCTCTCTCTAATGGAATATCCATTTGGGGGATCATTAGATCATATACAACCCGTTTTGGTTTTGATTAATCTCTAAAGACAAGGTAAATATATAGTTTATCCTACATGGATCATGTTATTTTATAGAAGCTCTTACAGTGTGACCAAGTCTTCTTGAATACTCATTGTTCAAAAAAATTGAGTTAGTGGTAGAAATTTATTAAAGAATGAAACTCTACTTAAAAAGTAATTATATATCTTTATGTTCTTATTCAATATAATAAATTAATTCCTCATCCTTATGTAATGTAACTTAAAACAAAAAATGGTGTCCTTTTACTTTTCCTACTGAGAGAATAATGACCGTTTTTTCCAACACAATTTTGTTGTTTTCTTATTGTTGACTTTCTTTTGATAATATTTTCTATCCCTCCCCATTAGAACATAACACTTAGTTTATCGTCCACATCCATGTTTTCCTCCATGGAATCCTAGTATGGGTTATCTTTGGTGTCCTTTATAATTTTATTTCTTTCTTTCAAAGTGATAGTTTTATTGACTCTTTTTCCAATGTGGGACTTTCCATTATATTCTCAAGCCCAATTTTAAAAATTGCGAGGATGCAATTTATTGAAGGAGGGGAGAATGTAACACCCCAAGCTTCCACAGTATGTTTCCCTTTGAATAATTCAATGGCTTGCATTGTATGTAACTTCGAGATTCTAACACACCATAACTAATCAAACTGGCTGTTATGAATAGTAATACATACTTCTTGAAATTTTATAGATTTTATCTTTCAAAATGGACTTCATTTTTCGATTTGGAATATCGAATTTAGCCCAGGGTGAAATTTTGGTACTTTTTGGATAAATTTTATATTTTGATGAATAGTGAAAATTACTAAATTATAATTAAAAACAACTTTTTTAATAAAAATAATTAATAGTGATAAATTAAGAATTTGAGTGGTTTTAAAGTATATTGTGAATATATTTTTACCATTTAATACAATTTTTGTCATTGGACATAAAATCACAATTAAACCGGACATAAACAAGTGTCAATGTTTTGATAGTTATTATATCTTAAAAACACACCTTTTGTTTTGACAACGAGAATTAATTTTAAATTAAATTCTGCCACTACTGTGCTTTGAATTTGGAAAAATGGATTTCATATTTGGAATCAGGATTTCAATATTGTTTAAATAGGTAACTTTTATTTTTAGACCTTTTTGAATAATTATTTCAGTAAATATTTTATTTACCACGGTTAAAGGGTAAATCTGGTAAATGAGGGTATCAAAAATAATATTATAATAATATTAATTTACCCTAAAACGTGTCTTAACCTTATTAATTGATACATTTCCGACCATGGGCATCTTCGGGTCGATCTTGGGACCCCATGGAGCCACTTGTAGGTGATGGGGACACTTTATATTAATGAAGTTAAAATAAATACAAAAATGACATAAGCATATATCTTTTAGAAAAACATTTTTTACATAGGGTTATATATGTTGGATTTTAGATTATAAATAATAATTAGAAATCTAAAAATATTTCCTACATAATTGTTTTTTATTTATAATTTTTAGACATTGAAAAAGTAAAAATATATTTGACACAATAATGATGCAGTATTTTCATTATTAATGAATGAATCAAAGAATTGATATTATAAATGTTAAAATAAATATAATTAGAAGGTTTTTATGACCTAAACGAATTTTATTGGTTAATATGACATGTTAGGATTTCTTAAATGAATTTTTTTCGAATTAATAAAGCTGTTAAGACTTTAACAGAAATCAATTATTGAGTAGTGTCAAAAATGACATAAATGGGTTTTTAAAACAAATATTATATTATAAATTTATATTCTATTCCTAAAAATGTAAGGTTCGGAAAAATGACTCATATAATTATTTTTATATCATTAATGGACCACTATGGGGTCTCTTGGATGTATATAGTATGTTTATTAACTATATAATATAAAAATACAATGTGACATGGTAAGTGTCAAACTAATTAACTAAGAGTTAAAACAAAAATATAAGGTTAATGTAATGACCCAAACCTCTCTAAATTCAATTGGATGAGTGGTTATAGACCCATAAAAACCTTAAATTTTAAATAATACACTTTTGAGCCATTAAAACCGAATATGAATTTATTATAAAATAATATTTCTAGATATTCCTAAGGTGCCCCTCCTCCCCCTTATAAAAGGAAACCACTTATAACCAATTCTTCAAAACTTCAAAGCCTTGTTGTTCGGCCAACCCATACCCAAATACTCTCTCAACTTCCCTCACTTAAATATAGAGGCCTTAGTTTGATCAGAAATCCAACCTAAAGATCCCTTTTGATCAAATCAAAAGGAAGAACCCAAAGAAGAGGTAACGTCTTCACCAACCTCTTTAAAGTTCCTTTCTTCTTCAACTTCTTCTTTACTTGTTATTTCCATTATAAAATAATAACTCCAGTATCTTATATATATTGTGATGTTATTATAATTATGGAACAAAAAAATCATTATTCTATCCATCCCTTGAATGACATGTCACCATACGTGCCTACGTACGGCTTGCCGTCTCCAAGTTGTGGTGTAATTGATGTTCAATATATTATTATTTATATGGTTATAATAATGATGTATAATTCATTTAAATAATAAATATAACATGATAATGATTCTGTCTATATGATATACCGTCCAATTATATATTATTTTAACATCAAAAGAGTGATATTGTCGCTCGTGCGTACGAACGGACTACCGTCTCCACGAACGCGATGAGATTCATTCCCCATCGTATCCATTCAAGACTAAATTTCATTTTATGAATAAAAATAATTTTTAGAGACATGATAAAATTCTGGATATGAATATGATGCATCCCATCCCTAACAAATACTGCTCGCATAACAAATAATATAATGGAAAACGAATCCGTTAACACCCGAAATGACGATAATACTAAGATATAATTAAAAAATCAATGTTAAAAGATCATATATGATATCATATTAATGTGAATTATTCTTGTGTAATTCAATAACAATTATTTCACCATTATAAATTAGGTTAACCTACCGTATACCAAGGAAAAAGTACAAAGTAAGGGGTTTCTTATCTCACTTTTAATTCCGTGACACTTCCATTGTTCACCACTTATTTATTACATGTGTGTTTGTACTGCCCATGATTGTATTCATTGTGTAATATACTTTAATTTAGTTATATTTACATCATAATTGTGTGATACTTATTTCATGTGTGTATGTTTCGTATGTTACCAAATTGAAAAGGGAATTTGAAATTTCAATTTCCACTCATTCGGATTTAGGCATACTTCATTGATTATTTTACTCCAAGATTATGTGTGGAATCTCTATTAATTTGATTATTTTCTAATTTCCACTCCCCTTTATCTGGATATAATTTTGATACACATAATCACTACATTGATAAATTCTCAAGTCATCGATTTGAACATGATAAGAGTAATTCTAACTCAATCTCTATTTGTTGAGTTAAATATCCAATTCATTGGTGTTGTTTTTACAAGAATATGTGTGAATGTCATCTGATTTATTTACACTAAATATCCAATCATATTGAGTGTATTTATATATTTCACACATAATTATGTCGTTGATTTATCCTTAACCTAAGTATATGGTCTTTATAAGAGAATTCATCTCAATTCACATTCCCTTAAGACTACTTTGTTATTATACACCAAATCACTTTTATATGGTGTATATAATGTACTTTGACATAGTATATCACGAATACCTTTATTCTCATGATATTACAAAGTTTTTATTACCTCAATTATTTGTATTCAAGTGTCTCTCTTTTGGTTAGTAACTCTAACTAAAATATCATTTTAAGATGTTTTAATGATTTATTATTCTAAATCTTTCTCATTAATGTTCATGTTTTAAAAATGGTTTTAAGGATTTATTTATATGAACATTAATGTTTTAAAATTAAAATTAATTTTCAAAGTTTCAAAGTGGTATGTGACACTTAGATTCAAAAATCTATTTAAAATGGCTTCTTGATAAATAGTGATACTTTTAATTGTTTTCAAAGAAAATAGGGTGATGTTTCTCTCAAATATTTTTGATGATTATTTTCATCTATGTCAATATCCTTCATTACTCTAGATTGAGGTTAATATGATACAATACAATCTTCCATATTGTATCGAATGAGTTATATTTGACTATGGATGTGCTATTTTTATACCATTCATGGTTTGTGGATAATGTATTGACATTTTGTATGCTAGTTTTAATAGGAATGTATATGTTATGTTTCAAAATTTTGCATATGAGGAATGCATTGGACTTAGTAAGTGACTGGTGGAGCACAAAATATCTCCTCGATGAATCGGTAGGTCTCATGAGACATAGTAGTTTCATGGCACGATTCCTTGGAAAAATCTTATTTGTAGTCTGGTCACAAGGTCGTGGCTACGTGGTTATGATAGTCTGGAATTATGCATTCCTTCTTTATGAAAGTGGTTATTGATATTGAATGTGATTATTAGACTAGTAGAATATCCATGTGAATAAGTAAATGGAATTATTTCATTTTATCTTTTCTATATTCTTCTGAAGTTCAAGTTTAAAAGGCTTTTGTTTTAGTTATACATTGCCTTAAGTGTTTATTCTTATCTATGAAAGCTTTTCCTATATTGTTATCCTTATTGAGCATCTGAGCTCACCCCTTTCAGTGTTTTTTTTTCCAGGATGTGTAGAAGTAATTTATGAATGAACCGCAGGGATAATATGAGGGGATATGAAGACATGATGTTGTTATAGTTTTTTTACCTTATGTTGTAATATAAGACTTATGAATATATCTAGTGTTTCCAAGTCTACTAAACTAATCGGTCTTTTGAGATTTGATCTTTCTCGTGATCATCCCAATGTTATGTAATAATGCACCGACTCTGTGTAATTGGGGTTATGGCATTACATCCATGACCATATACACATTCTAGATTTGAAATAGTTTTATATTTTTATAAAAACAACATAATATCTACTTTACCGAACTATAATGATTTTTCTAATCGTTATATTTATTTATGTGGTTTTCACTAAATTTGTCTTATCCCAATCCATAATTAAATAGTACATTATAATATTAATAGGAAATCACATACTTCTCTAAATGTGTTATCATTATATTTCAACTTATTATTAATTTTAACTTATTAACCATTTTATTATCATAAATAAACATAAAAATATCCATATTTTTCTAATCCTTTCCTCTTATACCAATTGGGATTCCCCATACATATTCCTTACGATCTACTACCGTAAACAAATATTTTTCATATTTTCTTCTATCCAGCTATCAAAACCAATATATTACCATATTTAGTTCCAAAATTAAAAAAAATATTATTTCGTCTTTTTCATAAGAAATATCATTTTGGTGTATATATTTTGTGAATTTTTATAAAACCAAAATTAATAAATCCCTTGTTATTTTTATCAAAACTACATAATTTTGTGGGATTTATATTATTCGTCACTTATTTATTACATGTGGTGTAATGAGTAATTCCATTGATATATATTATAAAGAATAGATTTCTATTCATGGAATTCTGTGATTCATTTTTTGGTTATTAACTTTTGGTCATACGATTCAATTTGAATACAATAAAGTAAGGGTGTTTCATCTCACTTTTTATTCCCGTGAGATTCATGCTATATTTGCCACTATTTCATTTTGTGTGGTGTACGTACTGCCCATGATTATAATATTTGTGTAATATAATTTACTTTATGAGTATTTAAATCTTCATTGAATGGTACTTCTTTCTTGTGGCGTATTTTTTTGTAAGTTACCAAATTGGTATGGGAACCTTTCACCATCCTTTTTAATAGACATATTTTGTTATGTCATTTAATTTAAATATTTTTATGTTGGGATATGTTCTTAAATGTCCTTATTAATGTAAAATTTATGTCCAAGTGATGATATACCATTTTTATCTCGTCAAATAATTTTCTAAATTTTAAAGTGATGTCGTTGGGCTGTCGAATTCTTACAAGGGAACATCTTAACCCAATTTTAATTCTTTGTGTTCAACTTGTACTTATTGAATATGTCATCCAATGAATATGTTTGAATGACCTATTTTTGATTGACACATAATATACACTTATATTGGGTGTATTTATATTTTTCACACATAATTAGGTGGTTGATTTATAATTAATTTAAGGATACCATCTTTTTAAGGGATTTCATCTCAATTTACATTTCCATTGAGACTTCATTGTTGTTATGAACAAATTCACTCATATATGGTGTATATACTGTACTTTGACATATTATATCATGAATCCTTTTATTCTCATGATATTATAAAGTTCTGATAAAATTTTATTCCTCAATTATTTGTATTCAAGTGTCATTCTTATTTAAAAAAACACTTTAACTAAAATATCGTTTTAAATGGTTTAACAATTTATTCTTCTAAATATTTCTAATTAATGTATATGTTTTAAAAATGTGTTTTAGGATTTATTTATATATACATTAATTTTTTTAAATGATAATTCATTTAAAAGTATCAAAGTGGTATGGGACACTTTGATTCAAAAAATCTATTTTTAAATGGTTTTGAAAATGATTTGATAAAACATTGTTTATTTGAATATCTTGATTTGATATATTAGAATGTGGAAATGTTAACTTCCCATTATACATGTGTTATATGATATGATTATGTTATGGTTATTGGGCATTGTTTACGTATACAGTTGGTTCCGTGATAAACCTAGGGCGGGTGAGCCCAAGATAGCTTTCCAATGTATTGGGTAACGTGACGGTGGTAAACAAGAATGTTTCTTCTAAGAGATTTAGGGAATATACTGTGATGGGTATTCAAAAGTAACTCCCTATGTAGCTGTGATAGCTACAATGTATGTATGATAGGGATACCACAAGTTACATTTATATTTTATGATATCTACGTGCCTTTCATAAATCTTATGATTTCATGAGGTAAGTAAACGATTTCATGATTTGTATTTATTTATGAAAAAATGTTTTCATTCTTTGTTTTATAACCCTTACTAATCTTTTTATGCTCATCCCATGTTTTGATCTGTTTTCACCAGACTTAAATATGAATAGGGTCAGGGATGGGATCAAGTAAAATTCATGTTGTGTAAAACAAGGAAGTAGACATTTATCTTTTTTTCAAGAGTTTTTATTTTATGAAAAAACTGAAATTTTCTAGAAGTGTCTACCTAGTAATCTTTTGAAATGTAATAGTTATTCCCTAATTATTTACAACTCTAAACCTTAAACGGTCTTCAATGTGAATTATTCATTTAATTCAACATTATGTAATGTTATAAGGTCAGGTCATTATAGTTGGTATCAGAGGTCGGTTTAGATAACTTTAGAGGTTAGGGTATTCTTTAAATATACGTGACATTACCATAATGGTTAGGATTTCGGAAAGTGTCATTGTTTTCTTCAAATAAATTAAATGAGGTTAATATAACCTGAATAATTATATCTTAGTTTTATATGTGATTTTACTGATATACCAACACTGAACTTTTTGGTTTTATTAAATGGTTGGATCTTGAAGGAACCAATGTTACAGTGAATGTGAAGAAAACTATTACGGTTTTCTGAACGAGCAACTGAATGATATGGGAGATACAATGAGAACTCTTTTTTTTATTCTCAAATAACTATCTGGAGTCATGATTGACCACCTGAACCTTAGTGATTTATATAAGGCATCATATATGTGAGAAAAAATCCCTACGGACGTTCAGGTAATAATAATAAAGGTAAGTGTGTTAAAAAACTTATGTGTCAAAGACGTGGAAGGAAACACCTAGGAAAATGTTTCAAAGGGACAGAAAGATTCTATAGATGTGGAAATGAAGGTCATAAAGCAAGAACCTACCATAAAAAAAGGAAGCATCTAGTTGACTATAGGAAAGAGAAATAAGTCCTTTCTTTGGGATCAATTGAATGTTTTAAATGTTGTTTGCATGGTCATTATTCAAACACTTATCCTACAAAGAAGTTTTGGGAATGGGATCACCAAGATCATAAAAATATTAATTTACCAATACCTAATGCCATTCCGATTGAGGATGAAGAAACTGACAATGACCAATGAAATGTATGGATTATTTCTTAACATATGTTTTCCTATTATTGAAATATTAGGATATGATTCATGATTTTGTTTATAGGAAAGAAGTATTTCAGAATAATTTGTAAAGGAATGGTTAATGGAACATGAAGAATGTTGAATGAGTAAGAAGTCAACAGATAATGGATTCAACAGTTATGGTAGAATTTAGGATGGAGAAATGCTTAAAAGTATTAAGTGTCTTCTAATGATAGGATTACATTAGAAGACTTATTATAGTATGTGTAACCCTGATGTTTGATATATGAAAATTTTATTCAAGGAATAATTATCTTCTCTTTTGTGGATATAGTTATAAAGAACCATTTGGGTTTATATGATCCTTGAATTTGAGGCAATTACCGGTTAATACATTTTGGGATGCAAATATAATGTTATTAGATAAACTTCATGGTTAAATTATTTTATGGTTATTTTTGATGAATTTATCTCGTTTTGAGGAATGATATAAAATTATATAGTTTTTTAAAAGGGACAACACACATACCGTGTGACAACCCGTCATGTCGGACGAAGCTGCAGGAATCGACCCCACAACCAAAGTGCGACATGTATTTATCACCTACCACTAGACTACGTGAAGTCCCTAGTTAGTATGACAAATTATTTTTATTAAGATGATATTATGAATCAGGAATTAGTTTATTTTGGGTTATCTATGGAAATGATTAACCTATCATGGAGGATATGTGATTTGGTTAACTAATTTTCAGTATGAGACTTTAAGAGTAACTGATGTTATTTGGAGATAAATGTTAAGATTTACCATGGATGACTATGTGATTAAATCCTTCAAATATCTGGGTTTCAATCTTAGTTTTGATTACTATGAATAATTTTAAGGATAACTATTTATTTAATGGTCTGTCTTGAACCTTGGGTGCTTTTTGTTTTATTTTGGAGATTAAGAGTAGTATTTCTTTTTATAAAGGATTATAATTTTGTAATTATCTGATCTTCTACTTACAATTTTTGTTTCAGTTGATGTTTAAATTCAAGGGAAATATATATTTCTACTTTTGTCGATTATGTGATTCTCTAGAATATGATTCTTGTGCTTTTGATGTGACCAAGTCTTTTTGAATGCTCATCGTTTAGAGAAATGTTTAGTTTTGGTAGAACATATTAAAAGATGAAACTATACTTGAAGGTAAGTATTTTTCCTTATGTTTTTATTCTATGTAGAAGATGAATTCCTCAAAATTATGAAAAGGAATGTAAAACAAAAATGTTTTAGGTTTATGTTTCCTACTGGGTAATCAAATACCGTTTACAAACATCATAAGTTTGTGATTTTCTTGTGGATAACTTTCTTCTAATCATGTTTCCTATCACTCGCCATTAGAACATGACCCTTTGTTTTCTCCCCCATATCCATTTTTCAGGGAATCGTAGCATGGGTTAACTCGGGTTACCATTGTACTTATCTTTCTTTCTTTTAATGTGATAGTTTTACTGACTCTTTTTCTGATATGTGACTTTCAATAAAGTTTCCGAGCACAGATTTTAAAATTACGAGGAAGTAATTCCCAAAAGGCTGGAAGGATGTAACATCCCAGGTAAATAAATAATATAACATTTTCATATTTATTAATTTTTGAATTAAATATTAATTTTACTTTAAAAGGGTTTCTATGTTCAATAGCGTACCCGATACACAATAATGAGTTTCTTTGAAATCTTACGTTGCACACTAATAATATAATATTATTTTAAACTGTAGTTATCTCATAGCCGTTGTATTGGTGGGAATGAATGAAAATAAATACAATGAGATTATACATGTTTTTTAAATGTATTTACATTTATCCAATAAATATTCGAGGCTTAAAAAGTTAATGAATCTAATTTTAAGCATAATTTACATTTAAAGGCCAATTTATCGCCTTTTAATAGAGAACCCTTTTTAAATCTAGTTTTGGTAACTTTAATACATTCTATTTGACCAAATAAATTCCTTCTTTATAACGGGAACATCATAATTTACTTTTTGTAAATTTTTGGAATTTTTCTGATAAAGTTCATTTTTTAATGAATAGTGAAAAATATTGAATTTTAATTCAAAAGTTCCCTTTAATCTAATTTATTTATATGGTTATATTATATTTTTAATTGGGTTTAAAGTTAAATTAAAATATATTTTCATTGTTTAATCTAATGTTGGTCATTGGAATTAGTTTCACTTTGAAATTGGACATAAACAATAATCAATCTTTTGATAATTATTCTCTCTTAAAAACATGCTATTTGTTTTGATAATGGGAATTAATTTGAAAATTAATTAATTACACATCTATGTTTTGAATTTGTAAAAATAGACATCATTTTTGAATTATGAATATCAAATACAGCTTAGGCAGAATTTTTGGTATTTTTATGAAAAACTTCAATTTTTGATGAATAGTGAAACCACTTAGTGGTTGTTAAAAAAACTGAATTTTTAATTGAAATGAAATTTTACCACATCCATGAATTTAATTTATAAAACCTGACATACATGTTTCTTATCAAGAAGTAAAATGTGGTTCAATGAGATGAAAATAACATTTTGGTGAATAGTAACTTTTGACTTTTATTTACCTCAGTTAAAGGTAAATAGGGTAATTCAAAGTTAAAAAGAATATTATAATAATTCCGAATTACATTAAAAATTGTCCTAACCTTATTGGATAAGTATTGGCCGACCAAGGGAATCCTTGGGATGATTTTGGGACTCTATTGAGCCACTTGGTAGTGATAATGACAATTTGAATTAATTAATTTAATGTAAAGACAAAATTGACATTAACAAAAATCATTTAGTAATTATTTTTTATAAAAGGTTATATAAATTATATTTTTGACTATAAATATTCATTTAAAATCTAAAATGACATCCTGAATGATGGTATTTTTTTATAATTTTTAGAAATCATATAAATTAAATTATATATGACACAATAATGATTCAGTATTTAACTCATTAATAAATGATTTAAGTAAATAAGATTATAATGATTAAAATATTATACAAAACATGTCCAATTAGGATTGGATGATTTTAGTTAGACCATGGGTCATCTTAGCTTTTTCTTTAATGATTTGGGACCTTTTTAATCCAAAGATAAGTTTATAATGAAATAATATTTTCACACTTTCCTAAAGAGACCCTCCTCTCTCTTATAAAAGGAGACCACTTTAACAAATTCGACACACCTCTCAAGCCTTTTGGATCGTCCAAAATCTGACCAATTAAGCTCCCTAAATCCCTATCCTACTTCTGGAAGCCTTACCATAGGCATAAGGCACCTCAAGTAGTCTTTTTGGTTCAAACGAAAGGAAGTTACCCAAATTAAAGGTAACAATTTCTCTTAAATTGTTTTCTTTTATTTTACTTCTCCCACCCCTAATCACTTATTATTACTTTCTTTTGTAAAAACACCAGTATCATCAATATACTAGGATATTTTTATGAGATGTTTTCTATCTACACATACAAACATCTTCATCTAATGTGTGAAGAACATAATGTTTCTGTGGATGGAAAAGTAACGCATCACGAAAGCATGATTGTTCGATTACCTTCTAATGCTATTCATGGTTGCTGTTATAATGGAACTGTATTTATATATGATACATATTATGTTTATGTATTCTTTATGATACTTTAATTTCCATTTATATAATGAATTTATTGTTTCCATAGTGGGTAAATACGATAATATCATTTGAGGAAGTGCGGACTACCGCCCCCTCAAATTGATGTGACTCATTAATGCCTTATGTGTGATGTTTAAAGGATGGAGTTAATGGTATTATATAGTATATTATACTGTAATTATAATATACCTATGTATAATTATTCTTTAATTCCATAAAAATAAGAAATATAAATGAAAGTAGGGTTCATGCGTACGTACAGCTTACCGTTTCCATGAATGGTGCATTTCATTTCTTACCACCAAATGTTATGTACTATTATAAATACATGTATATACTGGAAATATATTATATATATGATATATAAATCATTAATATCATTCTGGATATAATGGACTATTGACCACATGGACAACCTATAAATATATGGTGTTCATTATTGACTCAAGTACCAAATATGGACAAAACGAACGTTATTAACTTAAATGATTACATAATGTTTATAACATGGTAATAATTGATATAAAAGGAATAATAAAATCAAAAAGGTTCTTAAGAAAGTATAAATTAACTTTGTTTTATTATTCAGGAGATTAAAGAACAATCAAGTCAAGTTGGACACGAGGTAAGGGATTTCTTATCTCACTTTTAATTCCATGAGATTTCCATTGTTCGTCACTTATTTATTACATGTGGTGTAATGTGTACTAACATTGATATATATTATCATGATTAGATTTATATTCATGGTATTATGTGATTCATTTTGTGGTTAATAATTTTTGGTCATACGATTCAATTTGAATACAATGAAGTAAGGGTGTTTCATCTCACTTTTTATTCCCATGAGATTCATGCTATATTTGCCACTATTTTCTTTTGTGTGGTGTATGTAATGCCCATGATTATAATCTTTGTGTAATATACTTTACTTTATGAGTATTTACATCTTCATTGAATGAACCTTCTTTCATGTGGTGTATTTGGTTGTAAATTACCAAATTGGTAAGGGAATCTTTCACCCTCCTTTTTTAAAAGACATCTTTTGTTATGTCTTTTACTTTACATTTATTATGTTTTGATAGGTTCCTAAATGTCCTTATTTATGTAAAATTTATGTACAAGTTATTAGATACCATTTTTATCTCATCAACACATTTTCTGAATTTTAAAGTGACATCGTTAGGCTGTCGAATTTTTACATGGGAACTTCTTAACCCAATTTCAATTATTTGGGTTCAACTTGTACTTATTGAATATGTCATCCAATGAACATGTGTGAATGAACTCTTATTTTTTTACACATAATATCCACTTATATTGGGTGTATTTATATTTTTCACATATAATTATGTGATTGATTTATTGTTAATTTAAGGATACCATCTTTATAATTGATTTCATCTCAATTTACATTTCCATTGAGACATCATTGTTGTTATGCACCAATTCACTCTTATATAGTGTATATACTATACCTTTCCATATTATATCATTAATCCCTTTATTCTCATGATATTATAATGTTCTTATTAAAAGTTATTCCTCAATTATTTGTATTCAAGGGTCCCTCTTTTTGTTAAAAAAACTCTTTAACTAAAATATAATATTAAATGTTTTAAAGATTTATTATTATAAATATTTCTCATTAATGTCCATGTTTTGAAAATGGGTTTTAGTATTTATTTATATGGACATTAATTTTTTCAAATGAAAATTCATTTAAAAGCTTCAAAGTGGTATGGGACACTTTGATTGAATAAATATCTTTTTAAATGGTTATGAAAATGATTTGATAAAAAATTATTTATTTAAATATCATGATTTGATATATTGGAATGTGGAATTGTTATCTTTCCTTTATACATGAGTGATATGTTATGATTATGTTATGGTTATTGGGAATTGTTTACGTATATGGGTGGTTCCATTATAAACCTAGGGCGGGTGAGCCCGAGATAGCTCTCCAATGCATTGGGTAACGTGAATGAGGTAAACGTGAATGTCTCTCCTAATAGATTTAGGGAATATACTATGATGGGTATTCCAAATTAACTACCTATATAGCTATGATAACTACAATGTAAGTATGATATGGATGCAACAAGTTACCTTTATGATTTATTATTTATATGTGGATTTCATAAATCTTATGATTTCATGAGGTAAGTAAAAGATTTCATGATTTATTTTTATTTATGAACAAATGTTTTCATTATTTGTTTTATAACCCTTACTGAGCTTCTTATGCTCATCCCATGTTTTGAAGTGTTTTCACAGGACATAAAGAATAATAGGGTCAACGATGGGTTCAAGGAAAAGTCATTCTATCTAAAACATGGAACTAGACATGAATCATTTTTTCAAGAGTTTTATTTTATGAAAAAATGGAAATTGTGTAGAAGTGTCTCCCATGTAAGCTTTTGAGATTTAATAGTTACGTCCTAATTATCTAAAAATATAAACCTGAAAAGTTTCTCAATGTGAATTATTCATTTAATTCAACATTATGTAATGTTATAAGGTCGGGTCCTTATAATGTTGTAAAATTGAATCATTAGAAGGGATGAGCTCGAACGCTCAATAATGTAAAAATATAACTAAATAAATAATTGTATGAACATGACATATTTATTATGGAAGGAATATGAAAAAAACTACATAATTAATATTAAATATGGAGAAATATATATTCATGAAAATAAATAAACCCATGGATACCAATAATACTGCTATCTTACTCATGGAATTCATAATGATTTACCTCAAAAAACTGTTTCAAGTCCATATGCCAAGAAACATTACCTTTCATTGAAAGCCTAGTCATTAAATCCTCATTTCGAGGACTTATTATTTTACATAATTACTCTATAAGATGTTTTATGCACCAAAATACTACCTATTTTCAAATTATACATGTTTATTAATTGAATATCTTTGTAATTTATTTGCCCACATGTCGCCTATTTATGTCCAACACAATCACTATAAGAGAGAATGAATAAACATTAAATAATAAAATATTCTAAATAATCATATAAATTCGGATAATGACAAAAAAATTAAATTAATTTCCCCAATGTCAATTAAATGGTAAACTGGTTCATAACCCACCTGAATGAAGAAGGTGGAAGGTTAACCCTGCCAATAATCCTCTATATTCGACTAAAATTTGGTATTCTGTCGGTAATATGAACAATGAAATTAGAATATAATACTTATTAGGAAAAAATAATCCATTCTAAGTTATCTAAATTTTGGTTTTCACACTATATATAATATTGAGTATATAGATCATTCAATACTAGAATAACATGACAATAATCCCTATGAAAAAATGTTGATAGTTTCAAAAGAACACATCCCATGTTTCCAGAATTTTTTTTCAAAAGAGTCTATGTGTTAGGTTTTTATGTCCCCATAATATAATTATATAATAAAACATAATGAAATCAAAGGGATTCTTGTATGAAATTTATATAAAATTAGTTTAAATTGTGGTTGTAACTCAATCATTGGAAATCGAGTTTCCAAAAAACCTCACAGTTAGAGATAAAACTGAATCGCAAACCTCATGAATAAGGTAACATGATATTACTTGTTATTAACAATATATATTTATAAATATACTATTTAAAATTAATGTTATTTTAAATAAATATAATCCCATAAATAGAAAACCTGGTGTCTAATACGAAATATGTCCCAATAAAATAGAATTAAGACCATGAAAAACCTTACAGCATGAGTTACCCTATAATGAATGCCCCATAAGGGATATGTATTTTAACATACCATAAAATTAAAATTATAAAATATATTTCTTGATATTATAACCCTAATAATAATTACATGTATTAGAAAATGAAATTTTTGTATAATACCAAATATGTCTCAAAATAAGGAATTGAGACTGAAACCCTTACTTGTTTCCCAAATATCCATGAACATACATTAATATCATGTATAATAATAATATATACATTAACAACTAAATATATAACCTCAATCATATCCATTTTAATTTGTACTCTCATAATTATTCATTCTATAAATCAATTATTCATCTTTTCCATATAGGATGTTTAGAGTTTTGAATGTTTATTCCAGTTTCATAAGAGTAGTGCCCATCTTTATTCTAATTCCAATATTCATCACATTCTTATAATTAAACATTAAATTTGGAATTATTTATAATTATTTAAAGAAATTATGAATCAATTTTTATGGTTTCAATCTTATCATTACAGATAAAATTGGTAATAGGCATGTTTCAGTGATTCATGATGATCATATTGTATTTTCATAGTTAATGAATTAATTTTTGATATAAAATATCTAGATCCAAAATAAAATAATTATTTTCACACTTATATAATATTGTAAAAAATTAATTTCATATAGTATTTCATTATATAAATTCATAGTATAATTCAATTATGTGGTTATACTAACCTAAAATTGAACATACCATGATTTAATGAATGATTATGGGGTGGTATTTTTTTAATATAATTTCACTGAAAGAGTAATTATATAATTTAGTTTTATTTATATGATATGTTATAATTTTAATGAATTAAAATAATTAATAATGTATATGAAATCAGGGAATGATTTGAATAAAATATTATCATTATATCATGCTTTTTAAAATGATTAAATTATTAAAGGTCATTTTTGATCATGTAATTAAATGGTTTAATAATTTTTTATAGAATAAACATAATGTTAGAATTATCATAATATTTATCCTTTAATATAATTATTATATCCATCCTTGTAATGATATGAAGGAAAATTATACACATTACATCATGGAGATGGTAGTCCACACAATGCACGAACAACAATTTTGTTTATCATAATAAATAATGATAATAAAACCAATATAATTGTTACCAATATATTTGTTAGTCTATTGTTAATTTGAAAGAATGTAATAAATAAGAAAACAAATTAGTTGATAATACTCATGTTTGGGACCATAATTTTCCATGAAATATTTTTTAAATTTAAGAGTCTTAGGAAAACTATTCATGACCAATGTATTATGTTCATGGTATATGGTTAAAATGGAGTGTAAAATGGCATAGTTTGAAAGGGTAATTTTACGTAAAGTAGTGTCTTTTTGTACTAAATATGGTACATCTTTATAAGTGAATGGAATGCTATTCTTTGGAGTAAGCCATAAATTTTCAATAATCTAATGACATTATTCTATATTTAATTTCTCATAAATAGAAAATAAATTAACAGAAGCATATTTGTTAATCCAAATCTCAACCATTAAATTACATTAATATTTTTAATAATGATTTTGTACTTTTACATTATGTTAACCTCAATTTACCCATTTTTCTTTTTAACGTTGTAATTAATTTCAAACATTATATACAATTTATAATGAAAATGTGAAGATATAAAATTTATCCTTAAATTATAATTATAATTTAAAATCTAAAAAATTTATTAGATAATATTTATAATGGTTTGAACATTTAATTTTATTATAAATACACTTAAATAAGTAAATTCTTTTTTATAAAAAATAACATTTTTAAGAATAAAATTTATATATAAGATACACTTGTATTGGATATTGATTTTAAAAACATAGAATAATTCATATAAAACATATAACACTACTATTTCAATTAATCCAAGCCAAATATGTAATCCCATGAAAAATACATGATTCTAAAACAGACATAAAGCTGTTATTAAATTAATGTAACATTATAATTAGTTAAAAACATGTATTCCCAAAGTTTTATATGAATAAAAAATATATTTAGATAAATAATTTATTTACTAAAATTAATATTTAACTATTTAAATGTTTATTAAATCTTATAGGGTATGATTACAATGTGATAAAAATAAATAAATCATAACATTCATAAATCCCTAATTTTTAGAAAAATTATATATCACATTTAAAAAAAATAATAATAAAATCATAATAACGTTGTTTTGATTGAGTAAATATAAAATTAATTTCATTTTATTAATTATAAATTACAAAATTTATAATATAATTTTTTAATAAAAAAACTATATATAAATAGAATCATATTTAATAGAATATGATATTTTCAAATATTACGTTACATTATTCTTATATCATGTCATTTAACAAATAAATTAGTGTTAACCAAATATTAATATAAAACATAATTTATCATTAGTCATGTGATTCACTAAATAAAAATTTGAATAACATAATATTATATAATTTTTAGAAAAATATATTTCTATATAATAAATGATATTATTTTTCATTTTAGTTAATATGATTTTGTTCATTAAAATTAATAGTAGCATATAATTCATAATGTTGTTACTCATATTATTTATATCTGTTTAAATATCTATGAGTTATTGGACATATATAATAATTTATATTTTATATGTATATATATCAAATTGGTTTTAGAATATGTATTTCATGAGAAGAAATCAGTCAATACATTGAATTATTTAAATTTAGTAATATTTTAAAATCTGGATTTGTTATATAAAAAACAATTTGGTGTAGTTTTATACTACCAAAATAACTAATTAATTTTATATTTCATTCATTCATGTTGTGAATAACCCAACAAATTTTATTCAATTGTATTCACCATGATATAATCAGCCATAATTTTTGAGGGACATCAATCTCAAAAAGCCACATAATATAATTGTGGGATTCATATAGGGAAATATAATCTTTTGTTTTGTGATTGATATTATAACTCACATAATGATAGAAATATCAAGGGAGTTCCATGATAGTTCTCAAATTCATTGGCTAATGAATTAATCATTATATAAAAAAAATTCATGATACCATTACAGTAAGACTTGGTAATTTTTTGTGATACCTTGGTGAATAACATTGGTAATATGATTTTATGACACATTATTTAATAACACTGGTCATATGATTTTTAATGTCTTATTTTTAGGATTTAGGAACATTTCCATGTTATTCCTTACATTTATGTGATCTTGTTATGACTCATGATCATATTATCTTTTTTTGTCTCTTAAAGTTATATTTTTGATTTTATATTTTGACTCATGTTTAAGAAATGATGTTACAATATGATATCATACCTTTTGAAGCCCTGAAATTTCCTCGTGCTTGGCCCTTTATTTTGAAAAATGTTTTTAGGAAATCCTATAGAGCGATGTGATCAATGATGGTATAATAAATAATTATTTCATTAGGATTATAATTTATTAGTTTTTTCTTATTTAATCCATGTAGTCCTTGTGTTATGTTCCTAATATCCATGAAACTAAGACTCCAAATGATCTAGAGAACATGATGAGTTTTTGTGTGTTAAGGAATTGTGTTTAAAACTATGTATGAAATTGTGGTCACTATAGAAACCTGCAATGGAGATACACAGTTTAATAGTGCAATGGGGATACTAATTCCAAAAAACATTTTAAAGAGTTATATTCCTAATGTGAAAAGGTTGGTTTTTCTCTACTATATAGAACAACCAATAAAAAAAATATCATGGAAAATTCCAAAATTTATTTCATTATCAGTGTGTGGTTATTTTTTTATTTCCATTATACGTGGTGTCTATAATTATTAAATAAAAAGTAAACAAATCAATATGAATAATAAGGGGAAATAAACAATTATTATGTGTAAATTTTATTATCAATAATTTTTGTTAATTATATTAAAAATAATATTAAAAATCATCTATATATTAAAATAAAATATTTTCCAGAATATGTTAAATAAAATCCTCATAGAAAATATTATGTTAGATGATTCATTATTCTTTTACTAGTTTTGATAATCCCATAATTAGGGACACTCCCATTTTAATCGAGTATTACAAAAGATAAGGGGTCAACATAACCAAATTAATAATAAGGTAAATGGTCATAGATTACATAAAATAATTCTTGATGAATGGATTGATGATTTATGAGTATTGAATTTTTGGATTCGGTGGTCCACCCAACAATTCAATTAACTGTTAATTAATTTAGATAGAATTAATAGCCTTATAAAATAAATTGAGGAAATTTTCGTGGACAAAATATTGAAAATTGATGGAAAATATGGATCCATGGTAAAATAATATCTATGTGACAATGTATTTTGTATCTAATGGTGAGGGGTATCGAGATTTGATAAATAACTGAAGACTAAAGATGTGACTTATTTTATATAAATTACTAATAATTATAAAATACTAAAAAAAAAATTATTTATTTTATTAAATTAAATTCATTCTTCTATAACACTATCTATAGGATAAATATTGTTGAAATACAACCTCTTGATATGTGCTTACTTCAAAAAGTAGTACAATAACTTTCACATTATACTATTC
Organism: Viscum album; assembly: GCA_963277665.1. Taxonomy (NCBI): domain Eukaryota; kingdom Viridiplantae; phylum Streptophyta; class Magnoliopsida; order Santalales; family Viscaceae; genus Viscum; species Viscum album. The sequence continues at coordinate 670,144,961 of OY728162.1, forward strand.
TAAAAGCAGATGTGTTATGGATTCTAATGGTCTTACTGATCCATTTAATGGGTCATTTGACACTTATAAACTACCTTATAGAAACAAAATGGAGATACATTGTATGTTAAATGACTCATGTTTTCATCCATGGCTAGGGATCTCCAAATGATTATTATTGGAATTGATGAATACACAAAGTTTTCATAGCTCAATGATCTCTATTAGGAGGAAGAAATATAAAATGATTAAAATTAACATATTTCACTTAATATTAATTCATGAAAAAACGGTCCCAGTTAGACCTCATTTAGTTTTTATAACTACATAAATTTATTTTTTAGCTATTCCTTAATTCAATTTTCCAAGGAATTATGCACCGGTGTCAAACTCATGTCAATTCCGCTAATCCTCCAATTTTTTTATAATTGTCACATGATTAATATTAGTAATATCATATTATATATCAAGAAAATATTTCTCCAAACAGACAATGTATTAAATATTTAAAATCATTTATCCTTATGGTGGAAATGGAATGGTCAATAAACAATGTCTATGAAAAATTACATGTTTAAATAACCATCATAATTAACTTAAAAAGGAGGTGGTAAATGAGGGATTCTTATAAGATGGATGAAATGTGTTTTTAATGTGGCATGAAAATCTATTGAAAAAGGAATTGTTCCAAAATATTGATGTAAGGGGATGTTTCAATTGTGTTTTTATCAATTTTAATCTTCATATTTTGATAAATTAGTTAATAGATATTGATTACAATACTTCAATTTATATCAATACAAAGGAAACATATAGATTATGTAATATTGTCAATGTTATGGGGAACATCGAGTAACCAATGGATAAATAATATACGTAGTACCTATCAGATTAAACAATCTCACATTACCAACAGAATTGTTTCTAGTTTAATTCACTATTATTCTTTGTGTTGTTTATAAAATAATATTAATATTTTTTTAATATATAAGAATAGATGGAACTATTTTGAAATATCTAAATGAAATTCGGTAATTTTATAAAGAAATTATACTTTATGTAATGAGACATTTAAATAATGGTATTTACTTAATAGAAAATATAAAACAAGTATTCTAAAAATATAAATAATGAAGTTCAAATATATCACATTAAATACCATTGTAGACTAACCTTTTCAGTCATGTAAATTGGATTAATTATAATTAATTACATCAAGAATGATATTTTGATTATTTTTAACTTAATACCATTTATATTTATCATGCATGTTTCTAAGGAAACCGATAAAATGATCTATTTTGTGTAAAATATGAAAGATACATAGTGAGTATATAATTTTACAATATTGATGTATATAGAAATAGTTTAGAAATATGAGTTGGTTGTTTTCATAATTAATTTTTGTGTTACTTTTGAATAAATATATATATATATATATATATATATATATCAAAATTAGGAGGTATTAGTATGTTTCCTTTTATAAATTTTGGTAATACATGAATAAATTATAGATTCATCTTGGTACAAATATTTTAAAAATATGGTTGGACTTGGTTAGGGAGTATCATACCAAATGGTTTAATGATTATCTAAATGATAAGTTCATATTACCCAAAATCAATCCTATTTATACATAATAATTGAATTTCCTCTATCAATATAGGAACAAAACCTTTTTGTACATGGTGATACGGTTGATGGTTCATGGATGTATTACATTATCGATTTTCAGATATTCAATACATACTGTACGAAGAATACTAAATAGAGTCCAAAAAAAATTGATGAGTTGAATTCCATAGGATATGTGGTTTAAAAATAATAATATTTTGTTATATATTCATATATGGGGATGTTTGAAATATCTATAACTAATTTCTAGAAAAACCTGAATCTTAAGGCATGATGTTGATATTTATTTTATATCAAAAGGAATCAAAATGATATTTAACATATAATCTGAAAGATAAAAAACTTAATAGTTGACAGAAGATCCATAATTTTTTAAAGGGAAAAATTCCAAGAAAATAACATGGGTGAAATGAATACTTTAATAATGTTATATCCCAATATTTACAAGAATTGGTAGAAATAATTACTATAAATGACTCAATGTATGATGATCCTCCTGAGACAAAGGAACTTCATGGGAATATGAATTTTCTAGAAGATCAATGATATAAGTATCTTCATTATCTGAGGAAGGTGACACAATATTAGAATATAATAATAGTCATTTAACCTAAAAGATAATAATGAATAGTTATTTAGTTATAATTTGTAATAAATCCATCATTTATAGAATGGAATACATATATATATTTGAACCAATCCAATGTTTTGAAAAATCCTCTAATTTCTGTAAATCATGTAGAGTGAAAATGTTTATTCAATAAAAAACATGACCTATTTGTTAAATTATATTTTCATAATATATAATTGGTCATGAAATGGGTATAGAAGTGTTAAGTCAAGGACAATAACAGAACATTTTCAGCAGTCACCATGCTAAAATCCATTATAATACTAATTTCCATAATATCTAATCATATTTATGACAATGGGAAAATAGATCACATAAATTTTTTCATTTATTATATCGAAATGGATGATGTCCATATGATAAAATTAGATGGGTTTACAACACATATAGATTCCAATGTGTTATACAACATATAAAGATACATTTATGGGTGAAAAAACCAACAAGTCAAGGAATATACATTTTTAGTAATCCACTAGGTAATTTGGTTTCATAATTAATGAATTTCTGACTATGATCTATAAGAGGTCGACTATTTGTGTAGTATTTTTCCTATTATTATATATTTATGATATAAAACATGTGAAAAATGATATACCAATACAAAAATAAATTATGAGATGGTAAAATAATGCATCCCTATGAAAAGAAATTGTTGAAGAAAGCTACATTCTTAGGATCAAGATTTATTAAGATATATTTAAAAGGATACATGAACTAAGTCAATATAATTTTATTGATTTTTTTATGATATTGAAAATTCAACAATAACATATTAAATTTTTTCGAATGTAATAAGGTATATATCTCTCTAATAAAATTTATCCTCACACAATATTAAATACAGGGATAATGAGTGGTATCCTTTATTCTTATAAAATTTTAATTTTCAGGTTTTTTATGTTCCGTGTGATTATTCAAGTTGCATATTCATTGATCATGGTAATAAAATATCATCTCATCCATGGTAAACTACATCGGTCAGTTGTAATGACTATCCTGATGTATCTATGGGGTATATAATATATTACTAGTTTATTTAGGGGATGTAGAACAAGGTAGGATGGGATATGAAAATTTTTGTTTCATGATTTGATAGATTGAACCAATGTAATAGTTGTAAAATGTATTTTTTATCAATAGTGAATTTGTGGGTTTGATCTGTTCTATAGAGCTAGTTTTTTTAAATCAGAAAGTGATGCCCATGTATATTTTGGCACCTAATAATGTTAAATAAATAGCGTGGGTACCCAAAATCATTTAAGGTATTGGGGTTATACATGTTAGTAAGGCTTATATAATTATGTATTATAATAATATATCAGTATCTTTTCTTGCCCAGGATCCCATGTAACATTAATAATCCAAAACACTTACTATAGATGTAACAAATCCTAAGTAATTTTTCTCACAGGGAAGATTTCATAGTAACTTGTGTTTCCAGAAAATAGAATTGGGTAGACCCATAAAATTAATAATTATATCAATAAAAGTATAATATAGGATGAGACCATGAAACAATAAATGTTTGTAAAATTTATATTCACTGTAAGAAGAAGTCATTGAGATTTGGATCCCTAGAGGAAACAGACTCTATACATATAGTTACCAAATTATTAATTAATATATTGTTAAATATGATTATTATTTTACATAACATTGAAGAAATAATTTCCTTAGAGTATAAATTTCTTTGAATAGTTTCTATAGTTCATCACTATATTGTGATCCAAGATATTCTATTTTAGTAATGTTGAACATATATCATATAGTCTTGAAATAATAATTATGACTTGATACTAATGATGTTTGGTTATCCCATACTGAAGTATCATAAGAAATTATAGATTATTCTCATTAATTTCTGATGTTATAATATCATTGAAGGGGGTTATGGGTACTGAGCTACTAGTAAAAATTTCACATCTTATAAATTTCATGGCATATTCCTATCTTTGGATTTTTGAACTGATCCTTAATATCATTGAGCCTATGTATTTTATTTGTGGTTATTTAGTCCATATGTGTTTGTCTTGTGGGTAATATGTGACTATTCTTATTGGATTTGTTATGGATATATTTAATGACATTGTATTTAATTCTTTAAAAACTCACCCATAATTTTTATATGACCTTTTAATCTGTATTTTTTTCAAATACATGTATCAGTTTTTGGTATGGTGAAACATTATTTACAACATATTAAAGAAGATTCAATTTAATGATAAAATATTTTAGAGGTTTTCAAATATTAAATTATTACAAGAGATTTTATATTTGATTGATGGCCATGTAATATCTCTACAATTTAATGGGGAATTTTATGATGTTCATGAGAATAGATATTATGTTGATAAATAAGAAGATATATCTATGATTTATTTTATTTTCCATGAAATTATTTAAAGACCATAACAAAATAAATTTATTATGTTAGGAGATAATATTTCATGAATATAAATTTAGATGAAGTAGTTGATAAATACCTTCATAAATGAACATTTTGAATAAAAATGTCAATTAAAATTTAGTTTCTGTATCAATTTTATAACTGAGATAATTCACATAGAAATTTATTTTCATTATGTTAAAAAAACCCTTACTATTTGAGAAATGTAAATAGAACAGGCCCACACATGTTGGATGAGGCCTCAACCAAACAAGATACCCATCTCGTATATATTCTATGGTGGAAGGAGAACTACATTTGTATGGGGTGTACACATGGTGGAACACTGTGGTGGATCTAGTGTGAGGGGGAGAAAATGGGGGTGGGTTTCAAGTATGGGTTAGTAAGTATGGGATTTTTGTGCGGACCCCGTACCAAATTTTGGCCAATTGATGGAAGAGGATTACTTATATATTGTGGACCAACTGATTTGAAGTACAATATCGGTTGGAATTCAAGTTACATCATTATAAAACATCATAAAGTTTGAGATATAACACATTTCTCTTAAACAAATCTACCAAGGATGTATGATCAGTCACCCACATCATCTCCTAAATTTTGAAGAGAGTTTTCTACAAAGAACCAAATTTCAATATAAATCCATCGTTATTTTCATTTTATGAGATCAAGCTGAGGATTTATCTAATTATAATTTCATCATTGATACAACTTTATGATAAAAATATTTCGATATAAATTTAGTCTCACTTCAAATTATAAAAATATAATTTCAAAATAAAAAACATCATTTACAGCAATTTACATCCAAAAAATTACCTGTATGTAGCATTCGTTCATGGGATATTGAAGATCCTAAGACATGAATACTTCATGTGATAATGAGGCCACATGAAGAAAAATAAATCCATGGGTATTTGACACTAACTATGTACAATTATTTAACTAATTTATTTTTAGGTATATGAACTCAAATAAGCTGTGGTGGTTAATTGTCACGTGAATAATCATGTTAGCCTGAATAATTGAGGTAATGTTATATGATTCTCATCAAAATATAGAATGTCATATATGGAAACAATCAGGACACATGATTCCCTGAGTATTCGGGAATTTATTTAACAGGTAAGGAAATGGGGAGTTTGAACCATAATGGCGATAACCTGATATTTAGTTATAATGAATTATGAAACCCTACAATTGTTTAAGTTGAGTTTAATCCTCATTTTAGGCATGATTTTATGCCATACGGACAAACAGAAAATAAACTGAGCTTCTAGGTTGTAATTAACTAATAATATATAAGAGAAGTCTTGGTATATCCAATGAATTCAGGCATGCTACCATGTTCAAGAAATTATGTCCCATTGGAAATTGGGTATTTAATGGGGAAATTAAAATTATGGGATGAAATGAAACATACTAACTACTTTATGGGACTTTAAATTGGGGAAAAATAATTATCTATTTTTAACAAAATAAAATCATTGAATAAAGATATTTGGAATGTACAATAATTTTTTGGTGAATACAATATCTATAAAATTCATGAAAATGTTGTATAGAAAAATTATGAGAGATCATAAACCCAATTTTTCAAGAGAAATTTTAGAACCATGACACATCTTTGTATGGAAGAAGAATGTATTTAAATCTAATAAATTATAGAAAAATGTGATCACATGTGCCTATAAATTTGAAGAATACAATTCAGATCATTCAATATCTAAATTGAGATTCAAGGACAGCGATATTATTCAAAATAACTATTGAAAATTGCGATGAATTCTACACAAGTAAAGGGAATACATATTTCTTGTCGAGGAAGACCACATGAAGAATAAGATCATTATTTCTATGGATCATAACTTAAAAAAAATAATGATGTTTGGTTGCCTAAAATTCTTTTGGAGTCTTCTGATTGGGGTGACTAGCTAATCATAGAAGAGGATGAGCTAGGGTTTTGAACCAAATGTTGGGATAATATTACTTTTTTTTATGATTGTTATTTATATGTGGTGATAGTGAACAATCCATGATTGGGTAGTTAACCTATATAGTAGGGATTATGTCTTTAAAGCTAAAAATATATATTTTGGGTGTTATAATGAATTTTATTTTATAACTACTGCACACAATGAATGGTTTTGAGATTAATGTGAGTGGATGAATAAAATTTAAATTTTCAATAGGTTAAGATGAAAAAAATATATGAAAAAGAAAATAATATCACTAATTCATCCTCTCAACCTCTCATTGATACATCTATTCTAGGAAAATAAATATTTATAAGATCAGAGGTTCCTTCTAAAGATCCATTTTATGAATAATTTAAAAAATTTACTTTAATCACCATGATGTTATAGTGAATATAGAATAAAACATGAATGGATTATAACATAAAATCGTAATGAAACTCTTGATTACAATACACAACTGAAGATGGAAAAAATGATTCTATATAATAAAAAATAAGTTATCTAATGAGAATGAGCAGTCTTATAAAAGGGAATTAAATCATCCTATTAAATCGAAGGGTAATTGATTTAGTTAGTAAAATATTAGAAGTATTGTGAGTATTTATGAATGAAATTTTTTTAAATAGTATGTGAATTTTCTAAAATTCAATCAAGAAGTATTCATTCTCAAAATGTTTTGAAAAAATAGAAAAATTATTTTCCAAATCAATTGAATCTAAATTATATTATTCTAAATATATTGATAAATTTAATATAAATGTAATCAATTAGAACAGAAATTTGTGATTTATCATAATTTACATTCTATTGGAAAATATGAGGAGGCAAGAACAGTTGAAACATAGAGAAAATATTAAAAATCAATGTAATAGAAGAGTATTACAAAGATTTATTATCAATTAAAATTATGGATAATATTGTATTAAGATAGTAACTAAACTAATAAAAACTTATTTTTCACCATTCTAGAACTAAAAAAAATTCAATGGTTCTACTGGTTTTTTGATAAAATTGATAATAAGGAAATTATTTTTGGTGTAATATTTCTTTTTTATGAAATATATAGGATCTAATGGGGAATTTAGTAAGTATCAGAAGAAAAATCATATTTGGAGAAAATAACCACATATTCACCACAAACATATGCAAAAGAAGAATTTAGATTGAAGATGATGTTTATTGGATATCCAGTTTAGAAGGTCACATGGTTGAGGTATTCTTGATAATTTAGGTAGGAGAGGATCTAAATGCTTTGAATGGTATGTGGTTTCAAAATAAAACAAGTTTTGATACCTATAATTATTCTAATAATGTTGATAATTCCAAGAACAAGTTCTTACTTATTCATCCAAATCAATTTTAATTAGTTAAGTAATTTAATAATGAGGAGATACATATTAAAAATAATATAAAGAATATTTCATTAAAAGGATAAGAGAATCTAAGTTGGCCATTTTCTATATTTGGAAATATGAATATCAATAAGATTTATACAAAAAGGTATTCTATTCAAATAATAGGTTCAATGGATTAAAGAATATAATCAATCTAATGATACATTTAACAGAAATAAGAGTCAAACTAAATCTTCCCATGGATGTATTTGAAGAAAATAATAACAAATTTCAAGAATAATATCTCATGGTAAATGTTAATTCTGAGGAAAATAAATGTAGTCCCCTATATATTCCCTATTATATTTTATGTTTCTAATTAGAATATAACGAATGAAGTAGTATCCAAGAATATTTCACTATTATGAAACTATAAGTTACTTTTATTCTTGTTTTATTTTGAGTACAATGAATTGATAATGTGTACGGAATCCCTGAGGGGGAGAATCACTGAGAAACAGTTTCCCTTCCAATTAAATTGATAATTAAAAAAAATTGAAAAAATTATATTTCGTTGGGATTATAATCGATCTCACTCTTTACATTGATATTTAGATTAATCATATTTCTTAATCAAGAGTGTGTGGTCAATTAAAATATGAGTTAAAGTGGAATTTTTTTTCTTACACTGGAACTTTTTGATGTGCTTGATAATGTGTGTACAATTATCATTTAATTGATAAATCGGAATATTTACAACCCTTAAATTGAGAATTACGAATTTATGTGAATGATATCACATAAATTTAAATTAATGGATATAATATAAGATATTTTTTATATAATACATTTTTTTTCTAAATTGGGTAATCCCATAGATACTTTGAGATGATTAAATAATTAATATTATCTAAAAGAGACATATAATATCATCCATGTTTTAGAAGTTTTTAGAAAACATGCTTATAATTGATGAAAATATGTTTTAAAAAAATGATTTGCTGAGATCATCCACACCCATGAATTATCCATTAGATTTTAATTTTTATTAAGGGTAAATGAATGTTTTACAATATATTAAATTTATTGATGTGGGTATATATTGAAAAAAAAATAACAAATGGTATATTATTGATACATTGTATAAATTTTCAATGAGTCAATATGTGTTTGGTGTATAGAGATGAGGTGATGATTCTTGGAGGGTGGTTACAAATGATATTATATATCTGACTTGGGAAATTATCCTTGACAATTTTAGTGTTTGTAAAACTATTATATAATATAAAATAAGTGTGTCAATTGTGATTAGGGTGACACATTGTTTATAACATGTTGAATAGGTTGTGATTATTTGAATAAATATTTTAGAGTCCATTAAATATTATATTATTTCTTTAGATGTTCTATCATTTTAAAGTCCATCCAATACCCTTATTATTTCTTGAAGATCATTATAAAGACCATTTAAATGTGAGTTTCCATGTAATTAATTGATTCCCAATAAAAAAATAATTAATTTCATAGAGATATGAGATTTATTAGAGATAAAATTGGTGGAAGTGAATGATGAATATTTCAGGGTATGACTAATGGAATTGAAAATATAGAATTATTGCTCAGTTTATAGATCATCAATATATATTAAATATTTAAACTATAGTTTCATTTTCTACTTGTTATAAAAAATTGGAACCATTTAAAATTAGAACATGATAAATCCCACATGTGTTGGAGGAGTCATGAACTATGTGGGAGAGCTAGATCACATAGCTTACATAGAGTCAATAAGACTATATGTATAGGGGAGTTCACATTTATGTGCACAAATGTGGTGCTACTATTTGGGGAGAAACAATGATGAAAGGGTGTTGATGCACATAAATGCCAATGGGATTTGGTAGTGGACCCTAGTACTCACTTCTGGATTGTCTGGGGAATGTGTTTTGTTATATAGTGGAGTCCAGTCCAGTTGATGTCAGATATGTGATGAAGGGTGTACTGCACTGTGCACCCACAATCAAACAAAATAATATAACAAAGGTCACATCGTAAAATTTATTTTCTCTATTGGATTAATGACATTTCTCATATCTTATAATCCAAGAATGGTTTACCGCATATGAGCTCATAAAAACAAATTTCCATAATTCCATTCATCTCTAATACACTAATTGAGGATTTCTATAATTAAAATTTATGAATTAATTCACTATAATGATCAAAGTAGTTTGATATAAATACAATTTCACTTTTATGTATATATATTGAATGATAAAATAAAAAATTTCATGTCCAGTAAACCACATTCAAAAATCCCGTACATGTGACATTCATGCATGAGATATTAATTATCATAATTTAGGCATACTATAGGTGATAATGAGCAAGTGTGATGATAATATAATCCACATGTATACTAAAATGAAAATTCTCTTGAATTATAACATGAAATTATAATAATTTTAATTTTAATGTGTTCGGATGTTTTTTTTCATGTTAAGAAGTAGTTTTTTCAATAATCATTCATTAATTATAAAGTGATTTCCAATAGTTGATGAATTTCATATATAAAAATAACTGAGTATACCAGATTTCATGACTATTCAGTTTTTTATTCACTACATGAAGTAATATGTTGTTATTATGAAAAAGGTGACAACTTTATCTTCTTGTATAATTAATGATTAAATTCAATATATACATAAGATTAGATTTATGCACAATAAATACATGATTTATTATCACGTGATAAAATATGAAACTCACTCGATTATTTTTTGTGTATAAAATTAATTATAAATAAGATACCTTAATGTTTTTCAAATAAAATTATGTGTTCTTAGAGGCTCATTAAATGATGTAAAATCGAGTCAAATTGATAATACAATGGGAATTTATAATGTGTTTTTATGTAAAAAATTACGAGATCATTAATTGGTATTTAAAATAAATAAAATAAATTTGTTATTTATAAAACATTTACATCATGGAATAAATAAGACATGAATTGTGAAATATTTTTCTTGTGGATAAACTTTTCTATAATCGTGATGAAAAATATATATTGAAACTTTTTGAGTTATCTTGCAACCATTATTCCAAATAATTTTGAGGGGCCTTCTATATTTTTGTATCAAATAAATATTGAGTCAAAGTCATGAAATTATACGTGAAGGTGATCCCTTGGGCCTGAATAGTTAATGACGGGAACTCATATCATTCATGATCTAAATGTATTTTGGAGGACAATAATATTTTTATAACCAACTATTGAAGGTATTTAAGAATTATAAAAAAGAAACGGGATTTAAGATTTCCTGTGGAGGAATTATATCTGAATAAAACGACCATTCTATCTCTAAATCATCATTATAGAGTAATTTTATATTTGGTTGGTATTACTAGGTATTATAAGAATTAAATTGGTGTGTCTAACCAATCCTACAAGAGGACTAGTCGGGGTGTTTCTTAAATTACTAGTAGATTTTAATGGGGGTGTCTAACCAGTTGTATTCACATGTGGGAATAGTAAAGAATCCATATTACTCTAACTAACCATCTTGGATATGAATAGTTAATTTTTAAAAATCATGTATATTTTTTTATTCTTATTTTACTAATATTTCACATGATGTAGGGTTGCGAGATAAATGTGAGTGGTTCATGAAAATTATCCACTCCAAGAGACTATGATAAAAAAAATTTCTCATAAAAAGAAATAGAAATCACTGATACCCCAAACCCACTCTCAATGATTTATCCAAGTTGGTCACATCAAATATTATTATTAATGTATTTCATGAATAATGTACATTGATATATGTATCTAAATCATGATTATATGTAGTTGTGGAGAGGTAGAATATTTTTGGTGTTTCATAATTCATGTGAAATTATTTTAATAATTACAAAATTTATTTTTTCATTTCATGTTATTAGAATAAGAAATTACATGAACATTGATTGAAATAGTCACTATAGTAAAATCATTTTCAACAGTAGTTCCTTGAAAAGTTAAATAGACCGTGTGAGGAAAGGAGTATATATCCTTATTGATGACATACTGGGATAAAGAGATTATATAACATAATATAATTAGTAGGACGATTGTTTTCATTGAGAAATTATATTCATTCTCTATGGGTTCCATGAAAAATGACTAGACTATGATCTCATACTTAGGTAATTCTATCTAATTCCATTGAGAAAGTGGCATAGAGGACCTCAAATTAAGTTTATCATGAATATTATTAAATTTATTTTAATTTAAATAATAATATTATATATTATTTACCACTTTTGGAATAATATTTATTCATATATACTGAACAACATAAATTCAATCACCAGATATTCATGTTTATAATATGCGAATTGAGTTTTATCTCCTCTTTATTAATCACAAGGTGAAAAATAATTTCTTATTCATTCATAAAATTAGTGAATAAAATAACAAAAATGTTTAATTAATTACAAAAATACTAAATAAATAATTTTTTAATGAATTTAATATTAATTAATTTATTAATTTATTTTTTTGAATAAAAAAATTATTATACACAGATATAATAAATTACAATTTGGACGGAAAATCTAGGTTAAGGTCTTAATGGAGATGATATATTTTATTTAATATCACATATATATATATATATATATATATATATTTAAAGTATATTTAGATATGTTCATTTCATGAAAAAAGTTTACTATTTTTTTGGCACGACATATGGAATATATTCGGTAGAATATGTGACAATGTTTTGAAGTACAATTATTAAATATTTAACCCTTATTATATATTAAAATTTATATCAGTTTATAAATGATTGAGATTTTAGGAAAGATATAGTGACTCCATAATTCTAAAAATATCTGGATAAAAAACCCCCTGTCATAATAATTATAGAGAAGAAGATAATACCAGCATTGTGATTGATGACTTTTAGTGTGAAGATTGAGGTTCTTCATGACCTCTCCAAGAATATGAAGAGCATTGTTCAGAAATTCATATAGTGAATCTGTATAAAAATTGTTGAATGTTATATTGGATTCTATTCAACAATTTCAACATAATTAGATATTCATTCAGATACCATGAAAATGAAATCCCGAATTTTAGGTAATTATTATTTTACTTTAATTATACATTAAAAGTGAATGACCATATATATATGATTATTGGGTATCCCTTGTTATTTTTTTCTAATATTATTTATTGAAACTATTTAAATTCTATTTTTTTGAATATACCCAATAAATCCTCTATTAAAAAAACTATAAGAAGTAAGCATTTTTTTTCATAGTGCCTGAGGGGTTTTGTGTGTGCCAATAGTCTATTTCAGGTGTGACTAAAGATAAGGTTGTGAGTCTGTGTATTGGATACTCTTAATGGTGGAAATATATTAGAGACATAGGTCTTGGAATGTGTTGGAATTTTATTTTAATATCCTATCCTAACTATGTTGATATAAAATGCTATCGGTGATTCTAGATTGATGAATAAGGTTAGGGTCCTAAAGGGAATGGTGCCCCATGATCCTCCACTTTGATATTCCTACATGAATCTAAACCTATTAGGCCTTTCAATAATGTAGTATTTATATTATATTTTCTATGTTACATAACATCAAAGGTTGTTACATGTGATTATCAATTATACTATCCCTTAATCTAGTGATTAAATAATAGGTTATTGTATTACACCAGGTCCAAAACATTTCCATATGGTTGTTTATATTATTCATATATATAATGAGAAAATTATATTAATATTTTTATATGTTATGTTGGGTACTTATTTATTTTATTGCAAATACTATGAAAATATTTTTTTAGACTTAGTTATTATATTTTTACCATGTTTTGTTACACTACATCTCTAGTAATTCTAATAGGATTGATATCTTATATTTTTTGAGGGATTATCTAGTTTAATCTTATCATAAAATTTTTATGTTTTATAAAAATATATATGGAAGTATTTATGGATATACATAGTGTTAATATGATACCATCTTGCATAACATATTTAGGTTGAGGGTTCTATAGACTTATTTTACAAACATGGGATAACAGTAAATGATGTTTAGTGTTCTGGTGTCCTGGTTGGCACACAATAATGCATTATGATTTAAATCATGTTTTGGGTTAGTATTTCAATTATTCAATTTGAATACATTGTTTAATTTTGACATATATCAAGGACTCAATTAGTGGTATCTAATTTAGTCTTATTCTCGGAAAAGAGTTAACATATCAAGGGATGGGTATACCTTATATCTAAAATGATCGCATGACCGTGTGTTTTACTGGTGTTGAGGTGCGTGTATCTTGATGATCATTATATATCGGAATAGGGTGGGACTCAAGACCTTATAGATGAGTCTAAATTTTAATTTTATTAATCATATTTTGGCTTTGATTGGTCGAGTGAGAAATATATTATCATATATGTGATGTATAACCCACATGTTTTATTTTATAATGTTGGTGTATGATTATTGTCATTATTATTTTCATTTCATTTTAATTTCATTTCTATACTATAATTTCATTATATAAATATATGTTTAGATATTCATTTTTATTAACTTCTTGGACTCATATGGTATTTTTGATTGGAATTATATTTTCTGGTTAATTATTACAATTTTTAATTATATTAGAATATTTTTCATCAAAAATTATATTGTTATAGAAAAAATATATTTTTCATTTTTTAGGATGAAGAAGATAAAATTGATATTTCATAATAAAAAATTCCATCGTTTTGGTAACATTCAATGAAATGAAATCAAATATAATTCATATAAGTAATCCACTAATGATTTAAATATGATTTATTTTAAAAAATCGTGGAATCCATGATTAAAATAGGACATATTAAAGATATATATGAATTTTTGATCCCATATATAGTAAATAGAATAGGGTGTTTCTAGAATAAAATAAGGAATGCTCTTAATGATGTATTGTTTGTGTCATATTTTTGGGAAACAATAGCAATTCTTTAATTCAACTTACATCATAACATAAAAAGGTGTTTTTATAACTACATAATCCATGTTAAAACCCAAGAGACATACATAAGAATATGTTTCCCTATGTTTCTTTACAATATTATGACAATTCTAGGATATTGTATGTGAATATATACTAAGAGAGACAAAACATGTGTCAATATATATAATTTATCCGTTAAATAGTGATGGAGGTAGATACTATGTTTTTTAGGATGGATCAAATCTAACATAGACTACACCCACACCAATACATCATGTTTTATTTCTCATGTTCATAAAAACACAACACCATCTATTTTGATCGACCATGCAGTAAACTATAAATTGTGGTTCAAGTGAAACAATGCAATAATTCAAAACATGATGAACATATAATTTTGAATTCCAACAACAATATTCTATTGGTAGAGTTCCATAATTTAACATTGAAGAAAATATAACTTTTAACATGATGAAAAATATATAATAAAAACCTCATGATGCCTGAGTGATGATGAAAAATAATCTAATGTTTATAGAATGTTGTCTACAATTATTTTATACTTTAGTGACTCTATTCTAACACTATATATACCTAAAACACTAATAATATTATCATTTAAATGAAAATACTAATATAATTTCTATAATTTATTTATATATAATATAAAATGTATAAAATTATTTTTGATGAGAATTTTTTAAATGAGGAATATAATAGATGATCCCAATTGATAGTCTTAAATGATTGAATGATATTAGAGCTTTGGAATTAGATGATAAATTATTAGGTAAAATTCAAGTAATTAAAATATGGAAATATTATGTAAAAATTTTCTAATGAAATAAAATAATTTTATATCAATATGTATAGGTGGAGGTCAATGGTAAAGGAACTAGTGATGAGCATATGGGATAGGACAATAGAACATAAACTTGAGGATTTATGAAGTTTGTAAAGTTTCAATGTTTTTGACATACACATGTAATGATATAATCCAACTACACAAACATGGATTTATCACAAAACCAGAGAGATTAAATATGACGTATAAATGGGGGATTAATACATAGAAAAATTAAGCGACATTTAGACTGATATTTTTGAAAAAAAGATTCAAAAAAACTTCAGTCAGCTAATTTAATGTCTTATAAGGGATAGAATATTAACTCATTTATTCTATTTTAATATTCATATACTAGGTTTTTAGTGGGGATTTGGTGATTTTTAATTGCGTTCCACTGTTATTGATCAAATTAATTCAATTCTCACTACTTTAATTTTTCGTTCTTACAGTTTTACCATATTGATCTCCTAAAGAATAAACTTTTGTAATGATTTAAGTGAAAAGAGTAGAAATAAATCTTATTAAAGGGATATAATATCTTATTATTTTTTATATGATATCAACCTCAGATATCAATTCACACTTCGGTTAGTGAATGAGATAAATTTAATACATTATTGAAACTTATATAGGATGAATTATGGGGACCATATATTTTAATAAATTGATGAAAATTGTTAAATTAAATATAATGATGGTATGAATGGTATGAATTATTTATATTCATATGTTTCATTTTAAATTTTAAGAAAATAAATTAACTGAACCCAAATCACACATTTATAATTCATTGATATTTAGAAACATTATTTTTTTTCCTTTTATGAAAATTAAAAAAACATAAAAAAGTTATTGTAATATTTTTTAGTTATGTTTTTAATTCACCAAAAAAATAAAAAATCATAATTCTTTTATATTTTTTATTCATATATGCAAATTTTAATTTTATGGGGAGATATTTTCATGAAATCATAGTCAGAATTTTATCCAAAATGAAATTTAGTATATGTTCCCCCAATTATTTCAATCAAGGTGGTTATATGATATATTTACATATATATATATATATATATATATTGTTTTTTTATAATTAATAAAGAATAAAATGACTAGAGATTTGAAGGTTTTATATGAATGTAAAGAAAACTAACATAAATTTAACTAAAAATAAAAGACGGAAAATGTTTGGGTAGAAAATATAAAAATTAATTAAAAAGGTTTAGAAATATAATTTAAGATATTAGTATTTTATATTTAATAATTCATTGGATTCTCACTTATTCCAAATAATGTAAAATCAATTCATCAAATTCTATAATACACACCCGATGACTAAAAACTGTAAATACCATTTTCATTGAAATAATATTAGGACCTTGATATTAGTGTTGATATTCCATTTAAAGTGATTAATAATCTTGATGACCTATAATAAATTAAAAATTATTAAAATCTAAATAATTAAAATAAAGGTCATTCTTGAGAAATTTAAAATTAGAAAAAATACATTATAATCATATTTTAATCGACAAACCAAAATAGAATCAAAAGAATGATAATTCCTGAAAAAAGATACTGATCATATATATGAACAAAAATTCATATATATATATATATATATATATATATATATTATAAAATAAATTCCATTACCAAGATATGGTGTATGAATTTAATTATTTTTCTTAGCCACAATGGATTTTACCTAAGAAGGGAAAAAATCATATTCTATCACCTTATTTAATAACACAATCCCCGGGTCTATATTGAATTCTCATCTCTATTGTTTGATGATCATTGGTTGTTAAAAATATCATTTTTTATAATGCCCCCTTTTCAAAAATACCATATAATTCATGCCAAAAATCCTCTCATTCCTATAGATTTCCAATCAATCATAGGAATCATTGCCACAAGTAAATTTTTGACATGAATTACTTCCTTGATGGAAATATAACTATCAAATAATTTTTTTGATTTATATATCATTTGAATGATCACCAATAAGTTTCCAGTTGGGCTTCCAACATTTAATTCACATTTAATTATCTTCATAACCTCACAACCTCATCATCATTCCTCTATATAAATTAACTTTTATAGGATATAGGGATGGATGAAATATCATGAAGATGGAATAATAATACCCTCAATTCGAAATTGGTAATATCTTGGTGTGGCATCATAAAAACTTCTCTATGTTTTATTTAATTTCTATTACTTTGACGAAAATTAATGTTTTTAATGAAAATAATTATTTTCCATAAAAGTTTACTTGTTATTAAATAATATGTGAAAATTTAATATAATAAGTTTTACATACATAACATATCGAATATCTTATATAAATTGTATGACATTCAACATTGAAAAACGCAATGTTCCCGTGAAATGTATGAATTTTGCCCATGTGTAATATAATGGAAATCTTATATGATGTGTTTGTTGTTTCCCTTTAAAAAATTACATGTCTTAGATGATGTGTAACATTTATTCCACACATATAAGATGAAAATTTTCATATCTCATACATAAAAATTTATACACTACTAAAATAATTATTCAAAGGTATATAAATTATGAACTCTTAAAAGAAATGAAGATTACAATATTATATGATACATAAGAAGTTGGAATTTGAAAGATATCATCATTTTCTAATACATAATACGATTTAACAAAAATGTAAATGTTATATATACATATATGATATTTTCACTATTAAAATTTAAAATTTTAGTAAATTCATAACATGTTTTGGACTCACACATAAAAATTTTCAGATTGAAATAATATTCAAATTCAAATATAAAGTATCTTACCTATTGTGAAAGACATACAATTTTAAGTCAACTAAAAATTATATGTATAATGAATTACATGGGAGAAATACAATTTCTCAATATAAAAAAACTTTTAAAAAATAATAAATATAATCATTTATTTTTTTAACAATACAATATTGAATAATAGAACATAAAAATCATTTATTAACCAATTAAAAAACCATTTATAATCCTAACAACAAAAATGCTATATCTATTAAAATAATAAAAAATATGGGGACTCATTCATTTAAAATTAAAACAAAAAAAATTTTAATAAAATATCTATCAATTCCACCAAACATATGACTTAAAATCCTAGACATGTAAGCCTACGATGTTATACTAAAGTAATATTCAAAACACAAAATCATGAGGGAAACAGAATTTAACACCACGGTATCAAAAATTTTAAATAATATTTGGCAACCACAATACCCATTTTAATGTTAGATTCGTTCAATCCAATCACTCTTCCCTCACCCCCCCCCACAACGTAATATACCACAAAAAATGTTCTCTCATCACATAATTATGAGTTTTAGAATGGGTTTTCTCATATAAATGATTTTTCATGTAACAATTTTTTTTACAAGATTATATTATTTTGATAATCCCAACTCATATTCATTACTGTTTTAATGAATTAATTATTTTATGTTATAAGTGTGTTTAACTAAAAATATTGTATGTACTGGATCAACCGTCTATTTCCCCTAAACAACCCCAGGAACAAGAAGATATATCATTTTAATGAATGATGTTACTATGAAGTAATTGGTCTAAGTATCAAAATTAATGCATGTTATTTTTTGGTGACCATAATTAGGATCTCTACAAATCGTGAAGATAAGAGAGTGTAGACAATCAATCACATGAAGTTTGATGATCTACATTTATAGACTCTAAATTATAAAATTATTTTTTCTAACTCATGAATAAAATCACAATACCACATGATGACTCCATCCAACCATATAATGAATGTTTATATTGACCATAGAAGATCAACACTAAGAGGTAGTTTAACTTAGCATGGTTTCTAGTCAGAAATCATCCATCTTTTGGATCAACTCCATGATGGAAGTCAATCAACTATGTCTAGTCGACAAACCTTTCCATCCAATTTAAAAGTAAAGATAACAAAATATGACTTGTATGATGTTCTATCTAACCAATATAATATTAATTGTACTAATTGCTACCTACATATGGTTAATAAAAACCAATTTAATGGTAAATCTAAAATATAAATATTATTATTTATTATTCATAAATTATATAATAGAAATTTATATGTTTTATAATTTAATATATCTATTAAAAACAGTTATTATGTTTTTCTAATGGAATCTAATAGGTTTTCTTAGTAATAACTATATTGACGAGAAATAAATACAAATTCAAGGAATGCGCAAACATGTATGAATGGTAATTTTGGTCAATTTCATGGTCCATACACATTCACACTTATACAATACAACACCCTATATTAAGGGTGAAATTGTAAAAATATAGAAAAATACATAATTGAAAATAATATTGTATCTCAACATCACTAGATTAAAAAAAAGTAGGACAACCATAATGATAAACATAAATAAATCATATATTGAGATGCATCTAACTCATGATAAATTATATTCTCTCTATATTTAAATTAACATTTTAGTAGGTCTAATATTATTAAATATTTTTTGATAAATTATTCACTTATAAAAATTAGTGTACTTAAATAAACTCTCATAGTAATTATTATTATTATTTATCCCCTAAATAAATATAAAGGTGGCCTATTTGAGTATAGAATATCTTTTATGTAGTTTCATATATAAAACCTGCTCTAATTTGAGGATTTTTTATCACATTTTAATAAACATAAATGGTAGAGGAATACTATCAAGTGGAGAACATTAATATATATCCCGGACCATAACTATGTTTTAATTATTCTATATGTTTTGAGGATAATTTAAACTATACATTTATAATTAAATAAAAAAATATATATTTTAAATAAGTAATAATAATGAAATATTAATTTATTGTTAAAATTTTTATGATATATATAAACTAGGTTATGGAGTTAGAATTTTTTTTTGGAAAATTTAAGCTAATATCATGTTATTTTAACATGGTTTTTATCTGTCCCTTAAAAAACTTGGTCATGATAAAAAATTATATATACCTAATTTATTTTATAACTAGGAAAGTATTTAAAATTGAGCAAATATAATTTTATTATTTTCAAAATAGATATATTTTATTCGGTTACATAATTCACCTCCCCCTTTGATCATTCTGTCAGGAATAACATTGTGTATCCTAGTTATTTTTTGAATATATTTTCTTGATGATCAGGATATTCCATGATAATCATATTTTTTTTTCATTTAATAATTTTATCTCTATAAATTTTTCTGGACCTAAACAAGCTACTTCAAAATTATAATTTACTTTTTATTGTAAAAACTATGGCCAAGGGAAATTCAAAATGAAAATTCATCATTAGAGAATTGTATTTACATATCGACTATTATATAGGATTAATATTAATACACCAAATATCTAAGAAAATATATTAGTGATACAAATAAATTACTTTAGGTTATAACTATAATAATAAATATTTATTATATTGTGATTTGAGAGAACATATATTAAATATGATTTATGCTTCTATTATTGAATTTGTGACCTGGGATATTATTTATAAATATCACTAAGGAACATAGATTTTTTTTTATAAAATTAGAGAATAAATATATATACACATAAATATTATAATTTCAATTTTAAACCTAATGAATTTGTTTGTAAAATGTATCTTCCGATTATTTAAATCACAAATAAAATTCTTGAACTTAGAAGGAAAAAGTGTGACACATTTTATTTGATGAAATTTATTTTATGTATGTATAAAAGATGGATAATATTTATCCTCTCAATCATGGAATAATGTTATATTTTTAATCATCTAGTAAAATAACTAATTAGAATGATAATAATATTTAAAGAATAACCCAATGTAAATGATGATTACGTTGAACCAAAAAAAGTTGATTTCATTTAAAACAATCAAGTCAAAATTGAAAAAATTGTTTAAAGATATTATAATTAGTGGAAGTTAATATAAAAATTACATTTATGTAGAGATTGAAGAACTATCCATGAGTTTAAAAAATACTATAAAAATAATAGGTTTTCAAAATAAGTCAAGAAAAAAAGAAAATTAAATAATTTGGTATCTATAAGAGTGGAAAATCATCTAATGAAATCACATTATTTGAATGAAAAAGTAATTGAAACGTCAAGTATGATGTTACAATTTTTATAAAAAAAATATGATAGAGAAATTAAATCAAGTCTATTAATTAAAGACTGCAAGATTACTTCAAATCAATGATCAAATGAATTGGAATAAGAATATTGTTTTCATTGATGGTGGAGCACAATAATGACTCAATGGGAACTGGGAAATATTTCTTTTATCTTATAAAATGGATGTTTTAGATAATATATTTCATATAAGGATATTATTTTTATATTAAAATTGAGTTCAATATCGTTCCTTCTGAATAAAATTGGGGGTTTAAATTTTTTTATAGGGGGTTTTGATTATGGCTGAAAAATAATTAATATTGGGATGACCATTATAATATCTCATAGAATATCCCAATGAATCTAATATATTTAATGAAAAAAATTCTCATTTTCCAAATTCAAGGGTTCTCTTGTGATTTCAATCATAATGATACTTAAGATCTCACATTTATCAGGTGTATGGGAGGTCAGGCTCATCAAACACATTTTAGGGGAATTATTATCTACTATGGTCACCCTAATAGGTTTAAGATAAGTTTGTAAATCTATTCCAAATCATGATATGGGATTGGATACCATAATAAAATTATAAGATGTTTAATCATTATACTGTTAATTGGAGAATTATTTTTGAGACCATATTTATTTATTAGAATTTCACTATATTTTTTCCATCAATTCATAACAATGGTTAGTTACTACTGTTTTGAATCCATATATCTAGTAACTCTAGATATTTCTATTATCAAGGAAGGTTATTGGAATTTCTAGGATGTGAATTTACCTCCATGAGGCATCCTTATGTCTTGTGATAATAGAAATCAATACCCCTGTATTTTATTTAGGTACAGTATGTGAAATTTAATTTCACACAAAGATGATGTATATGACACCACCTAGGCACTGGGCGTGGAGGTGGAGCCTCAGGAAGTCAACCTATGATTACTGATTATAACAAGTATCATAGTTTTCATAATTTGGAAATATCTAAACACACTGGTGGATAATGAAATATTATTAGTACGCATGAGGGTTATTACCCTTGGGTTATTTTCTTAGTGTTTACTGATATGGGGTTTCCATTAGGACTTACACCAACCTGGATTCCCAAGTATGGAGTCATTTTAAACATGTAATTTAACATGAAATTAAAACTAATTTTTCCTTCATTAGAGGGATTTTGTTATGATACATATATGATCATTGACAATCTTTATGTCCATGTGAGTCATACTCAGTGCGAGAAATAATGGATATCAATTAATCAGACTCACAACATATAGATATGGGACCTATACAGAAGGTCAACCCTGATAGAGTGTTTGATAAGGACAATTTTCCTCAGAATGTGATATATGTATCTTTATTATAGCTATATTCATATTCATCACAGTTAAATTATTATCTAAATCTACTGATAGATGACGAAGAATGATTCATAGAAGGAGAATGGGTCCTATGAGCAGCAAATATCATGCACCCCAACAAAAGGGTGTGACCATGTAAGATCCCACTTCCTGCCATTGAGGAACAAAGAAGGATGATATACCCATAGGACAGTTTTTCCCCATGAGATAGAGTATGCATGAAATAAATTGATATACATAAATGTTGGTTCACATTATGTGATATTTAACCCTTACCCTCTGACAGATAGTTATTGGGGTCCATGAGTGGAATGGGGATCTCAAAATTAGTGCATCACCCTAGTCTAATATAGAAATATCCCATTTTAGGGGGTCTTTAAATCTAAATAATAATAGTTTCAGATTTAGATGGTCTGAAGAAACATGCATGAGTGTTCCAGCTAGACAATGATGAGAGGAATGGTGGTGTCATCCCGACATGTCCAGGGTGTCTTCAGGATATGTCAAGGGGTCATAACATGATGAACGATGATATGTATCAGGCTTATTGTGTGATAAAAATTATATATCTGTATGAAATCACATATAATGGATGAAATTACCCTAAACATTGCATGATATTCCAAAAAATTCTGGAGGACACCATATGATATGTGTGACAATGTCGGAAGGACTTCACAAAACAAAGATAATGTGTCCAAAGGGAATCACGTGACTCTACTAACATGGCATAATAAATTATCGTGATCTTCATGAAAAACCAGAGGACATGATGTGACTTTGATGACATGTTTATAGGACTTTGAAATACTTTCCTGGAATAGCCATAGGTTATCATATGATCCCGATGACATGGATGGAAAACATCACGTGATATAGTTAACATGTCCAATGCACTTCTCATGATCTACTTGACATGTTCTGAGGGTGTAACATGGCTTTCATGACATGTCTAGAGATCATTAAATGACCTAAATGACATATTGAGAGGACATTCTATCAACCATTTGACATTTATAGAGGACTTCACATGAACCAGCTGACATGCTGTGAGGACACCACTTGATATGACTAGCATGCCCAGAGGACTATTCTTGATCTTCCTGATTTGTCTAAGTGTCATCACATGAATAATAAATGGGTTAAAAAAGTTACATAACACCATTGAAATAAAAGTTAACATTTCTATCTTCACATAGGTATTTCATACTTTTCATGCTTTATGGTCGAAATGATTAAATATTTATCAAATGTTTCCATGTTGAGGCATCTCGTGACCAATTCATCTAGTAGAAAATTTGTCGTGTTCTCTGTATTGAACTCTCAATGTCCCTAGAGTGATAAATTTAGATATCATACTAGGTATATATACTTCTAGTGTGATACCTTAAGTCATTCCATCAACATATTGGGTGGAATATTCTTGCAATTGTGTGGTTCTCCATTCAAAGAAGGATTCTCTCACTAATTCTCTCTCATGTGTGTTTTTTATGATGGATATGGTCGTTTTATAGTATTTTTTCCCTAGTTCTGTGGTACTAAAATTTTTCATTAAATATCATATATGAGCATGATACGATAGAGGGATATTCACATCACACATTTCACAAAAAGCTACCACAGGCCATCCATGATGACATCTTCATGTCATGTAATTAATATAGGCCATGAGATCACTTCATCATTTCCATATAAATGGAACCCATGTGTTTTTAGTGGGATTTCATATAATCAAATTAAAAACATCAAAGGACTATTACAAGATCAAGAAGACATTTCTGAGGACATTTTGAGACCATGTTGGTATGTTGGAGGGCCTTCATGTGATCGAGGAAGACTAACCACACCAAGGGCCTAACCCCTTCACGTGAAAAAATTTAAACTATCCTTCACGCAATGAAATGTTATTTTTCATAATTTAGTTTAAAAAACATACAATTTTCTTCCTTTGGTTTTCCATTATGGCAACACATGATCAATTAGACATGACTACAGTTCTTCACATGATTATGTTGACATATCCAGTAGCCTTCACATGACAAAGTCGACATGTCTCCAATAATATTATTTTGATCTATAACTAACCTCATAAAATTTTTAGTCATTACACCTAAAAATATACATATATTTATTTCACATAAATCTTCTACATTTTTAAACATTTATTTTATAAATGGATTGGGTGATTTTCAAGAGTTTTTCGGTTGACACGTTGTATGAATAATGGGACTCGCTTGGAAACCTTCATGTAATCATCAATGATTTTATATAATTCGTCATGATATAATGAGGACTAGTGATAAGGGCTTCACAAAATCATGAAAAATCACATGAAGCACATTAAAAACTCATGTTACATAATTAAGTTCACATGATATGTATGAATCAGATGAATATTCCCAATGTGGTAATTCTTCTCCTTTATTCCCATTGTTTAGAAAATAATACATATTCTTTAGTTATTTCTTCAACCCTAAAATTTCAAATGCTCATTTAGTGGGATTCAATAAATACACCCTACAGAAGAAATTTCAAAATAAATAACGACGAAGTTATGAGGAATTAAATACCTACCGAAGTCCATTAGTCTTATGTTGCTCAGTTTTCTAAGACCATTTTGGTCTTTTAGGATATGGTTCGCCTTCTACGGGGTTTTGTATAAATAGTGGAGTGAGTGGTTAGCCATTTCACATGTGACCCAAGCCTCCATGACTTTAATTATCTCATCCCACACATAACTACATATCATGATCACTTTGTGTAAGACATCATGTGATCTCATCCTATGATCTCTCTGTGTAAATTATTTTTCTCAATGACCTATGAAAAATATATATTATATGATAAATTTTAATTTTCATTAACTACGTCGACATCATTGGACAATGAATCACTTCACATGATTATACTATTCTTTCATATGATCCCATAACCATTATGTTATTCTCATGAAATTCATTTGGTCATGTAGTTGTTTATCTTAAAATGAATCAGGTGACAATGAGATATTAATTATTTCATGAAATTAAAGAGAAAATTAATTGGTTACTATGATAACAAACCCTTATATGGGTTATGAGATTCTCATGATAAAATCTGAGCTATGTACTTATTTTTCTCCTTTATTTGGGTTATGATTCCCATTTTACTTATGCTTCTTACACTTATGTTGATGGATTATAGTTCACAAATGTTTTTGATGGGGTTGCCCAGAAATCCTTGATTATCAGTAACTATGATGTTATCCCCCAATAGAAGATATTTTCCAAAAATGTTATTTTAAAGGGAATTACTCTCACTAATCATAAAATCTATCCTCTAACAGATGTAATTACATTGTATTAATTCGGTTTTCTTGATGATACTACCACCCCTTCATGTGACTACAACATTCTATACAACTGGTTGTCATCCTCTAATGATGGAATTCATGAAATTTTGTTTTCGATAGTCAGTTAATTATGGAAACATTCTAGGTGATCTATTATATATTGGATAATTACCATCATGTTATATATTCTCAAGATCATTCTCATTAACCAATTTTTTATAGATTATAAAGGATACGGATCGCCTCTATAGAAAACCCAAAAGGTGGATGGAGTTCAAAGTGGTATTTAGGACATGGAATAGAAATCACTAATGATTGTTCATGGAAATTCAGGATTAGGGAGAGTTTTATATAATTCCTTAATCAGTTAAACACTATCCATATTTATAAGGAAATATGGATTTCTATTTTTTCCATGTAACGTCAATTTGAACATCTAAAAAATATTATTATTCATCCGAGTTGCTATAATAACTATTTTCATTGGACTAATTGTTAGATAGGGATCATCCAATGGGTTGTTTATCATCTTGGTCGATTAAATCATCACAATGATATGTTTGATGAATTCCTTTCAACTTAAGATGTTTGAGATGACCCTATACAATCTCCAACATTTGCATGGGACACACTCATCACTATGAAAAAAGAAGCTAATTAAGGAGCTACACATATGCTCAATCATTTCATTTATGGATTGGATACACATATTCTATTATCAAAGAGTGGCTAGGAAAAATAACATTTTCCCTCATTTATATCATTCACGATATGTTTGAAAGAGAATGGGCTATTCTTAAGTCATTATTGAAGATAGGGAGTATGCCCTATGAGCCTACTGAGTGAAATCAAATGTGTCCTCATGTCTTTAGTTTGAATTATAATTGTCCATATTTTGAAATGGATGGATTTTCTATGTCATGGATGGATTCTGGGGAATTTTACATAGCACATTGGTCACATAGGAACAACTTCAAGAAGGGAAACCTTTCAAAATAACTATGTCAAACCTTTCTTCCCTTTATCAAATCCTTGGCCATGTTCAATGGGGAATGTCCCAAATTAGAAATGTGACCCTTTAATTATTTTTATTTGGATTTATAGGATAGATATTTATGTATTATAAGTATCAAAATACTACCAAAATTCATCATTACCTATTCCTTCCTAGGATGCTAAACGTTTTTAGGGATGACGAAATTTCATTAGGTATTGAGGATATTTTTGAAATTTCTATATGGAATAATAATTTCATTTTCATTCCATGAAATTGACCTAGGGGATGATTATTGAAAATGTTTGTGGTTTCCTTTCACATAAATTTTATAAAGTCTCATGTCTAGGTTGGGTTATTGGAACTCACGTATAAAAATTAATCAACATTGAGATACAAACACCTTGTTGGTTTTATCATAAGTGTTGTTGAACTAAATGTGTTTATCATCATCCCTTAGAGAGTGGGAATATAAAATTCATGAACTAATAATCCAATTATTGCTTATATTCATGAATTAAAATAAAAAGTGTGGAATTTTTCTTCTTCTTAATGATTCCCCTATCATCTTTTCTCAGGATTATGACCGAGCATGGGTCAAATATTACCCATTTGGTTTGTTAAATATATATGATCAACCTATAGATATGCCATGTGATTCTCCCACACTGTTTTCTTAGAAGTAAATGTGTTTATTTATGACATAGGTAATTTCCCAAGGAAACAATCTCACAATAATAATATGTATTCCATCAATACAATAGAGTGTGATGAGGAAGTATTCCCTTTGGTACCTGTGATTGATGATAAACAAGTTGAGGGACAGTCACTTGAGATTCCTTCTCTTTCTTCCTCAATATCCCATTAAACCATTATTTAAATGGGTTTGATACCTGAATATAATACATCATCCC
The DNA here is from genome assembly GCA_963277665.1 of Viscum album. Lineage (NCBI taxonomy): Eukaryota > Viridiplantae > Streptophyta > Magnoliopsida > Santalales > Viscaceae > Viscum > Viscum album. Next base: position 670,173,542 of record OY728162.1, read on the forward strand.
TTTTTTCATCAAATTCACCCCTAAAGTGGTAACTATGTTATCAGTACCAATAAGGATAATTTGGTATAAAATTTATCTCTTGATTACGGAGATTCTAATAGATCATTCATAACAATGTGGAACTCATTCTATGTATCTTTATTTATTTAAGGGATAATGGATTTGAATAATAAAAATTATTTTATATCCTAGTATAGATTTTATTTTATTGAAAATAATTGTACAACAATTAGAGGGACCTTCATAGTTTTGATGATAGAAATACAATCACAGAATATGTATGAGAAGCATGGGACATTATGGAATAAATATATAAAAAATTCTATCAACGGTGTACTTTGGTTCACTAATTGACTGCACATAGAGTAGAATAGTAAGTGGTCATAGGTCACACAAGGTCCCATATTTCAAATTCCACATCCTTATTAGATACCACTAAGATGTTAGGTTAATTGGTATCCTATATTATTGATACCATTTTTCCTAATGCGAGGGTGGATGGGGATTAATGAATGACACTTTAATATTCCATTGACAAATCTCTCATGACTCTAATGATTTAGAAAATTCTTGTAGCAATATTTTATCCCGATCAATCCAAAAAAGGTTTTCTTTTTTATGGAAAAAGGGATGGAATTTTAAATGTATATATTCCTCCCTCCTTTGGACATTATAAAAAAAATATTTTTAAAATTACATGTCATTATTATATTTTATTTTAATCGATATGTAAATGGAATATCATAGATTTGATATCTTTTAAAAAATCAATGACATCTATACTCTTTATAATACAATGATTACCCAAATTATGAAGTCAATTTATTTAATCACAACATAAAATTATTGATAATTCACCAAAAATGATTAATGGAATGATAACCATCATTTATGAATATACTATGGTTTTTTTGAAATTACATAGTTGAAAATGATAATTTGGGTTAACATTTCTCATTAGTAGTGTTCTATAATGTTTTACTAAATCAATAGACTTAACAAGCATTTTTTAGTAACTTATAATGATCCATAAAATTATTGTATCTATTTCTAAATTTGCCAAAAAAAATTTCAAATTTTCATATGGGTAAAGAATAGTACTCAAAGAGTCATCTTTATTACAAGAAACCCTTTTTGATTTTTCATCATGAAATGTTTTTTAAAATTCAATATAATTATTGAATAATAATTATAGGAAAAGACAAAGTATGTGTTTATCCATCAAGCACTTTTCCGTTTCCTATGGTTCCCTTTTGCTGTATTGAACCTGATGAGTATTTTTTCATAATAAATTAGATATTTTGGGATTATATATTAAATTTTTTATATTATATAGTTTGAGGTAGAATATATTATAATTTATTTTGTGGTTGTTTAGTGTCTTGTTTATTTTATCATTTTTTGTGATAGTATATGACCTATTAGATCATACTCTCTATTTATATAGATTAGGGTCTTCTTGATATGACCATCCACTACTACAATTTTGGATATTCTTAATCGGATCATCTATTATCGGTTGTTAATAATGGTTATTCATGAGGGTTTTGGGAACCCATAATTATTTATGTGATTCTAATGAATGAGTATCCATGAAGGGTTCTAATACCATCCATTTCTAATTCATATTCCAAAGAATAAATGTTCATGGAGGTTTCTAACATGTTTCCTTATAGAAAAAAGTTTTAAGGATGGATATCCAAGATAATTTCTAGATCACTACATCATTACCATAATGGTTATTAGTATATGGAAAAATGTTATTGATATTGAGTCTACCTAGATTTTTTATTATGGATTATGTAATTCATAACAAAAATGTTTTAACTGAAGGTGATAAGATGGTGCAGACATGCCAGGAGTGATGAAAAAATATTCATAGATGTCACATTCTATCATGATGTGGAATAGGCTCAAAATTATTGTAGTTACATTATTGAAAGTGGGATATTCCTCTAGTTAACAAACCAATGTCCCACATGCATGATCACATAGGGTGTATATCCATTTTCATGCAATGGTTCCCCAATCCTTTCCATGGGATGTGAAATATTTTTTAACATTAAAACATTTATAAGATTATGTGGGATATTTAGAAAATGTTTTTCCATGAAGGTTTTAGAACCCAAGGGATGTTTAGTTTATGGATGGGAATCTGTAGCCATACATAATATGGGTTCATGTCATGATATTGTAGGGAAAAAGGATCAATAATGGGCTACCATATTCATACATATATCGTGGGTATAATACATTGTAACATATCATTGACATCATCGAATCCACATGAATAGTCTGGTTATGCAGAATTTCAATCATGGAATAGGAAGATCATAGTAAACTAAACATGGAGGCAAGTGGACATGGGTAAACCCTATGTAATGGTGGAAACCATTATCACGTATGGAAAGGAAAATACCTCCGGGATTTAAGAGGGGTCATTCCTTGGGGACCAAAACTACCATTTGACACAGACATTGATGCATTTCATTATTCATGAGCAAATATTTGTGGGAACCTTTGAATATGTATTTCCTGATAACCATTATACTATAGTTTAGAATTAATAGATATAACATGAGGATATGAGGTTTGTGAATGTGTGTATGAACTCATTGAATTATTGAGTTTCATATTAGACTTAGAATACATAAAGGTGCTATGTGGGAAACATAATATTAAAAAAAGGTTCCCAACACAACAAAATTTTCGTCACCACATAATGTACATATTATCATGGGGAGGGGATGTAAAAAATAATTACTATAAATCTTTTCTGGAGTTGGAGGTCTAGTGAGCATGTATTTTTTTTTACTAGGTCCACAAAATGGGCCATATGATATTTATGAATGTTTTGATTTATGCACTTACTTTTTCCTAATATATAGAGATTTAGAGAAGACATGAATTTTTTTCAGACTTCTTATTCCTTGTTTTTAACATAAAAAGTGTTATGTTAATTTAACAAGTAATTTAAGGTCTTTTTATTTGAACTATTAATGGCTAATGTTTATGGTCTTACATATTTGACAATTGTGCATGATGTTTTAGGTCATGATTCAAGTGGAACTCATATGAATGGAGTTTTACACAAAATAAAAATTAGGATTATGAAAGATATATGTACTCCAAAACATTCCTAATTGGGGGATGAGAATGTTGTAAATCATGGATTAAGGTTCTCCAATTAGAAATAATCATATTGGACAATCCATTTGGGGATAATTGTGAATTTCTTTATGGTGATGATATCTAATATGATGATGTCAGGGCTCACAAAGTTTATAAGACCATATTTGAAGGAAAAGAATCATTTAGATAATGGTAATGAGATCATATGAAGGATCCAGTGGTAGACATCAAAAGTGAAAAAAAGGATTCGATGAAGCATGGTTTCCATTCCCAAGGGACATTGATGCTATACGTCAAATCAACTCACTCAAGACACATATTGTAGATTATGGATTGTTGTGGTAAAAAAAATTAATGCAATCAACTCAATCCTTTTTTCTCTAGGTTCAATCTCTTATGGTCATTTGAAAATGCGTAATGATGGATGATTGTATTTATATTTTATTTTCATGTAGTGGGGACACATATTTCATTTATTTTAAAGCCATGTATAAAGGAAATCATACTTGAAGTTTAGCTTCATAAAATAATGAAATAGAAACATATGTGAAATTGAGTATAATATTCATAAAAATAATTTTCACATTTCGGGTGTACATATGCTTGAGGGATCATTTATCAATGCATAGTATTAGGGTTAGGTAGTTATTTTTCATATCCCCTCTTTTTCATATTTGTTATATTCTCAAGGAAAATGCATCAACATCATATTTTTATATTAGATAATAGATTCATTGTGATTCATCTATCCTTAAATAGAGGAACATGAAATTAAATTGATGTTCTTCCCTAGGAATCCAAATTAATTTTTTTATGGGATGTAATTATTCTACAGACAAATATTTTATGAATACCCTACTATGATGATATATCTTGTAGGTAAGATATATGTGAATTTTATTTTCTTAACTCAGTGAGTATATACATCTGTAGACCCCAAAAAACGCATCCCTGAAATTTTCCAAATGCTTCCATACACGATCCAATATCGTAGAACTTTTTTTAAGCTTCGATGTGGTAGGTCGCAGGGCCCAAACAGAGATACGGATTAGGAGTTATGGACATTTGAAGTTTGGATGGAAAACTGGTTCGCAAAGCACATTCACGAAGCTGCCTCCGCGATTGCGGAGCGCTGCCGCGAAGTAGAGGAGGCGGTAATGCTCCGCTAACTCCCTGACGTTCATGAGCCCGCCGTGAAGCAAAAGAGGTGGGATGGCTCCGCAAAGTGCCTCGACATTTGCGACGCGCCACGAAGACCCGCCGTGAAGTAGAGGAGGCGGTAATGCTCCACGAACGCCCTGACATTCGCGAGCCCACCGCGAAGCAAAGGAGACGGGACGGCTCCGCGATGTGCCTTGACGTTCGCGACGCGCCACATAGATCCGCCGTGGAGAAAGCTCCGTCTTCGCGCTGAGTGAGATTTTCTTTGCGGAGCCCCTTGCCTATAAATACCCAGGTCACCCCCCTTCTCCGGGGGGACGACCACGGACACTTTTCCCCCTTGGGCGGCCGAGCAGAGCTCCGCATTATGGCTCCGCGAGGCCATGCTCAGCGAGCCAATGCTCCACGATGCTTCTCCACAAGACTATTCTCTGTGAGTCCATGCTCCGTGAGAGATCATTGCTCCGCGAGGCCATGCTCCACAAAGCTACCTCCGCGAGCTACCATTGATGTATTCCTCTTAGTTCGTTTCCTATGTCGTGATTTGAGGTTCTCATCATCAATTCCTCGAGCACCATGAGTCGAACCGTTCCTCAGGAAACTCCTCCAATCCCAATCACTTGGTTCCTATGCCAGGTTGAACCACAAAGGGCCTCCCTTGCGTAAGACCCAACACCAACAATTTCTAGGCACCATCTTCCTAATAGTCCTATCTACATGAATATAAACTATAGTACTCCCTATGTTCCTAACATAGGATACCTCTTTCTCCAAACAAGAGATGCCTCATGCTCCAAGCATGAGATGCTAATAGTCCTATCTACATGACTATAAATTTTAGTACTCCCTATGTTCCTAAGATAGGATGCCTCTTTCTCCAAACAAGAGATTCCTCATTCTCCAAGAATGATATGCTATCAGTCCTGTCTATATGACTATAAACTATAGTACTCCCTGTGTTCCAAACATAGGATGCCTCTTTCTCTAAACAAGAGATGCCTCATGCTCCAAGCATTAGATGCTAACACTCATATCAACATGACTATAAACTGTAGTACTCCCTATGTTCCAAACATAGGATGCCTCTTTCCCTATATGAGAGATGCCTTATGCTCCAACACTGCGATGCAAATAGTCCTATCTACATGACTATAAACTATTTTACACCCAATCTAACAAATGATAGGATGCCTCTTTCCCTATGCAAGAGATGCCTTATGCTCCTAGAATGAGATGCCACCAGTCCTACCTACATGACTCTAAAGTTCAGTATTCTCCCTATATTCCACACATAGGATGCCTCTTGCCCTATACGAGAGATGCCTTATGCTCCAAGCATGAGATTCCAATAGTCCTACCTACAAGACTCTAAACTGTATTGATCACTCTATGTGCCAATAATAGGATGCCTCTTGCACTAAACAAGAGATGCCTTATGCTCCAAGCATAAGACGCCTAATGACATGATTATAGTGGCATGATTCCAACGCCCCTTGGAATTATCCCGCTTATGCACTAGCCCATAGGTAAATGCCTCAACCCGCCAGCGATTTGGGATGCCCTCATGGACAGACATGAGGAAGACATTACGGGCATCTTCCTAGCGTAAGCCCCATGCACCATTGCCGCTCCCTGGCGGCACCCGGGAAGCTTCTTTGCGTAATCCCCATTCACCATTGCCGCTCCATAGCGGCACCCGGGCAACTTCCTCGTGTAAGCCCCATCCAATGTTGTGATCCCAATCAGCGGTAAGCCGTTGTGATCCTATACAGCGATAAGCCGTTGAAATCCTTTTCCAGCGGTAAGCCGTTCACAACCAATCCAGCGGTAAGCCGTTGTGACCCCATTTAGTGGTAAGCCGTTCACATCCGTATCCAGCGGTAAGCCATTCACACCCAATCCAGCGGTAAGCCATTGAAACCCCATTTAGCGGTAAGCCGTTCACAACCTTATCCAGCGGTAATCCATTCACACCCAATCCATCGGTAAGCCGTTGAAACCCCATTTAGCGGTAAGTCGTTGACATCCTTATCCAGCGGTAATCCGTTCACAACCAATCCAGTGGTAAGCCGTTGAATCCCTCAATCGGCGGTAAGACGTCATCAGATGAACTATGAGGACTTTGATTACCTGCCACGAGGATACGTAGGAAGCCACTTCAAGGCACAAGCCTGAAACCATCGTCATCCTTTTCTTCGGGCCTCCATCCTGGAGTAAGTCCCAACACCACGGGCCGCCTAACGTGTAAGCCCCTCTTCGCTTCTCACGGACGCACCCTTCGCGGCATGATCGTCAGGTCCTTGCTGTCTCTTGTTTCTCACACCAAGCATGACTCACGTGGGATTAGAGTTGGAATTGTCCATGATAATACCTCGTCTAGTATGACGTTAAACTACATGCCCTCATCCAGCATGGCGTTAAACTGCATGCCCTCATCCAGCATGACGTTAAACTGTATGCCCTTGTACCGCATGAGATTAAACTGCACCCCCATTTGAACTACGAGGTCTTTGATCCATGTGAAGGTATGGTACGTAGGAAGCCTCCACGAGGTTCAAGCCCACCCGTCATCCAATTCACGTCAAGTTCTACCATCGTCCAGCATGACGTTAAACTGCATTCCAGTTCGACGGCAAGCCATTTTCACCACCCGAACTACGAGGACTTTGATTTGTGTCATGGCATGGTATGGAGGAAGCCTCCCTGAGGTTCAAGCCCAACAATCATTGGCCCAGACCGTCTCCTGTCGGTGTTCCAATCCCCCATTTTTAACCCGAACTACGAGGACATTGATCCATGTTAAGGCATGGTACGTAGGAAGCCTCCCTAAGGTTCAAGCCCATTCCCCTGTGGATCAAGGTCCCTCCTTCTTCACGTCGGTTTGCCGGAACCCGCCACCCGAACTACGAGGAAATTGATCGATGTCAAGGCATGGTACGTAAGAATCCTCCCTGAGGTTCAAGCCCATTCCCCTGTGGATCAAGGTCCCTCCTTCTTCACGTCGGTTCGCCGACACACACCATCGGAACTATAAGGACTTTGATTCCTGTCAAGGCATGGTACGTAGGAAGCCTTCACGAGGTTCAAGCCCACCACTAGTGGACCCCTGGGTCTACTTTCACGTCGGTTCACCCATGAAACCCTTTGAACTACAAGGTCTTTGATCCATGTCAAGGCATGGTACGTAGGAAGCCTTCTAGAGGTTCAATCCCACCACCCATTTGACCAAGGTCCACCTTCACGTCGGTTCGCTGACGACTTCCACCATTCGAACTACAAATACTTTGATCCATGTCAAGGCATGGTACGTAGGAAGCATCCCTGAGGTTCAATACCATCTCTCATTGGACCAAGGTCCACCTTCACATCGGTTCGCTGACGACGTCCATCATTGGAACTACGAGGCCTTTGATCCATGTCAAGGAATGGTACGTATGAAGCCTCCCTGAGGTTCAATCCCACCCGTCTTTTATTCACATCAAGTTCCACCTTCGCCCAACATGACGTTAAACTGCAATTCCAGTCTGATGGAAAGCCGTTGTGACCAACCCGATCTACAAGGATTTTGATCCATGTCAAGGCATGGTACGTTGGAAGCCTCCCATATGTTCAAGACCACCATCCGTTGGTTATCCCGACCCACCTGCATGTCTGTTCACCAGCACCCGGGCGACCTATTGTGCAAGCCCCACACCATCCGGACCAAGGTCCTCGCTCACGTCGGCCTTCCGACGTCCACACCTGAACTACGAGGTCTTTGATCCGTGTCAAGGCATGGTACGTAGGAAGCCTCATGAGGTTCAAGCCCACCACCATTGGACCAAGGTCTACCTTCACGTCGGTTCGCTGACGCATCGGACCACAGTCCACCTTCACCTTGGTTCACTGACGACATCCATCGGGCCAAGGTACACCTTCACGTCAGTTCACCAACACCATCCTGAACTACGTAGACTTTAATTCCATGTCACGGGGATACGTAGGAGGTCTCTTCGAGACTCAAGGACAACATCACCGTCGCCCCTGCGATGGTCCCATTGCAATCCCAACCAATGGTAATCCATGGTGTATCCCATCCTGGGGTGCACTTCCCCTGATCTGCCCTTAGTGGTGTTCAGATCAACCATTACGGTGTGGCATCTCCCCTCCATGGGGCGCACCACCTCAGATCCATCCTCATTGGGCGTTCTGATCCATACCCTTGGTAAAACATCCAGGTGTTCCCTCCTAGGGATGTACCAATATGATCCATCTCTATGGGATGTTCTGATCAGCCTCGTTTCATCTCTGCAAGACGTTAAACTCGCGGCCTACCTCGTGATAAACATGAGATGTCTGAGGAGAACTTCGTATGGAACGCCTTTGGCATAACCGTCTTCACAAGATGTTAAACATGCTGCATACCCTGTGTTAAACATGGGAAGCTGAGGAAAACCTTAGGTACATGCCTATGGAATATGATTCCCCGCACTCGACGCGGGATGCCTCAGGTTATGCACCCTTGAGATGCCCTCTCATGAGGAAGAATACAGGTTCACAAATGTCAATGCACCCAGAGATACCTCGACATGCCTGATGTTGTCGTCTACTCCGACCGAAGGTCTCTACCATGTCAAGATCCTATGGAATGACATGACGGAAGTAGTGTAATTAACTGGCGTCCATGAAGATATGGCACTGGGAAGAGTTTCACGAACAACGTATTAAATCTATGAGGGAGACCCAGACTAGGTGACGAGTTCCGTGGAGGAATCCATGGAAGGAAGAACCGACATCCCATCATCCTGTTTCGATCAAGGAGAAAACATCCCTGAATAAGGAACAGATGCCGCTCGCCTTTGGAAAGCGGGAATACGGGGCCACGGTTGCGCGTCCTCCAGAGACGGATGCACGCGCCCCGGCGAAAGCATCGGAAACAACATCATGGTTGGATAAGGAATCATATACATGAATTGGTCATATATGTAGTGAAATATAATTTACATATTGTATTTGGGAATATAGGTGAAATATACATCCCTATAAATATAAATTTATAAGATAACTCTCTCTATGAATTTTATGACTTATTGGAGGACCATATGTAATGTAGTATAATGTTTTGTGACATTGAATTTCTCATGTAGTTTAATATCATGCAACATTTATGTATCTTTGAGAGGAGTGAAAAACTCAGTGAATTGGGTCTTAACCAAAGATGCATACTATAATATGAATGTGTACAGGAATTGGATATTATAATCATTTATTTAAAATATGTATGATTAACATTCATGTAATGTCAAGGGTATCAGAATCCACAGAAATAATTTGGTTATAGGATGTGTAAATTAGGTCTGAAAATTATCTATGTTAACTTGCGGTGGAAGATTTTTTCTATAGGTCAAACATTGAAATGGTTGATGCCCATAATTGGCACAATCAGGATAATAACTCAATGATTTATTGGGGGTACCTCCTTTGAAACAATACATCCAGAAGGTGAAATCTCTGAGGAATTGAATTATTTACCATCAATTCCTAGTGAAATCCCTTGGGAATGACAAATTATTTTTCTAATTTTATACATTTGAGACTAGGATAATTAGATCCCAGTGTCCATGGGGTTCCAAGAGAAGAATATAAAAACTTGGAATTTGTTGGTATCTTGTTAGGTATCAAATGTTGGAAGATGATTCCTATTGAATGTATCATTTATGAATGTTTTGAGAACCATAATGGATACTATAGTATGTATTGAACACATTTCTAGGTTATGGTGAAAGACAAGTGATTTTTTAGTACATAATCATTATAGGGGGTGACATATTCAATGGGAAGAACTATATTAATGATGTGTAATATCATATCAGTAGGATATTTTAATTTAGTTTTACATCATGGACTAGGAGGTTGTTCCCTACCTTTGGTTAGAACACATATAAACTTATCTTTTGAATATGGCTTGTAATGTTCCCCAAGATCACATGACTCGTTCTCAAAATGACAATCAGGGTACAATTGTACAGTCGATTGAGCAATGTGAGAGTGAATGATAGGGAATATGTGTCTGTAATTAATTTTTTTGTATGAGTGGGAATCTCTAAAAAAATCTTGTTCTCGCCAAGGGGAATAGTTTGGAGTGATACGAACTCATAAATGGGACTAATAAGTATAATCCATACATCACTACATATCCCATAATATACATATCAAGCCCCAAAATGTTCTTTAGATAAAATATACCTTCACAAATCAGGATCATGTGTGTGTAAGATAAATTTTATTATCACATCTCAATAGGACCCAAGATTTTAACCCTAGGATTCACTACGTATCATGTCATTATAAGAACCAAGAAACACATAGTTCTTACATATTAATTCCACACAATTCATGAGTTCCTAATATTGTATAGGGAATTATTATTATATTGTGGTTAGGACTAGGATTTTGAATCATGGTATCACAATGTATCCTATCATAACAAAAATCATTCCAATGTAGTTCTGAGAATATTCCCCACATAGGTCCATCCCATATGTAGGGTGGGATGAATTTTAATATTTTTTGCTAATGGCCCCAAATATGATATTTTTTTCCATTATGTGTCATGTGATAACTAGGAATCAAGACACATGTATTTATTGAATGGAAAACTTCCATTGCATAAATGAACAATATGAAGTGAAAGGGACAATGTTTCCTTTTTTATTATAGTTGGACCAATGATTCGTGATCTGAATATCTCTATGTATCTTATGGGACCATAAATATAGACATACCTAGTTGTTTAATGGAAAATTCCATATGTTGGTCTGAACCATATCTCGAGAAGTTTAATCGTTTCCATTGATGTTGTTACTTGACCAGGGATTGGAGATTTGAGCATCACTACATATTCTATGTCAACAAAAATCAGAACTTATGTTGTTTTTGTATTAATATATCATGTATGAGTCTAAACCATATGCTTGGATGGGATAAATTATATATTATGGAATGAACTAGGATTAGAGATCCTGGTGTCACTATTTATTATATGGAAATAAGAATAGAACACAAAATGGTTCTTGAAATGGAAAATTCTTTATAGTGATATGGCTCAAACATAGTGATGGGGGTACTTTGTTTTTATTTCTTAAAGAGCTTCCTCATGTATTCTAATTTGTTAGATAAATCGTTTCCTCCATTCAACTTAACATCATGCAGTAAGGATATATTCAATGCAGTTTACTATCTTTCTGTATGGAAATCTTTTCTGTAGTTTGTAATCATGTGGTAAGGATGTATTTCATGCAGTTTAATATGTTGTGGTAAAGATTTATTCATTGTATTTTAACATCATGCATTATGGAAATATAATTTTATGTTGTCTAACATCTTGTTTTTGAGTTTGGGAGTGACTTATGGAATCTATACTAAGTACTTTCTCACAAGCCTTTAATTAGTGGGGGAGTAATGAGTTACCCATCAATTGTGGCCAATGATTATTCTCTACTGGAATAGAACTTATGTTTAATATATGGCCCTTACAATCATGATTCTAAATTTGGATGCTTTCATCCCTAGTATCATCATTGTTATGAGGTCCAAAACAATTTCTCCATGGTGTAATGGGTCGATTCGTACCTTTTTGTTGAGGGGTCACCTAATCCTATTCTAATAAACATCAGCGTTCTGAAGTTTTGGAAACCTTTTATCATGGGGTATCTCTAACTCATACAACTGATTTTGTGATTTACCGTCACCTAGGAGTTTTCACCAGATAGAAATTTAGATCAAGGTAAATTAAACTTCTACAGGACACACTACTTTGGTTCCTTAAACCAATGAATATGGACTCACATCTATGGTTGTGTGTGTGGTTGTACGTTGAGTTCATATAGAATTAATGAGTTTATCTAGCTAGGATTGGAAGTCCTTGTCCAGAATATTCTATATAATACTTTACATAGTCTTATTTATTTCCTCTATCCATAAATTTTCCATTTAATGGTAGTTGGATGAGTAGTTGGAATTTATTTTTTAATCTGATTAAAATTTCTTCAATTCATAAGAATATATATTAGTGTTGTAGATCATTAGTATACTCTGAGATAAATGGAATATAATGATAATATTGGACTTCATAATGTTTATGATATTTTTTATAATAACATACTTCAATGTGTTAAATCATTCCTTTTTTAAATCAATTTGATGATAGTAAAGATATATGAAAACAAAACGACTGTAGATGTGGGATATGGCCCAAAAACATACAAACACCATATTGAAAATGGCCTAGATTAATTATCTATTTGAAGTTACTCAGAGGGTTGGTGGATGAAGTACGCATGAATCTACAATGTAAAAATTTGTTGATAAATTAAATGTAGCCTCACATTATTTTTTAACAGTAGTAAATAATCCTCTTAATTTTCTTGGATATTCTAGTCCCAACCTAATTATTGTTGCCTAAACAAGTATGGACATATTCCATGATAGTGTGAATCTATCTTTGAATAATGTATCTGAGGAGGATTCCATTGAAGCCTAAATATTAATGAGAATTTTTCTCAAATAGAACATATTGAAGGGTATATTTTGATCCTCTATTTTGAGTGTATTCCCTTTCACAGTGATATAATTGGATGATCTGCTGTTGTTGGTAATCTATAATGGGATATATTGTCGTGAATCGAATCGTGTTTCCACTATTACCTACTCTAAACCAAGTACATGGAAAGCCCCGAAGGGAGTTCCCTATATCTATTGGCTTGAACATGTTCCCGGGTACCACTAATTTAGGTTTGGTAATGATTTACCCGAGTATGAAAGCATAAAACATTAAAAAAAATATAGAATAAAAATTTTAAATTTTAGAGGTGAAAAATCCTTAAGAAGAAACAAGAAATGAATAAATTGGTTTAATCATAACACAAGTATAAAAAATTCCAATAAAATCATCCTCAAGACATCCCCAAGGAATCCACATGACAAGGGGTCATCACCCACAAACCGTCTCCACTACTCTGCACCAATGATGGGAACTAACACCCTAAACCGCTATCACTCATAGCCTTCCCATTACTTTATTCAAGAATAATAAATTCTACTTACACCCATGGGGTGTAAGTATGGTGTGAGACTAATAAAAATAGGATACCACCTATTTATTCCAATGATTTTTCAATACAATTTGAAAAATCAAGCATTTTTAATACCCAAACAAAAGAGGATATAAATTCCATGAAATGCAACTTTCAATTGAAAACAGTTCTCTAGATAAAATTTTCAGAACGTACACACATTTAAAAAAGACATGTTAACTACTATAATGTACTTCCAAAATCACTCCAATACAATTTCAAATTCCATAAATAAAATGAGTAACAAAATCGGGAACACCCCTAGGCACTAGATAGTCTCGGGCCCCATGAACCTCATACCTTGGTGTAAAGTAACTAAAGTAAAATTTGTTCTTGTGCATGAGCCAGTAGTTGGGAACATACCCATAACCTAGCCGTTCCCAATAATCATCCACATAGTTTAGTTAGAGTTGTATTTATCCAAATTCTATGTGGAACATGGACAAAACCCATCCGCTCCACTACCTGTACTTATACACGTCCACCCCACCTAGGTACCCGGGCTTCCCCAATTTTTCTCAAAAAATTTAAGAATGCAATGAATATAAATTTTTATAAAAAATACCAATGATGGTAACATACACTCAGTATATTAGCTATCACATTTTATACCTCGTAAAACACACAACAAACACTTTGATCATTAATGAAACAATATTTCAAAATCATGTATTGTTTTGCACACAAAACCCCTTAAGAACCACACTTGTACACTATATTCACATATTAAAGCTACAAATATAGTAAATAAAGCACAATAAATTTCAATGAAATAAAAAAAATAAATTTTAGGGCAACACCCTCTTAAACAAGAAGTTATAACTTTGTAAAACCTCCATTTTCACACAAAAGTGGCACCAAAATTCACTTTCTTTACAAACACCATTAAACCCCATTTTCTCAGCAACAAACAAAGGGGATAAACATTAAAAACATTATTTTAAGCCCTTATACTGTAAATAAATTATACTAAATAATTATAGGTCATCCCCTAATGAACCAATTAAATATTTATATGAAAATCCCTGAATATCACCAAAAACCTGCACTTAAAATTCTTTTGAATTTTAATTTCTACTAAAACAATTTTTTGTATCATCATTAAAATGAAACAGACATGAAAATACTATAAACACAACATCTAGGTCACAAATATTTCATACCAAAAGTATTCACCAGCCAAATCAAATGAAACCCTTGAATCACCATGTGAAAATCAAGACGTCCCACCGCCGCACCAAGAGGGACATAGATCGACCTAAAACCACAATAATTGACCAGGAAAACCCATGGTTAAACCCTAGGTTCGAAACCAAACCCCCTGGTAATTTTGAATATCATTGAAATTGAATGAAACATCATGGAAATGGGAGGAACTAAGGAGGATACACACTTATTTGAGATTCCTTGAAGTTCCTCCACCAAATCCCCATTCAAATGGGGTTTCAAAGATGTTTTAAAAAACTCGGAGGACTTCCATGGATTTTAGGTTCGAATAGGGTGATGAACGGTCGAATTTAGAACTGTAATGGAGGAAAATATAATTAATTGAGAGAGTTAAGAAGGAAACAAGTTACCTCTTCAAATCTGGACTACTTGAGAAACCCTATGATGGTCTGCACTAAATCGTGATGAATACAATCTCCAAAGAGAGGGAAAAGAGGACGGGCATGCGGATGGGTTTAGTAGGCTTGAGTTAGAGGTAGAATAACCAAAAAATCATTAAACATTAATTTTTTATCATTTAATGACATTTTTAAAAAAAATAGGAAATGTGATTTCAGGCTGTTTCAATTCCTCAAATAACGACCCAAATCCACCATTCATATGAATTATTAAAGGTCAAAAATTGAAATGGTAGTGTTAAGAGGTCAGGAGAGGCCATTTAGGAATTCTAATAGGTGCAGAATTTAAAAAAAATAAATATTCATAGAAGAAACCAAATTGGTTTTTAAATCTGGAAATGGGCTCATGGTTTGACCCAAATCATGAAAACTTTCCCTTTCCTCAAAGAAAGATTCAGAAACCCCCAAAACAAAGAATCAATAGAAATTAAATTAAATTTTACTTTAAAATAAATCAATTACGTGTCAATTCTCCCCACAATGAAATTATTTCCACCCCGGAAAGTCAACCTGAAGCTTGTTTGGAAAACAAGATTGGGTTCTCTTCTTCGACCCATGAAATTTACTCCCATGTCTCGTGTGTATCATTCCCATGCTTCCAAAACCCAGAATAATGGATGGAACATAATAAGAAGCACCTCCTCTTAAGGGTAAAACATTTTCTCAAGCCTCTCAACAATAGACATGTATAACTCTATATCCACTTCTTCCCAACTCACCACATGGGACAGATCTAGGTTGTAATTCTCCAACTGGGAGATATGGAAGACATCATGGATGGGTGAAAACTGAAAAGGTAAATCAAAACTGTATTCCAATTTTCCAATACTCTCAGTGACTCAAAGGTCCCAACATACCACAGTATTAGCATCCCTTTCTTCCCCAATCGATGATGGACTAGATGAGGGGCCACTATCATAAATACCACAACCCCCCCACAGAAAACTCTAGCTCTCGACAGCTCCGGTTAGCATAATATTTATAATGACTCTGGACTATCAACACACACTTCCTGATCAATTTGAAATTCTCAGATGTCCCCTGCACTAGACTCGGCCCCTACAGTGATGTCTCACCTACCTCATCCGAACACAGGGGGGACCGACAAGACTGACCATAGAAATAATCAAAAGGATCCATTCAAATGGAGGATTGGTATCTGCTATTATAATCAAACCAAAGCATCCCCCAATGGCTATCCCAGAAACTTCCAATGATCAGAACACATGAACAGATCATTTCATCCCAAATTTGATTCGCATAGTCTATTCGACCATCCTTCTGAGGATGGTATGTCATGCTAATATTCTTCTGAGACCCAATGCCTTATGAAGGCCTTCCAAGAACTGAGAAGTGAAACATGGGTATCTATCTAAAACAACTGCTGATAGAACTCCACGGAGTCTCACCACCTTCTGAAAATACAAAATTCCCAACTCAACTTCTTTAAATGTATCTCCGGTTAGAATGAAGTGGAATAATTTGGTCAGATGATCAATCACAGCCCAAATGGCATTCCTACCCCAAGGTGTATGAGGTAAGTGAACATTGAAGTCCATGGAGACCTCATCCTACTTCTAGGTAGTAATTGGTAATGGCTGGAGAAAACAAGAGGGCCATTGATACATTTCTTTCACCTACTAGCATGTGTAGCATCTCGACACAAAGTCTACTATGTCTCATCTCATACCGAGCCACCAGAACTGTCGATGTACATCGTAATACAACTTGGTGGCACCCGGATGGACATCCCATGGAGACTGGTGGTTGTCCTCCATCCCCACCTTCTGCAGAGATAATGACACTAGTGAATGGACCTTGAAGAAAAATATTCCCTAAGGAGATGAAGACCAATCAGATGATGTCTCCCCACCATGAATAAACTGCATTGACCACTGACAAGGCTCATCACTGGGTTTTTCCCGCTGAATCAACTCCAACAGAGATGGTGTCAACTGGACGCTCACCAAGAATGCACCTCCACTATGTTCCCTAGTCACCACATGCATTTGTGAAAAGAGCCCCATCAATGTCCCCTCATCACTAGACTTCCTCAAATCCTTCACTGGAACTCTTCTTCTCAAACCTTCGGCCACCACATTACCCTTGTCTGGGGTATAGACAATGTCAATATCAAACCCCTACAAGTACCCGATCCAACGATGCTGCCTCAGGTTAAGGTCGTTCTGTGAGAAGATATATGCCAAGATTTTGTGGTTAGAGTAGAGCAGAAACTTCTCCCCAAAGAGGTAGTGACACCATGTCTTCAAACCATGCATCACCGCTTCTAACTACAAGTCATGGTTTGGGGATTTATTTTCATGTGGTCAAAGGTGGTGATATACATATGCCACAGCGTGATCATCCTAGAAAATAACGCACCCAAGACCCATACCTAAAGCATTACAATAGACCACATACCAATTTCCAGACTTTGGAAAAATCAGCATGGTGCGGTAGACAATAACCTATTTAGCTCCGTGAATGATGCCTGACATTTTGGGCCCCAAAGAACCCTCACTTTTTTCTGGGTGAGTGCGATCATCGGTGGAGAAAGCCATGAGAAATCCTGAATGAATCGCATGTAATAACCATCCAAGACAAGGAAACTCTTGATCTGGAACACATTCTTTGGATTATCTAACAATATCATCGTAGAAATCATCTTTGGGTCCACTGAAACTCCCTGCTCAGAGATCACATGCCCTAGAAATCTGACTTCCCTGATCTAGAAAGTGCACTTTGACAACATTGCATAAAAGCGGTGATCCCTCAAAGTGCCCAAGTTGATCATCAAGTGATGTTAATGTTCCTCCTCAGAGCCAGATTATAATACAATTTCATCCACTAATACCACAATGAGAGAAATAAGATACAGATGGAACACCCGATTCATGAGTTCCAAAAAAACCTCTAGAACATTGGTCTCTCTGAAGGGCATGACCAAATACTTAAAGTGTTCATACCTTCTTCAAAAGGCTATTTTTGGGATATCTAACTACATCACCCTGAGTTTATGATAGACCTAATGAAATTCTATCTTTGAGAACCACATTAAACCCTTCAACAAATCAAAAAAATATTTTACTCTGGGAAAAGGGTATTTGTTCTTAATTGTTACTTTATTTAGCTTTGAGTAGTTAATGAAAAACCAGAGAGATCCATCATCCATTATCACGAAAAAAACAAGAGCGGCCGAAGGAGAGACGCTCGAGTGAATGAATACTTTGGATTATAAGTCTTATAGTTGTATCATTAATTTCCTCAGCTCAGTGGGGGCCATATGATATGAGAGAAGAGATATCATCTGTCTTCTCGACACCAAATCAATCAAAAACACCACAACCCGCTCCAGGGGAATACCTAAAAAATCATCCCGAAATACCTCTCAAAACTCATTCACTACATTAGGTAATAAACCCTAATGGAAAATACCATCGTCCTCTAGGACGAAAAATGAAAAATGTACGATAATACCTCCTAGCTCTGGGAGTGGAGGCGATGCACGACCTGACCGAGGATCCAATTCTCTGCGAGAAACCTGACGACTCACATTAGGTGCTGTGAAACTCACATGCCACCAGTAGCAATTGATTTGTTCCTATAAGTTCACTGGACAACACATTCCATGCATGCCATAAAAAATATCCTTATCTAAGACCAATAGGTCCCACACCATCTCGACCCCTGACACAGAAAGCGCACACGACGGGCACCTGAAACCCTGTTACTTCATCTTTCCCAGTGGCGTAACCAACACCATCGCAAAAGAAAAAAAATTGGTTGGATAGTTTAGTGTGTCTACCAAACAGGTAGAAATGAATTTAATTGAGGCACTGATATCAAAAATAACATCAGAAATTTATGTGGCGGCCAGAATGGTACCTTGAACTGTTGGCGGTCCCACTTCTGATTCTGCTGGTGCCAGATCCACTGCATGAAGATGTCCAGTCTCTACCTGATGATATCCGCTCATCTGTGGATGGGGACAGAACATGATATTCCTAGAAGATGACCCAACTATACCTACACAACCTCCAAATCATGATCCCCCAGTCTTCGACAGCTCGTACAATGCTGGCATTCCATTTTATGCCACTGAACTTCGGCACTCAGATGTGGACGTGCCACCCTGAAGAAGCGCTCTAAATTCCCCATGCATCTAAACGCTTAAAAAGGATTTAAAGGAAGTGGGCATTATGGTTAGATGTGACCATGATTTTCATACTGGTGGCACACGACTAATCTTGCATAAGATGATACAGGAATAAAACTGCCTAGAAGAGTGTCGTGAATAGCCAACTCCTTTCTTCGCATGTTCCTCACTCATTGTTTTCTTATCTGAGGATCTCCCTCTGCCTACTACTAGTACTAAACTAGAGAAACTATCCTTTCCATTCATGTCAATCTGTACCATACATTCCTAATCAACGACCTCAACATAGGTCCTCAGCTTTAACAAGAAAACCAAGGAATATATCTCTGGTCTCCAGCCTTTCTCAATCCTCTATCCTTCAATTATTCATTCGAGACGACTTTAGTGGAATAACGAACCAACTAAACGAAATGGTTGGCACACTCCACCACATAAATATTACTTTGAACAAGGTCCTTGGACTCTCTAGACCTTGAATATTCCCAGACTGTTTGGTAGTAATGTTCATTAAAAACAACCTTGAAATATCCCCAGTGCATCTGCTCATTTTTCCCAGTATGAAGCATGGACTCCCTCCACATATGGTTGGGACCCTCCAACAAAAAGGAATCACACTATACCATGATCTCCTTGGTTGTCTCCAGGAACTCAAACCTATGCTCTCTCTTCTCAAGACATTCTTCTACTTTCTGGTGTTCTGAGCTACCTAAGAATATAAGATGATTGTATTCAAAAACTCTTGATCATTATCCTTTCTAGGACCCTTATCTTATACCCTAGTAGAAATGGGAGAAGGAGTCAGTCCCTATCCTAGAGCACTGACAACCGGGAGAATAGCCTCAACTAGCCTCTGATCAATTGGTGTGGGATGACTCTCTCTGACATCCTCCCATGGGTGCGTGGGATGTAACATTCCAAGCATTTGTGGTATGTTTCCCTTTTAATAATGAAATATCTTGTGTTGTACACAACATCGAGATTCTTACACATCGCGACCAATCAATCTACCTGTTATGAATTGTAATACCCACTATTTAAAATTATATAAATTTTATCTTTCAAAATGGACTTCATTTTTGGGTTTGGTATATCAAAATTATATTTGGGTGAATTTCTGGTATTTTTTTTGAAAACATTCATTTTTTGATGAATAGTAAAAATACTAAATTTTAATTAAAACAAATTTTTTAATCAAAATAATTTATAGTGATAAATTATTATATTGAGTGATTTTTAAATATAATTAAATTATATTTTTACCATTTATTCTAATTTTTATCATTAGAGGTAATTCCACATTTAAACTGGACATAGGCAACTGTCAATCTTTTGATAGTTATTATTTTTTAAAAACACACTTTTTGTTTTGACAAAACAAATTAATATTAAATTAATTTCTTCCACTTCGTTGTTTTGAATTTAAAAAAATGTATTCCATATTTGGAATCAGGAGGTCCAAATTGTGTAAATAGGTAAATTTTATTTTTAGGCATTATGAATAATTATTTCGTTAAATATTTTATTTACCATTGTTAAAGTGTAAATCCTATAAATAAGGGTAAAAAATAATATTATAATAACACTAAATTATAGAAACATGTGTCCTATTCCTATTTTATGATACATTTATGACCATTCATATCTTTGGGTCGATTTTGGGACCCCCAATAGCCACTTGGCAGTGAAAATGACATTTTATTTTAAAAAATCTAAATTAATGGCAAAAATAAAAATAGAAAATATATCATAGTGAAACAATTTTTATATAAGTCTATATAATTGATATATTCGACTATAAATATTCATTATAAATTTAGAAATTTTTCTTAAATCATGATATTTTATTTATAACTTTCAGACATAAAATATGTAAATTTATATATGACACAATAATGATGCAGTATTTTCCTTATTAATGAAAGAATCTTATAAATGATATTATAAATATTAAAATAAATATAATTTGAATGTTTTGATTCCATCCAGAGAATTTTATAGGTTAATATGAAATGTTAATGTTGATTCAGTGAATTTTTTTCTAAGTGATAATGATATTATGACTTAAAAAAATCAATTATTAATAATTTCAAAATTGACATAATTTAGTTTTTAAAACAAATACTATATTATTGTTTGATATAATATTCCTTAAAATATAAGGTTCATCCAAAGGGCCTAATAATATTATATGTGTCATTAATTAACCTATTGGGTGTTCTCTTGGAATTTTATGGTATGTTTATTAACCATATAATATAAAAATACATAGAGTCATTGTAATAGTCAAACTATTTAATTAAGAGTTAAATCTAAAAGATAAGGTTAATATAGTGACCCAAACCTATCTAAAAACTATTGGATGAGATTATTTCGACTCCTCACCACCCTATCATCGAAATAAATAATTTTTGAGCCATTTTAACCCGAAAATTAGTTTATTATAAAATAATATTTCATGTTTTTCCTAAAGTGACCTTCACCTCTCTTATAAAAGGGCACTTCCATTTCTCTTAATTTCACACCCCAAAAGACATTTTTTCGGCCTAATACTACCCAAATATCATCAAAAAATCCCTCACATAATCCTAGAGGCATTACATTGGTAATAGAGCCTTCCTAAAGACCCATTTGGATCAAATCAAAAGGAAGAACCTGAAGAAGATGTAATAATTTCACCACAGTCTTTCAGGTCCTTTTCATCTTCCACTTCCTCTTTCATTGTTGTTTACATTTTAAAATGATGAATCCAGTATCTTATATATACTGTGATGTTATTATAAATATGGTAAAACCATAATCATTATTCTCTCCATCCTATGAATTACATGTCACCATACGTGCGTATGTACGACTTACCATCTCCATGTCGTTGTGTAGTTGTAATTCAAATATTTTATTATTTGGACGGGCATAATAATGAAGTATAATTGATGTAAATATTAAATAAAACATGATAATGATTATGTATATATGACATAACATATATATATATATATATGTTTTTAAATCGAAATAATGATATTGTCGCTCGTGAGTACGTAAGGATTGTCGTCTCCACGAACACGATGAGATTCATTTCCCCATCATAACCATTCAAGAATAATTTTCATTTGATGGTTAACAATAATGTTTAATGAAATAATATTATTATGTATATAAATCAAATACATCTCATTCATAACAAACACAACTTACATTACCAAGCATATAAACGAAAACAAATCACGTAACACCTGAAACGACGATAATGCTAAAATATTATTAACAAAGTAATATTAGAAGATCATATATGAAATCATATTAATGTATATGGTTATTTAATAATTTAATAACAATTATTTCTCCATTATACAGAATTTTAACCTACCCTTGAACAAGGAAAAGTAGAAGTTAAGGGTTAATTTCACAGTCTCTTCATTATCCGAGGTTGTTTATACGTAATTATCTACTGGGACAACTTTATCATCCAATCCATGTTTCTGAAAAATGTATTTCAAAACATTTTTATTATTTACTATAAAATGGGTTAAATAAATTTATACCCTTATTTTTTCTTATGTGTTTTTAATGAAATCTTTTAATCGTTTTCCAAACAAGGTACTTTACGGCATTTTCAATAAAATTAAGGTAAAAATGTATTTTTTTAACTTATACAGCAGGTGTGGTTATTCTCCTATGTTATAACATCTTCAAAGAATCCCTTATAAGCGTATAATATTTTTTTAAAATAAATATTTTATTTTATAATTATGTAACTTTAAATGATTTCAATAAAAAGAAAGAGATATTTCACACAAATAGTTTTGATATCATCTATGTCAACATCCTTTGATGGATTTTATACTTGTTTGAAGTCAATTCATTATGAAAAAAATCTTCCATATTGTATTGATGTTTTTGTGATATGTTTGACTGTCGATGTGTTATTTTAATATCATTCATGATTTATGGTTAATGTATTAACATTTTTTATGGTAGTTTTAATACGAATGTTTTTGTTATATTTCAACATTTTCATATGAGGAATTAATTGGACTTAGTGTGTGACAGGTGGAGCCGGACATAGCTCCTCGATGCATCAGTAGGTCTCATGAGACAACTAGATGTGGAATTGGTTGAGGCATTTTACAATTTGATACATGGTTTTGGACGAGGCCTTAATCATTTATAGACGTCTTGGCCAAGGCCTTTACAAAATGTTTCAGAATGTCCGGCATTATACATTCCCTAATTATGAAAATAATATTGATTGTTCATGTGGTCATTTGACTTGTAGAATACCCATGACGATGATTTATTATGGAATTATTTACTAAATTCATATTACTACCATAAACGTGTTCATGTTTACTATTAGTAAAGGGAATGTGTTTTCAATTATTCAACATTCTTAATATTTATGTTATCTTCCGATGTATTGCTTACCTTATTGAGCATTTGAGCACACCCCTTTATTATTTTTCATTTTCTTAGGATCTGAAAAAGTTAGTCATGAGTGACTTTCAGGAATAATCTAGGAGGCTAGGATGGTTCTAATGGAATAAATTCGTTTTGTATTTCTTTTCAATTTGTAATGTTGAATTTATGCATAAATCTTTTTTCCAATAATACTAAACTAATCAATATTTTGAGACATATCTTCCTTGTGATCATGCTAATGTTATTCAATAATGCACCAACTCGGGGTAACTAGGGTAAGGGAGTTACAGTTGGTATTAGCGGAAGTTTAGTACAAACCTTTGAAACTAGATTTAGATAAACTCTTATTAGAGTACATTACCCTAATATAGGATTTGAGGATTAGTATAGAAGAACTTCCAAAATTTTTGTAAATGTAAAGATTTTGTGTGTTTTCCAAGAAATTAATCTTTTTTTGGATATGAGCAGGTAGAGGTGGATTAGGAACAGATGTACCTAGGGATAAAACCCAAGAACACCTCTTTGAGCTAGACTCGAATGAGAACTGGTGCAGGACAATGGGCCTTGCTGCACTTTTGGTTACGACACTCCTGGGGGGATATGCTTTGGATAATTCACGTTTTCCTTAAAAACCATTATGATGGGTTTATGAGTATATACATCCTAAAAGAAAACATTTTTATGATTATGTATTATATCGATAAACTATTCAATTTATGTTAAGTGTTTTAAAAGTTTGGATTTATATATTGCGATTCATAAACTAATCTAGTGTATTCCATTGTTAAAAATGGTGCCTAGTAGAAGGAATGAAAATTTTATCAATGCACGCAATCCATGTAGGGATTTACCTCATACTAAAGAAAATTATAGTGTAGATGGTGATACAATTGGTGCTGATCAGCTTATCACCAAACTAGGACAACACACACAAGTTATGAATAATAACCTTACCCGTGTGGAGCATCCTAATCCACAATGCAGAGGATCAATGTTAGGACACTTCATGAGGAAAAAACCACCAACATTCAATAGGGGTAAAAATCCATTAGTAGCTGAGCAATAGATAAATTCCTTAGAGAAAATATTCCACGCCGTGGGGAGTAGCGAATGGGAAAAAGTTGTCATGTCAGTTTACCGCCTCACTGGAGATGCTGATCATTGGTGGTCATTGATTCAAAACACAATGGAATATTATGAGGTATCAAATATGTAATAGGGGGAGTTAAATGAAATTATCATAGAAAAATACTTTCCTCATGACCATCGAGTGGATATGGAAAGATAATTTTTGAGTCTGAGGCAAAAGGAGGATGATAATGTCCCAAAGTATGAAGCTAACTTTCCAAGGTTAGAATGTCATGATGTAGATTATATACGTAACCCAATATGTAATATTGAAGATTTATTTTATGGGTTAAAACCATTTCTCCATTGAGAATTATTATCAGAATCATTCTCATCATACGAAGATATTGTCTCATGTTCTATCAAGAGAGAAAATGAATTCTCTAAGTCTTATGATTATAAAGAAAAGTAAGAGAAGAAGAGATCTGCTGAAAACTCAGGGAAAGGAAATAATGGAATAGGGAAAAAGTGAGTAATTGAATTTCCACCCTCTGATAATTGTGGAAGGAAGCACCTCAGTGCCTGTCTAAAAGGAAAATGATTATGCTAGAAATGGGAATAGAAAGGCCATCTTGCTGGTGATTGTAAAGGAATGAAAGATGCTACCAATGTTCAATGCTACAAATGCAGGGAGATGTAAAATTATGAAAATGAATTTCTTAAGAGTCAGGGAAAATTACCTCAGAAAAGGCCATGGGGGAAGGGCCAAGCTTATACGATCACTAATGCTAAAGTTGAAGGCCCGAATGATGTGGTGGTAGGTAATTTAATGGTTTCCTCATGTTTAGACAATGATTTATTTGATTTTGGATCGTATCATTGTTCCATATCTTCCCAGTTTGGTAATGAAATTAGATATTTCCAATTTGATTTAAAAAGGGAGTTGTCAGTCAAAAATCCTAAGAGAAGTATCATTTATACAATGTTTTGTGAATCAGTTCCCATTAGGGTATATAAATGTTATTTATCTGTTGATCTCATTGTTGTACCCATGATTGGATTTGATATAATCCTAGGTATGGATTGGCTTTCATACCATGATGAAAAAATCTATTGTAAGATGAATGAGGTTATTATTTTTGATGACGATGATAAAGAACACCTTATCTTTAGAGAAAAATCATCACCACATAAATCTTATTTAGATCCACCCCCAGAAGATCAAATATATTCAATTATTGGGGAGAATGATAATTTAATAACTATGGGTGATAAAAAGAATGTTCAAATAGAGGGTATACCTATTTTTCAAGATTATGTTGATGTATTTCCATAGGATTTACCTATACATCCTCCAAAATGAGAAATTGAGTTTTCCATTGATTTAATTTCTAGTTAAAGGCTCATAATGAAGAAAACTTATTTAATAGCCACTTTCAAATTAGTGGAACTAAAATAAACTAGAGTAATTTGGTAATAAGATATTTATTTGCCATAGTGTTTGTCCATGGGGACCCCCTATCCTTTTTTAAAGAAGCAAGATGGATCTATGAGGTTGTGCATTGACTACAGGGAGATCAATTCTATAACAATAAAGAACATGTATCCCCTACCTCGTGTTGATGATTTATTTGACCAACATCATGGAGATCAATACTATTCAATGATTGAACTTCGATCTGGATATCATCAGTTGTGTGTAAAGAAGGAAGAAATTCTAAAAATAGAATTTTAAACAAGGTACGGGAATTACGAGTTTACAATAATGCCTTTTGGATTGACAAATGCACCCTTTGTCTTCATTGATCTAATGAATATATTTTTCAATGAATATCAATATGATTTTTTAGTGGTATTAATTGATGATATCTTGGTATACTCAAAAATCTATGAAGATCATGAAAATCACTTGAGCATTATTCTAAAGACTCTTAGAAGACATGAATTATATGGGATGCTTAGCAAGTGTGAATTCTGGATTCAGGAGATTTCTTTTCTTGGATATATTGTCTCTAAGGATAGAATCTTAATTGATCCTTCTAAGACATGAGAAATCCAAGAATGATCAGAACCAATGATTATAACTGATATATATAGATTTGTTGGTTTAGCAGGTTATTGTCGATGTTTCTTCCAGAATTCTGCCCGGTTAGATAATGAAATAACAAAGCTCACACGAAAAGGGGTTAAATTTGTTTGGACAAAAGAGTGTGAATAATTTTTTGAAGAACTGAAGAGAATATTTTTCAATTCTCTTGCATTGACTCTACCATTAGGGAATGATGGGTTTGTTATTTATAGTGATGCATAAATGAAAGGACATGGTCGTGTTCTTATGAATAGTGATAGGGTTACTTCTTATGCATCAAAACAGCTAAAAATTCATGAGAAAAACTATTCTACTAATGATATTGAGTTAACAGCTATAATATTTTCTTTGAAGATTTGGAGACACTATCTCCATGGTGAAAAATGTGAGATAAATACCGATCACAAGAGTTTGAAGTATATTTTTTCACAGAATGAACTCAACATGAGTTAAAGGAGTTGTCTTGAACTACTCAAGGATTATGATTACATGATACACTACCACTTGGGGAAGGAAAATAAGGTGGTAGATGCTTTGATCAGAAAAGATCGTGGTGTTTTGAACAAGATGAGAGTTGAAAGGGATCCTATTCTCAAGGATCTAGTAAAGATGGATATGGGAATAACCATGGATGGTGAATCATCAATACTTTTTCAAATGTTTTCCAAACCATCATTATTATAAAGGATAAAAAGTTATCAAGATGATGATGAGGAGTTTCAAAATAAGATTAATGCTGTGAATGATGGGAGATTGACTGACTCTGTGTATGAAGATGGAATTTTGAAATTTCGGAAGAGGCTTTGTGTTCCCGAAAAACATGATCTAAAAAGAAAATTGTTGGATTATTCTCATAGTTCCAATTTCTCTATACACCATGGTGGACACAATATGTATAAGGATTTGAAGGAACATTTTTGGTGGGACAACATGAAGAGGGAGATTGCAGATTTTGTGTCAAGATGTATGGTTTGTCAACAAGTGATAGCTGGAAGGTAACAACTTGGAGGAGTTATGCAACCTCTTCCCATAACTGAGTGGAAATGGTATAATATTACAACGGACATTGTCATGGGAATACAATGAATCCTAGAAGGAACGATTCAATATGGGTCATTGTGGATCGTCTTACCATGTCCACGCATTTTTTTTGCAATAAGAGATGATTTACCACTTGAACGTCTAACAAGACTATATATTAATGAAGTTGTGAGACTTCATGGAGTACCCCTATCGATTATTTCAGATCATGATCCACGTTTGACTTCGCGATTCTGGAAAAGTTTTCAGAAAGCTCTGGATACTGTACTTTGTTTGAGCACTGTATACCACCCCCAAACTGATGAAAAATTAGAACAGACTATTCAGATGTTAGAAGACATGTTCAAGTCAAGCTCAATTGACTTTCAAGGTATGCGGGATCAATATTTACCTCTTATATAATTTTCATATAACAATAGATTACATTAAAATATTTAGATGGAACACATAAATAATTATATATAAATAGATGTCACACACCAACCTGTTGGGATGATTTTGGAGAAAGAAAACTCGTAGTCCCAGAACATGTGGAGGAAATGATGGAAAAGGTTAAGGTAATCCCAACCCGCATCAATGCATCTCAAAGTAGGCACATGAGCTATGCCGATAACCAGAGGAAGGATTTGGAGTTTCAGGTATGAGATTATATTTTCTTGAAGGTATCTCCATGAAATGTTGTTATACATTTCAGTAAGAAGGGATAATTAATCCCTAGATACATTTAACCTTTCAAAATACTAGAACGAATTGGGGTTTTAGCTTACCGGTTGGCAATGCAGCCAAGTCTCTCCAAATTTCACGATGTTTTCCATGTATCACTATTGAGAAAATACATCCCTTTCCCAATTCATGTACTCACCTATGGGGAATTAGTGCTGGAACCTGATCTCTCTTATTGTGAAGAGGCTTTCATGGTTCTTTATACAAGAGAGCAAGTACTGAGAAACCAGATGACTCGTCTGGTAAAAGATCTATGGAGAAACCATAAGGTGGAAGAGGCAATCTGGGAACCCGAGGAACTTATGATGAAGAACCACCCAAGTATTTTTATGCAGTAATATTGTTGAAATTTCAAGGACAAAATTATTTGAAGGAGGGGATAATGTAACACCCCATGCTTCCATGGTATGTTTCGCTTTGAATAATACAATATCTTGTGTTGTACGTAATATCGAGATTCTAACACATCACAACCAATCAAACTAGTCATTATGAATAGTCATACCCACTTTTTGAAATTATATAAATTTTATATTTCAAAATGGGCTTCATTTTTGGGTTTGGAATATCGAAATTATCTTGGGGTTAATTTTAGGAATTTTTCTGAAAACATTCATTTTTAGATGAATAGTGAAAAATACTAAATTTTAATTTAAAAAAACTTTTTTTAATCAAAATATTTTATAGTTATAAATTATAATATTGAGTGATTCTAAGTATAATTAGATTATATTTTTATCATTTAATCCAATTGTGGTCATTGGACGTAATCTCACATTTAAACTAGACATAGGCATGTGTCAATCTTTTTATAGTCATTATTTTTAAAAACACGTCTTCTGTTTTGACAACGGGAATTAATTTTAAATTAATTTATTCCATTTTTGTGAATTGAATTTAGAAAAATGGATTCCATATTTGGATTCAGGTGGTCAAAATTCTGTAAATGGGAAACTTTTATTTTTAGACATTTTGAATAATTACTTTGGTAAATATTTTATTTACCATGCATAAAGGGTAAATCCGGTAAATAAGGGTAAACAAATAATATTATAATAACACTAAATTACCCTAAAATGTGTCCTATTCATATTGGATGATACATTTCCGACCATGGTGATCTTTGGGTCGATTTCGGGACCCCATGGAGCCACTTGAGATTGATAATGACATTTTATATTAAATAATCTAAATTAATGACAAAAATAACAAAAGAAAATATCTTTTAGTAAAAAAAATTTTATATGAGGTTATATAATTTATCAATTTGACTATAAATATTTATTATAAAGATAATAATATATAATTAATCATGATATTTTATATATAATTTATATACATAAAATATATATATTTTTATATGACACAATAATGATAGAGTATTTTCTTTATTAATGAATGAATCAAATAAATGATAATATAAATATTAAAATAAATATAATTTGAATGTTTTGATGCCTTAAAAGATATATTTAGGGGAATATGAAATGTTAAGGTTGATTTAATGAATTATTTTTGATGTAATAATTCAGTTATGACTTTAAAAAATAATCAATTATTAATAATGTCAAAATGAACATAATTGAGTTTTTAAAACAAATACTATATTATTGGTTGATATAATATTCCTAAAAATATAAGGTTCATCAAAAGGGCCAAATAATATTATATGTGTCATTAATGTACCTTTTCTGGGTTCTGATAGATGTTAATGGTATGTTTATTAACCATATAATATAAAAATATAAAGAGACGAGGTAAAATTCAAACTGTTTAACTAAGAGTTAAATCTAAAGGATATGGTTAATATAGTGACCCAAACCTATCTAAAACATATTTTTTGAGAGGATTTAGACCCGTCCCCACCCTGTACTCGAAATAAATCATTTTTTAGCAATTAGAAACCGAAAAATATTTTCATATAAAATACTATTTCAAGCTTTTCCTAAAGAGACCTTCACCTCTCTTATAAAAGGGCACTTCACCTTATCATAATTTTACACCTCCAAGTCCTTTTTTTCGTCCAAACCCTACCAAAATATCCTCCCTACATCCCTCACTTCATACTAGAGGCATTACATTGGTGAGAAAGCCACCCTAAGAAGCACTTTTGATCAAATCAAATGAAAGAACCCGAAGAAGAGGTAATAATTTCACTACCCTCTTTCAAGTTATTTTATTCTTCCACTTCATCTTTATTTGATGTTTGCATTCTAAAATGATAAATCCATTATATTATATATACTGTGATGTTATTATAAATTTGATTCCACCATATGCATCATTCTCTCCATCCTATGAATGACATGTCACCATATGTGCATAACTACAGCTTACCGTCTCAACGTCTTTGTGTAGTTGTCATTCAAATACATTATAATTTGGAAGAGTAAGATAATGATGTATAATTGATGTAAATAATAAATATATCATTTTAATTATTCTGTATATATGATATTACATCAATTTAAATTCATTTTTAAATCAAAATAATGATATTGTCAGTCGTGCGTACGTACCGATTACCGTCTCCACAAACGCAATGATATTCATATCCTCATCATAACCATTCAAGACTAATTTTTATTTGATGGTTAAGAATACTATTTAAATACATAATATAAATCTGTGTATAAATAAAATACATCCTATTCATAACAAACATGGATTATATAGACAAGCATATAAAGGAAAACGAATCAGTTAACCCCCGAAACGACGATAATGCTAAAATATTATTAAGAAAGCAATATTAGAAGATCATATATGATATCATATTAATGTATATGGTTATTGTATAATTTTATAATAATTTTTTCACCATTATACAGAAGTTTAACCGACCATCGACCAAGGAAAAGTACAAGGTAAGGGTTAATTTCACAATCTCTTCATTATCTGAGGTTGTTTATACGTAATTATCTACTGGGACCACTTTATCATACACATCCAGGATTCTTAAAAATGTATTTAATTTTTTTACTATTTACTATACAATGGGTCAAATACATTTATACCCTTATTTTAAATTATATGTTTTTAATGGATTCTTTCAATCATTTTCCAAACAAGGTACATTAAGACCTTTTAGACAAAATTATGGTAAAAATGTTTTTTAACTTATATAGAGGGTATATTTATTCTCCTTTATTATATCATCATAAAATATTCCCTTACAATCTTATAAGAATATTTTTGAAATAATTTTTTTATTTTATAATTATGAAATATTTAATTATTTAAAAAAAAGAAAGAGATATTTCTCTCATTAGTTTTAATTTCATCTATGTCAACATCCTTTGATGGATTTTATATTTGTTTGAAGTCGATTCATTCTGATACAAATCTTCCACATTGTATTGAAGGTTTTGTGATCTGTTTGATTGTGGATGTGTTATTTTTATACCATTCATGGTTTTTTATTAATGTATTAACATTTTGTATGCTAGTTTTAATACGAATGTTTATGTAATATTTCAACATTTTCATATGTGGAAGTTATTGGACTTAGTATATGATGGGTGGAGCCCTATATAGCTCCTCGATGCATCAGTAGGTCTCATAAGGAAACTATACGTGGAATTGTATAAGGCCTTTCCCAAATTGATATATTGTTTTGGTCAAGGCCTTAATCATGTTTAGAAATCTTCGCCCAGGCCTTGAAAAATGGTTTAAAATGTCTGATATTATACATTCTTCCATTATGAAAATAATATGAATGGTTCATGTGGTCATTCCACTAGTAGAATACCCATGATTATATTCTATTAAGGCATTCTTTTCTAAACTCATATTACTTCCATAATAGTGTTCATGTTTATTAATTGTAAAGGCATGTGTTTTCAATTATTCACCATTCTTAATATTTATGTTATCTTTCGCTGTATTGCTTACCTTACTGAGCATTTGAGCTCACCCCTTTCTTATGTTTCTTTTTCCCAGGATATGAAGAAGTTAGTTATGAGTGACTGCCAGGCATAATCTAGGAGGGTTGGATGATTATAATGGAATAAATTAATGTTTTATTTCTTTTCAACTTGTAAAGTTGAAATTATGTATGAATCTTGTTTCCAATAATACTAAACTGATCGGTCTTTCGAGACTTGATTTCCTTGTGATCATGCCAATGTTTTGTAATAATGCACTGACTATGGGTAACTAGGGTTGGGGCATTACATGGGAGCTTTTCAGGGAGACATGTTGCTACATAATAAAATAGTAACAAAACAATAATCAATAACACAATTCTGAAAACATTAATCAAATACATAAAATATAAATAATCTAAACACATTCATGTAATAAAAGTAATATCTACTCCACCTCTGCCCGATTACCATGTGTGGTCTTCAGCCCACACATCTCCCATAGAAGTGAAGTCAATCCGTAAATTCCAACATCCCCTGGTGATTAATGGTCTTCCACCAAAGGTTTGGGCAAGGTACCCTACTCATGACTGAATCCCTGAGTCCAGACAGTCCTAGCACATTTCAATCATGAATCATCCTAAAATAGTAATATAACCCAAAAACATTAATCTACTTTGATACAATTTTTTCACGAACCGAATCTGGTATCCACTGTTACCAGAACCAAACCTGGCCCATGGGAAGGGCCGAAGGGAGTTACCTATCCCCACGGGCTGGCACAAGCTCAAGTGTATCATTAATTTAGTTTTGGGAACGATTTATCTGAGTATGAAAGCATAATTCATTAAAATAATCTAGTATATAAATATGATATTTTTGTGCCCAAAAAATATTAAGAAAAAATCAAAACTGAAAATATTGCTTTAAAGACGATACTTGTGCACCAAATACAAATAAATAAAACATCAGGATAGCCCCCAGGATTCCACATGACAATGGGTCATCACCCACAAGCCGTCTCCACCACTCTGCAACAAGGATGTGAACTAACACCCTGAACCTCCATCACCCATAGCCTTCCCTTTACCCGAGTCAAGCATAACAAAGTATACTAACACCCAAGGGGTGTAATTAGGGTGTGATCCAAATCCAAATAGGATACCACCCAATTATTTCAAAGATCATTCCATACAATGTGAAAAAGTAATCAGTTTTAATACGCAAAAGAAATCAGTGATAAATTTCATGAAATGTAACATTCAATTGAAAATAATTTTCAAGCTAAAATTTTCAAAACATTCACGCATTTAAATATACATGTTAGGTACTATAAAATAATTCCAAAAACACCCCAATACAAGGCCAAATACCAAAAATACAATTTTCCACAAAATCAGGGACACCCCTAGACACTAGATGGTCTCGGGCCCCATGCACCTCGTACTTCGAAATAAAGTAACCATAGTAAAATCTGTTCTCGTGCACGATCCACTAATAGGAAACATACCTATAACCTAGTGGTACCCATCATCATCCATATTGTTTATTTAGAGTTTCTTTTTTCCAAATTCAATGTGGAACAAGGAAAAAACTCATCTGGTCCAGTAGTTGTACTAGTACACATCCACCCCACCAAGGTATTTGGGCTTCCCCATTTGTGCTCAAAAAATTTCAGCATGAAACACATATCCATTTTTATGTAAAAACCCACTAATTTTTACATACACCCAGTATAGTATCTATCTCATTTTATACCACTTAAAACACACACAAAACACATATATTTTAAATGAATCAATATCTCAAAATCCTGTATTGTTTTGCACACAAAACCCCTTAAGAACCCAACTTGTACACTGTATGCACACATGTAAGTTACAAAAAGAGAAAAGTAATACCATTAAAGTAAAATGAAAATAAATAAAATTAGGGTATACCCATGTTAATAACGAAGTTCTAACTTTGAATAACCATTATTTTCACACAAAAGTGGCACCAAAACATCACATTCTTTACAAACACCATTAAATCCCACTTTCACAGCAACATCCAAAGGGGATAAACATTCAAAAATTTATTTCCATACCTAATAATGTTCAATAAAATAAAATAAATAATTATAGGGTTTCCCTTAATGAACCAATAAATTATTTATATGAAAAATCCCCAATTTCACCAAAAAATGGAACTTAAATTTCATTTTCTTTATAATTTCCACTGAACCCAATTTTTTCCAAAACATTAAAATGAAATAGAAATTAAAATACCATAGACACAATTTCATGGTAACAAATATTTCATTCTAGAATTAATCAACTACCAAATCAAAAGAAATCGTTGAATCACCATGCGAAAATCAAGTCGCACCACTACTGCACCAAGTGGGAATTAGATCGAACCTAAAACCACATTAATGGACCAAGAAAACCAAAGGATAAATCCTAGTTTTAAAACCCTACCCCCTTTTCATTTTTAACTTCAATGAAATTGAATGAAAGAGTTAAGACACTTACTTGAGATTCATTGAAGTTCATCCACAAAGTCCCCCTTCAAATGAGGTTCCAAATAGGTTTTGAGCGACTGCGAGGGATGAAATGGATTATAGGATAGAAGAGGAGGAGGATGGGTCAAATTAGGAATATTAATGGAGGATAATGAGTAATAATTTATATAGTTAAGAAGGATATAATTTACCTCTTCAAATATGGTCGATTTGAGAAACCACATGATGTTCTACATAAATCATGATGAATACGAGATCCAAAGAGAGGAAAAAGTGGATGGGAAAGAGGCTGGGTTTATTTGTCTTTGGATAGATGTGGAATCAATGAAAAATCCCAAAAATTGAATAATTTATTAATTGAAAAAAAAATTCAAACTGTAAATGTGATTTCCAGCTGGCCCAATTCCATAAATAAATACCCAAATCCACTATTACTATGAATTACTAAAGGGCCCAAATTGAAATGTGTCTTTAATAGGTCAGGGGAGTCCATTTAAAAATTTTAATGGGTGTATAATATTAAAAATAAAATAGTTATAAAAGAAAAAAATTGGATTTTAAATCTGGAAATTGGATCACATTTGGCCCAAATCAGAAAGACTGACCCTTTCCTCCAAAAAAGCTTAGGAAACCACCAAAATAAAGCATTAGTGGGAATTAAATGAAATTTAGATTTGAAATACATAATGGGTGTGACATATATCCACCAATTTTTGGGTATCAGATTATCATGATCATGGGTAGGGTTGACCTATATTATCTCTTCCATGCCAAAAACAAGGTCTAATGAGACCACAAATTAGTGTGTGATGTGGAAAACCACTCAATCCAAATTGGAATCTTCTGTGATTGTGGCTGAATTAGATAATGTAGTGGAATGATCATTTTTAGAATGATGTACATGTTGAAATATTAGTTTGAAGAGTAATTCTACCATAAATACTATAACTTCACTGATAAGTGTGGTAATTATTCCTTTCTATAGAATACACACTATTTATATGTTTGATTACTAGCTCTGAGCCCCCCTTAGATATTTGGGTAGGCTATTGATGTTTAAAAGTATAGTCTAGAAGGTAATGTGTAACGCCCCGACCCCAGCTACCCAGAGTCGGTGCATTAATTACATAACATTGGCATGATCACAAGAAAGATCAAATCTCGAAAGACCGTTTGGTTTAGTAGCCTTGGAAACACTAGATATATTCATAAGTTTTACATTACATCATTAAACGAAAAACTACTACAACAACATATTGTCTCCATAATCCACACTCATATCCCCATATAATATCCCTGCAGGTCATTCATAACTTACTTCTTCACTTCCTGGGAAAAATAAAACATAGAAAAGGGGTGAGCTCAAATGCCCAGTAAGGATAACAATATAGCGGAAACTTTCATAAATAAGAATAAACTTTTAAGGCAATGTATAACTAAAACAAAAGCCTTTCAAACATGAACTTTCAACATGGTATGGAATAAATAAAATTAAATAATGCCATTTACTTATTCACATGGATATTCTACTAATCGAATAATCACATGCAAAAATCAATAACCACTTTCATAATGTTGGAATGCATAATGCCAGACTATCATAACCACATAGCCAAGGCCTCGTGCCAAGACTACAAATAAGATTTTGTCAAGGCCTTGTGCCAAGACACTAGTTTGTCTCATGAGACCTACCGATGCATCGAGGAGCTATAGCGGGCTCCACCCGTCACTTATTAAGTCCAATGCATTCCCATATGAAAAGGTTTAAACATAACATAAACATTCGTATTAAAACTAGCATACGAAATGTCAATACTTTCACAACAAACTATGAATGGTATAAAAATAGCACATCCACAGTCAAACATATCACAAAACCTTCAATACAATATAGAAGTTTTGTATCATAATAAATCAACTTCAAATAATCTTAAAATCCATCAAAGGATGTTGACATAGATGAAATCAAAATTCTTTTTAAAGAAATATCTCCTTTTATTTTGAAATCAATTAAGATCCATATATAATAAAACATTTTCTTTGAAAATATTCTTATAAGCTTGTAAGGAAAGCTTTGAAGATTTTATAACGGCGGAAAAATAACCGCACCCGCCGTATAAGTTAAAAAAGCATTCTTACCTCAATTCTGTCGAAAAGGTTAAAAAGGACATTGTTTTGAAAACGACGGAAAGATTCCTTTATACACCTCTTATAAAAAGTCAAAAAAGGGTATAAATGACTTTAACCCATATTCTTGTAAATAGTAAAAATGTTTTGAAATACATTTTTAAGAAACATGGATGTGGGTGATAAAGAGATCCCAGTAGATTATTACATATAAACAACCTCGGATAATGAAGAGATTGTGAAATAACCCTTACCTTGTACTTTTCCTTGGTTGTGGTAGGTTAACCTCCTGTATAATGGTGAAATAATTGTTATTAAATTATACAAGAATCATATACATTAATATGATATCATATATGATCTTTTAATATTGATTTGATAATAATATCTTAGTATTATCGTTGTTTCGGGTGTTAACTTACTTGTTTTGTTTCATATGTTTTGTTACGTAAGACATGTTTGTAAAGGATAGGTTGTATATTATTCATATCCAGAATGATATCAAGTCCTTAAAAATCATTTTTAAATCATAAAATGATAATTACGCTTTAATGGTTACGATGGAGAATGAATCTCATCGCGTTCGTGGAGACGGTAGTCCGTACGTACGCACGAGCGACAATATCATTCTTTTGATATTAAAATAATATATAAATGGATGGTATATCATATATACAGAATCATTAACATGTTATATTTATTATTTACATGAGTTACACATCATTATTATACCCATCCAAATAATATTATATTGAATAACAATTACACCACGACGTGGAGACGGTAAGCCGTACGTACGCACGTATGGTGACATGTTATTCAAAGGGTGGATAGAATACTGAATATGATTGTACCATATTTATAATAACATCATAGTATATGTGAGATACTGGAGTTATTATTTCAGAATGGTAAGAACAAAGGAAGAAGAAGTGGAAGAAGAAATGAACTTAGAAAAGGGTGGTGAAATCATTACCTCTTCTTCGGGTTCTTCCTTTTGATTTGATCAAAAGGGCTCCTTAGGTTGGCTTTCTGATCAAACTAAGGCCTCTAGGTTGTAGTGAGGGATGTTGGGAGGGTATTTGGGCAGAGTTTGGCCGAACCAAAAGGCTTTAGAGGTGTGAAGAAATGAGAAGGAGGAGTGCCCTTTTATAAGAGGGGTGAGGGGCACCTTTGGAAAAGCTAGAAATATTAATTTATAATAAATTCATATTCGGTTTCTAATGGCTCCAAAGTTGACTATTCAAAAGTTAAGGTGGGGATACGTCGAAAACAACTCATCCAATAGAATTTAGACAGGTTTGGGTACTTATATTAACCTTATCTTTAAGTATTAACTCTAAGTTAATTAGTTTCACTTTTACAATGTCTCTTTGTATTTTTATATATTATGGTTAAAAAACTTACTATATACATCCAAGCGACCCCCAAGTGGTCCATTAATGATTAACCTATCATAATATAAGTCTCTTGGCCGAACCTTAGATTTTTAGGAATTTAATATCAATTAATAATATAATATTTGTTTTAAGAACTCTTTTATGTTAATTTTGACACTATTCAATAGTTGATTTTCGTGAAACTCATAACAGATTGATTACTTCGAACAAAGTCCATTAAATCAATACTGATATATCATATTAGCCTAGAAAATTAGTTTAATTCATTAAAAGTTTCATATTATATTTATTTGGGTATTTATAATATCAATTATTTTAATTTTTCACTATTATAGTAATTATTGCATCATCATTGTGTCATAAATAAAATAACTTATTTAATGTCTAAAAATTATAAATAAAATATCATTATGTAGGAAATATTTTTATCTTCCTAATGAATACTTATAATCGAAAATACAACATGTATAGCCCTATGTAAAAATTGTTGTTCTAAAAGATATATGCTTGTGTCATTTTTGTATTCATTTTTACTTAATTAAAATAAAGTGTCATTATCACTTACAAGTGGATCCATGGGGTCCCAAAATAGACCCAAAGATGCCCATGGTCGACTATGTATCAACCAATAGGGTTAAGACACGTTTTTAGGGTAATTTTGTATTATTATAATATTATTTTTTAACCCTTATTTACCGGATTTACCCTTTAACCATGGTAAATAAAATATTTACCGCAGTAATTATTCAAAATGTGTAAAAATAAAAGTTACCTATTTACATAATTTGGACATCCTGATTCCAAATATGGAATCCATTTTCCTAAATTCAAAACACATAAGTGGCAGAAATTAATTTAAAATTAATTCCCGCTGTCAAAACAAAAAGCGTGTTTTTAAGAGATAATAACTATCAAAAGATTGACACTTGTTTATGTTCGGTTTAATTGTAAAATTATGTCCAATGACCAACATTATATTAAATGGTAAAAATATATTCTAAATATACTTTAAAACCACTCAAATTCATAAATTATCACTATTAATTATTTTGATTAAAAAAGTTGTTTTTAATTAAAATTTAGAAATTTTCACTATTCATCAAAATATGAAAGTTATCCGAAATGTACCAAAATTTCACCTTAGGCTAAATTCAATATTCCGAATCCAAAAATGAAGTCCATTTTCAAATATAAAATATATATAATTTCAAAAACTAGGTATAACTATTCACAACGGCTAGTTTAATTAGTTGTGTGTTAGAACTCGAGGTTGCGTACAACACACGCTATCGCATTATTCGAAGGGAAACGTACCGTAGAAGCTTGGGGTGTTACATTCTCCCCTCCTTCAAATAATTGCATCCTCGCAATTTCTAGGGTATTACTGCATAAAAAGACTCGGGTGGTTCTTCATCATAAGTTCCTCGGGTTCCCACGTTGCCTCTTCCATCTTATGATTCCTCCACAAAACTTTTACCAGACGCGTCGTCCGGTTTCTCAGCACTTGTTCTCTCGTATCAAGAATCTTGATGGGCTATTCGCAATAAGACAGATCAGGTTCCAGTTCTAAATCTTCATAGGTGAGTACATGCGTTGGGTCAGGCATGTATTTCCTCAACAGAGATACGTGGAACACATCGTGAACTTTGGAGAGACTTGGCGGCATTGCCAATCGGTAAGCTACAACCCCAATTCGTTCTAGAATTTCGAAAGGTCCGATGTACCTGGGACTCAATTTGCCTTTCTTACCAAAACGTATGACTCCCTTCCACGGAGATACCTTCAGGAAAACATGATCACCGACTTGAAATTCCAAATCCTTCCTTCGATTATCAGCATAGCTCTTCTGCCTACTTTGAGCTGCTTTGATGTGATTTTGGATTACCTTCACCTTTTCCACCGTTTCCTCCACCAGTTCTGGGCCTACAAGTTTTCTTTCACCAACGTCATCCCAACAGGTTGGTGTACGACATCTCTTTCCGTATAACGCTTCATATGGTGCCATCTGAATACTCGAATGGAAGCTATTGTTATAGGAAAATTCTACCAGAGGTAAATATTGATCCCACATACCCTGAAAATCAAGTGAGAAAGATCTCAACATGTCTTCTAAGGTTTGAATAGTCCGTTCTGATTGTCCGTCTGTCTGAGGGTGGTAAGCAGTGCTCAAATGAAGTTCAGTATCCAGGGATTTCTGAAGACTTTTCCAGAATCTTGAAGTAAAACGGGGATCACGATCAGAAACAATCGATAGGGGTACACCATGAAGTCTCACAACTTCATTAATGTATAGTCTTGCTAGACGTTCCAGGGGTAGATCTTCTCTTATAGCAAGAAAATGTGCTGACTTGGTAAGACGATCAATAATAACCCATATTGCATCGTTCCTTCTAGGAGTCTTTGGTAGCCCCATGACAAAGTCCTTCGTAATATTGTCCCATTTCCACTCCGGTATGGGAAGAGGTTGCATGACTCCTCCAGGCTGTTGCCTTCCAGCTTTCACTTGTTGACAAACCATACATCTTGACACAAAATCAGAAATCTCCCTCTTCATGTTGTCCCACCAAAAATGTTCCTTCAAATCTCTATACATTTTGGTGCTCCCAGGGTGTATAGAGAAATTGGAACTATGAGCATCATCCAACAATTCCCTTTTCAGATCAGGTAAATCGGGAACACAAAGTCTCTTCCCGAATTTCAAAATTCCATCTTCATACACAAAGTCTCTCAATCTCCCATCATTCACAGCTTTAATCTTCTTTTGGAATTCTTCATCATTGGTCTGAGAACTCTTAATCCTTTCTAGTAAAGATGGTTTGGCAACCATTTGAAAAAGCATTGATGTTTCACCTTCCCTGGTTATTCCCATGTCCATCTTCTCTAGATCCATGAAAATTGGGTCCCTTTCAATTCTCATCATGTTCAGAACTCCATGGTCTTTTCTGCTCAAAGCATCTGCTACTTTGTTTGCTTTCCCCGGGTGGTAGTGTATCGTGCAATCATAATCCTTGAGTAATTCAAGCCATCTCCTTTGCCTCATGTTGAGTTCTTTTTGTGAGAAAATATACTTCAAACTCTTGTGATCAGTATAAATCTCACATTTTTCACCATAGAGGTAGTGCCTCCATATATTCAAAGCAAAGATCACAGCTGCTAACTCAAGATCATGAGTAGGATAGTTTTGTTCATGAATTTTCAACTGTCGTGATGCATAGGCAATAACTCTATCATTCTGCATAAGGACACAACCAAGTCCTTTCTTTGATGCATCACTATAAATAACGAACCCATCATTCCCCGATGGTAGAGTCAATATAGGAGCATTGACTAATCTTCTCTTCAGTTCTTCGAAACATTCTTCACACTCTTTTGTCCAAACAAATTTAACCCCTTTACGTGTGAGCTTCGTTAATGGGTTTGCCAATCGGGCAAAATTCTGGACGAAACGTCGATAATAACCTGCCAAACCAATAAAACTACGTACCTCAGTTATACTCGTAGGTGCTGGCCATTCTTGGATTGCCTTGGTCTTAGAAGGATCAATAGAGATTCCATCTTTAGAGACAATATGGCCAAGAAAAGAAATCTCCTGAAGCCAGAATTCACACTTGCTAAACTTTCCATA
The DNA here is from genome assembly GCA_963277665.1 of Viscum album. Taxonomy (NCBI): domain Eukaryota; kingdom Viridiplantae; phylum Streptophyta; class Magnoliopsida; order Santalales; family Viscaceae; genus Viscum; species Viscum album. Next base: position 670,215,593 of record OY728162.1, read on the forward strand.
TAATTCATGCCTCCTCAGAGTCTTCAAGATAATGTGCAAGTGATTTTCATGATCTTCATAGGTTTTGGAGTATACCAATATATCATCAATAAATACTACCACAAATTCATCGAGATACTCCTTGAAAACTCTATTCATCAGATCCATGAATACAGAGGGTGCATTGGTCAATCCAAACGGCATTACAGTAAACTCGTAATGCCCGTACCTGGTTCAAAATGCTGTCTTCGGAATGTCTTCTTTCTTTACACACAACTGATGGTATCCAGACCGTAGGTCAATCTTTGAAAAGTATTGAGCTCCATGCAGTTGGTCAAATAAATCATCAATACGAGGTAGGGGATACTTGTTCTTTATTGTTATAGCATTGATCTCCCTGTAGTCGATACATAACCTCATAGATCCATCTTTCTTTTTAACAAAAAGAACAGGGGCTCCCCATGGAGAAACACTAGGGCGAATAAATCCCTTATTACTCAATTCCTCTAGTTGTTTCTTTAGTTCGACTAACTCTACAGTGGCCATTCTATAAGGGGTCTTCGATATAGGCCTTGATCCAGGAATCAAATCAATAGAAAACTCAACTTCTCGTTCTGGAGGATGTCCAGGTAAATCTTCCGGAAATACATCTACAAATTCTTTCACAACAGGTACATCCTCTATTTGAACATTCCTTTCCTCACCGATAGTTACTTCATTCTCTTCCTCCCCAATAATTGAATTAAGTTGAGCTACTGGGGGTGGGTCTAAATAAGAATTAGGTGGTGACGATTCTGCTCTAAAAATAAGGTGCTCCTTATCATTATCATCATGAATCGTAACCTCTTTCTTCTTACAATAAATCTTCGCATCATAGTCCGAAAGCCAGTCCATACCGAGGATTATATCAAACTCAATCATAGGTATGACGATGAAATCAGTAGATAAAGAAAATTTATGTGCTCTAATGGGGACTGATTCACAAAACATTGTTGCAACGATACTTCCCTTAGGAGTTTTAACTGACAACTCCCTTATTAAATCAAATTGGAAATATCTAATTTTCTTAGCAAACTGGGAAGATATGAAACAATGCGATGATCCAGAATCAAATAATGCATTTGCTAAACTTGAGGAAACCATTAAATTACCTGCCACCACATCTTTCGGAGTTTCTACCTCAGCAGTAGTGATAGCATAAGCCTGGCCTTGATCCCTTGGCCTTTTCTGAGGTAAGTTCTCCTGACGCTTAGGACATGCATTTGCATAATGCCCCATCTCCCTGCAATTGTAGCACTGAACGTTGGTAGCTTCCTTCTTCCCCTTGCAATCATGAGCTTGGTGGCCTTTTTCACCACACTTGTAACAGACTCCCATTCCCTTCAAGCAAGTACGAGGATGTTTCTTCCCGCATTTACCACAAGATGGATATTCAACCTTTCCCTTCTCCCCCTTACTTCCATTCCCAGATTGATCAGCAGGTCTCTTCTTCTCTTGCTTCGCTTTAAAGTCATAAGACTTAGAGAATTCTTTTTCGGTCTTGATAGCACATGAGACAATGTCTTCGTACGACGAAAAGGATTGTGAGACTAATGCTCGACGGAGAAATGGTTTTAACCCATCAAAGAAACGATCAATCTTACTTCTTGGGTTGCGAATATAATCTCCAGCATACCTCGCTAACCTTGTAAAGTTAGCCTCATACTTTGTGACATTCTCATCCTCCTTTTGTCTCAGACTCAGAAATTGCCTTTCCATATCTGCTCGATGGTCGCGAGGAAAGTATTTTTCTAAAAACAGATCTTTGAACTCCCTCCATTCCATGTTTGATACTTCATCATCTTCCTTCATGTTTTGAATCAATGACCACCATTGATCAGCATCTCCAGTGAGGCGGTAAACTGCCATGGTAACTTTTTCCATTTCACTACTCCCCAAAGCCTGAAATATTTTCTCTAGGGAAAATATCCATTGCTCAGCTACTAAGGGATTTGTACTCCCATTGAACGTTGGTGGTTGTTGTCTCATGAATCGATCTAACATTGATCCTCCACGCTGCGGATCAGGGTGCTCCATACGGGTAAGGTTATTATTCATAACCTGAGTAAGTTGTCCCAGTACGGTGATTAGCTGATCAGCACCAGTTGCATCACCAGCCCCACTATAATTATCTTGAGCAGGAGGGAAATCCCTACATGGAGTGCGTGCATTGATACGGTTTCCATTTCTTCCACTAGGCTCCATTTCTAAACAATGGGATAAACTAGATCAGTTTATGAATCAAAATACATAATCCCATACTTATAAAACACTTAACATAAATTGAACTATTTATGGATATAATCCATAATCATAAAAATGTTTTCTTTGAGGAAGTATATACTCATAAACCCTTCATAATGATTTGTAAAAAAATGAGAGTTATCCTAAGCATATCCCCCGGGAGTGTCGTAACCAAGAGTGCAGCAAGGCCCGTTGTCGTGCACCAGTTCCCGTTCGAGTCTAGCTCAAAGCGGTGTTTTCGGGTTTTACCCCTAGGTACATCTGTGCCAGAGCCGCCTCTACCTGCTCGTATCCAGACAGGGATGTATTGCTCGGAAAACTCACAAAATCTCTACAATACCAAAATTCTAGGAAGTTCTTCTATACTAATCCTCAAAGTTCATCTTAAGTCTACGTGCTCTAATCAGAGTTTATCTAAATCTAGCTTCCAAGGTTTGTACTAAACTTCCTCTGATACCAACTGTAACGCCCCGACCCCAGCTGCCCAGAGTCGGTGCATTACTTCGTAACATTGGCATGATCACAAGAAAGATCAAATCTCGAAAGACCGATTGGTTTAGTAGCCTTGGAAACACTAGATATATTCATAAGTTTTACATTACATCATTAAACGAAAAACTACTACAACAACATATTGTCTCCATAATCCACACTCATATCCCCACATAATATCCCTGCAGGTCATTCATAACTTACTTCTTCACTTCCTGGGAAAAATAAAACATAGAAAAGGGGTGAGCTCAAATGCCCAGTAAGGATAACAATATAGCGGAAACTTTCATAAATAAGAATAAACTTTTAAGGCAATGTATAACTAAAACAAAAGCCTTTCAAACATGAACTTTCAACATGGTATGGCATAAATAAAATTAAATAATGCCATTTACTTATTCACATGGATATTCTACTAATCGAATAATCACATGCAAAAATCAATAACCACTTTCATAATGTTGGAATGCATAATGCCAGACTATCATAACCACATAGCCAAGGCCTCGTGCCAAGACTACAAATAAGATTTTGTCAAGGCCTTGTGCCAAGACACTAGTTTGACTCATGAGACCTACCGATGCATCGAGGAGCTATAGCGGGCTCCACCCGTCACTTATTAAGTCCAATGCATTCCCATATGAAAAGGTTTAAACATAACATAAACATTCGTATTAAAACTAGCATACGAAATGTCAATACTTTCACAATAAACTATGAATGGTATAAAAATAGCACATCCACAGTCAAACATATCACAAAACCTTCAATACAATATAGAAGTTTTGTATCATAATAAATCAACTTCAAATAATCTTAAAATCCATCAAAGGATGTTGACATAGATGAAATCAAAATTCTTTTTAAAGAAATATCTCCTTTTATTTTGAAATCAATTAAGATCCATATATAATAAAACATTTTCTTTGAAAATATTCTTATAAGCTTGTAAGGAAAGCTTTGAAGATTTTATAACGGCGGAAAAATAACCGCACCCGCCGTATAAGTTAAAAAAGCATTCTTACCTCAATTCTGTCGAAAAGGTTAAAAAGGACATTGTTTTGAAAACGACGGAAAGATTCCTTTATACACCTCTTATAAAAAGTCAAAAAAGGGTATAAATGACATTAACCCATATTCTTGTAAATAGTAAAAATGTTTTGAAATACATTTTTAAGAAACATGGATGTGGATGATAAAGAGATCCCAGTAGATTATTACATATAAACAACCTCGGATAATGAAGAGATTGTGAAATAACCCTTACCTTGTACTTTTCCTTGGTTGTGGTAGGTTAACCTCCTGTATAATGGTGAAATAATTGTTATTAAATTATACAAGAATCATATACATTAATATGATATCATATATGATCTTTTAATATTGATTTGATAATAATATCTTAGTATTATCGTTGTTTCGGGTGTTAACTTACTTGTTTTCTTTCATATGTTTTGTTACGTAAGACATGTTTGTAAAGGATAGGTTGTATATTATTCATATCCAGAATGATATCAAGTCCTTAAACATCATTTTTAAATCATAAAATGATAATTACGCTTTAATGGTTACGATGGAGAATGAATCTCATCGCGTTCGTGGAGACGGTAGTCCGTACGTACGCACGAGCGACAATATCATTCTTTTGATATTAAAATAATATATAAATGGATGGTATATCATATATACAGAATCATTAACATGTTATATTTATTATTTACATGAGTTACACATCATTATTATACCCATCCAAATAATATTATATTGAATAACAATTACACCACGACGTGGAGACGGTAAGCCGTACGTACGCACGTATGGTGACATGTTATTCAAAGGGTGGATAGAATACTGAATATGACTGTACCATATTTATAATAACATCACAGTATATGTGAGATACTGGAGTTATTATTTCAGAATGGTAAGAACAAAGGAAGAAGAAGTGGAAGAAGAAATGAACTTAGAAAAGGGTGGTGAAATCATTACCTCTTCTTCGGGTTCTTCCTTTTGATTTGATCAAAAGGGCTCCTTAGGTTGGCTTTCTGATCAAACTAAGGCCTCTAGGTTGTAGTGAGGGATGTTGGGAGGGTATTTGGGCAGAGTTTGGCCGAACCAAAAGGCTTTAGAGGTGTGAAGAAATGAGAAGGAGGAGTGCCCTTTTATAAGAGGGGTGAGGGGCACCTTTGGAAAAGCTAGAAATATTAATTTATAATAAATTCATATTCGGTTTCTAATGGCTCCAAAGTTGACTATTCAAATGTTAAGGTGGGGATAGGTCGAAAACAACTCATCCAATAGAATTTAGACAGGTTTGGGTACTTATATTAACCTTATCTTTAAGTATTAACTCTAAGTTAATTAGTTTCACTTTTACAATGTCTCTTTGTATTTTTATATATTATGGTTAAAAAACTTACTATATACATCCAAGCGACCCCCAAGTGGTCCATTAATGATTAACCTATCATAATATAAGTCTCTTGGCCGAACCTTAGATTTTTAGGAATTTAATATCAATTAATAATATAATATTTGTTTTAAGAACTCTTTTATGTCAATTTTGACACTATTCAATAGTTGATTTTTGTGAAACTCATAACAGATGGATTACTTCGAACAAAGTCCATTAAATCAATACTAATATATCATATTAGCCTAGAAAATTAGTTTAATTCATTAAAAGTTTCATATTATATTTATTTGGGTATTTATAATATCAATTATTTTAATTTTTCACTATTATAGTAATTATTTCATCATCATTGTGTCATAAATAAAATAACTTATTTAATGTCTAAAAATTATAAATAAAATATCCTTATGTAGGAAATCTTTTTATCTTCCTAATGAATATTTATAATCGAAAATCCAACATGTATAGCCCTATGTAAAAATTGTTGTTCTAAAAGATATATGCTTGTGTCATTTTTGTATTCATTTTTACTTAATTAAAATAAAGTGTCATTATCACTTACAAGTGGATCCATGGGGTCCCAAAATAGACCCAAAGATGCCCATGGTCGACTATGTATCCACCAATAGGGTTAAGACACGTTTTTAGGGTAATTTTGTATTATTATAATATTATTTTTTTAACCCTTATTTACCGGATTTACCCTTTAACCATGGTAAATAAAATATTTACCGCAGTAATTATTCAAAATGTGTAAAAATAAAAGTTACCTATTTACATAATTTGGACATCCTGATTCCAAATATGGAATCCATTTTCCTAAATTCAAAACACAGAAGTGGCAGAAATTAATTTAAAATTAATTCCCGCTGTCAAAACAAAAAGCGTGTTTTTAAGAGATAATAACTATCAAAAGATTGACACTTGTTTATGTTCGGTTTAATTGTAAAATTATGTCCAATGACCAACATTATATTAAATGGTAAAAATATATTCTAAATATACTTTAAAACCACTCAAATTCATAATTTATCACTATTAATTATTTTGATTAAAAAAGTTGTTTTTAATTAAAATTTAGAAATTTTCACTATTCATCAAAATATGAAAGTTATCCGAAATGTACCAAAATTTCACCTTAGGCTAAATTCAATATTCCGAATCCAAAAATGAAGTCCATTTTCAAATATAAAATATATATAATTTCAAAAAGTAGGTATAACTATTCACAACGGCTAGTTTAATTAGTTGTGTGTTAGAACTCGAGGTTGCGTACAACACACGCTATCGCATTATTCGAAGGGAAACGTACCGTAGAAGCTTGAGGTGTTACATAATGAGGGTTAATATTCTTTCTTATTATTACAGAATCCTTTAAACAACGAGAAAGAGTAGAGAAATATGAATTTATTTGGGGAAAAAATACAATCCCTATAACCACCTAGTAGATATTTTGGCCCTATATCCTTTTTCTAGTAAGACATCAAGATAAACCTTAAAAATGCATCCTCCATGTTTTGGGAGTGTCTTGGATATGGAAAACATCTTCTTATGGATTTTTGGAGTCCATTGACATGGATTTGGGGTGGGTTGGGCTATAAGGTAATTATATTGGCATTTACCTTTAATGGGATTCAATGAAATGAAATAGAATTCATTCTACTGCAAGATAACCTCTCATTGAGAAGAATTCCCAATCAACAAAGGGCATACAAGTATGTACATGAGTGGCTCAATATGAGAGACTATGTGGGCTACGTTGTGCTATAAGTAATGCATCATCTTTTTCTCTATAAGTACGAGTGTGATGAAATTATTATTTGATTTTGTAATACCAAGTCTCAATACCAAGAATCATTGAACAGATATAGTTGAGGATTTTATTCATTCTCCACATATTTTGTTAATATAAGGAGATAACTAAGAGATCATTCAATGGTGACAATATATAGGATAAGTAATTATCCATAAAACTACATCATTAAGAATTGTGGATGAATTAGGTAATTTTTTAGATTATTTAATGATTTCTATAAGTATTCTCTCAAACATTAGGTGACTCCCTACACCATTATATTAGTAAAGGTGAGTGTTTTGGCAGCCAGTTTTGTTATGAAATATCAAATATAAGTGAGGTCACCCAAGATCCCCATTAGTTATTTATGGTGTAAATGAGTGAAATTTATATAATTTCACTAGTATTTATATGTAAAAAATGATTCCATGGGGGTTTACTAAAAATCCTCGAATTTTCATATTGCTACTCTAAAATCAAACCTTAGAGGATTCATATTCAAATTTTATTGTTTCACCTTAGTGAATATTGATTGAAGTTCAACGAGGTGATCACAATGCAATAGAGATTTAATCACCATGACATAAATATAACGTTCAATGATTATCCCCATGAAATATGTAAATATATAATGTGTAATTTTTTTTATTATTAACATCCTTTTTTATCTAAAGGGAATGACCTAGAAAATAAAATCCCCTCTAGTTCTCTGAAGGCAATGGATTCCTTGTGTTTAAGGACCATCATTATCTAATAATTCCTTAAATACCCATCTATAAAAGAAAGAGCATAGAAACCAATAGTATCATTAATCAAATTTTATGTGATCAGCAAATAGAAATAATCATTTATGATGTGTTAATAATGGTCTCTGAAATAAATTCATACCCCAAATTTCCCATTATTTTTATTTACTGTAATGATGTTGGATTGAAATTTTGGGCATTGTACTTCCCATAAAAAGGTGGATTTGATCAATTTTTCATCATCTAATTAAATATTATTAGACTAAAACGGTTTAATTCTATAATATTACTACAAAATACATGATTTTTATCGGTAAAGTCTAGGGTATGAGTAGCCACATCAGGGCTCATCCTGGGAATCTATGTATAATTCTATGAAAAAACATATTGATGATACTTTACATACGAAATGTATATATTAGGATCCTTAAATTTCTTGGATGAACTAATTAACATAGGTCATGGGCTTTCTTTTGTTCAAAATTCTCCCTCCTTATATCATAGAAGTTCATGGAGTTTCTTTCCTCAAATGTGGGATGTGAGTTATTGAGTCTATCCTCTTCTTCTTCCATCTCTCTATACGTGGAAGAATGTTTGGACATTGTTAGTATTCCAGCATCATTTTCATCCCTATTAAAATATTGTATTTCATGAGAAGATATAGATACATCCTAAATTTTAAATGTAATCATAGAGATATTATAGGGAGCTTGTATTTTGTGGGCTATTATTAGCGGTAGGTATCATATGGACATCCTGGGTTATAGAGAATGTTTTAGGTGGATCATCAATATCTATAAATAGAAAAAGAGAATATCTTGATATCATTAAAGTACAAGATTAAATATCCTTCAATGAATCCTTTTTATATGAAATTATTTTCATGACACGAGAAAGGTCCAATTATGATTTTTATTTTCCCATGAATTATCAAACTAAGGATATACATTTAAGTGGTTTAGGGGAATCAAAAAACCACTTTAGAGATAGATCCATGGATTCTAAACAGTGGTCCCCATTCCATAATGAGTAGAAACCTTCATATATTCATCCATAATTTGTTATTTTAATTTCCTATTTTTATAAACACTCATTAGTGTATTTGGATTTACAAAACCAGAATAGGGCACTATCACCATGTTGTATGTCAAGCTTTATTTTGAAGGGGGGGGGGGTGTTTAATGAATTGATGAAATAATAAATGTACAACCAAATGGATAAAGAGACATGGTATTCATTTAAAGAAATTAAATTTTTTCCTTGTAATAGGACCATGAACTCATCATTATATTATAGATCACAAAATTGAGCCTTGATCTTGATCTTCCCAAGAGGTCTCTGTACACTCAACACATGGTTGGATAGCATTTTGAGAGACATGTCCCCATCGTTATATCCCAATCATGGAAGGGTCTGGATGAAGATAAGGTTTATCACAAAACCACAATAAAATATTGGGCTTTGTATTTCACCATTATTATCTTTTCTAAAAACATACATGGGTCAAATATATCCTGATATGATCTCACCCAGATCATGTTCTGTGAAAAAGATGGTGGTATGATATTATGATATCATAGTAAACACTAGGTAAAACTCGACTGTAGTGACTCCTATCTTACACATATATTTTATTAGAGGGACTTTATGAGTTAATCTCTGATTCCTTTTTAAATATTGAGAGATTCATTGACAGATAGTTTGGTTGGGGAAACCTACAACTATTATATAATATATTATATTTGAATGATATGTATATTTTTCACAACGTGGGGTTGTTCCTCGTTAAATGGGTTATGATCTAAGGTGTTTGATGAGGATAGACCTTGGGATTGATCTGGGTATACATATAGTCTACTACATGTTGAATAGGTCACACCATCTATCCCAATTTCATTGGTTATTAGTTAATGCCTCCACCATTAGACGGTCATGTAAAATTTCTAGGATTGGATGGACACTAGATGGATCTAAGGAACCTCCATGTTTCAATTGGGATTGTTGATGTTATTTTCAATGAGTATCAGAATAATATATTACATATTTTTAGATGTGACCGAAATATAGGGTTTGACCACACTCGTGTCATCACCACCCCCTTTATCGGTGTCTTAAGAGTCTTTGTCCTCCATCTCTCTGATCAAATATTGGGAAATCATACATAGCGGTTACTCATTATAATATAATGATTATATTAATTTAACTACTTTAATATAACCAAATATTGGATCTTCATCTGATGAGGGTTCCATTTGTTGGGGTGGTTCATGTTCACTAGATGTTTTTTTGAGAAAAGTGAGAACATATGCTCTTAAAATAAATAAAGAGAAAAGATACAACAGTATAAAGGATAGCACATTAAATTAATTCCGTTTGAAAATAGGTGAAAAATCACCAGGGAAATATTTAAATGATATGAAGACCCCCTGAGTCAATCCATTATTGGTGAGGGCACTAGTATGAGAGTTGGATTCATGAAAAATATGCATGATGATGTAGTTCATTGATGATAAATATTTGGAGGAAATTGTTCTATTTCACGATCATCTTATAATAATGATGGACTTGTCTAGTTCTAAGAGCATTAATGATGATAGTAGAGTCACATTTGAACCATATTTTGTTCCAATTCATTTTATTTTCCATGAAGATAGAATTTATCAATATAGCCATCTCCACTTCCAAGGCTATTGTAAAGACACAAGGTCCGTGATTTTTTTTAATAACATCCCCATTATAATACATGAAGACCAGTCCAAAACTATTGGTACTATAATTCCACCTAAAAGACCCATATGAGTTTTATTTTTGCTAGTCAGCAAAGGGGAGAACTAAAATACTTCAATTGTACTAAGAGGTTAGATATTATTACTATATACCTCCAGTTACCTCAACACTATGATATCATTCATAGAGTTGCTGAATCCATCCTCTTGGAGCATATTTTGATTATGTAATTCCACCGTGATTCCATAATGTGAAGAATGAGTGTTTAAGTGATTATTTTCCTGAATTTATTTGTTCTTTCCTGTCCAAATGAGGTACCCCAGCTCCTCATAAGCCACCCTGAAAAGATTTGGGAGCTTCTTGGACATTTGAATGCTATGTAATGCTATAAGCAAGTCCTTATAAGAATAATCCACATAGGATGAGCCTAAATTATATCTAAAACAAATTTCATTAATAAGTATTCTATTTTACATCTCATGAATAGGTGATCAACATCCTCATAGTGTTGATGCAAGAGCAGAAATTATGAGAAAAGAGATATTCTAGCAGGTTTAAGGTTAGCATCAACATTAATTTTATTTAATGATAGTCTGCAAATAAATGTAACCCTAGACGAGGATAATTTTTTTTAATTTAATATCTCCATTTATTAGAGCCTGAAAATAGATGGTTGTAAAATTAATTGGATTCATGTAGCCCGTTAGAGGTCGTTCCCCATATAAGCATGTCCCACTAATTTAAAAATTCATAAATTGATAAAACCACTTAGATTTCATTTGGTAGGGCATTAATGATTTCCTTTCTATCTTTCATTGATATGTTATAATCAATATCATGGCCAATAATATTAATCAGGTCCCTAAGGGAGGCTCAATCCCTATATACTTTCTCTAATTTGAGATAGGAATTAGTATGGACCAGCCAATTTGAGTGAAAGTATATTTTTTTTTGGAAAAATGATTTTAGACTAGACCATATCGAGGAATCAATATAGATTGTATCCTATGTTTTCAATTTTGTAAGGAACCTGGATCGGATAAATCCAAAATAGTATGAATTATTATTTAGAAGCTTCCAAATGAATTGATATTTCATGAATTTGTTTAGGTGAACTAGATTATTTATACCAATTTTTCTAAGAGCATATGGCATGAAAATTTTCTTCCAAGTAATTGTAACAATTTTTCATTCCAACATGTTGCTACTCGAAAAGAATATTAACATCAATTTTAAAAATGATTTAATAATTGAGGAATTACAGTATTACCAAATGAATAATTAAACTATTTTATAAAAAATACCATGCTTGAAAAGGAAATCTCTTCCTTCCATTCAAAGGGATTTACTATTCTATGAGGCTAGATTTATTCTATCATGGATCAAAGAATTGATGAAGTGGGATACATAGGGTATCCCTCAAAACATTGGAACTACTATATAGATAAAATGATGGAAACCTTCCCTTATTCTAATATCATTGATCATAAATTTTTATCGAGGATGGGATATTCTTCACAATGTATATGAACGAATTTATCCAACTTATTTCCTGGCCTGAAACCCTTTCATAATGTAGAAGGGACATCTGGATTCTTTTGATATTCCTCACATCTACATGAGTAAAGATAATAATATCAACATTATAAAATTGTTTATAGGGATCAGAGATACCTCTTTTCTCCATGATGGTTTTCATGTCATCAATGTACACCATATAAAGGAAAATCCTACAAAGACAGTCTTCTATGATAGAAAAAGTTATACAAGAGAGGGGATATCCTTTTCTCACCCTTCTTGAGCACCTATTGTACCCTTACAGGTATCAATTAATTAAGATTGAGATGTGGGAAGAACCCAAAGAGATTTAATCCAACAAATGAACCATATTTTGAAACCAAATCCTAAGATAACAATAATAAAAAACCATAGTCCATTGTGTGAAAGCATTGCTTGATGTCAATCTTGAGTGTAATGTTTCCTCCACTAATAGGATTCCAAAAAATAGTTACAATCATTTTTTGGCTAAAAAATATTATTTAATGTTCATATGTCTAATGATTACATCTTCCTTTGGGATGTATATTCAATGAAATAACCCTAGGTGTTGGGATAATTATTGGTTTGAGAAGTTTTCCTCTCAGTATGGCCTAAGATCCGCAAAATATCGTTTGAGTCATCCATTTATCTAACATCTATCCAATACAATATTAAGCATCATTCTTGTTACCCTCATCTTCTAGTAGGGTGATGGCTACAAAGGTATCCTCTGTAATGTACTCATCCAGTATCACCTTTCCATAATCAACAATGTTCTAGAGAATTTATTTGAAGATAAATTAGTCATGAATAGTGTGACCAAGTCATATATGGGATAAGATATAGTCCAGAATGTCTGTGAGGTTGACCTCATTGGGGTTTTTTAGTTTATCTTTAGTTTTTTGTTTTCATTATATGGAATGAAATATCTAGATGCCTACACATTTTGGATGTAATACACAATGTTATTGCCTTCCTCAAATCATGAGTGGCCATGATCCCATTTTTTATTCTATATATGTGAGATTGTGTACTTTTTTGTTCTTTGAATGGGGTCTTTAGATAGTTTTTTTCATTCTTGGTAGACTGAATATGATCTAATACTGGTTTGAGGGTATATACAATAGTCACTTCCTTAACAGGTCCCATCCTTGTTCTGTGTGCACGAGTCAAGAATTTCCCATGTTTTTTAAATTAAATCTTCAAGGTATTGTACCATATCTATAAACACATGGAAAAATATATGATACACATCATGATCAAATATGTTTTCAACCCATACTACAAATTTCCAATAAGACATTACATCAATTTCTACTCTGAGAGAGGGAAACTGAGTTAATAGGTTAAACATTTCTTGATGGAAATAAATTTAGAAACCATATCACTTTCATGTTGTTATCAATTTGAGATTTCAAAAATAATTGTTTTCTTTAACATATAGATGATCGAATAAAATATTAAATGATGATGGTATTCCCACCCTATAATAAGTTATGTTAGAAAATTGATATACCAAAAAAATTATATCCCTACCATAGTTTGTATAAAACAACTCAGTTTGGTTGACTCTGATTGATAACTATAGCCTATCATCTGAAATCATTTGGAAACAAAGTGAATACGATTTGGTTCTAGATCTCCTACATCATCAATGGGTGATATGATATGGTTACTCAAATTGGGTGTTTCCAAGTTTAATTCACCCATTTGGTATATAGATTCCATTAGGGTTGTACATGGGGAAATTTCCCTTCCACAAATTTCATTCATGTAGATTGTGATTAATTTGAATTGAGGTGTTCTTGAGGTGCTGCTCTCCGGACCACTTCCCATTTATAGGGAGAGGGAGATACTTGATAATGTGGCCCATTTATATATCAGGTTTATTCCAGATATATTCCATGGCTAAATGAGCACACTTATAGGGGAGATGATATCAATGTAATGATGAAAATTCATTGTCATACTCAACATCCAAACATATATAGATTATTTTATAGGACTCAGAGTTAGACGGATTCTGAAATGACACAATTATAGGTAAATTATCAATATTCTCATGTATGAGAGGTGTGATAATAATATATTTTTTAAGAATATACCTAGTCGGACTGTTTCCACTGCATAGTACCTCATTGATCACAATAAGATTCTTTATATCACTCTCATATTTTGAATGATGTTTCTATATATAGGAAATTTAAGGTCCTATTTATGGTGAGTATGATGTAAAAATAATTTTCCATTTTTCATTGCAATATTGTCTTTGAGGAGGTAGAAACTAATCATTCAGAGTTTCCATTTAAAGCTCCTTCAAATGTTATGTGTACGTAAAGCCTAGGATTGTGAATCCAGGCCACCTAAATCTTAAGTAATAGTTTATTCACGAAATACCACTGTGTTTTCATTTTATAACACATGTTTTTTTGGATTAATGGTGAATATGTTCACTATGATTTATTGGGTATTGGTAGTTACCCCATCCCTCACCAAAATTTAAGGAGATTCATCACAACATACTCTAGGTTTGAGGGTTTTATTAGGGTCATTTCTCTAACCTCTGGTCATATCAGATTATTTGTTATTAAAATCCATACAGGGTATGACTTCATTCCTAGTAAATTTTTCATATCTCGGTTTGTGAATAGTGACCTTAAGGAAGATTTTGGTCATACTAATTGAGTGGAAACCAAATGACATATGAGTATATTGGGTTGGGAGATTGATTGGGATTCAAATAATAGATTTATACCTCCAAATATATAAGGGATATATTACATTAGGGATGATGATAATGAAAAAAATTCACACATCCCTCAGGATGGGGATAATTTGGAGTGACTATTGGAATTATTATCCTATTTTTGAAGATAAAAGTGAAACATTAATGTATCTAATGGATCCAATAATTGGACCTAAGATATAAATTCCCCCATCATTGTCGGTTGCGGTTGATCAAGAACCACATAATATTTATCTTGGACCATACTGGGTGTAATGAACGTGGTGGTGGGGATTACGATACATATTCTCCCAGCATAATGGGATGATTTTTGTTTACAGCTATCATTAATATTTATAGGATTCTGTTTGGGTTTTACAAACTTATGTGTAGAGTCAGTGTTAAAAATTCACTCAATCATATGGGTTATGTTCAATTATATGTAGATACTATAATAGTTTATATTATGATCTATTTTATTCAGTGCGGTTTTACTCAAGCATATTATTTGTGAAATGGAATCATAGGAATTGAATTGATTCCTACTAGAAGTTTTTTGGGAAGTCCATAACATTATATTTCATGTTTTATATGTGTTTCCATTTTTTTGAGAGTCCTTTCAAAAGAGTCTACTAAAAACCGCCTCTGTCATTTCACAGAATCTTGGTATCCGAAAAAGAGATGAATATCATTGTATAAATCAAATGAATATTTTTTATCCAATCCCTTGATTTATCATATGTCAATAACATTACAGGATGATTTATATATGTTTATTTTTTGTTATGGGGACATAGTGATGTAAAATGTAACATACATTCCCCATCATACTGTATGTTACATTTACGGGTCTATCAAAATTAGATGATGTGCAGTTTTAATGATACAGATACAAACACTCTTTGGGAGTTTTGCTTTCTATTCCAATATTGGATTCCATGAAATGGAGAAGGTAGTCATTCTAAGTAAAAAATTGTGTGTATTTATCTTAAAAATGATACACTTATATCCTTGATAATAAAGGTTTTAAGAATTCAAACACTGATGTATCACACATATATTTTGGTGTATGTAAGGAATGCACTCTTTATCTAGGCCATTTGGGATCTATTAGTTGGTTATGTAGATAGGACATATTTTGATTGGGAGGTAATTTCTCTCAATAATTATCCATATATCCATATCAGACTCTTCTACATCCTTCTTATATGCCTCCACATGTTAGACCAAATAGTTTTGTTTTCTATGTCCCCTAGTGATTGTGGTGAAGTGTTTTTGATTGTTTATTGGACAATATATACAGTTAATACCGATTCTTCAAGAACCTACTTATATAAATTTTTATCAATTTTCAGAAACTCTATCTTTGAAGGTATATGGGACATGGTAGGATTTCCTTTTCTAGAAGAGATATTACCATTGAGATGTTGTCCATCATAGATATTAGGTGTAGAGTCATAGTGAAACATATCTTCACTAACTCAAGGAGGACTATAAATGTATTTAATACCTTATACCTTGGTTGAAGAGTTGATATAATCTTTAGGTGTTTCATTTAAACATCATATATCCACAAAGACACTATAATTGAGTAGATTAGGTATATGAGCCTCTTAATACATCACGATCAAAATATATCAACATACCTTTTGTGGTTGAGCATATATATGGTTATTATACATGATGGTTACTGAAATATGTTGATAATAATCTAGTTCTATGGGGATAATACAAAACTATTGAGAAGATGTTGGAGTATATCAATGAGATTCTATATCCTTAGTTGGAATATGAGTCTAACAATGTGAGGATACTAGAATATTCCAGTTAATCATAGATGAATCAGGGGTGTGTTCTCAGTTTAAAAATGAATTAATATTTATAATATATCTATAGGCCTGCATAAAATGAAAAGGTATATGTGAACCTCATATAAAACATCTGAATGATATTCATGCAACTATTCATAAACATATGTACGAATATGAGACAATCATTCAAATGCTACTGGAATATTTTGAGTGTTTTCATCAGTGGTGAAATGAGCCTACCCTGAGGTAATATCTATATTGTGCTGATAAACATCAGTTGGATAAGGGGTATAAACTTGGCCCTGTGATTTTTTATTATTTAGTTGAATTTATTTGAATGAAATATGTCCCTTTAATGTGGAATGTTCCAATCTAGGTTGATGATTACAAATTGGAATTTGAATATTATCTTGGTCCTATGACTATGGATTATCCTACTATATTTCATTGATAGGAAAGTTTTCATGTCCTACTTCATATTAAAAAATTAATTGGTGAGAAACAGTCAGAATCGGGAAATGATCCTAGAATTGTGCTTTATCCTTTACTAGAATGTACTGATAATCCTCTTGGATGGGCGCAAGAATATGTTCATTCTATGGAGTAGCCACATGATCATACAGATCATAGTGATATGATTCTATGAATATTTGAATAGGGGTATGCGAGCATCCTTACATATGTAATAGTGCTTTAATATGTTGGTGGAACTCTTCTGTTAATTCTATTATATAGTTACATATTAGAACAGTGTGTGAAGAAATGTATACATTTATTTTATTATCCTCCATGATATATTGGTTGGAAGATTCAATAGAAATGGTGATAAAATCATACCATATCTTCTTTATTCTAGTGGAATATGCATATTTGTTTCATGAGAAGGGGAATAGATATGTTCCTCAAATACTCTTCATATTGGAATATGGGTGCACGCTTGATCCATGTGAGAAGTGATACGAGCCTGATCACTACACAACATCAGAATATACCATTAGTATTTATCAATAGATGTGGGGGTATTACCCCACTCCTATTTATCAACAACATGTATTTCCTAATGATACCATTTTGGTACCTATGAAAGAGTTTTTATGGTGGGAAACTATAGGGTGGTTCCCTTAGAGCACGATTGTGGGGAGCTAGTGGGATAATGCTGGTGATGTCTATTAATAGGATCCCTCCTAGGAACCACATAAACAAGGATGCATTTTTAGTACACTCTTTGATCTATATTCCAATCGTATGAATAGTGGTGATTTCCACACACCAGGGATAAGAAAACAATGATGTTATCAATGGAAATAGGTTCTACTAGTTTCACAGTTTCTCTCCTTGAATGAGATGACCTTATTAGATTCATCTCCTTGAGACCTCTGTTTGTATCCTAGAGGGTCAAGATTGTACTATTTTTGTGGTATTCCCAAAAAATAATGTTCACCACTAGATGTTGATGGCATTCGATGTGTGATTTTATTTTCAACCCCTCTATGATTACGATCATTTTTTATTTTTCATAACATTATATTGATAAATACATAATCTCATGTCAAGGTGTTGTTTGTGAGAGATTTTTTCTAACTAACAAATATAACAAGGAATATGTTCACTTATCAGTGCATCATCACTTTTGTGAAACATACTAAGTTGGCTATGCACAGGTAAAACAATTATTCATTATTGTCAATGATTGATAAATTTTCATGCATGGAATTTTCACATAAGGAATAATATATACCCTTCGAACCCTAATTTATTATTAATGGATTTCACATCAGGCGTAGATTTGTTTTGTATAGGAATATCAAAACAATAGTTCATGATGCATGGTCCCTGAATTTTTTTTATTTCAGATATTTACGTTGAGTTTACCATTTTTAATTACATTCATGGTGAAGTGGAATAATGAAATGATGGTAACAAGGAAATATATACCATTTATCAATAAAAGGAATGACATAGTTTAAGTTTGTCATATATGGTTATTATTTGTAGACTCACGTCATGATCACTATCTTTTATTCAAATTAAAATTTGGGGCTGATGATATGTTATTGTAGTTTCATGTGTGGTCACAAAGTAATTATTTTCGGGTTTACCTTTTTAATATCGCTTGGAATCTCATATTTGCTCTCAAATCTACAATGAATCAGGGTAATATTTTCTAAAGGAGGGTGTACACATGGGGTTTCAAACACATTGACACTTATTCACTCTCAATTTTTGATAAGATGGGAGGTCAGGCTTATCACAATAATTTAGTGGGAATTATTTTCTACTCCAGGACTCTCTTATATATTTATGATATGTTTATGAATCTCATCAAAATATTGATACAGGATTGGTTACCATAATTAAATTATCTACAGGTGAATAATTATATATTTAATGGTGTTTTATTAATTATAAAATCTATATATCTCATAGGTTCTCAATATGATTCCCACCATTGATTAGAATTTGGGTTTCTTAATATATTTTGAAGCCATATAAAAATCCACTCTACATTTTAATATTGTACATAAATTTCATTGGTGTTTGGATTATGGGATTGATCCTCCAAGAGGTATCATATTTATCCTATAAGAATAGGAATAATAACCCAAATAGTTAGTTTCGGTAAAAATATTAAAGTTTAATGTCATGTATAATGGACATATATGAGTGAAATTAGGCACAACGTATGGAGATCGATCCTTATGATGGAGTACTATGTACCCTTCTTATAACAAGAATTTTATTACTAACTTTTCAGTCTTTACTCAACCAAATAATTGGAAAGGGCGTTTATTTAGAAATTGTATGGTTTATTTCCCCATGGTTTTTATATATTGGGATACTTGTAGAACATAAACCTATGTATATTCCCATATATATAGGCATTTTTATCAATTCATTGAATGGATCTTTCATAATAAAGATTCCATTATTGGTGGTATTTTATAATGATAATGATATGGTCATTGAAAATATATAATAAAACATTAGTTTTTCTCGATGTGAGAAAAAATCGATAGAATTAATCATAATAATTTTATATTAATACAAGACATAAGAATGGGCCTGGAATAGGTTGAGTGTTTGATTTAGAATAAAATCATTTGGACAAAATTCTATATATCATTATTATAACAGGAATCAGAATCCTAAATTTTCAATTAGTTTCTCAAGCTTATGATGGATGACAAATAGTGATATACCAATAGAGAATTTTTCCAATTATATAAAAATACCAAGGAATAAAAAAAAGTGGGTTCCCATATATGATTCCATTTATTGATCTTTGATGAAAAAATGATGGTTTATAAAAGCATATGTTAGTTGGGGTCCCATGATCTAGATTTGTTTTTGGAAATGGGGAGACATACAACAAGGGTGATCCTATTAGATGATATCTAACTCTTACCCTTTGACATAAAGAGGACGTGGACCATGGGTGGAATGAAGATCTCATAATTATTAAATATCCTTAGTCCATTATAGATACAATACCTATTATGAATAAATTCTCATCAAATTACTGATCATTTGGGGTTCAAATTTCTTTATGGAATATGCTCGAGTGTTCATAATGGTAAATTCTAAAATGTATGGTGGTGTCTACCTGAAATATCCAGGGTGTATTCCAAAAAATTACATGGATCTTCTTGTAATTGAAGCATACTTGTATGATGAATTTTACATTATTAATAATTTAGGTCTAGATGAATTTACATGAATGAACTGACATATTTTGGGTACTTCACATGATCTTCCCAACATGTATAGAGGACTTCACATGATCTTTCTAACATGCCTAGATGGCTTCACATGACATGTCTGACATGTCCATAGGGAATCATGTGACTTGGTTGAAATTTCTAGAGGGAATGACATGATCTATTTTACATATATATAGGGAAATGGAATATTTTTATTACATGCCAAAATGAATTCATATAACATTAATGGCATGTTCATAGGCTATTGCATGATCTGGTTGACATGTCTATAGAACTTTGTGTGACATGGCTGACATTTCTGGAAGACATCACATGATCATTATGTCATGTCCATCGAGTTTCTTTTGACATGGATGACATGTCTATATACCCTTATATGAACCAGATGACTTGACTATAGGACTTTTCATGAACCATTTGGCATGTCCTAAAGACATTTCATAAAAAAGATGACATGTTCTAAGGACATTGAAAGGTCTTTCTAAAATTTCCATAGTACATAACATGATCTTAAAAACATTATTGGGTGTCATCACATGAATTATAGATGGGTAACAAAAGGATCTTGATCGCCATCACATTAAAATCAGTGTACCTTTATTTAAGTAAGGATTGTAACATTTCCAAATTTTATTGTATAAATTCCTCAATGATCATTAGGTGATGTCTTATTGGGGAATCGAAAAACCGTGTAGACTTGAGGAAAATAGTTCATGTGATCTAGATGGTATGACAAAACTTCCTCACGTGATCAATAGAGTGATTATGTGAGGTGTATACACATATAAAAAGAATCCCATAAGTGATTCCTATAGCTTACCTGAGGGAAGGATCTTATGATTTCATGGTTATCCACTTTGATAATTTTTTTCTCAAATCTGTACACTCATATGTTTTTTTTCTAATCTGGTGGTGAATTTATAGAAATTTCCACCCATGATATATACCTCTTTTCATAATGAATAAATCATATATATGGTTTTGATTAAGTGGATGGATCATTACATCACATGCTTCATCATATTGATGTCACATAATAATAGATACAATGAGATCACTCTTTCATTTTATTATTTATGGAAACAACATATTACCAATTTTTTAATCAAAATCAACTAAACATGTCAAGGGTCTGTGGAGTATTATTACAACATGTTTGGGACGCTTTGTGAGAAAAAGAAGGTAGGTTATAGAGAATTTACATGATCGAGGAAGACTAATCACGTGATGAACATATCTTATGTGAATGAAAATACACATAACTATATATTGAAAATACATAGATTATTATTTATATTTAATAAAATAAATATGACAATTTTCATCAATAAGTTTTCTATCTGGGTATCACATGATCAATCATACATTTTTGTTGTCCATTGGGTGATGAAGGTAACATGTTTTGTAGCCTTTACATGATAAAGATGACATGACTCCAGGGGGATTAACATGATTTATAACTAAACTCATGTACTATATAATCATTTCATTTGAAAATGAAGATAACTCCCTTTCACTTGATGATTTCTTCATTTACATATTTTATTTTAATATTGGATTGGATGATTGTAAGGTGTCTATTAAATGAAATTTCGTATGATTAGGGGAACTCACCTAGGATCCATCCAATGGGTATTAGAACTTTTCTAGTATCATTCATGAGATTAAAATGGATTTATAGAGAGGAATTGTGTAATCATGAACAAATTATATAAATCTCAATATTCATTCACATGTGGTCCGTAGGGTCATGTGATACATGTGACCTAGGTTCCTAATGATCATATTACGATGATTCTACTTTCATTAAACTATAGAGAAAATAATACTTATGATATATGTATTTTTATGATCCTAAAATAATTAATGGTCAATTATCTGGATTCAACAAGGAATCATCTGAACACCCAAAGTTTTGCTTTATAGAAACGACATCTGAGGTATGGAATAATAATTCTATATTTCTGGTGATGTTATATTAAATTAATATGATTATTTAAAGAATAATTATTTTATTACATGGGAATTCATGATTACAC
Organism: Viscum album; assembly: GCA_963277665.1. Classification (NCBI taxonomy): domain Eukaryota; kingdom Viridiplantae; phylum Streptophyta; class Magnoliopsida; order Santalales; family Viscaceae; genus Viscum; species Viscum album. The sequence continues at coordinate 670,237,867 of OY728162.1, forward strand.
AATGGATTAACTAAATGATATATATAAGAATCTCTAAAAGATGCATGATTTTTCTTCCAATTATATTAGTGATCTTAGAAGTGAATAAGAGAAGAATAGAAGCATAATAATAGTGAATAATTAGCAACATTTAAAAATTAAAAACTAAGAGAATATCTAATATAATTTACATATGGATATTATACATTGAATAATATATTTGGAAATAAATGATCAATTGATATTAAAAATATATTATGTTATATTTATTGGTAAAAATATATGTTTTTCAACAATATCATTTTCCAAGTTCCAAAAATTCATTAATAATTTATAATGAATAACGATATTCTAATTTTGGAAATAATTCTATATATATTTGACCTAAAAAATAATTATATGAAAAATATATTAATTATTTGTCAATATTCTTTTAAAATAAATGTGTATTCATATATAAATAACTATTATCCACTCTAGGCCTCTGAAACAATATATACCAAAACACGTTACTAGTTTTTTTAATATGTAATATGCTTGATGTGACCTGATATAAATATATGGTATCTAGGATATGGATTTCATATAAATATAACTATACACTACTCGTGTATCATTAATTTGGTAAAATTTGATAGAGGCCATTCCACATTGGGTGATAATGCTATAGGAAAAAATCCTTAGTCATAGAAAAATATGTACATCAAAATATATTATTAATTATATTTTTTTATATGTTAATGGTTAAAAATATAATCATATATATATTTCAATTGTGTTATGACGGTTATACTTTTAAATTTAGAGATAATTCGTGTATTATTTAATATTATAATCATGATTTGGTTTTTAGCTATTTAAGAAACGATAATGATTATAATGCTAATTTAGTCACATTATTTACATGAAATGGTTTTTTATTATATTCCATTAATTTATAATCATGGTTTTTAAATAGGAGAAAATATTATTGAAATGTATTCCCACTTAAGAAACTAGAAATAAATGATTTAGTTATGGATCCACCTAAAATAGATTCCCCAAAAGACAGTGTGTGTAATCCCGATTAAAAGAGAAATTTGTACAAGATTTATTTTAAACCAAATAATGAGGATCCTGTATATCAACCACCAAAATTAGTTCACCTTTATTCTTATATAACATATAGTGTTTATATTTTTCTTATTAATAATAATCAATATGTTATTTTTGATGATTATTTATGGTCCACCTCGTTATTTTTCTTAGGTACAAAAAATAATGTTCATTACTATTTTTAAAAAAACGTTGACATTATTGAAAACATTATTTTAATTACCATTAAATCCTTGAGAAGTGATCATGGATGTAAATTTGAGAATCAATACTATGAAACATTATGTTTACAATATGGTCATATTAATAATAATTTATATACACCCAGATTACCAAAAAATGTTTTTGTTGAAAGGTTAAACAAAACACCCAATGAAATTTCCAAGATTATGCTTAGTTAATATAATTTAATAGGTTATTATTGGGAAGAATAAATTAATATGTATTTCTATATAATTACTAGGTATCTAATAATATATATTTTAAATAAGTCTCTTTATGATATGTGGAATGGAAGAAAGAAAAGTTAAATAACATTAGTGACTTTAGAAGTTAATTATTCATTTAAAAGACAGAAGTGAATCTGAAAATGTTTTAGCCAAATATTTTTGTTAAATTTTTTTAATGTTTTTCAATGACTAGTAAAGCTCATAGAGTTTTCAATAAATAATCAATGATTTTTGGGATAACCAATTAACTTCATTTTTATGAGATACATCAGCAAGAACAAAATAATTCTTCAGATTCCATTGAGTATGATATATCAATTATTAATCATACCAATACCTCCAAAATATATGACTATAATGCTAATTTACATTATAAATTCTCAAATACATATCTATAAAACGTTCATTTTCTTGAAAACTAATTTTAAAAACCAAGAAACTCAATCCCTTGAGCCATTTAAATATAAATGTACAATTCGTTAGCTGAATATATTTGATATATTGATAAGGGAACTCAAACATCAGAATATATTAGAAAATATGTTGAATGTAAATATGTAATGTATCAGTTTGATGCTAATAATATTATGAACTATATTTTTGAAAATAATTGGTTAATAACATGTAATTATAATTGAATCTATTTAAAAAAATGTAAAAGAAAAAATTGAAATGCTAAACAACTACATGAATTTTGGCAATATATTTTTACTAAGAAACAAGGTTGATGGATCTCGAATAATAGCCAAAAACAGTGAAATACTTTTTGTGAATGGTAATATTCAAGAAAAAATGTATTTCTTTTGAGGATATAATTCCACCAGTAGTTGGAATAGAATATATTAGAATAATTTTATCATATGAATCGCATTAAAATTTAAAATTATGTAAAATGGATTATAAGTGTGAATTATTAAATTATTTTTTTTCTGTGAAAATTTATTTTTTATCAACACCATATATATTAAAAATCACATCTACCAAATCATGATTCTAAAAAATCAAAATCACAATATTGTTATAAAAAGTGTCATAGTTCTCAGTAATATAGGCTCAAATCATTATTAGTTTTAAATGGATTTTTCAAAGTTGTAGTTGACCCTATAAAATTTATAAATATAACATCAGAAGGTATTTTATTTTTTCAAATTTAGGTTGTTGATATTATTTATGGTTCTTCTAAAAACACATTATGTATTTAATTTCTAAACATACAAAAAATATAATTTGAAATGATTTTAACAAGTGATTTAAAACTTATTCCTGGATTTAAAATGGTTTGAAAAAAATTATTAAAATATTTTGAATAAATAGAAAATCTTGAAAATTAAATAAATATTATTCTTTATTTCTAACTAAAGTTGCTGATACTTAAATTACTATTTACTATAAATTATATTTGGATTACACTTAGAAAGTAGTTGAAAAAACAATTTATAAGTGTGTGGTAGAGATTTTACTATGATCCACTATAGTCTAGGCTAATATTATACATAGTGTCTGTATCAGTAGCTATTTTTAAGGAATCCTCATGGAATAATATTTTAATGATTTTAAAAGGATATTCAAATAACTCAAAATTAAATCAAAATTTGTAATGTTCTAATCTAGGAGGAATGAATATAAATTAGTATGTTTTTCAGATAATCATTTTGGGGGTTGCAAGTTAGACTGAAATCAATCCTCTTCTAAATATAACTATTTTAGTGAATATCAACGAACATTGTATAGGGAGAGAAAACTTATACTACATCTTATACAATTTATGATTACTACGTAGATGTATAAATATTTTCAAAAATATTATATGCATGAAAAACCAATTACTAGAAAATGGATTATAGTTTATTATATTTTCTTTTTAAAACATAAATAAAAAGTGATGAAATTGTTTCCATTAACATTATATCTCATTCTAGGAATAATATTATTTATATAATAGATGACATTGTGAGGGAACATTTTTAAAAAGAGGGTATCACTCTAGAATTCATAGGCACATAGCAATAACATGCTAATATTTTCACAAAGCCTTTGAATATATATATATATATATATATTAAATTATATAACATTTATGATTTTTATGATTAATTATTATTAACTATTATTTCATGTTTAAATTATAAATATATGATATTTGAGTAAAAAATGTCACATGGGACCACAATACATAGGGTTTCGTAAGGAAAATTCATGTGGTATGTCAATCTACTCTGACTATCCAAGATAACATGAAGGTCATATGCATGGTAAAATATCCTACCATACCCTTTATGTTGAAAATGATGAAATTCATATAGTAGTCCATACTTCCATGAATATTTTGACCTATCATAAAGTATTTCATTTGTTTAGTCATGCTTCCATGCTAATCTGTATATAATAATTATATTTTGATATATATATATATATACATTCATTTTATTCTTTTAGTATTTTGTGCCATATTTGAATTAAATATTCTAAATTTAGTATTTGAATCAATTTATATATTAACTTTCTACCATATTAAATAAATTCTCACTCATAAAACCAATCCCTATTTTTTATATTTATCTTAATGACACTATTAAACACTTACTTCATTAATTTTGTGGGTTAAGAATACTATGGATTTAGACACTACTAATTCTAATAAATCTTAGACTTAAATAAATGAAAGTGTGACTATATTGATTGATCCTCACAACTAAAATATATCAATTCAGTTGGTGAATCTGGAGAAATAAGTTGATTTTATGTAGCTGAAACCAAATAGATCATGAGTTTGGATAGGGGTTCAGTAAATGGGTTGGTATTTTTGGGTTAGGGAAATTGGAAGTCCACTCTATCGAATGCTGGTGAAACAATTTTATGTGAACATTGAATTTCAATATAATAATGATAAATAATATATGTGAATCCATGTAAATGAAATATATATGGTGTTTTAATCAAAATAATAGGTAATGTTTTATAAAATTTATTGTTATGGTGATATTGAAGAATTCTAGAGTTACTATATATTTAGTCACATGTCCTCAAAGTTTGATAATGATATACTAGAGATAACATGAAATCGAAACCATATAAAACCAGTTTCAATATTATTTTCTAGGGAGTGTAAGTAATGTATTTTTGTTTATTTAACCCCAAATAAGTCCCAGAAAAATATATTTTAGTATCTTCACGCATAAATACTTATTCTTTACTAATATAATGAATGATGGATTCCAAATCATCTAAACTAGGTATATGTTGTGAAATATGGGAAAAAATAATACATCCACTTGATTTATCCATATTCCTTATCATTGGATGATTTCTTATTTGTTAGAGTTAATGGGCTTGTTCCTTATAGGAATGAACAGTCAATGGTTTAGGTTGGGATTTATTGTAATTAATCAATATGTAAAATGGTGTAGGAAAATGGGAATCCATTCGGTAAATCATTGGAAACTTAGAAGGATATGGTTTATGAATCATTTAACCATAATAAGTAGACTATTAGGCCTAAAGAAAAAATTATATATGTTTCCAACCTAATGAGATTTCTAAATATTTTCCATGTATGAATTGGATATTGAATTATATGGTGTTTTAATCATGTCTAATGAAGAAATGGTTGTTGAATATGTGAGTTTTTCAATCAAAGGAATTATATATTTTAATAATGAATCTATGAGGGATACTAAAGAGAAGAGGATTCCCCCGCTTGAGGTTTTGTTAGATTGAGCTCGAAACCTCCTAATATACATGATGCTTCTTCTTCTATATTTGTGAGATTATCTAGATATCATATTGATTACTATAGTTCTTCTGAACCTCTTTTACATCACCTTCTGAAAATGAAAAGACACTTGATGGTGATTTTGAGAACAGAGAGTTTCCAGTGAATAATTCTTAGTGTCATACTACTTTTGATTCTAAGGATGACGAGTCTAATGTGGAAGTTTTTAATTTAGTGGATGAGAGTTCATCAAGGAATCCATTAGTGGAAGAAAAATGAGGACATTCACTAATCATTTACCCTATATTGTCTGAGGGAGAGAATTCCCCAAGATTATTCAATGGGATAACATATTCTTACTCGGAAGAGGGTTTTGGAAAAGATCATGTTAGAGGAAAAATATGATATAATGGTATATATTCAATTCTAGTTGATCCTACCATAAAACGTGACCATATTGATTCAGTGTAATTCAGTCCTATTACACTTGTTTCCCCACTTATTATTAAATTATCCTTACAGGATGGAATTTGATGTGAAACATATTATTTATAATGACCCGTACTTTCCACACATAAATGTTAAATCTTATTAAATGAATATTCATTACATAACATTGTGGTCTATGTTAGAAGTATACAAGTTTTGTGTTTCAAGATACATGGATACATAACGAAGATATTCTAAGAGATCAACATCATCTCATGACTAGTTTGTCACAACTGACACCATTCATAGACATATCAAACATAAAACATTCCAAAATATCATTGGTAAAGGAAACATAAAAAATGGTGAGCTGAAATTCTTAGTAATAGTAATAAGGTAGATATTATTAAACACTTAAACATAACATGGGAATCATATAATATGATCTAGATCTTATCATTTGAAAACCATACCTAGTATATCATAGATCATAATCATGGTTAATGTAATAAACCACGGTTGCTTTGAAGACAATAATCATAATGGTAAAAAACAACATGATTCATAAGTTAATTACATTAGCATAATAATATGACCTAAATATGTGTTATAGAAATTGAAATATTATTCAAGGATACTCAATAATAAATTCATAACATGTTAGAATTGTTATAATAGATTGTGTACCTAATTTGGGATTGGGATAACCATTGTTGTACCTGTAACGTCCCAGTTCCGGAAGCCACCCAGAGGCGCCCCATACCCGGTTGGTCACATGGCCTCAAGCACATTTACCCAAATGCCAGAGGATACTGACTAACAACGAGGTCCTTGGGTGTGACAGTGGGGAAACTATGCCCTCCTTGGCAGAGAACACAGCGGAAGAAGAATAAACATGCAATAGTAGAAGCAGTAATAAACAACAATATAAACAGAAGAAAACTAAATCAACAAACTGGAGCACAAATGTATATATATAAAATGACACATGATACATGACTAAGAAAGCAGTAAAAAAAGTCACAATGTTGGAAAACACTACATTACCAAAACAAGTACAAAAAATAAAAGTAAACAGGTCCTCAGCATCTCAAGCCAATGCTTGGTCTCATACTCCCCTGCTCCAAACAATCAAGTTCTAGAAGTCAAAGGGCACTTTCCCTTGTCTATACCTGCATCAATATAGGCTTATTGGGACCAAAAGCATGGCCTAAATAGGTTGTGAGATTAAATCCCAGTATGCATTCACCTGAAGATCTGTGCCTAATAGTCAGTGAGTATATGGCTGGTAAAAGTACAATAAGCAATAAACAACAAGAGTAAGCAATAGGAAGTAACATAAAGTAGTAAGGCAGGATGATACAATAAAAATCAAACCACAACCAAAAATAGAAGTGAAGCACAAGCTATAAATAGGAAACCCTATGGGAAGTACTTGTAGCTATCCCCTCTGGTCCTATCCAAAAAGTTCCACAACCAACTGGGCAGTGCACTCACCATAACCCCTCTGGTTTGGTCTACACATTTATGAGACTCTCTGGGGAAACTCACTCGGTCAATTCCCCTTATAGTATAGGGTAGACAGGGACTCTCTTGAGGAATATCATGTGGTCTAACCCTCTTATCCCCAAGGTCAAGTGACTCTCTGAGGAAGCTATCTCGGTCAATTCCTCCTAAAGCCTCAGGTATACTACAGACTCTCTGAGGAAGCTCACTCGGTAAATTACCCATCTATCCTGGGAAGGTTCTTAAAGAGATTAAAACATGGTAAGACTCTCTGAGGAATCTCCCTCGGTCCACCCTCCAGTAGTCTGTAAAATCCAAGACTCTCTGGGAGCTCACTCAGTCCATCCCCTCTGTAGTCTGTAATATCTAAGACTCTTTGGGAAGCTCACTCAGTCTATCCATTATAGCCTGTAGCACCAGTTTCTCTCAGCCCTATGCCGGTCAGTTCATAATAATTCTATATGGCTAAAGTACACCTATAGATCTACTTGGCTAACCAAAGTACACCTATAGAGCTACATAGCTAAATAGTTTACAAGGCAACAAGCAGGTCATGAGTCTCACATCAACCAATAACCACAAGGCAGGAAAGCAGGTATAACAACCAAAGGAAAATGAGGCCCAAAGGTCATAAATAGAACAAAGCAAGGGAAAACACATCCAAGAACGTCAACTTATTCCCTAACATGGTAAAATTACCTCTGCACACGCATACATGCAAGGCAAGAAAACAACAAGGGAAAAAAGGTAAACACGCAATACCCCGTTCATGGGTATCGGTGGAAATTCACACATAAAACACAGAGACCTTGAACGATAAGTCACAAACCAACTACCTCGATCATAGGAGATCGATATACATGAACCACGATGGCTAATTCCACTTATAAAGTCATAGATCTGAGAAAATGCACAAAACGTTCAATATTAGATAACTTGATAAAGAATAAGAATTAGAAATCAAGGCTCAAGCAGATGGAAGAACTCACTGTTGTTCTTCCAACTCAATCGACCGTGATTGAATCGGAGGACAGATAGAGAGATAGGGGCTCGTCGAAGATCTGGCCATACAGTTTTCTCTCAAACGAACCAGACCTAGAAGAAGATGAAAAATGTGATGAGGAGCGACCCCGGTCCATTTAGTAAAAAAAATGAAAAGTACACAACCTGTATTTTTAAAGTAAACGGCGTGTGGTAGGTTTTTCCGTACTCCACCAAAATCAGCCTCCACGTCACTCCTACACACTGTGTGTGTGGCTCGGGCACAGCGAGCACACAACTTCGAGCCGGAGAAGAGTACATGGCGTGTACTCAGAAAGTACACGACGTGTACTTCAAAAAATTCCAGAAACTTCATTTTTTTCAAAAAATCTAGAAAAAGAAAAAGCGCACCTTAAATGAAGATCCAGGTTCTTACAAACTTCCCCCCTTAAAGAAATTCGTCCCCAAACTTCCTTAGATGGGCGTAGAAGAAGGATCCTCGAAAAGTTCCAGCCAATTTGATCGAACCACGACCTCCCTCTCCCAAGTCTCATACTGTTCTCGCCCGTGCTGCCATAGCACTCATACCATAGGAACAAAATGGCCTCAGAGAACCTTTGTAATGCGATAGACAATCCGGATAGAATGCTCTTCAAATGACGCATCCGCTTCGAGCTCAACCTTATCGGGATGAAAGACATGAGACGGGTCTTAAATGTAACGTCGGAGCTGAGAGACGTGGAAGAAGTCATGCATGGCCTTGTACCTCTAAGTTAGCTGCAACCGATAGGAAACTGGTCCAACTCTCTCAAACACCTCAAACGGCCAGACATAGTGCGGTGAAAGCTTACCCTGCCTCTGAATCCTGTTGTATCCCAACCTTGGCGTGAGATGTAGGAAAACCTGATCTCCGACCTTGAACTCCAGAGGTCATCTTCGCTGATCAGCATAAGACTTCATTCAAGACTGTGCTGTAGCCATCCTTTTCCGAATCAGCTCTATCTGCTCAGAGGTCTCCTGAACAAGACGACGTCCTAGGAAAGATGCATTTCCTGCCTCCAGCTAGCATTAGGGTGATCGGCATGGCCTACCGTAAAGAGCCTCGTATGGTGACATCTGAATGGACGCCTGAAAATTGTTGTTGTATGCGAAATCCAGAAGAGGAATATGCTTCTCCCAAGAACCGCCGAAGTTTAGAATGCAAGCTCGGAGCATATCCTCAAGCACCTAGAACATTCGCTCAGACTAGACATCATTTTGGGGATGGTATGTTGTACTCAAAAGCACCTGTGTACCCAAGGCCTTCTAAAGTCTCTGCCAGAACTGAGAACTTAAGTGCACATCCGTAGCTGAAACAATGGAGTGTGGAACTCTATGTAGACGTACAATCTCTTGGATGTATAGTCGTCCCAGATCATCTACACTGAAGGTCTCCTTGATTGGAAAGAAGTGTGCAACCTTCGTAAGCCTGTCAATGAAAACCCAAACAACATCACTTCCCCAAGGTTACCTCGGTAACCCGGTGATGACGTCCATCGCGACATTGTTCCACTTCCACTCTGGATTGGGTAACTGCTACAAAAGCACTACTGGTCCTTGATGCTCTGCTTTCACCTGCGGACAAGTAGAACATCTCATGACAAAACCAGCAATGTCCTTCTTAATACCTGGCCACCAGTGTTGGCGATTAAGATCCCGATACCTCTTGGTGACGCCAGGATGATCTGCCCAAACCAAGGAATGGAAATCCAACATCATCTCCTCACGAATGTCTTCTGGCCCCCATACGCGTCCTTGGAACCACAAAATCTCATCCACGCCTACTGTCCATCGAGGAAGAGGGTCCCCTCCTGACACACTCTCCCGCCGGACTAAGGTCTCTGAAATTGATAGTTGCCTCATTCGTACCTGATGAAGAAGTGTGGAGGTAACAACTATAGAAGAAAGGAATGTTTGTCCCTACCTTTCATGCACCTCCAGATGTATCTCAAAGAACAAACCCATAAGCTTTCACTCACTACTATCCTCCTGAATTGCCTGGATCTGAGTTCGTCTGCTAAACGCATCTGCCACTACATTTCTCTTTCCCGGCGTATAGGTGAGATCAAATTCAAAATAACTAAAGATACTCGACCCACCAGCACTGTATCAGATTCATATCATGATGAGTGAAGATATACATGAGACTGTTGTGGTCGGTGAAAACCACAATGTTCTCTCCCAGAAGATAGTGTCTCCAACAGTGTACGACATGAATAGCTGCTGCCAAATCCAGATCGTGTGTCGGGTAGTTCCTCTCATGTGGCCTCAACTGTTGAGACCCGTATGCAATGTCTCCATCTCCCTGCATGAGCACAAATCCCAGCCTGATACCTGAAGCATCACAGTAAACACTTTAGCCCTTTCCAGGCTCTAGAAAGACTAGTATCGGTGCTGACGTCAACCTCCCTTTCAGCTCCTGAAAGGCTGACTCACAAGAATCTGACCATAAAAACGTCGCCCCCTTATTGGTCAGACCTGTAAATGATGCTTCTAGAGAGGAGAAGTTCTGAATGAACAATCTTTAGTATTCGGCCATCCCAAGGAAACACCGCACCTCAAATACGTTCTTCAATTACTCCCAGGAAACTACAGCTCTCACTTTCTTTGGATCTACTGACACTCATGTCTCCGAGATAACATGACCCAGTTAGTGAATCTGATCCATCCAAAAGTGGCACTTAGAGAGTTTAGCATACAACTGATTCTCTCTATGTGTACTCAGAATGATCTCAACATGTGTGGCATGGTCGTGTTGAGTGTGAGAGTACACCAAGATATCGTCCACAAAGACCACGAAAAAGGAGTCCAAGTACCGATGGAACACTCGGCTCAACAGTGCCATGAAGACTGCAGGCATGTTCGAAAGACCGAATGACATGACTGTATACTCGTAAAGACCATACCTGCTCCTGAAATCTGTCAGAGGTATATCAGATGGTCTAACGCACAACTGATGATAACCAGACTTCAAGTCAATATTCGAGAACACCTGGGCTCCTCGAAGTTGATCAAAGAGGTCATCGATCCTCGGAAAGGGATATTGGCTCTTGATCGTCAAATGGTTCAGCTTATGATAATCCACACAGAGTCGAAGGGTACCGTCTTCCTTCTTCACGAACAAGACAGTCGAACCCCAAGGAGAAATACTGGGATGGATGAAACCCTTTTCCTAAAACATCTCCAACTTCTTCTTGAGCTCCTGCAACTCAGGTTTAGCAATCTTGTAGGGAGGAATGGACAGCATTGCCGCTCCATGCACGAGCTCAATCGAGAAGACCACCTCATGCTCCGGAGGTAAACCTGAAAAGTCTTCTAGAATGACATCCCTAAAACGATCCACCACTGGAGGAAAGTCTAACTGTGAAGTCCTCGTGTCATCTAGAAAAAGACCAGAAATATAGGCTATAATTTCACCTATCCTATGATGTTATGTTCCTGCTCTACCTTCCTGGACATCCAACTCTCCTCTATGAAGGAAAGATCTGCCCTATGGAGATGTGAAACTCACCCTACGGCGATAGAAATCAACGGCAGCCTGGAAGGGAACTAACCAGTGCATCCTGAGAATGCCTTCATAGCCCATCATCTCTAGGACATAGAGGTCCCATAAGAATTGGCACCCTGCAACCTCAAGAGGGAACTCTCTACACTAACGTACGCAAGATGTACTCATTCCCAACGGTGTTTCAAGAGTCAACAAGTCAGCAGACAAAACGATACAGAGCCCAAGGCTCTCTGCAGTCGCAACAAAGATAAAACTTTGGGAAGCACCGATATCGAAAAGAGCTGATGATAAAACTGAGGCTACAAAGATCGTACCTCAAAATATAGACGGGTCGGGATCCTACTACTAATAGGTCTACTCCACGGAGAAAGACTAGCCTGCACCATGGAACTACGCCCCTGGCTGACCACTCTGAGCTGATCCACTCTGCTGTCGCTGATGACCTGGTGACTAAACACCATGACTGCGACATCCACCTCGGCCTGAATGGCCAGAAGAACACTAGTTCCTTGACTGGTAGGAAACTGGTGAAGCATGTCCAGAATGCGGGGTCATAGGGGAACCCCTACTACCAGCTGAAGGTGAGAAGATATGACAGAAACGCTAAAGATGACCCATCTTGCCGCAAGACTGGCACTCCATCGAATCCCTCTGGCACTAAGGCCTATTATTCCCACTCCTACCGCACTGATAGCGTACAACCTGGATGCCAGAAGACACATCCTGCAAACCTCGATCTCCTCGAGAATACTCTCTACGAAGCTTCCTACTGTCCGTAGGAGGAACACCATCTTTTTATATCGAATCGCCCTATCTCACTACTCAAGAATCCCTCATGTTGTGCTCAGTGATCAACGCCTAGTTGATGATGGAGGATATAGAAGTCAAATGGAAGATATTTATATGGGAATGGATCTCCTGCCTGAGACCGTCCGTGAACTTCCTAGAAAGGAACAACTCATCACCTACTGGGATCAGTGTGAAGCGCTGCAGCTCTGTGAAGCGAGACGAGTACTCTATAATAAAGAGAGTACCCTACTACAGACTCATAAAATCTCAGGCTTGATCGGCCCTCAGTGTCTCCGGATAGAAGTACTCATAAAAGGTGCGGCAGAACTCATCCCAAGACATATCCTGCTAACGTAGTGACAGTGAGATCACCTCCCACCACCTCTTGGAGGTGTCCCGGAGCATATAAGTATCCAGCTTTACCCTTTTCTCTGGAGGGATCTCTAGGTGATCAAAGAGGGTCAGTGTGGCCTCAATCCATGACTCTACAGCCTTAGGTCCTCCATCCCCTGAAAAATTAGGAGGATGCTGCTGCTGGACAACCCGCGTCAACTCAGCCATCGACGGAGCAGGAGGCGACGCTCCCTATAAGGTCTTCATCATCCTTAGGAAGTCCTCCCTGAACTACGTATCGGCACCTGCGATGGGTATGAAAACCGGTGCCAAGGCTAGCTCGACTAGAAGATCAGCAGGAGGTCCCTGATCATCCATATCTGGCGTTTGATCACTTCCTGACAATAGACATTCAACTGGAGGACGTCTCGGAGGCATAACTCTGAAAGATCAAAAGCACACCTTAGATCAGAAAACAAGGACAGAGAACACAAGAGTACAAAATAGGAACATGGGAAGAAAAACACACAAGTTTACAAAACACGACTACACGGTGTGTATAAAACTACATGGCATGTCCACTTAAGCCACTGACATGGGCGTGTACCCCTGACCTACAGGTTGTGTAACACCTCAATCTACACGGCGTGTTGACCCAACACACGACATGTACTTGAAGACTATTACCCTTCCCGAGTCCCTTTACACGGATAAATCACACGATTCCAACTAACCTCAGACTACATGGCGTGTTCCCTAGGGACACGGCGTTTACTAGACACTGACTCGGTGGCCCGTGTTGTTGGTTACACAACCGTCTACACAGTTGGCACTTACACGGCGTGTTCCGAACAAACACGGCGTGTATAGGAGGATGTGAAAATTTCCCATGTTGTTCATAACATGGTCGAGTGCCTGGGAAAGACTACACGGCGTGTCTAAGAGAAGTTCATGTCGACCCGTGTTGTTCGTGACACGGCCGGGTGCCTCACCAGGACTACACGACATGTTCTTCACCCACACGGTGTGTTCTACTCGAGCTTCCCCAACCCGTGTTGTTAGTGACATGGCCGGTTGCAAGGCTCGACACTACACGGTGTGTACCTTCCGTACACGGAGTGTTCCTGAAGATATTTCTACAACACCATGTTCCTGCACACACAGTCAGTAACACGGCCTGAAAACTACATGGCATGTAACCAGAAAGTACATGCCGTGTATTATGGGTTTTTCTGGGAAGTAGCTCAGAAACCACACAGAATACCCAAAAACACAGAAAACCACGCAAAGAGGTGCCAAATACTAATCCGTGAGGGCCCGTACTTCCCGCAAATCAAAGCATGGCATCTCCAACTGTCTTGTATAGGCTAAAACAGGATCACGATCCACCAATTTCTGATTTAAGAGGGTCTATAACACCTCAAGAATAAAAACATGGCGTTCATTTGAACAAAGTACAACACAAAAATTCCTTAACAAGAGGCAGAGATTCTATCAAGAATATATTATAATAGCATTCATAATCTACACAAAGCCTATCACAACAACATGAAATTGCTAACGCACCCTAGATGACTTGGCAAGAATGCATGGCATGTGATTTCTAAAAGTGCCTAGATGATGCATGAGTTGGAATACCCTCATATCATCAGGTTGAGATATAAATAGAACTGTAATATCAATACAAAAACATTACAAATCATTTGAATCACTCTAGGTGAAATCGTATCAATCGAAAAATATGAGAACTAGAAAACTGCAATAAACGAGGTAGAATGGATTTTCCCTGTACAAGGGTTAGCTACTCTTGGGAACAAATCATTAATGAGTACCAAATCGATCCTATCCCTGTATAATGTCTCCAAACAGTAATGCATGTGAAAATAATCCCTCTGATACAACTTTGTAAATTCCCGGTTCTAGAAGCCACCTAGAGGCGCCCCGTACCCTGTTTGTCACATGGCCTCAAGCGCATTTCCCCAAACGCTAGAGGCTGCCGACTAGCAGCGGGAGCATTGGGTGCGACAGTGGGGAAACTATTCCCTCCTTGGAAGAGTACATAGTGGATGAATAATAAACATGCAATAATGGAAGCAGTAATAACCATCAATATAAACAGCGGAAGACTAAATCAACAAACTGGAGGACAAATGTATATATAACAAATGATGCATGATACATGACTAGGAAAGCAGTCAAAAAAGTCACAATGCTGGAAAACACAACAGTACCAAAAAAAGTACAAAAAAGAAAAGTAAATAGCCCCCAGCATCGCAAGCCAAAGCTTGGTCCCATGCTCCCCTGATCCAATCAATCAAGTTCCAGAAGTCGAAGGGCGCTTTCCCTTTTCTATACCTATAGAAACATAGTCAGATTTGGCCCAAAAGCATGGCCCAAACAGGGTGTGAGATAAAATCCCAGTAGGCATTCCCCCGAAGATCTGTGCCTAATATTCAGTGAGTATATGGAAGGTAAATGTACAATAAGCAGTAAACAACAACAATAGGCAATATGCAGTAACATTAAGCAGTAAGGCAGCATGATACAACAGCAATCAAACCACAACCAACAACAGCAGTGAAACACAATCTATCAACAGGAAACCATGTGGGAAGTACTCACAAAAATCCCCTATGGTACTATCCAAGTATTACCACAACCCTCTATGCAGTGCACTCAGCCTAACCCCTTTGGTTTGGTCATAATCATTTATGAGACTCTCTGGGGAAGCTCACTCAGTCAATTCCCCTTATAGTCTAGGGTAGTCAGCGACTCTCTTGAGGAAGATCACGCAGTCTAACCCTCTTAGCCCCAATGTATAAAGACTCTCTGAGGAATCTATCTCGGTCAATTCCTCCTATAGCCTCAGGTATACCACAGACTCTCTAAGGAAGCTCACTCGGTCAATTCCCCCTCTAGCATGGGAAGGTTCTTAAAGAGATTCAAACATTGTAAGACTCTCTGAGGAAGGTCACTCAGTCTACCCTCCTGTAGTATATAAAATCCAAGACTCTTTGGGAGCTCACTCGGTCCATCCCCTCTGTAGTCTGTAATATCTAAGACTCTCTGGGAAGCTCACTCAGTCTATCCCTTATAGTCTGTAGCATCAGGTTCTCTTAACCCTGTGCCGGTCAGTGCATAATAATTATATAAGGCTAAAGTACACTAATATAGATACTTGGATAACCAAAGTACACCTTTAGATCTACTTTTCTAAACAGTTTACAAGGAAACAATTATGTCATGAGTTCACTTCAACCTATAACCACAAGGAAGGAAAACAGGTATAACAGCCAAAGGAAAACGAGACCCAAAGCTTGTAAACAGAACAAAGCAAGGGAAACCACATCCAAGCACAACAAATTAGCCCCTAACATGGTCAAATTACCTCTGCACAAGCATACATGCAAAGAAGGAAAACAACAAGGGCAAAAAGGTAAACACGCGATACCCCGTTCATGGGTATCGGTGGAAATTCACACATAAAACTCGGAGACTTTGAACGGTAAGACACAAACCACCTACCTCGACTCTAGGAGATCGATATACTTGAACCACGATGGGTAATTCCCCTTAGAACATTATAGATCTAAGAGAACACACAAAACGTTCACCCTTAGATAAATTCCGAAAGAGGAAGAATTGGAACACAACGCTCATGCAAAAGGAAGAACTCACCACTGCGCTTCCAACACAATCGACCGTGCTCGAATTGGATGATAGGAGGAGAGATGGGGGCTCATTGAAGATCCAGCCGTACGGTTCACTCTCGGATGAACCAGACATAAAAGAAGATGAAAAACGTGATGAGGCGTGACCCCAGTCCATTTAGTAAAAAAAGAAAAGTACACGGTGTGTATTTTTAAAGTACACGGCATGTAGTAGGTTTTTCCGTACTCCACCAAAATTGGCGTCCACGTCACCCCTACACACCGTGTGTGTGGCCCGGGCACGACCAGCACACGGCTTCGAGCCGGAGAAGAGTACACGGCATGTACTCACAATGTACATGGCGTGTACTTCAAAAATTTCTAAAAACTTCATTTTTCTCAAAATCTCCGGAAAAAGAAAAAGCGTACCTGAAATAATAATCTGGGTTCTTACAGTACCCTCCTTTGGGCTCGATATAAAATCTAATGTACCCTCTTACAGGATTCAGATAACCTTCAAGTACCATTTGATCACATAGAAGACTAATCATTACCCAATGCACCCACCTATCAAATAATCATAAATACATTCATATGTATTCCACATAATCATAAAATCATTCACCATAACATAAATAGGGGATATGATAATAGGTTTAATCAATATTTAATCATCATAAACATAAAAGCCCAGAAAAATAACAATGATGATAACATGTGATCATATACCTAAAAATTTCAAATTAAAAACATAAGATGTTATCTATAACATATGTTCCTTCATTATGAGACATTACTTTGTTTATTTTTAGTTTAGTTAATGTCCATAGGAACTCACTTGAATTTTTCTAAAAAATTGATATTTCATGCTAGATAGAATATGGGACATGGTTTATACAAGGTTAGGTGAAACCGTGTTTCTTTTCCCAGATACCACGATACAAAATGGTGTTTTTGGATAGAGTCTACCATACGTTTGGCTCACAGTTTTTTAAACGATGTAGGCTAACCATGTGGTATTTCTTTATTAGAAAGTGGGGGTACACAACCATTGCCCAATGTGAAATACTATGTGAAATTTCCAGGTCATTAAAAATTAGAAAATTCTATTTTTTTCCTCTTAGTATACGACAATAAAGCACCCTCATTTTCCCTCACACATGATTTTCAGCATTTAGATTTCCCTTTATGTCTCCCTGGACCTATAGAACACAATTTTGTTGGAGAATTTGGTGTCAGATCATCAATGAACCATCAAGTATGTAATTTCCCCCTTGGTTTCTTCACTCTTTGTAGAATTGTCTTCCATCTTTCTTGAGTTCCTATTTTATAGAAGATATTTTACCTATAGGGGGCTTGATATTTTAATATTGGGGAAGATATTGATGGTTGTTGGTCTATCATTCTTTTATAGGGTCTTGTGGAGGTGTTGTTGTGGTTTTGCAGTAATTTCCAGACGTTTCCATGTGTTAGGTAGGTGTTTCCATATTTTAACATTATTGGATGAATTTTGATTTCTTTATTGGCTTTATAAATGTGTTCTATAATCTTCTTGTGTGGTGTAAATTATGTTTTTGAATGCATTTGATAATCATATTTCATGAAAATGGTATTTTCAAAGGAAAATTGTTATTATTTGTAATTTATTTATTTTGGTGCTTCTTTAAATATTATTTTATTATTATGTAAAAGGTGCTAAATGCTTTTCAATGGAACTGAAGGTGTGAATGTGTTAATACTGGGTCTTCAAAAGAATAAGGATTATTTTACATGTGGGATTTTATTTTTCACCTATAAATGGGTTATATGAATAATGTATAATGTGAATTAAATTGTGACGTGAATTTTGTTTATGTATAGATTGGAAATGGCCTTGGACCATTAAAATGGTATGTATTAATGGTTCTATTTTCATATGATGTCACAAAATTGGTTTCATGAATTAATCATGTTACTAATAGTGTAATGTGAAAAGTTTTTGGTCTGTACAAAATGGAATGTGGCATTATTTGCAGAAAATAGTGGTTTTTGTGTAATTGTTTTTGAAATCGTTGGTTTACTTATGTGTATAAGTGGAATTTATTGAGTTTTTTCAAGTGATGGTTATGTGATAATAGAACACAAGAACACATAGAATCTCGGGAATCTAGGTGGGAAAACATTAACTAGTATTATAGTGATTAGAAAGCTGAATTCTTGAATTCTTCTAGTATCGGGATGCTAGTTGACTCAAAAGTGGAAAGGCCTATACCCACAAATCTAGATTCACACATCCAACACTATGTAAACAAGTGATATGGTCAGAGACCTCTAGGCCCTTGGGATGACCCATCCAATAATCTTGTACATGAGAAAGTGTTGTAAGTTTCCTATTATATGGAGACCATTGGCCCCCTATGTTATCCCTCCTAGTGGATCATTCAAGGGAGTGTTTTTGTTAGTTGAGTCAGATGATATTATTCCATGATGTATGCGGTTCTTAGTGACTCCCTTGTGTGGGAATACCCTTCAAGATTTAACCATTCTATTCTCTCGTGATGTTATATAGGTGATGTTGATCCAAACATGATCACATGATGAACCTTGTATACCTTCGGACGTTGAGACTAATTTCTTTTGAAAAATGATTTATCTTAAAATAACGTGTTTCTTTGAAAATGATTACTTGAAAGTTTTGTGGAAAACCCATCCAAATGCTATATATAAATGTGCATGGTGTTTTATATTATAATATAATAGCATGGAATCTTTTCCTTTAGTGTAATCCTATTAGGATTTATCTCACACCCTATATACAACTTGGGGTGTATGTAGAATTGATTATGTATGACCCAAGTAAAGGTAAGATGTCTTGTGGTGATGGTGGTTCATGTTTCTAGAGAGTTCATTATGTTGTAATTGTTGGTAGTGGTGGATTGAGGGTGATGTCTCTCAGGTTGTATGAATGATTTTTGGTATGTTTAGTGATCCCCATTATGTTTTTTCACATTGGATTTTGGTTTAAAGTATAAAACATTGATTCTGAAAATTGGTGTACCATGTTTGGCTATAGATCATGGTTATGTGTTGATTTAATTTTTTTGGGATTTTTATTTTTATATAAATGGGTTAAATCATTAATAGTGTATATTGTTGATACCCAGGAAATAGTTTCTATCCCGTGGGAATTAAAAAAAACATTCAGGCCTTTTCACAAGTCATTTCAGGTGTTTCATTGGATGGAATACCGACATTGTTTCAGAAAACATGGAACCAGAGAAGGTTTATATCAATTGGTTAATCACATTTGAGAAGAGTCGGGATATAATGGAGATTGGTTTTTAGGACATTATGTCCTTATCGTGAGTTGGGTACCTAGCCAGCATACCTCGTGACAGTTGTCAAGTCACCATGGGTTGTTGGGATTTAATAATAATTTTCCTCTAGGTAAGACATTCATGGAGTAGATTTTATAAGAAAAATGGTTATAGGTTGAGTGGTCTATTGGGAATTTGTATTTTGATGGATTTGGTTGTGTTTTGATTTCAGGATTTTTTTGAGATTTTTTTTATTGCTAAAAATTATCATAATTGTTGTATTAATGGTTATCTTGGTGGTCACCACATGTTATTGAAGAATTAATCCTCAAAGGGATCATGTGCAGCCACAATAAGAGGCTAGAGAGAGTTATCCATATCAAATTGATCAAAGGATAGTACAGTTAGTGTTCCTAGATATACAATATTTGGGACTAGGAGTGGTTTCATGTCTTTGTCAGGTTAGAGAATCTGAACTAGGTCCAGTAAAGGAAAAATTTCAAATATTCTTCAAGAGAAAGCCTCCCTCATTCCAAGGAAATAGTAAATATTAATATTCTTAGGATTGGAATGATAATATTGAGATTATGTTTAAATTTCTTGACAATCATAAGGATATTATATTGAAATGAACATTCTTTCTCTAAGAAGCGCCCATTTGGATGTGGTGGGACTCAATGGTGAAAGCTTAAAAGCATGAGTATAGGTGTTCAATAAATTTCAAGGTCAACTTCAATGAAAAGTATTGTCCTGGGGTATTGGATTACTCATAGTCTTGAGAGTTCCTGCATCTTACCTAAGGATATTGTATGGAGATGATTATGTCAATCACTTCACCAAAAAACTTTGATATGCAACAGAAATGGTTTTGAAAGAGAATATGAATGCTCAGAGGTCTAAGATAGGGATGTGGACATAAATTTATTCTCATGTCTTTTTTTAAGCTAAAAAATATTCCAGGGTGTATTACCATACATTCAAGGTTGAGATTGATTTCAAGGACATGAATGGTTCTTTAGGGGTTGTGTCATCAGTAGGAAATGGTAATTCATTTGAAACAAACAAGAAGCGGGTTGAGAAAGAGGGGATGGGTGGTGGTGGTTCTTGAAATCCATCTAGGTTGTCTTTATCTCTAGCTCCATGTGTAGTGTTAGTGACATTCCATCTCTATGTACAAGTAAGACACCAGCGATTGATGTGTCTTCCACCACCCAACCCTTTCCATCAGTGTGGATCTTTGGGTCACTTGTAGCAGTTTTGTCAGGTGTTTCCCCTATATCATAGTGGTGTTGAATCAATGGGTTCAAAGGATGTGTCATCTCATCCAAATCCTTTAAATCTAGTGGGATATCAGGTTATTGGTCATGAAGGTTGGTCTAGTTCTTCTTTTGGTTGGACTCACTTTAGGGAAGAGACATAGGTTAGCAATTTTTCTCATGCTTAGGCTGAGACGAGCCATTTCCATGTGGTGGTTATAGTTCTAGTGGAGTCGAATGAAGGGCATGTAGAATTTTAAGGTGAAATTCTTATTTCTTCTTATTTTTATGTTGTTCTATTTGATAATACTGGATTCATTTATTTATTTCTACCCATATCAGTGAAGTGTAATAATTTCTAACTGAGCATATGCCATATGTGATGGATTTGGTAATGCCTCTTGGTAAGAAGTGAGTGTAGGGGTTCTTAGGTTTGTATTGGGAACTCACCATGTCAGGGGTCTAACTAGAGGGTAATTTTATTATTTTTGGTTTTTAACTCATTAATGTGATCCTTGTTATGGATTTTATGGTGTCTTTTTCAACACACATCGATTTCTATAGGCGGCAAGTGAGTTTTATGGAACCAGATGGGATTACCAACGTTTTTTACTGTGAATGGGATCCTCAGTCGAGACATGATGGAACACAACATAAAAAATCAGAAATATAATCTTTATTTTATTTTCATTGGAATTGGTGGATGGTAGAGGTTATCATGTGGGTGGATAACTTCATATGGTGGGTGAGTTCCTAGAGAGTTTTCTAGTGGCTTTTTCAAGTTTTCTACTAGAGCGGGATATGGAGTTTTCCATAAATTTATAACTGTGAAAATATCTTATATATTTTCCCTTGTACGATAAATCCCCTATAGAGTAGAGGGAACAAATGGTACAGTTGGATTATTTGGAATCAAAAGGATTCATTTTCCCAAACATCTCACCTTAGGTCACCCTAGTTCTATTCATGAAAAAGGCCGACGGATCTCTCTGGTTATGCATTGATAACCAGAAGATAAATATGGTTACCAAAATAATAAGTAACCTTTACCCATTATTGACTAAATTTTCATCATATTAATGGGTAAATTTCATATCTAATGATTGACTTGCGTTCTGTTTATCACCATGCAAGAGTTAGAGAAGTGGATGTTTCGAAATAATCTTTCTGAAGTAGGTATGACCAAATACAATACTTGGTAACTCCATTCTAGTTCATTATGAAATCCATCAACATACTGTTTCACTAGTATCTTGAATAATGTTTTTGTTGTATTTTTGGATGAAATTCTAGTCTATTCTGGATATTAAGAAGAGCATGAGAGACATTTGAGAAACGTTTTGGGAACTCATCGAGTACATCGTCTCTATGCGAGGATTTCGAACTGCAAATTTTGGATCAAGGAAGTGATGTTTCTAATACATTTGATCTCTAGGAGGGGTGGATTGGTGGACCTTGGGAAGCTCCGAGAAGATATTTCATGGTAGTATAAAAAGACTTTTTTTGAAAATAGATCATTTTTGGTCATCTATGAATATTACATGTGAATTGGTAGAAATTTAACCCATCTATCTTCATCTATGAGAAATCGTTCACAAAAAGAGGTAAATATTTATTAGAACCCATAAATCAATTAATCATTTGAATATATTATGTGGAAGTTTTCTATAACTTATGTTTTGATCATTCTATAAGTATTAAGGGGTTGTGTGGTTTATTGTGAATCCTCAGTTATGGATATTGGTTGTGTGATGATGCAGAATTATCATGTTGTGGCTTATAGTTCTCGCCAGCTATGACTACAATAAAAGAATAACTTGACCCTGACCAGGAGTTAGAAGCAGTGATTTAAGACTTTAAGATATGGTACCATTAACTAGTTGGGGATTTGTTTTTGGTTTATACTTACATTCGAGTTTGAATTATATTGTCTCCCAAAAATATTTGATCTTAAGGCAGCATAATTTGGGTGAGTACATGTAGGGTTTTTACATTCTTATATTTTAAACCCTAGGAAATGTTAATGTGGTGAAAGATGATTTGAGAGTAATGTTCTCAATTCATTAATTTAAGAAGTCGAATGATTAGTGGGCTTTGACGTGTCTTCATACTCAGATGTCCCTAGAGACCAAGGAGTACAGTGGAGGAGTGTTCTGGTCTATTGTTAAATAGACACCTTCCCACATAGAATTGATTCGGTAGGAGTAGCCGAAAGATGAGTTTCTCCAACACTATATATAGTTTCATCATGACGAGGAGGATCCTTGAGTGGGTTTTTTTCTCATGAGTGAGCCTTATGTTTTAGAGGCCGCTTTTCAGTGCCTTTGATGTTATAGATGATGGTGATGTAGGATAGCCATCTGTCTCAGTGGGCTATCTATTCTAGCACTACCAAGATATTTTATGATATTAAATAGTAGATTTTGGTTCCTAGGCATGTGAAGAGATATATGCAACTTCATATCTCCATGTTATACTTTTCAGATGGTTACAGCAGAGCATCATATACCTTCTGGTTTTCTTCTTTCCTTACTTATTCCGACCTAGAAGTGGGATGAGATTTCCATTGAATTCAATATTGGCTTACCTTATATTCCATAGGGAAGGGATTTTATATGGGATGTGACTGACTGTCTAACCAAGTCAGCTCATTTTATTTTAATTATATATTCGTCCAAAGTGGTTGAGTTGGGCTTGTTGTATATTCAAGAGGTTGGGAGGTTCCACGACGTGTTGTCGACTATTGTTTTTGATAAGGACCCTCATTTTACCTCGTAGTTTTAAGAAGTTCATCAGATTTAAATGGGGTCACATTACAATTTTATCCTGGCATTCCATCCTCAAATGGATGGTTATACAAAGTGGGAGAAGCTTAATTCGTAGAAAATTCTCCAAGAATTTGTTTTGGATTTTGGTTGTTCTTGGGATCTCCATTTGGGACTGGTTGAGTTCATGTATAACAAAAATTACCAATCATCTAGTCATATTTCTCTTTTTGAGAAACATTATAGTTAGCCGTGTTGGTCACCATTGTGTTGGTCTAAGGTGGGTAAGTCCTCATTTTTGGGACTGAACCTTGTGTAGGAAATTTTTGAGAATGTATTGTTGATCATGAAGTGGTTATTGAAATATTAGAGTGATTATATGTATTATGTAGGTTAGAGAAATCACAGATTGGAATTATTTGTGGGCTACGACATGTTCCTAAAGGTGGAACCTCTATTGGTCATCATCATTTGGTTAATGAGGGGAAGATTATTCCAATGTATGTTGGGCCTTTTGAGAGTGCCGAGAGAGTCGGTACAGTGGAATATTAGTTGGATTTTCCTTTATAGGTGACATCGATCCATGATGTGTTCCATGTATCACAATTGAAAAAGTACAATCTTGGTGCATCCTATGTGTTTATATGGGATGAGTTATATATGAATCTTTATCTATCTGTATTTGAGGGTCCATTGTGGATTGGGGATTCTCATGAGAGAGTTCTTCATTGTAATTCTATTCTTATGGTCTATGTTATTGTGAATCATGGTTGTAATGGACATGATACATGGGAGAATAAATATTGTGCATAAAAGAAGTACAATTTTCTATATCCATCCATCTAATTCATATTTTTATTCAACGAACAATAAACAGTACAATGAGACATCAAAGAAACCCCAGGTTCAGGGAGGTCTAAAATAATGAAAACTGAGGGCATCCCCTCTAATCAAATTAACACCTTATAGTTTCTTGTTATTGTTAGATAAGAGAATAATGTTATTGCATCCTTGATTTTCCAAAGAATACATATGATCTGTGTCCTTTTTACCCTCTCTCCACATATGGATCACTTGGATATCATGCTTGAGGATAATATGTAGGGGTGGAAATTTTTCTTTTTATGGATATTTTTTGTATCTAGTCATCATTTTGAGGTATTCCATTGTTTATTTTCAGAGTAGTACTTATCCATGGGTTCCTCCCATGATTGTTTATGATAAATTGATATTTCTGGCTTGAGAAAATGTGGCACATGGTTCGCGCATGGTTAGGGGAAACTATGCACATTTCCCAAGAAACAGTGTGCCCAAATAACATATTTGGACAATGTATACTACATAATTACTGCACGGTTTTTCAAACCATGTCGGCTAAATGTGTGTTATTTTCTTATAAGACATGGAGGGGTGCACAGTTACCACATGGTTTGGAAAAAATTTCTGAAAAAAATTTGACTTTCCACATCATTAAAAACTAGAAAATTCCATTTTTGTTCTATTAGGATTTCACCATAATCCACCCCCATTTAACCCATATGTGATTTTCAACCATTGGACCTCCCTAAAAGATTGAAAGGAACTATTGGACACCATAATGTGGGTGATTTTTCATGAGGAAAATTAATGATCCTATAATTATGTAATTTCTCAATTAGGTTTTTCCCTCATTCTAGGGGTTTCTTCCATGTTTCTTGAGTTCTTATTTTTTAGTGGATGTATGAACTAGAGAGGGATGATCATATAATATTGGGGAAGATATTTATCGTTGTTGGTTGATCATTATATTATAGGGTTTCTTGAAGGAGAGGTTTCTATTTTGCACCAATTTCTAGATGATTCCAAGTGTGATGTAGGTGGTTCAAGGATTTTACATTTTGTATGAGTTTGGTTTTCTTTCTTACCATTAGAAATGTTTTCTACGAATTTATTGGGTTTTGTGAAATATGTTCTTGAAAGTGTATAAAATGCATATATGATGAAAATGGTATTTTCAAAATAATTTTTTCTTATATTTATGTGATTCCTTATGGTTGATCTTGAAAGTTTGTTATGATTTTGTAAAGGTGTAATTTGTTCTTTCAATGACAGTTGAGGTAAAAACGTTTTGAAAGTTGGTTTTCAAAGGAAAATGGATTATTTTAGCATATAGAATTTTTTTTATGCACCTTAAAAAGTTATTTTTGAATTATGTAATGATGTTAATTGAATGTAGCTTATGTTTGGATTGGAAAGGGGCTTGGCCCATGGAACCATGTGGGATTATTTTTGTTCATTTATTGTTAGGATTCGAAAATGGGTTTCATGAATTATGAAAGTGGTGACAAGTGTATATTGAAATTGTTTTGGTGTGATTAAAATGGAATGTGGTTTTATTTATGGAAATGGTAGTTTCCATATAATAATTTGTGAAAACAGTGATTTCCTTCTCTTTATATGTTGCATGGAATGTGTGTGTGAAATTGATGGTTATGTGATAGAGTAACTTGAGCACAAATGGAATATGTAGAATCATAGTGGGAAAACTAGAACTAGTATGATAGAGATTCAGATGTAGTAAGATCAGATTATTTGAGTTTCTTTGTTAATTTTACTTGGAAGGGGAATAACAAATATTCATTTAGCTAAATTCACAATTGCAACACTAACTAAACATGTGATATGATCAGATACCAATTGGCCATTAGGATAGTCCCTCTTAGTGGATCGTGCATGGGAATTTGTTGGAATTGGCCTATAATTTCGATACCAAGTGGATAATAGGATTATCCCTCCTAGTGGATCGTGTACGAGAAAGTTGTTGGTAGTAGAGTTGATGGATATTGATCACTGAGGTATGAGGTTCTCAGTGACTCAGTTATACTATACTACATTTAGGGATATACCCACGGTCCTCAATAGTGATATTATACTTTTAATTTGGTTTGAAGCATTGGTATATGGTGGAAAATGTACACCTTATAATATTGAGAATATTTTTTTAAATATGGTTTATCTTGAAAGAATTTTTTCCTCTAAAAACGTTTCTGTGAAATGTCCTTCGGAAATGTTTCCAATATGCTTTATATAAATGTTATTTTTGATTAATAGTCTAATGTTATATCATTAAATCATTTCATTGGGCGGAATCATATTAAGATTTGGATCAAAAAATACTTACACCTTTGTGTTTATGTAGACATTTTTATATATGGCCCAAGTAAAGGTAAGATGTGTTGTGGTTATGGCGGTTCAGTTTTCTAGAGAGTTCAACTTGTTGTGGGTGCTTGTGGTGGTGGCTTAAGGGTGATGTCCCACATGTTTGATGGATGATTTTTGGGATTCTTAATGCTCCCCTTTCCATTGTTACACTTTAGAATTTAGATTAAATTGAAAAACATTGACTCTGAAAACTTTTGTACCATGTCCAGTTATGGTTAATGATTACTTTTTTCCTTTACATTTGTGTGATGTTTATTGTTATATAAATGGAATTGTTCCCAAAGTATATTATTGATACCATGGTACAATAATTAATCCCATGGGGATTGGGAATGCACATTAGGCCTTGGTTTGGGTTGAGTTGGGTGTCAGGATAGATGTAATCCCTACTAGGTTTGTGACATTATTGAAACACAAAAAATACATTAAAATATCAATGAGAGAAATCACGAGTGAAATAAAATATTCATTTTTAAATCACTATGTGTAATATAATAATTTACCAAATATTAAGGGCAAAAATTAAATGAATTGATCCTTGTGAACATTTGATTTCATATTTATATAATTGAGTGGTCATGATGATATGAAATTAAGATCATTTCATGTATTTTAATAAAATATACATTCCCCAATTTTAGTAAAAAAATCAAACAAATCTCCTTCAGAAAATGAAATAAATATTCCAATAAAATAATACTTTTTTAAAAATAAAATGTGAGTAAAAATAGAATTTAAAACATAAAAGGTGAATATAAAAAAATCTGTAATTTTTTTGAAAACATATACTTTAATGATAAAAGTCATTCATCCAAATAGAGAAATAAATATGTTTTCCTCAAAAAAAACATTTCATTGTGTTTTACAATTAATGCTTGAAAATTTATTGGAAAACTTGTTTTCACAAGAAAAAACCAAAGGATAAGAATATTAAATCAATTTATCATAAAAGGACTATATAATTTTCATTAATGGAAAATCAAGAATTAACCATCCCACTACTAGAAATATGACCTATACCCATGGTTCAAAACCTGGGGTATAGACCCCAAAACTATGTGTATATCCTATACCCATGTTTTTGGGAACCGTGGGGGTGAGAGGCGTCACAATAGGGCTGTGATCCTATACCCACAGTTAACAATGGGTATAGGGGTGTCATAGTGTGGCACACCGCTGAACAACATGGCACAACATTGCCCCCATGGTATACAAATAGTGGGGATTTATGTTCAAAAAATTAAGACCAAAGGATTCGACCATGGGACGCCCCATAAGCAGGACACCCTCTCGGACCAACCGATCCAACCACATGTTCAGTATATATACATATATTTATATAAATATAATAATATTTCATCTTAACTAAAAATTAGGAACATAAGAATCGAACACGCGACCAGTTGGAAGAAGATGCATCGCCTGACCAACTGAGCTGCGATAATTTAGTTAATATATCCCTACATATATTTACTTATATTAATTATAACTGATTTATTATAAAAAAAATTACCATGATTCAAACACTGGACTGCCTAAAACAAATCACTGACTATCTGACCAACCAACCTATGGATATTACTTTTATTTAAATGGGTATCGTTTTAATTATATTAATCCAAAATGTGTTCCTGGAATATATTTTTGTTGTCTTGCGTAATTGTTTCCCAATTTAATGCCAGAAAGCTATACCCACGGTTTTTCCAAACTATGGGAATATGTCTTAAAAAACCCTAATATGAATGGTTTTAATAAACCGTCGGAATAGGTCTTCTGAAAAAACCCTATACCCATGTTTTGGCCAAAACTTTTGGTATACATCTTGAAAAAAACACATATATCCACAATTTTTCAAAACCATGGGTATTGGTCTTTGAAAAAAATATATACCCACATTTTTGGGAAAAACCATGCGTATAGATGACCTATACCCAAAATTTTGAAAAAATGTGGGTATATGGGTGCCCTATACACACA
This sequence comes from Viscum album, assembly GCA_963277665.1. Taxonomy (NCBI): domain Eukaryota; kingdom Viridiplantae; phylum Streptophyta; class Magnoliopsida; order Santalales; family Viscaceae; genus Viscum; species Viscum album. Next base: position 670,266,832 of record OY728162.1, read on the forward strand.
GTTTTTTGAAAATCCGTGGGAATAGGTCAATTTTCCAGTAGTGTCCCGATCAAAATGAGGTTTAAAAAGAAATCCAATTCCACAAGATTTTCTTGATTTGAATGCATTATATCCTCCTGTGTAATAAATATAAATTTGTTTTATATCATTTTTAAAGTCATTTAAATACATTTAATGTCATATATAATAAACTTATAAAATTTCAACACCCATTTTTAATAATTCTTTATTAAAATCATCCTTATGGGTGTTATCTATTTCCCTTTTCAAGAGAATTTTGGATTGGTAGTTATAGTCCCCATACTTTGATAAAGGGTCTATAATATCTAGAATTTTATTACGGATTTAAATTCCACATATATTTATTATATACATATTTATAGTCATAAATAAATTTTAGATATAGAATAATTAATTTCTCCATTTCTGGTGATGAGGTTGTTTTCACTTCTCAACAAATTGAAAAAAAGTAATAAATAATTCCATATTTAAAAATAATTATTAAGAAATACAAAATATATATATTCCCTAAAACCATTATTATTACCAACCATTTAATGAGAAAATGAAAAATGAATCATATATTATCATGTGACAGGTATTCCACACATACACATGAGCGATAATATCATTTTCAAATGGATTAGATGGTAAGAAGGTAAACCTAAAAATATAATTAGAAAAATGAAGGAAATTTCATAAATATCATGTTTAAATAATAAACTCATTATAACACTTATCTATGTGGGATGCCAATTAAAAATGAGTTGTATCACTTTATGGAGGTGGTTGTCCACACATATGCATGACTGATACATTCACATCCCATTTGATGTAAAAGTGGGTAGATAATGGTAGATTATTATTTATAATAGAATTACATAAAATTGAGGACACTGAATTAGTTATTTTATGATCAGAATCATAGATATAGAGTATGTGGAAGAATATTTAAATTGAAATAGGTTTGGTAGGATGATTACTTATTCATCGAGAAACATCCTTTAGATCCTTTCTTTTTTCCCTTTGAATGTTAGATTGAGAAGACAATAACCTATAAATTATGGATTTATATGTTTCAAAATGAATTTTATAGGTTTTTTTCGCGAAATATTCTTTTAAGTAGTGAAATGAATGTCGATAATGGGTGGATGTTCACATAATATTTTAGAACGTTTGAAATTTAATTATTTGAAACAGGCTAAAAACTAGTCTATTATTAAGCATGACAATCAAACCAAGAAGAATGAAATAATATATGATTTAAAAAATGAAATAAAATAATAAAAATTTTAAACTCATAACTATAAAAAAATGGAAGGTGGTGATTGTTAAATTAAAATGAAAATTGAATAAGTGATTAGTGGTAGAAGACAGAATAATGAGATAAAAAATACTAAATATGAGATGAGCTAGGGAATACAACTGAAATACATTGATCAAATATATTTTATTCTTTTAGTAAAATATACCACATCATATTCATTATTGTATAGAATACTTTTTTATCACTTAACTATTGTTGTGTGTTGAGCACAACCCAGTTATGTTTTCATTGTACTGATTTTCAGTCAAAGCCAAGTATGTTGTATGTTATTTAATGGAGATGACTATGATAAAACATTTCCAATTTTTAGAGCATTGGTTGATGAATAGAGGTCGTGTATCATCTACCATCACCATTTATTATGCATGGTATTCTATAAATTATATATATTTAAGTAGAAATATGTTTTCATTGAATACATTGAACTAAAATAAAATTGGCAAAATAAGATCAGAAGATAAATAATGTTAATGAATTTAAATTTTGATAACCCTCAAAATTATTACATTATCATGATTGGAGAAAAATCCTATTTTTTTGGGAAATGACATTCAAAATTTTAATTAAAAAATAAATAAGAAAAATATAGAATAATATTCTATATTAGAGACATTTTATCTTCTAGCTTTGTAATGCCCCAACCCCAGTTACCCAGAGTCGGTGCATTATTACGTAACATTGGCATGATCACAAAAGATCAAGTCTCAAAATACCGATTAGTTTAGTAGCCTTGGAAACACTAGATACATTCATAAATGTTACATTACATCATAAAGTGAAAAACTACAATAACATAGTCTCCATTTTCAACACTCTTATCCCCTTCAGACTATCCCTGCAGGTCATTCCTAAAATACTTCTTCACGTCCTGGAAAAATTAAAACATTGAAAGAGGTGAGCTCAGATGCTCAGTAAGGATAACAATATAGCGGAGGCTTTCATAAATAAATATTATCATTTAAGGCAATGTATAACTAAAACAAAAGCCTTTTAAACTTTAAATTTATCATAATATGGAAAAACATAAAATGAAATAATGCCATTTACGTATTCACATGGATATTATACTAGTCGAATAATCACATGCAATATCAATAACCACTTTCATAATGATGGAATGCATAATGCCAGACTATCATAACCACGTAGCAAAGGCCTCGTGCCAAGACTACAAATAATATTTTGTCAAGGCCTCATGCCAAGACACTAGTTTGTCTCATGAGACCTGTCGATGCATCGAGGAGCTATAGAGGGCTCCACCCGTCACTTATTAAGTCCAATGCATTCCTCATATGAACATGTTTAAACATATCATAAACCATAACATAATCGTATCACATCAAACATGAATAAAGGAAACATAAAATTTCAACATTTTATTCAAAAGTTATCAATACAATAAATTGATATAATAAAAAATTATCAAAAACATTTTCAATACCAAAGTAGCAGAAAGTTAAAACTTGGTTTTTATTTTTCATTTTAAAAAATTTATGGCTTTTATTGGAAGCCGAAACTCAAATAATGGTCACGGCGGTGGAGATGTCATTATCGCCGCAAACGCATGACATGAAAAACATTCCTTTTTGTCATTTAGTAAAAAAATTTGTATAAAAATATTCCTTTTCAATAAAAGTAAAAGTCAAAGGGGTTTATACACCGTATAAAAGAAAGTTGTGTATAAAACCAAATATGCCTTAATGAAAGGAGATTGAGACGAAGTCCCTTAAAAAGATCATTTTTTAAATAAAATAAATCTATTATGTGTATTAACTATAATTACACATAAATAAAGTACAAATACAAGATATTACATAATAATATCATGACATAATTTGAAAGTAAGACATTAACCCAAAGAATTGAAGTTGGGTTAAGAAGTTCCCTTACCTCGTGTCCGAATTGACTCGATTGTTTTTTATCCTCCTGAATAATAAACTAGAGTTAATTCCTATTTTTTTTAAGAACCTTTTACATGTTAATTATTCCTTTTATATCACATATTACCATGTTACTAACATTATGTAATTATTTATGTTAATAACGGTCATTTTGTCGATCTTTGGTACTTGAGTCAAAAATAAACTTCTGATAATTACAAGTTGTTCATGTGGTGAAATATCCATTTTCTACAGAATTATATTCATGATGTAGATATAATATATATCTTATATATCCAGTATATACATTCATTTATAATATTACATAACATTTAGAGGTAAGAAATGAAATGCACCGTTCATAGAGACGGTAAGTCGTACATACGCATGAACGCTATTTTCATTTCTATTTCATATTTAATGGAATTAAGTTAAAATTATATAAAGGTATAATATAATTACATTATAATATAATGTATAATACCATTTAATATATCCTTTACACATACCACATATGGCATTAACGATTCAAATCACTTTCAGGGGGCGGTAGTCCGCACTTCCTAAAATGAAAATATCGTGTTTACCCATAATGGAAACCATAAAGGTATACCAAAAATGAAAAATACAGAAGATTAAGTAAAACATAAACATATAATATATCATATATAAATATAGTGACATCTTAATGGCCACCTTTGAAGGTGTTATATGAGTGTTGAACAATCATCGTTTTGTGAGGCAGAAATTCGCCATCCACAGAAACTGTACGTTCTTTAACCATTAGATGTATGTCTGTGTAAGTGTAGCTGGAATATTTATTATAAAGACATCCTAGTATATTGAGGATTCTGGTGTTGTTACAAAAGAAAGGAATAAAAAGAGTTTAAGGGGTTGGAGAAGCAAAATGAAACAAAATAACATAAGAGAAGACATTACCTTAAAATCGGGTAACTATTTTTTAATTTGAGACAAAGGCTTCCTTGGGAAGACTTATGCCCAAATTGAGGCTTCTATGAGTAATATATGGATGTTGAGAGAGTATTTGGGCAGATGTTGGCCGATCCAATTGGCTTTTATGGTGTGAGTAAGGTGGTAGTGGTGGGGGCCTTTTATAAGAGGAGAGGAGGGGCACTCTTGGAAACTAATGAAATGATACTTTATTATATAATCAGTTTAGGAATTTAAAGGTCCCACACTTATATATTTCTAGGATAAGGTGATAAGGGTTCTAAATATACTCATCCAATAGGTTTTTGACAAGTGTATGTATTTTATTTTACATTATATTTTTATTTTATTTAAATCATTAATTAATGAGGTAATCGCTGCATCATCATGGTGTCATAAATAATTTAATTTATTTAATGTCTAAAAATTATAAAAAATATATCATGATGTAGGAAATCTTTTTAGCTTTCTAATTAATATTTATAGTAAATAATATGACTTGTATAACCCCATTTAAAAATTGTTTTTGTAAAACAACTCATGTTTGTGACATTTTTATTTTAACATTAAATAAAACGTTTTTAATATCATTTTCCTACCAATGTGGATCCATGGGGTCCCCAAGTTGACCCCTGGATTTTCATGGTCGTCCATGACTCATCCAATATGGGTATGGCATGTTTCAAGGTCATTTCATTTTATTATAACATTCTCTTTACCTTAAATTACACTAATTACCTTTAATCGCGATTAATTAAACGTAAAAGTTACTATTCACCAAAAATTATTTTTATCCCATTGAACCACATTTTACTTTCTAATGACAACCATGCATATAGATTTTTTGAAAATCAAATCACATAAGTGGTAATGTTTCATTTAAACGAAAAATCAGTTTTTTAACTACAACTTAGTGGTTTCACTATTCATAAAAAATTGATGTTTTTTAGATTAATGCCAAAATTTCAACCTAAGATATAATTGATATTATGAATTCAAAAATGATGTCTATTTTGAAAAATTCAAAAAAAATAAGTTGAATTAATTAATTTTATAATTAATTCCCACTGTCATAACAAATAGCATGTTCTTAAGAAACAATATATATCAAAAGATTGACAATTGTTTATGTCCAATTTCAATGTTAAATTAATTCTAATGACCACCATTGGATAAAATGGTAAAAATATATGCTAATTACACTATAAAACCACTCAATATTATAATTTATCACTATAAATTATTTGGATTAAAAAGTTGTTTTTAAGTATTTTTCACTATTCATAAAAATTGGATGTTCTCAGAAAAATACCAAAAATTCAACATAGGCTAATTTCGATATACCAAATCCATAAATGAAGTCCATTTTGAAATATAAAATATATATATTTTCAAAAAATGGGTATTACTATTCATAGTGGTTATTTTTATTGGTCGCGGTGTGTTAGAATCTAGAACTTGCGTCCAATGCAAGCTATTGCATTATTGAAAGAGAAGCGTATCGTGGAAGCTCGGGGTGTTAAATTATCCCCTACTTCACTAAATGGCGTCCTCGCAATTTGAAATTTTTCTTTGAAAATAAAAGGTTGAAAATAGAAAATACCATTGTTGAAAACCCACATCAAGAAAAAGGTTAATAAAAATATAGCTTTAAAAGATAGAAGGAGAAGTACAAAGCTCACCTGAGATAACCCATACTAGGATTCTATGAAAATATGGATATGGAGGAGAAACAAAACATCAATGTCTGATGGAGATTTGTAGAAAATAGGATTAGGAGAATGTTTAACTACAATAAAAGCATAAACTTGTGATTGGTTAAACGATCATTGATTCCCTAGTAGGAAAAGTTAACCGACAACATTTTTGTTTTAAGATACCTTTCATACAGTTGAGGAATTCATTTATGATATTTACAATGAATGTAAGGAAATATACTTACTTGTCATGTAACTTTCATTCTTTAATAAATTTTTACAACAAACCCATCTTTTTCTCAAAAAGATAATAGAACTCAAAAATATTATATTTATCCTAATCATACAAGGTTCTAATTATTAACAAATACCATTCATATTAGGAAACCTATTTTGTAATAACCAGGGACTTCCTGTAAGCTAGTGGAAGGTAATAAAGGCCTGTCGCACTATGGTTTTGGGTTCGATTCCTACAACTTTGTCTGACGTGATGGGTTATCCCCCAACCTGCAGGTTGTCCTTTTCGTAAAAATATAGTATTATAATATTCCAAAAATAATCTTCAGAAATGTTTTAACCATAAACAATACTATCAAATGTTCAACATAATCCATTCCAACCATTATGGTTATCCAAAATACCTCTGTCCAGACTTTCTCTAAAAGGACTCTAAATTCCAAAATCAATTGTATCATCAGATTACCAAACAAAGTAAAGTTTCTCTTATTGTCACATACTAAAAATATGATTACCTTAATCATATTAAAACCTTAATGAAAACAACAAGTACTGCAGTACACTCCATATATATATCACATTATTCTTATGACCATAATATAGTTCTTGAGTCCAAAAACACAAATAAAATAATTATTCAACCTCATCTGTAGTAACAGCATAAGCGTGGCCTTGATCCCTTGGCCTTTTCAGAGGTAAGTTTCCCTGACGCTTAGGACATTCATTTGCATAATGCCCCATTTACCTACAATTGTAGTATTCAACATTGATATCCTCTTTCTTTCCCTTGCAATCACGAGCCTGGTGACCTTTTTCTCCACATTTATAACAAACTCCCATTCCTTTTCGGAAAGTACCAGGGTGATTCTTCCCACAATTATCACATAATGGAAAATCCTTCTTTCCCTTTTTCCCTTTATCTACCTCTTGTTCCACCATTCTCTTCTTCTCTTGCTTTATATTATTGTCATAAGACTTAGAGAATTCCTTTTCTGTCTTGATATCACATGAGACAATATCTTCGTACGATGAGAACGATTTTGATACTAAAGCTTAATGGATAAATGGTTTTAACCCATCAAATAAATGATCAATATTACTTCTTGGTTTAGGTATATAATCTTCAGCATACCTCGCTAACCTTGTAAATTTAGCCTCATACTTTGCAACATTCTCATCCTCCTTTTGTTTCAGACTTAGAAATTGCCTTTCCATATCTGCTCGATGGTCAAGAGGAAAGTATTTTTCTAAGAAAATATCTTTTAACTCTCTCCATTCCATACTTGATACTTCTTCATTTTCATTTGTATTTTGAATCAATGACCACAATTGATCACCATCTCCAGTGAGGCGGTAAACTGCCATTATAACATTTTCCCTTTCACTACCCCCCAAGGCGTGGAATAATTTCTCTAAGGAGTTTATCCACTCCTCAGCTACTAATGTATTTGTACCCCTATTAAATGTTGGCAGTTGTTGCCTCATGAAGCGGTCTAACATTGATCCGACATGTTGCGGATCAGGGTGCTCCATACGAGTAAGGTTATTATTCAAAACCTATGTGAGTTGACCCATTATGGTAATAAGTTGATCAGCACCAGTTGTATCTCCAGCTCCACAATATTTATCTTGAGCAGGAGGAAAATCCATACACAGAGTGCATGCATTGATACGATTTCCATTCCTCCCACTAGGCGCCATTTCTAAACAATGACATAAACTAGATTAGTTTATGAATTAAAATACATAATTCCATACTTGTAAAAAACATAACATAAATTGAACTATTTATGGATATAATCCATAATCATAAAAACATTCTTTGAGGAAGTATGTACTCATAAGCCCTTCATAATGGTTTGTAAAGAAAATGATAATTATCCTAAGCATATCCCCCGGGAGTGTCGTAACCAAGAGTGCAGCAAGGCCCGTTGTCGTGCACCAGTTCCCGTTCGAGTCTTGCTCAAAGAAGTGTTTTCAGGTTTTACCCCTAGGTACATCTGTGCCAGAGATGCCTCTACCTGCTCGTATCCAGACAAGGATGTATTGCTCGGAAAACTCACAAAATCTATATAATACCAAAATTCTAGGAAGTTTTTCTATACTAATCCTCAAAGTTTATCTTTGGGCTATGTGCTCTAATCAGAGTTTATCTAAATCTACCTTCCAAGGATTGTACTATACTGCCTTTGATACCAACTGTAATTCCCCGACTCTAGTTACCCCGAGTCGGTGCATTATTACGTAACATTGGCATGATCACAAAAGATCAAGTCTCGAAAGACAGATTATTTTAGTAGACTTGGAAACACTATATACATTCCTAAATGTTACATTACATCATTAAGTGAAAAACTATAGTAACATAGTCTCCATTTTCCACACTCATATCCCCTTTAGACTATCCCTGCAGGTCATTCCTAAAATACTTCTTCACATCCTAGAAAAATTAAAACATTGAATGGGGTGAGCTCAGATGCTCAGTAAGGATAACAATATAGTGGAAGCTTTCATAAATAAATATTAACATTTAAGGAAATGTATAACTAAAACAAAAGCCTTTTAAACTTGAACTTCAGCATAATATGGCAAAAATAAAATGAAACAATCCCATTTACTTATTCACATGGATATTCTACTAGTCGAATAATCACATGCAATATCAATAACAACTTTCATAATGATGAAATGCATAATCCAAGACTATCATAACCACGTTGACAAGGACTCATGCCAAGACTACAAATAATATTTTGTCAAGGCCTCATGCCAAGACACTAGTTTGTCTCATGAGACCTGCCGATGCATCGAGGAGCTATAGCGGGCTCCACCCTTCACTTATTAAGTCCAATGCATTCCTCATATGAACAGGTTTAAACATATCAAAAACCATAACATAATCGTATCACATCAAACATGCTTAAAGGAAACATAATATTTAAACATTTCAATGAAAATATATCAATACAACTCATTTATATAATAAAACATTACCAAAACCATTTTCAATACCAAAGTAGATGAATGTTAAAACTTGGTTTTTATTTTTCATTTAAAAAAAGTTATGGCTTGTAGAGGAAGCTGAAACTCAAATAATGGTCATGGCGGCAGAGAAGTCATTGCCGCCGCATACGTACGACAAGAAAAAAATTCCTTTTTTTCATTTAGTAAAACGCTTCATATAAAAATATTCCTTTTAAATAAAATTAAAAGTCAAAGGGGTTTATACACCGTATAAAAGAAAGTTGTGTATAAAACCAAATATGCCTTAATGAAAGGAGATTGAGACGAAGTCCCTTAAAAAGATAATTTTTTAAATAAAATAGATCTATTATGTGTATTCACTATAAGTACACATAATGAAAGTACAAATACAAGATAGGACATAATAATATCATGACATCATTTTAAAGTATGAGATTTACCCAAAGAATGGAAATTGGGTTAAGAAGTTCCCTTACCTCATGTCCGAATTGACTTGATCGTTCTTTAACCTCCGGAATAATAAACTAGAGTTAATTTATATTTTATTAAGAACCTTTTACATGTTCATTATTCCTTTTATATCACTTATTACCATTTTATGAACATTATGTAACTATTTAAGTTAATAACGGTCATTTTGTCGATCATTGGTACTTGAGTCAAAAATAAACTTCTAATAATTAAAATTTGTTCTTGTGGCGAAATATCCATTATCTCCAGAATTATATTCATGATGTAGATATCATATATATACTATATATCCAGTATATACATGAATTTATAATATTACATTACATTTACAGGTAAGAAATGAAATGCACCGTTCATGGAGACGGTAAGCCGGACGTACGCATGAACGCTACATTCATTTCTATTTCATATTTAACGGAATAAAGTTATAATTATATAAAGGTATAATATAATTACAGTATAATATATTGTATAATAACATTTACTCCATCCTTTATACATTCCACATATGGCATTAACGATTCAAATCACTTTGAGGGGGCGGTAGTCCGCACTTCCCAAAATGAATATATCACGTTTACCCATAATGGAAACCATAAAGGTATGCCATAAATTAAAAATACAGAAGCTTAAGTAAAACGTAAAAATATTATATATAATATATAAATATAGTGACATCTTAATGGCCACCTTTTAAGGTGTTAAATGAGTGTTGAACAATCATCGTTTCGTGAGGCAGAAATTCGCCATCCACAGAAACAGTATGTTCTTTAACCATTAGATGTATGTGTGGGTAAGTGTAGCTCGAATAATTATTATAAAAACATACTAGTATATTTTGGATACTGTTTTTGTTACAAAATAAAGGAATAAAAAGAGTTTAAGGGGTTGGAGAAGTAAAATGAAACAAAATAACATAAGAGAGGACATTACGTTAAAATCGGGTAACGATTTTTTTGATTTGAGGCAAAGACTTCCTTGGGAAGAATTATGCCCAAAGTGAGGCTTCTAGGAGTAAGATAGGGAAGTTTAGAGAGTATTTGGGCAGATTTCGGCCGATTCAAAAGGCTCTGAAGGTGTGAGTAAGGTGGTAGTGGTGGGGGCCTTTTATAAGAGGAGAGGAGGGGCACTCTTGGAAAGTAATGAAATGTTACTTTATTATATAATGAGTTTCGGATTTTAAAAGTCCCAAATTTATATATTTCGAGGATAAGGTGATAAGGGTTCTAAATATTCTCATCAAATAGGTTTTTGACAAGTTTAAGTCTTATATTTTACATTATCTTTTTATTTTATTTAAATCGTTAATTAATGAGGTAATCACTGCATCATCATGATGTCATAAGTAATTTAATTTATTTAATGTCTAAAAATTATAAAAAAATATCATGATATAGAAAATATTTTTATCTTTATGATGAATATTTATAGTAAAAAATAAGACTTGTATAACCCCATTTAAAAATTGTTTTACTAAAACAACTCATGTTTGTGACATTTTTATTTTAACATTAAATAAAAAGTTTTTAATGTCATTTTCCTACCAAAGTGGCTCCATGGGGTCCCCAAGTTAACCCATGGATTTTCTTGGTCGAAAATTACTCATACAATAGGGGTAGGACATGTTTCAAGGTCATTTCATATTATTATAACATTATCTTTACCTTAAATTACAGTAATTACCTTTAATCACGATCAATTAAACTTAAAAGTTATTATTCACCAAAAATTATTTTAATCCCATTGAACCAAATTTTAATTCTTATTAAAACCATTTATGTCAGATTTTTTAATATCAAATCACAGAAGTGGTAATGTTTCATTTAAACGAAAAATTAGTTTTTTAACTTCCACTTAGTGGTTTCACTATTCATCAAAAATTGAAGTTTTTCAGAACAATGCCAAAATTTTACCCTAAGCTATAATTGATATTCCGAATTCAAAAATGATTTCTATTTTACAAAATTAAAAACATATAAGTTTCATTAATTAATTTTATAATTAATTCCCGATGTCACAACAAATAGCGTGTTTTTAAGAAACAATATATATCAAAAGATTGACAATTGTTTACATCCAATTTCAATGTTAAATTAATTCTAATGACCACCATTGGATAAAATGGTAAAAATATATTCTAATTACACTTTAAAACCACTCAATAGTATAATTAATCACTATAAATTATATTTATTTAAAAAGTTGTTTTTAAGTATTTTTCACTATTCATAAAAATTGGAAGTTCTCAGAAAAATACAAAAAATTCAATATAGGGTAATTTCGATATTTCGAATCCAAATATGAAGTCCATTTTGAAATATAAAATATATATAATTTCAAAAAATCGGTATTACTATTCATAATGGTTATTTTTATTGGTCGTGGTGTGTTAGAATCTCGAACTTGCGTACAATGCAAGCTATTGCATTATTGAAAGAGAAGCGTATCGTGGGAGCTCGGGGTGTTACAAGCTTGATCTTCTGTAGATTATCAACTGATGTTATCCTCAACTACCATGCCTTCTCTCTATAGAAAATTTTATGTTTCATCATTGTAAATAACATCAGAATTTTCCTTTTCATATCATTTTTAAAATTACTTTAAAAAACAATGACTTAATTCTGTCATAGAAAACTGATAATACAAATTCTTTGACCTTATATAAAATGCCCTATAGATTTATAAAATGACCTCAAATATTAATAACATATTCAGAAATAAATAATGTGTTCCATATTGAATAATAAAATGATATCATGGAAGACAAACAAAACCACGCATAGGTTTCATATTGACATAAAAAGTTTGAACAAGCAACATGTGTTAATTAATATACATCATCATAATAGGAGTATTCAGAGACAATGATCCACCATCCTTGTCAAATAAACCCAAAGAAATAACCAAAAGAACACTAAAAATCTCAGAAACCTACATTGATCATAGGATTTCTGTACTTCAGTTCAGGTGATGGAATTACCCAAACAACATGGTTGAAAAAACAATATAAACAACATCCTCACCCTACCACATTTTTAAGATTTGAAAAAATCTTCTTGACCAATAACCCCTCATTAGCATTTGGAAAAATATGGTTTCAACCTTTTTCCTCATGGTAGTATAAAAAATATTCATCATAGGGTCATCTTAGTTAAGCATGCTTAGAGTCAGTTAGTCATACAATTTCTTCAGTTTTAACATCTTCCATAACATTAATTGATGTATCATTCATAAAAGTTTGGAAGAAATTCATCAATTGTAATAAGTGCATACCCAATCCCAAAGATAAACACTTTTGATATTTTGATACGAATAAAATCAAAAAATGGAATTCCTTAAAATTGTGATTCTCTAAAAGAAGTATTTTCAAAAATTAAAAGTTATTTTTGTGGGAAATCAGTTCCTTTGATAAAAATAGATCATTATAAATAGCCATGATGGATTTAAAAACATCATCGGTACTCTTTAGTTATTTTTTTGTATATTACTTTAGTTTCCAATAGTATCTACTATTGATAAAGTTGAAAATAATTCTTCATTTTGTTTGTCGATAGTCATCAGACATGGTAGAACTTTATATTTAACTGGATTGATGGCAGTATAGAATTATGGTGTTGTGAATGATAATGATAGTTGAGTTTTAAAAAAATATAAAATCAATTATATCCATATCTAAAAAACTACTACTCAGTATCACACCTTCATTGCTTCACATTTCATTAAAAAATAATACTTTCAACCATAATAGGGCTCGACCATTGATCAATGCCTCATATGAGGCTTTCATCGCAACACTATTTCTTTAGGCATTCATGAAGATTAATGATCTGTATAATAGATATTCAAAAAATTCATACATGTTTTCCACTAGAATTGAAGACATGGATGGGATCCCAAATAGGTTATGTGAATATGATACCAAATTAGCTACGTAAATTGGTTGTTAATGATTTGGATACATGAACATATTTTCATTAAAAAGGGTAAGTATTGTTTTAGTGGATTATTTAGTTATTTAGTTTTCATATGGAAAATTTAGATACATGATACCATGATCAAAAATATTCTACTACAACTAGTTTTTTTTAAAATTAAAATATAATAAAATTATTATAAATAAAAAATTAAAAAGAAAATTTAAAATCCCACAATAACTAAAACTAAAATGAAAAATTAAAATTAAGATTCATTCCCTAGATGAATAAATGACTCATTAAACAATTAGGCATTATAAAAAAAATTAAACTCAAATTCATTATTTTAATATTTAATTCATCTACAAAATAATGAATGTTAAAAATTATTAAATTTTTGAACTATAATTTGTTATTAATAATTGTTTAATTAGTTTAATAATGAATATTAATAGTTAAAAAATAAATAAATTATTATATAATATAAAAAATAAGGTAAATTATATTAAACTAAGACACTCAAATAAAAAATTAAAATGAATAAAAATTATATTATCAAATTAAATTCAACCATAAATAAAAAATATATAATATAGGTAAATATTAAAATTTTATCAAATTATTAATCATTTCATTTGAAATGTAATTGATCTATTATTTTAAAAATGAAGAAAAATATATTTTAAAAAATAAATAAAATATATACTTTTTAATTAATGTAAACAATTAATTGCCAAAAAGGATGTGGGAAAAAATGAAATATTACTACATAAAATTACCTCAACTATAAAACAATTGTTTTCCTCCTAAAAATATTATTCACGATCAATGGTATAAAATGAATCTAAAAATAGAAGAGTTGAAATACCAATAAGAACTTGTTTTTCATATTAATTTTCCCTCATGACCTCTTCATTAAAAAAATGATTTTATTCAGTGTGAAAAAAACAAATTTTTTTAAAAAATTAATTAAATTAAATATTTTAAACATAACATATCAGAAGTCATTTTCATCCAAATAATAATCCAAAATTGTCTTTACCTCAAGGATAATAGAATCATATAATTTAAAAATAAATAATAAATATACAGAACATTGGATGGATTAGAGTGATAATTTATTGGGGGAATAAATAACCCATCCAATTGTTTGATGAATATATAATGAAATGAATTTAATAATTGGTTAAACCAAGATTATGATTTTACATCAAAATTCATTTTCATACATAGTTTTTAAGATAAATTATAATTAAACATTTAAAATTTATATTATTTTTAAATAAAATTATCGACATGTTCTTTCATGATAAAATTATTCATATAGGGAAAATAATATAGAAATTAAATCCAATAGGTTTTAATGAATAACCTTTTCAAATTATACTACCAAAAATAATATTTATGAAATAATTTCACATAGTTAAAATTTCAATGTGATATTTAAAAACATACAATTTTTTAAAAAATAGGTTTTTTTGATCTCACTAAATTACATATCACCATATTTAAAGATCTCACCCTCACACATGAAACCCAAAAATGTCTTGATTTTTGAATTTATGGTTGAGTAACACTTATATAAAAAAATTTCAAATTGGGTTTTAAGAAAAAAGTGAATATTTCCTATTTTTTGGATCAAAATATTTCTCAAAATTAATTTATCCTCAATAATTACAATAACACTATGCAAAAATTAGTCCCATATGGTAATAATTAAAAAATTAACTACATTAATATAAATATTTAGTGAATTTTACACCTAAATATAAATTTTAAGAAGGCATTAATTGAAAAAATAAGATTATCATTCAAGGAGGAAAATTATTGTTCAATTATTTTTAAGAAGTATAAATGAGAAATAGGTTTTATACAATGAATTACGCATGTAAATTCACAGAAATAAGACCTCTAAAATAAATTTTTACACCCTATGAAGCAGGAATAGTTAATATTAAGGTAGAATTAATGAAAACTAATAATTTTAATTTTAACTCCACTAGAATAGAGATTTAACACTTGATTATCTCATAAACTTCCCTTTTTCACAATTAATATGTCATATGGTATCCCAAAATTCATCAACTAAGAAATGATAAATTTACACATATTTTACATAATTTAATGTTACATCCAAATTAAACTTGATAGAAGAAAAAGGTGTGTTATATATAATTTTAATAAATAAATATCCTTGATCATTGATTTAAATTATGACTTTTCCAATGAAGTACCAAAAAGGGATGAATGGATGATTTTTAAAGTCATACATTTAAATTCAAAAAATTATTCCATGAAATATATTGATTTTGAGGTAAACTTTTGGAGGAGTCCAAAATTAATCATGATAATTTTATTAAAACACCTATAGAAAAATGAAAAACCAATAAATTCTTGGTTTTACATCAATTTAGTAAAATATTTAAAGAGATAAACAAGAAATTATACTCAAATGAGTTATAAATATTACTATTAAATGGGTATGAATAATTACTAGTTTAATCCAGGGTATTATTTTTTGAAATTTTATAAAATTCCCCCATGACATCATGAAATTCACAAGCCTAAAAAATTCTCCCTAAACAATCCAAAATCCAATCAATTAATTATTCATTAAATAGAGGTTTATATAAAAAAATTCATTACCAAATACAAGAAGATCATAAGATAGCGCAAACATATTACCAAAACGACCAACCTCGGTACTTACTTTCTCCCTCACATTCTACCCAACACCCTATTAATTAAAAAAAGAATTAAATATAGCAGTTTTGTAACCTGGTCTATATGTATCTCTTGTGGTATCACTGAAAATTAAATCTTGGATGAATAAGGGGAATATTTATCAAATTCACCTACTAATTTCTCAATTTCATGGATAAAAAATTTATCATCTAATGAAGGAAATTAATTACGGACATAATTTCTATTAAAATATGGTAAAATGTATCAAAAATATCACAACTCACACATAACAGTTTGGGAATACCCTAATTTAACCCCATGATGATCAGAACTGACTACCAAATCAACCGTAACTTTATAATTATCTCATTCAGTATAAGAAACAACATTAAGAGACTCATACAATCATATTACATAGGAAATGAGGTAGAAAAAATAGTTAGGAACAAGGTAGCGTTATCATAATTTATTATCCTAATGAGAAACAGTATCAAAATAATTTATTACAGAGGGGTAGAAAACATCTTGAAGTAATGAAATGTATTTACATATTTTTTCCACAATTCTACGATGCATTTCCAGCTCAAATGTGGAATTATTTTCAATAAAATTAGATTCAAAATGTTCTTCAGCACACATAGTATTCATATTTGAAAATTGAAAAATATTTTCCCTCCAAATAATATGTATAATTTTTTTTCAAAAAATTAATCATCTAAAAGGTTTCCATATGATGTGACACATAAAAAACATTAAGTTCATCTTGACTATCACTTGCCTGAAGAGCCAAAATTCCCTTCACAATGTCAATAATATCCCCAACTATAGATAAAATTATAATAAATATAATTATTGGAAAATTTTAATTTTTTGAACATATATTTATAATGGAAATGAAATTTTTATGAAATAAATTATTAAGTCAAAAACCCTCCCACAAAGAGAGGTAAGACACTTTTCAGCTAGCTGTAGAGAAAATCATATTGGTTTCATCTCTTGGAGACCTACCATATTGATTAAGGGGTAAGGAATAAGGTTAATTCTCACACCTATGTTATAATAAAACCTTATCTCCCCACTTAGACCAATTCTACAAGATATGAATAGAAATATAGGTTTTTTATTTTGGGAAGAATATTTTTCACAACAATGGAACTAAACTAATAATTAATTTTTATTATTGATGTCTCATCCCAATATATTTTATTAACCCCAAAACCATTTTATGAATTTCACAAATGATATGATATTTTCCAGGATTCCACAATGGATTATAAATATTAAATACTCTAAACTTATAATGGATCTTTAGGAAATATGGTTCATTTCTATTTTTAAGAGTTTCTGGAAAATAGATATTAGGGGTATAATTTTTCATGAATGAAGATTACAATCCTCATATTATAATTTTACATTATTATTACCTCCTTTGACTTGTTCCCATTTGATTTTACTTTTTTCATAGGATTTTTCAATTAAATTTTTAGGATTTTTTGCATGTAGAACATTACTGTCTATATTTTAATAATTTTGATTTTCCCATACATTCACATTGACGTGTTTTTAAATAAAGGGTTATACATGCATATGTTGATACATTACATTCCATTGATTTTTAAAAAATGATCCTGTAGTGATAAAAATCACATTCTATCTTGGATTTATTTCAGTAGTGTTGGGTATCATTTATTCATCTCTTACTCTTAAATTTATATAATGTTTTCCCAATTACAAATCAAGATTATAGATTTTACAATCTGAATCATTTTTTAGGGAGATAATTTAAGTAACACTTTCTTAAATATACCCTTTAATCCCCCTTTTGAATTTGAATTCATAGACAAATTTAAACTTTTGGAAGTGATTTCAAGATTGTAGCTAGAAACTAGGGGTATTATAAAGTCTCAAAACTCCTTTCTCTCTTTGAGATAAGATTGGAAGATTCCTTTAATAATAGATGAAATAATTAAAAATGGATCCTTTTTCCCTATATTTATACATCTATATTGTAAAAAATAATTACCCTCATACTGTTAAATGGGTAAATATATTTTTTGATAGAAAGTATCACTTTGACCAAACATAAAATTGATTAGGCAGTTCTCTATAAAGGTATTTTAATTATTCATCACAAATTGAGTTATTTAATATCTTCTATGGATGGTTTTTTACTACTGTTCAGTTGTTGAGAGTTTTAAACAATTTTATTCAATGTTTCCTTTAACTCATTAAGTTCTTTATCAAAAAAATCACAACAAGAATATTGGACAACTACAATATATAGGTATGGAGTGAGGCTGTTATAAACATTTTACATTATGATATAGGGGGAAATATGATGTTTAGTATATTACCTAATAATACATATAAATCAATCTGATGTTACATTGAAGTCATATAAATAATCTTGAATTAATCTAGTAATTTAATTCTTGACCTAGGTTGTTATATTCTATGAATAAAACATCCTAAAAATTAATTTAGTAGTTGGTAGCAAGTGTCAAATATTTTCCATTCTATGTTAAAAAACCTAATATTATAATTAATCTTCAAATTGAATATAAATACACTCAATGTAACGTCTCATATTTTTAAAAATTAAAAACTACGTTCGATATCATACATGATATGCCACATCGAGGATAACGAACAACTAATGTTTATTATTTAATATAATAGTTATCACATAGCTATAATGTATGATGTAATGAAAATTATTAACTAAGTCCTAAAAATATGGTTCAAACATGTATATATAATAATTTCTTCTATTACTAATCAAATATAATTTATAATAATACACTTTTTAAAATAATGGTGAATACTTTTTTCTGAATATCTATTTAAATGTGCACACGTGTGTTTAATACTAATTATTAAAAAAATCACCCTTTTGTGATTATATTACTGATATATATATAAATATATTTTATTTAATATAATGTTTAACATCTGTCTTATATGATTTCTATACATGATATAACATAAAATCAAAATTTACTAACAAAAAAGTATTTTTTTAAAAAGACTTATGTGTCAAATTTTGAGGGAACATATGTTTTCAATCCATTTTTTACACTTTTATTGACTATATTTGATAGAAGATACAAATATTTTGAAATAGGAGTATATAAAATTTAATTTTGTTGAACTTTTGGTATTTTTATGATAATATTCATTTTTTCATGAATAGTGAAAAAACTGCATTTTATTTATATATTACTTTTTGATAAAATTCATTTATAATGTTAAATTATATATTATAATAGATTTAATGTATAATAAGGAAGTTTTATTATATTTAAATATAATTTATGTCATTGTAATGAATTCCACATTGAAATCAGATATAAAAACCAAGTGAACATTTGGACATTTTTATTTTAAAATCTCGTTTTCATGTTCTATCAATAGGATTAATTTTTAATTAATCTATAAAGTTTCTATATTAATAATTTAGAAAAATGAAATAAATATTTTGATTATTAAGGTGAAAATTTACCAAATAGTTCCCTCTTAATTTTTTTAATATATTAATAGTATCTTATTAAATTTTTTATGACGATTAAGGGTAAATCCCGTAATTATGCATAAAAATAATATTATTAAAATTAGTAAATTTCCCTAACACATTTCCTAGTTTTATTGGATGATTTTGTTAATTCTTCATAATTATAATATCATCTATGATACTATTTATGGCATTTTTACGAGAATATAAGCTTTATATTATTATATTCAATGGAAAGTAAATTTTTTCATTCGTTTTGTTTTTATCAAAATAATGTTTTTTAATATGGTATTATATAGGGGATATGTTAGACTATAAATATTTTATATAATTATCAAATATTTTTATACATAATGGTAATTTATTTTTAATTTTTATAGATAATATAATTTCCAGAAATGGTGACACAATGATGATGCATTAATTGATTAATTAAAATCCTAATCAAATAAATTATATAAATAATAAGAAAATAAATATAATATTATATAATTAATGTCATCCACAAATTGTATGGATTAATTTTACATATTAGTGATTAGTTAAAATTTTTTGTTCAAATATATCATGTTTTTATGTTATTTCGTTATAAACTCAAGTAACGAAAAGGGTCAAAATTGACATTTTTGACGGTTTAAGATAAATAATATATTATTAAATGATATATAATTTAAAAAAATATCTATTTAGGAAACATTATTTGGATAAGTCTTAAAATTTCACAAATGACTATTTTTTTGTTCATTTGCAATTTTATAGTAGTAAAATAAACCCTCAAAGTGTTAACTGCATTATATCACAATAAGTATTTAAAAGGTTAAATAAGGGTAAATGATAATAGATAATGATTTAAAAATAGTCAGAACTTATCTATTTTTTATTGGATAAAGTTATTTTGACAAAAAATCATCCTATCTTCTAAATAAATTAGTTTTAAGGAATTCGGAATAGTAAATTAATTTATATTAATTTCATATTTTGAAGAATTAAAAGAGTGCCTCACTCAGTTTTTATAAAAGGAAACATCTTCTTCCTTATTCGTTATACATAAACACCTCTTAGTTTTTCTAATATCAACCCATTAACCATATCATAATCCATCCCCCTATTCTATAGGCCTTATTTTAGGCATAAAATCGTCTCTATACGCGTTATGATGTTAATCAAAACAGATAATCTGAAGAAGAGGAATAAAAATATTTTACATGGAAGGTCAGACTCAAGGAAATAGATTTTGTCTTAATATCTATTCATTGAGAAATTTAAGGATGATATGTACCTATATTCTTTTATAAAGTGCATATAGACCCCATGTTACATTAAATAACCATATTATCTCTATTCTTCTGTTATTTTATGTTTATTAAATGTTTTAATTTAATGTGGCTTATGACTAAAATATTCGAAGAGGTGCCAGAAAAACTCTTGTTTAATGATTTAATCTTCATATATTTTTATATTTATCAATATTTTTGATATTATATTTTTTATGTTTATTATTTTATTCCATTTAATGTGTTTCAAAAACGATTTTTTTTCATTTTCTGTACTAAATGATTGTCTTCCATAAAAAATGGAAGAAAGAATGTTCTTTTTAACCTATATGGTGATAACAACTTATCTACTTCAATGGAAATTATTTTATATTTGCCTTCCACTACAAGAATTATTTTTTTTCAAGAAAAACCACTTTTTATTTTATGTGAATTATTTTCTTGTAAATTTGTTGTGATAATGGATTGATTATTTATATTACATGAAATTGTTTTTACGAGTGGAAATGAAATTTAAATAGTCACATTCTGAATATTGATTGATTTATGTGTTTCTTTTATATAATGGTACCTAGAAAATTCACTAGTTGTAGCATTATAAACCAAGGATGGGTGGATCCATGAAAAACCATAGATGGGTGTTACATTATAACCTCCAATGCATTGGGCGAGGAAGACAGTTGTATGGCTAATACATTTTTAAGAGTGACAATTGTGGAAGTATACCACATGGTTATTCCATTTATAAAAGTGTCTTGTAAAATTATGTACAATGGTACCTATGATAATTTTCTATTAATTCTATGTGTTTTATGGTAATCATTTTATTTAAAATATTACTGAATGAAATAATTTTTAAAAAAGGTATTTACTACTTATTAAGGGAGAAAATCATTACATTCTGATGATGTTTTCATGGGTTTTAATATTTATCAACGGACTAACAATTTCATTCTTTTTATATCCCCTTCTTATCTTTTTATTGACATCCCATATTTTTAAAGTTTTTTCACATGAATTAAGGATGAGTAAGGATTGGGAGATTCCATATTTAATTTCGTGAAGTGTTTTTAAAAATGTGATCATGATTTGTTTTAAAGTATTTAGATTATAGGAAAAATGGATAATCTTTAGAATTTTCCACATTATATTGTTAGGGTTTTCTTATATCTTCTTTATTTTATAATTTTTTAAAATTTAAAACCTAAAATATTGTCCATTTTAAAGACAATAGAATTTATGACATAAATCAATATTGTAAAATGTTTTAAGGTTGGGTCATTATTGTGGGTAAAAAATGTATGGTTTAGAAAACGTCATATATTAGCATGTTTTCAAAAGAGTTAAGGACATCATAATTGTTTTATCATTTTAAGGTTTTTCATATGTTCAGTGTCATATAACACCATTTTTTGGATTTTTGTATTGAAATTTTAAGATGATTAATTGTATATTTTGAGCCAATTATTTTATGAGGTAAATATGGGTTATTAATTTTTGATAGCCGAAATGAAAGGTATTAGATTAATGTTGAGGTTAAAACTAATTATGGTTATATTTATATACGTCATAAAATTTTGGGAATGTCATAAGAATTATTTAGTTCTATAAAAAGGAAAAATTTTAGGATGGGTGACAACCTATGACGTACGGAAAGGTTGTAGGATCAAACCCGCAATCGAATACAGATAAAGGTGCATCACCTAAAACTGAACTACATGATCTCTCGGTTAGTAAGAATTTTCCTTTTTGGTAAAAATATTTTATAAATGTAGACTATTTTTATTTTGGAATACATTTTTTATTGTATAAATAACATTGGGAATGGAAACTAGTTTGAATATTAAGTGAATATTGTTATTTCAGAAGACGTTTACTATTTTGTGAAACCAGTATGATCATTGTTGAGCGAATACTATGAGATTTTATTTAAGAAGTAATGTTTGAAGTATATTTTGGTTGATTATGTGATTTTATAATTTACATATGGTGTTTTGTGTTATTAATAGAAATAATTATAATATCATGAAGATAATTTGATTTAGGGAATTACTTTTTTTGACTGAGAAATTAATAGTGATTTATGTTATTTAGAGATAAATGTTAAAATCTATCCCATAAGTATATGAGATCAAATCCATCTGAATTTTGGTTTATGATCATTGTTAGTATTATTTTTAGGAATATGTATGATAGTTATTTTTTCAGTGTTATATGATGTTATTTGGGTATTACAGTTGAATTGTTGTGATTGAAGAGGTTTTTTGACATAAAAGGTTCAATATTTTTGGGGAATTATATAATATTCTACAAATAATTTTGGTTTTGGGTATGTTATAAATATAGGATAAATAGATAGTTATTCTTTTTTGGGTTATGTGATTCTCTAGATGTTTTCTAGTGATTTAGGCATGAAAAAATAATCTTGAATACTCATTATTAGAAGAATGTGGTTGAAATTTATTAAAGGATAAAACTCTACATTTCAGGTAAGTATGTTTCTAATGATATTCATTCATGTAGTAATATAGTTCCTCAACTATATGAAAATGGTATTAAAAAATTTATCCTTTAACGTTTCATAAAAAGAGTTCATTGAACTTTTAAACCATCATAGGTTTATGGTTTTTTGATTGTTAAATTTATCATCATGATGTTGTCTGTCACTCTCTATTCCAAATTCATGGATAGTTTTCCTTCCATATCCATGTATCCTACATGGAAACCTCATATATGATATCTCAGGTTACTTTCATACTTCCCTTTCATTATATAAATTTTGAAGTTTCATTAATCCTTTTAATGATGTGGGGTTTCAATAAAGGTATTTGGAAATGACTATCCTTAGTTACCGATCTTGAATTCAAAATTGTGATGATGTAATTTAAAAAGGGTGGATAATGTAACATCCTTTGTTTTTAAAAATTAAACACTATGTTCAATAGCATACATGATATTCCACATTGTGCATAAATGAGCAACTAAATTATAATTTTTAAAAATGTAGTCGTCGCATAACCATTAGAATATAGAGAATGAACCTGATTAACATAATTATTAAAATATTGCTTACATGTTTATATATAATTAATTATTTGGTGACAAATTACCTATAAATTTAAATAATACCCTTTATAAAATATATTAAAATGTTTTTCGGAAAAAACTATTTCAATGTTCACATGTGTGTTTAATACAAATAAATATAAAAATCACTCTTGCTGGATTATATTAATGAAATATATATATATAATATTTTATATAGTGTTTGAAAATTATATTTTATGTTTTCTAGAGATAATATAATAATAAATTTAATTTTTTGCATAAAAAATTATTTTCCAAGAAAAGGAATATTCGCAGCCATTTGATGGAGCAATTTTTTAAATTTTTTTATAACACTTTTATAAAATATATATGATAAAAAAATTGTTCATTTAAATAGCTGTAAAAAAAATTTATTTTTCTAAAAAAATTATATTTTTTGTTAAGATTCAATTTTTGACGAATATTGAAAAAATACAGCATTTTAATTAGAAACAATTTTTTCATAAATATTTCTATATAATGTTAATTTACATATTTGAATGGTTTTAATGAATAATTATATAAATTTATTACCAGTTATTCCAATTTAGTTAATTTTAATCAATTTCCCAATAACATTAGATATAATAACATTGCGATCTTTTGAAAGGTTTTACTTTAAAAACTCATTTTCTCATTCCATCAATGAGATAAATTATCAGTTAATTTTTACACCTTATATGCTTAAATTTTTGAAAATATTGATTACTCATTTTGATGTTAAGGGACTTAATTTAGTAGATATGTCCTGTTTAATTTTGAATAATATGAATATTAAATTTTGTGAATCTTTCTATTACTGCAGTTATAGATAAATATGGTAATTAAGGGTAAATATAATATTATAATTATTATAAAATTACCCTAACACATGTCGTAATATTATAGGATGATTATTTTTCATCCCTAATATTTTGAGACCATTTATGGAACTTTTGACTATATAATCATTATTATATTATATTCAATGGAATGTCAATATTGTCACACTTTTGATTTTAAGAAGCGAAATATTTTGAATATGGGATTATGTAAGCTATAATTTAGATATTAAGTAGTCTATAGAATGGTACAATGTTTTTATATAACATTATAATTTTTCATAATGTTTTTTGAAAAAAATAGTATCTCTTAAATGGTGACATAATGACGATGAAATAATTACTTAATTAATTGAAATATCAAATGAATTATATTAAAAATATTGAAATAAATATAATTTAATAAAATTAATATATTCTAGAAATTTAATGTATTAATTAGACATAAAAGTGATTTGGTAAAATAGTTTTTCTAATATATCATGTTGTTATGATATTTTTAAAAAGTCAATTAATGAATAGTGTCAAAAGTGAAAAAATTGATATTTTAAAATATATAATATTTTATTAAATGATATAGAATTACTAAAAATATAAATTTTAGACAACTAGTTTAGATAATTTTTAAAATGTTAACAATCACTCGTTAATTTGTAATTTGTAATTTTGTATTAATTATACAAACCCCCAAAGTGTACAGTACATGATATAGCAGTTAGAATTAAAAAGGCTAAATAACAATTATAGCTAAAAGATAAGTATTAATAATTGTAAAAACATAGCTATTATTTTTTTAATGAATGAATTTCCCAAAAAAATATTCTTTTATTTGAAATAAATCTCTTTTGAGACATTTAAAATTTAAAATTATTTTATATTAGTTTAATATTTAGAATAATTTGGAGAGTTACCCTATTCTCACTTATAAAAGGGGACCTTTTATCCTCTTTCCATTACACTTCAAGACGTATTTTTATATTTCTACATCTACCCACATCCCTTCCTAGAATCCATCCCCTCATTCTAGAGGCCATAGTCTTAGTATAAAAGCTTCATTAGATGTGTTATGTTGTCAATCAAATCCGATCGTCTAAAGAAGAGTAATATAAATATTGTATTGGAAAAGTTAGACTCAAGGTAACAGATTTTATCTCAATCTAATTAGATTGAGACATTTCATTATGATTTTGAAATTAATTATTTCATAATATGTATATAAAACCCCATTTAAATTCCATATTCATTTTATATCTATTCTAATGGTATTTGATGTTTTGTTAAACATTATTCTGGCACGTGGCATACGACTTACTTTTTCAATGAGTAATTGTACACTTTGAATGTATAACGATTTAACTATCCCATATTTTTGTACATGTTAATATTCTTGATATTATTTTATTTTATGTCTATTTTAATTTCATTCCAAGGCGATAAAAATGATTTTTTTTATTTTTTCTTAAAAAAATGTTTGTCTTCATTTACAATCAATAAAATGAATGAAAATTTAACATATATACTGACAACACCTTTTACACCACCATGAAAACTATTGTTATTTGGAATCTTTATAAGCCATTATGATTTTTCAATGAAACTCTACTTTCCCTTTTATGGGTATTTTTAATTGGAAACGGGTGTTGAAAATGGACTGATCATTTCTATAAAATGAAATATTTTCTTATGATTAGAAATTAACTTTAACGAGTGACATGATGAAAATTGAATGATTTTATGTATTCTTATTATATAATGATACTTGGACATTTTATGGGTGGTTACGTGATAATCCAATTATTGGTGGTTCCGTAATAAACCATGTAATGGTGGTTATGTTATAACCTCTAATGCATCTGGCATGGAAGCCACCCATATGGCTATTCCATTTGTATGAGTGACATGTATGGAAGAATGCCACCTGGTTAATAAATTTATATGATTGAAAAGAATATTTTTGTCGCAATGTACTTCTATGTATTTTTTATTCTTTCTATGGTTTTTATGGAAATATTGTTACAAAAAAATTATGGAATAAGATTATTTTTAAAGGAATGTTTTTACAAATTATCAAGGGAGAAATTTATTAGTATATGAAAATGTTTTTGTGGGTTTTAATTTTAGTCAATGGACTAATTCTTCCAATTTTCCTATTTGTCTTGTTGAACTTTTTATGCTTTTCCCACATTTAATAATGTTGATCACAAGAATTACAAATGAGTAAGGATTGGGAGATTTAATGTCGACTATGATGAAGAGTTTTCATTAAAGTGATCATGATTTATTTTAATTTATTTAAATTTTGGAAAATTTTGATAATGTTCATAAGTTTCCACATTTATCTGTTATGGTTTTGTTCTATATCATTTATGGACTCATTTTATTAAACACTTAACATGAAAAGATAAATGATGTGAAATAAATTAAAATTATCGACATAACTCAAGATTAGCAAATATTTTAAGGTCGTTTCCTTGCACTCAACATAATAAACTCATAAAAAATCCAATTAATTGGTGTTGGTTTATTTGTTTAAAAAAAGTCTCTAGCAAACTCAAAAAAATACACATTATACCTTCTATTAAAGGTAATAAACACTGAGAGTTATGATTTCTTCTTTTTTAAGTTTCATAGACCATTGGGATAATCATATAAATGGATGACATCATGAATATACAGTATTTTATAACTCTTTAATTTTATCTCTCTAAATAAATTGGATCCTACAAGGTTGAAGAATGTAATTTTTATTTTCATCATCACTTATAGAATATTTTAAATTTTTATGTTGAGTTTTATCCATTTCATTAGTTTTATTCTTATTAAGGGATGAAAAGTTAGTAAATATCCGTGAAAAAATTGTTTTATTTTATGATTTATCCCTCTCTCTAGTGTGAATATAAATTGATGCTCAAAACATAGCAAAATTCCAGATAGTAGTGAAGTAAACATGAATTATTCAGATAATTTATTATTAAAATTTATTTTTTTTGAAATAGATCAAATGTTTTTTATGTTTTATTTTTTTTCTTTTGATGTTGGACAGACATTACCTACTTGAAAATTATTCCACAATTTGGTCACACTGTCTCTGAGAATGTGACAAATTAAATTATATAAAACTCACTAATAACTTCTAACATAGAAATCACCTGTATCAAACAATAAGGAATGAAAAAATATATGTGTATATGATGAAAAAAACTAAAATGATAATAACTGAATATAGGAAAATATGAAAGAGGGATTTTTTTTATGAATATGAAATGAAATCATTACTTGTGAACATTTATATAATATATAATCCGGAGAGAAGAACTATTGAGTTGAAGATGTGGTAGGTAATTGAAGTGAACAGTATTGATTAAAGTGATTTTTTCTATATCTAATATCTATCAAATCTATTCTAGATATGTGGATAATGTGTATTGAGATATTAGGAGTCAATAAATGTTAATAAAATTCCAAAAAACTTTCTGTAATATATATTTTTCAATCAAAATTGAGCATGTGATTAGATAATTAATAGATATGAGTAAGATCATGCTTTTCCAATTTTTGGTACCACTATTGATGAACATAGATAATATACCTACTATCATTACCCATTTAAATATATATTATTCTAAAAATAATACTCATTAAGAAATAATATGATATTGTAGAAAAAAAATTCATAAAACAATGTAAACAAAAGTTGAGGTGATGGAGAATTTCAGTGCATTTCAATTCAATAACCCTAAAAATTCTTATCCACCACCAATCAAAGTGATCCATCGATGGTTTTACAATAATACATCACAATAATTCATGAGTAAAAGAAACATCCAAATTAAGGTTAAATATTTTCTTCTATAGATGGTTTCCCCTTCATCCAGAATATAAATAGATTGTCCATTGATGTTCTCTTCCAGATCTCCACCTCTAGTCTCCAAAAAAATTGTATGTCTCACCCCTATAATATCCCAAATAATATTCATATTCATAGGTTTTTGAAAATTAAATCCATAATTCTATAAAATAATGGTGGTACTATAAACTCTATGTATTTCTGTCATAGACCATGTATCTGTAGCAATGCGCCTCTAAAAATTTCATACTTGCGCAACAAGAGATTATGTTTTCAACCTTTAAAAATAAAATGATATCATGGGAAACAAATTATACTCTCAATACATAATATTTTCATATGACCTCAAATAAAACACATGATGGACTCAATCAAAATCCAGAAATCAACTTGAGCATATAAAAAATCACAAACAAAAATCTCAACTACTAAACAGGAAACATCGGAATCAAAATCACCACCAATGAGTTCTTGTGATGATGTATTCCCAACCACATGATTTGAAATATATTTTGGATATTATCTTATTTATACCTCTTTTTCACACTCCAATGAAATTATGTTGAACCAAAACTCTATATAATCATTTGGAATGGTTTGAATCAAAATTTTCAACAATAATATTTTATTAGCTTTAACATCTTCATCTGGTTCTGGTGATGTCTCTTTTACAAAATCATGGATGAAATTATTAGATGGAAATCAGTGTAGGCCCCAATCTACAACTAAACATATTTGAGACTAATTTTTTAAGAAACCCCAAAAATGGATACCCAAATATGGGAATTATTCAATGTTTTTAGTTTTTAAAATGATAAGCGAGACTGGTGGGATCATAGTTACTTTACTGAGAGTTGTTCTTTTTTAACAGTGGTGTTGGATTTGATGATTCGTTGCCAAACTTCAATCGGTTCAGTTCATTCCATCCTCTATTCAATTAAGTATTTAGCTATCATAATAATTTAACTAATATTCTTCATTTGGTTCATTGGTGGCCATCAGACTTGGTCGACCTTCAGCTTTGACATGATCAATGACATATTAGACTTCGGGGAGTGCACATGGTAATGAGAGTCATGATTCAAGAGATATGAAATCGGTCAGATTGAAATAACAAACACCACTATTGGAATAATCAAACAATGTGAGTCATCATTATTTTCTAATTTAATAATTGATTAATTATCCAATTATATATTTTTAATAATGAATAAAAATTATAATCAAACACATTATTTGACTAATAAATTAATTTTAATAATACTGATATGATTAAAATTATTAATTATTTTAATTATAATGATATGTTACTAATGTTTTAATTAATTAAATAGGGTATATTTAATGTTAACTACTAGATTCTCAATTAATATCTTACTTCTAAAATAAAACGTTCACAAATAATTATATTTAAAACCTAATGAAAATAAGAACAGTAAATAAAAAATATATTTTAAAATAAATATCATCTTTAAATAAAACAAAATCAAAGCATGGAAAGTACTAATATTTTAAAAAATTAATATTCATTAAAGAAGGAAATTAATATGTCTAATATTTAAACAAAAAATAAAGTGACAAATAAAATATTGAATAATATACGTATGTTTTTATTAAAGTAAATAATTAATTTACAAAATGATTGTGGAAATATGTAGTAAAATAATTGCACATACATTTATTTTATGATGAAGGGATATGACACACTTATAATTACTAAAATTATTAAAATATAATCTATTCATTCAAATGAAAAATTTTCTAATTTGAAAGAGATTTGAAAAAAAATTATGGTTGAAATATCATCCTACCTGAAGGGACTAATAGCCTTCAAATTTAATTAATTTTTGATAGTCCCCCATTTATGGGTTGAAGGGTAACCCTTACATTTCCCGTAAGCTTTCAAGACATTACATGACTCAATGGTATTAGAGGAATTCATCCTAGACTGTGGATAATCAAAATCACCCATTCCCATCATCTACATTGTGACAATCTCTCCACCTTCACATGGTTGTATGACTAGTTGTCATGTGCAATGATGCACATCCAAGATAATGATATAAATTTCATACCATCTCATTCTTAAAAATCTGACAGATCTTCATTATTGAATGTTCCTTTCAAGGAACCTCCTCTAGGGAATGTTCCTTGTGGAATCTATCTGGTTTGTGTGAGCACATAATGTGACATGAAGTCCTTGAGGTGGCCTGAAGGCCATGAGGTGTCCCTAAAGGCCTCACTGACTTGAAGGAATGGGTACACTGAAGGCCTGAAGGACTCAAGGAATTAACTGGAAACACTAAGGTGAATAATTTAGGTTTCTAAAAAATTTGAATATAAACCTTAAATACAGTCATAATATATTATATTTATTAATATTTCATTTTAAACACAATAAATGACCAAATTTGATTTAGTATTAATATATTTTAAATAATTTTTATAATATTTTTATTAATTTAAGAACTAATAAATTGGTGTTGTTTAAAAATATATGACAATATAAAATCACAATACATTATAAAAAAATTAACAATATGAAACGCCCTAATTTATCTTAAAAAAAATTTATAACTGAACATACCCTATAGTTTTCTTTATAATTTAAATTTAGTTTTATTAAATTCAAGAGATTGATAATTTTTATTTAACTATTTCTATAAATTATTTGATGGAAATTATAAAATAAATAATGAAACAAGTGCCCATAATTATTATAATTGGATGAAAATTGTTAAACTTCACCCATCTAAAAGAATAAGGTAATCTGTTTGGGGAATTTGAAATCCATGACCCAATGTTTTATCCATGTATTACCCGTTTTCCCCTTACCAAGGGGAAAAATATTTAACATGGTTATTTTTTATAATGATAAATAATAAATGGGAGCTATTTAAACAAATTCGAATCACATGATTTCAAATATGAGGTCCATTTTCATGATTCAATTTATATATGTCAAATAAATACATATTAATATAAGTGTGGAAAACGCAATGTAACCCATTTAAAAAATTGCATTTTAAAAAGATAACATGATTTATTCTTATACCATGTCAATAAAAACCCTTATAAGTTCTCTACATGTGATGAATCAGGTATGTACTCCAGAAAGAGAGATACGTGGAACACATCTAGAACATGGGATAGGTTCATTGGAAGTTCTATTTAATAAGAAACCATACCTAATCTATTGAGAATATTGAAAAGTAAAATATAAATAGAGATTATATTTCCATTATTTTATAACTTTTATAACCCTAATCTATAGAGAAGTTCAAACAAAAAACTTCTCACCAATCTTGAATACCAATTTCACATATGAGTGTGTGTATAATAATTATATTGATAGAAATATTTTATGATATGATATTGAATTATGCTTAATTTACATTCTATTTACCTACCTAACATAGATCCCAATTTATTTCATTATCCGACTTTATTTAATCACATTAGTATTCTACACTTATTTCCAAAGATGGTTTCATAAGGATCCATCTGAATGCTTTGGTAAAATCTATTGTTGTAAGAAAACTCAACTAGAGGAAAATATAGATTCCAACCACCATTAAAATACATAGAATAAATATCATCATTTCCATTTAGGATTGAATTTTTCTCCTAGACTGATCAATTTTTAGGAAGGAAATTACTACAGTAACTAATCTTTATATCCAAATACTGCTAAAAAATTATCCAGAAAATCATGGTAACCCTCAAATACAGATCAAATACAATCGATTATGGTACCCCATGAAACCTTACCACTTCATTACCATATATTATTGAAATATGATCTAGAGGGAAATATTATAGGACAAAAATTAATTATATAAATTTTTATGGTGGTTCACAACTAACCCAGAAGAATTATATACTTTAGACATTTTGTGAAGACCAATTACATTGTCCATAGTGATTTTTTAATCTATACATGTATATGGGTGGTGGTTATAATGCTACCATAAACTTTTATATGTTAGTATTATCATGCAAATATAATAAGAAACACGATTTATACTCTTAAATATCTATCGTCATGTCATCAGACTGGAAATACTCTTTCAAATCCCAATATATAATTTTACGTGTGGGATAGAAAAATAATGATAAAATACAAACCTCATTCAAAAACTCCATCTTTCAATCAGGTATGGATTAAACCAAAACATGGTTCATAAATAATATCATTCTATCACAACAATGTTTTTACACAGGAAAATTTCTAACCATTTTCTATATTTCCATATCTTCTGTCAATGTCTCATTAGTTCTCACATGGATAGATAGTTATACACTTTGTTTCCCAAGATATTATATATACACATACATTAACATTTCTAGATCTATACTATAAAGACTCATATATGTTGGATATTTTTTTATACTGCTCTAATATAATATAGAATTTTCCTTTCACATAATGGATCAGCCACCATGCTCTCTTTCCAAGGGATTTATGTATTGAGTAGTCATAGTTAGTAATCAAATCTAACCATATTCCCTATTTTATATTCATATCTTATTGACTGAATATTTAATTTGATAATTTATTGTCTATATATATTAAACTATCCATTCTCTATAAAGATAATTCTCCATTATTTTATTGTATGAAATACCATCGCTAACTCCAAATCAAGATATGAGTAATTTTTCACATGAACATCCAATTAGCATAATGCACAAGCTATCATAATACTATTATAAATAAGGAATAATCACAATCCCTTATTCAATAATTCACAATATATCAAAAACCTTATCCACTATAGAATATTGTTAGCACAAATGCATAGTCTAACCATCATGTCAATTCCTTGAATATTGTTTTTCATATTCATTGTTTCGAAATAACTTAGATCATATCATAGTGAACTTGTTGTGTGCAATATATATTGATGCGAAATATTCCACAATGAATTGATAATATCTATCGAATCCATGAAAATAGTGGATCTTAGTCATAGTGGTTTGTAAGGGAAAACATTTAATAACCTTCTCATATGATGTATCTATCGATAAAACCTCTCTTGATATTATAAGATCCAAATTTATAAGGTTTTATAACTAAAATTCACAGTAGGTAAAATTTTCATTTATTTTGTCATTAGTACACTCACAATGTGGTGATCATTATATTGTTTTATCAATGAATATATAATAATATCTCTTATAAAGGCTTTCGTAAACTAATCATTTTAATACATAACCAATCTATTCATTAAATCCAAAATAATAGAATGACAATTAGAGATATAAAAAAGAGTCAATATAATTTTTTTGTTTATATATTTTTTATGGAATTTGTATTTTTTTATATCCTCATTCTTAACCCTTAATTGATGATAACCAGAGTGAAGGTCAATCGAGGATAAGTATTTTTCTCCACATAGATGATCAAACAACTCATCAATACAAGGTAAGGGATAGAAAAATATTTATAGTGATCCTATTAGGTTATTAACAATCAATGAATAGTTTCATTGATCCATCATTATCCTTAAAAAATAACATGTTTTCT
Organism: Viscum album; assembly: GCA_963277665.1. Lineage (NCBI taxonomy): Eukaryota > Viridiplantae > Streptophyta > Magnoliopsida > Santalales > Viscaceae > Viscum > Viscum album. The sequence goes on from OY728162.1 coordinate 670,301,049, forward strand.
CGAATATTACAGACATGAAAAAATGAATCTTTTTTTCATGAATATCCTAGAGTTTCTTCTTAAATTATCTCAACTTATTAAATTCTATTCTATATATTTTGTTCAAAATGGGTGTGCCACTATGTATGAGTTCTATAGTAAACTAGTTATCAAGAATTAGTGGATGAGTGTGATACTCTTCTTGAACGAAACATGGAAATTCTTACACAATAATCTTATCTTCAATACTGAGTTTCTATCCAACCATCATATATAAACAACCGATCTGATTATGAATAAAAATCCCTGAAATGGATGTGGTATCTATAATAATATTTTATTTATCATTTCAATGTTAGACAATTATAGGTTGGTTTATAAAGTCAACAATTACTCCCCTTCTTCAATATTTGAATAGGGACTTATTTTAAGAAAATTATCCCATGAAAATGATAACATTAAATTCATCTAGAGGGTGAATAATGATATTTGCAGGAAGAACATTTCTACACACGTAAAATAATTAAAAACCACATACTTAAGATGTAATCAAACTACTATTATGGGTTTTCAATACTAATTTAAAATATAATATATGAGGTGTTGTTTTCAAATACTTAGAAAATTATTTAGACATAAATGAGTTAGTAGATTTAGAATCAAATGAGACATTACCATATTCTATGTCGATGTTACATTTACCTTTGACCACATCGTTATCATACCCATCATCTGCAATAGTGATTTCATTAGATTTCCCATTTTCATTAAGAGTAAAAGTTTTTTTATGTAAATCATCGTCATTTAACTTCATGTTTAAGATCTGGTTAATAAAATTTACAAACTCCTTGTATTTGAATCATTATATTATAGGTGGTACCTTAAGTGTTTATTTTTATCCTAAATTTCACAACTTCTTCCAATAAAATATGTATTCTATTTTCTGATGACCTTCCTTTCCACCCTTATTAATTTTACTATTCACCTTAATAAAATTTTAACGATGTCTCCTTCCACACATAAAACATAATGGAAAGAATGGATTATTCCAAACATGGTTTTTAGAAATTTGAGGTACATTAGATTCAATATTAAATTTCTTATCAGAACCATGATATTAAAGGTAAAATAAAATTTCTATTTCCACCAGCATATCACATATAACTATTTAATAATAAATAGTGAAGTCTCTTATGTATCACTCCATTTAAAGACATGGTTTTTATCGAATGAGGAATTGATAATCCTTAATTTGATGTTGTATCATAATTTTATAAGCAGACCTCTCATGTCTTATAAAATATTACCCATTTACGCAAATGGAATCCTCTTCTATTTCCCTCAACCCAAGGAGATCCTTTTCTATTTTGGTATGAAAAATATGTAAAACGTACATATTAAAAAAATATTCATCTATAATAATCCAACCATATAAATCCAATTTTTATTTCCTCATTTTCAAGATGAAATTATACTATTTATATACATCACATTTAAAATGACAGATAGAAAAAATTAATTTCAAATCATTGATCACCGGAGAATGAATCATTTCTTTAAAATGGTACAAATATATTGGTCATCACCTCGTGAATCAAAATATCCACTAAAAGAAGGTATAGTTTTTCACATAATTGACTTAATGGAACAATATCCACTATTTTCCACATTTTTAATATGAACATGATTCATGGATAGTTGAGGTTATTTATTGATTGAAATGATATGTTTTACTCAAAATCCCATATAATTTTTTTCTATGGTAAATAATAATTTCATTAACAATCACATTTAGTATTAAAAGTTTTTCTTCAAGTTTTTTACATTTACTTAAACCAAATAGCATAGTTTGAGAAACAATAATTATACATGGAAACAAAATAATCATATAAAAATATCATTAGTATGTCTAAATCAGGATACCTTGTTTTAAATCTGTGACCCATAGGTTTATCATAGGTCTTACAAGATCATCTTCTATTGAAATATTTCATAATTTATCATAAATTAAATGTGAATTTTCCAAAGATTATCCCTCAGAGGTGTCGAACATTGTATGTAGAAAGGTCACAATAATGATTCAATAGATTTATAGTCATGAAATTCTTAAGAAACTATTTTTGAGGTTTTTTTTCATAGATGATGCTATTCCAATACCACATTCACTTGTAGAATCATGATGATTATATTTTTCAAGGAAAAGCACACACCTTTCACTACCATAATGCAGGACACTATCCTATACATAATATTATCTAGAGTTTTCTCATTAAATATTTCTCATGATAGTTTTGAAAGGTAACTAAAACTTTCTCTGATACAATCTATAGAAACCTTTTTATTTCATATGTAAATATTACATCTTAATAGTTTAATAGTCACTACAAAATTTAAAATTCTACTATATTCATGTAGGTTTGTTGTGTTTGGAACCATAAATACATAAAAACGTATTTATAAGAGATAAACATCGTATCCCTATTAGGTATTCAAAAATATAACACATCCTATTCATATCATATTTAAAACCATTCATCACAACCTAATGAATGGAAATATACGAATTGGTTTTCTCATATACCCAGTATGGGTAATCAAGGGAGATATCAATGATAATATAAATATAAAATTAGAATACGGGTTATATAATATGATATTATTATTTTAAAACCATACCCATTATAGCATATATCATAATATTGAGTCCTGGAATAAATTGTGATAGTTCATATTACATGAATCATAATCGGGTCAACAATAATAAGACATGAGAATATAATAGTAGCATATTATCATGTCATAAAAGTTTGTCATTAAGTGTGGAACAATTATAATTATATAAATATTTTATCAAGGATACCTACAATTAAATTTATAACATGTTAAACATAGGTTAACTATATGTATAACTACATTTGGGTGGTGATAACATCATGTTTAACCAATTTCAGGATTATTATAACCTCTCGTGTATGCACTTATGGGATTGGGTAAACATAAAATATATAATTAAATCTCATAGAACATTAAAATTTATTAAATTATTTTTATTGGAATATAATTCTTTTCTCACCCATCACATAATCATGAATCCATTCAAGTGTATAACCAAACATTAGAATAACAAAAATTGTAACATAACTCATGCAAAAGAGAAAAGGATTCATTGATATTTCATCATCATAATCATAATCCTTCCATAGAAATAATAAATATGGTATCATTAGATCATTCCCCTAGTAAATCCAATTAAACATAAAATTATGTTATTATTGATGAAAAATCCCTTTAAAATATCAATTGAATATTTTTTTGAAGAAAATACTTTTATTTTTATTTTTAAATAACATATTAAAATTGAATATTTTCAAAAAAATTAAGCTAAATATTTTCATTGAAAATAAATATTAAAAAGTTGTAAATTATCATGAAATGACTAAATTTTTTTCATGGTGGTAAATTCTATTCATGCCATGTATGTTTAAACAATGATTTCTTTCACATTTTTAGTAAAAAAGATAAAAGTAATTTTTCAAAAAATGAAATGAATTTCCTTTTTATTTTTTTTAAATAAAAAATATTGTTAAATAAGAATTTTAAAAAATAATTAGATACTAATAAAAAATTCTTGATTTATTGTTGAAATAAATGACATGGTATAAAAATTAATATTTACTTAAGAGAAAAGAATTTTTTTTATAAAAAATGTAAATTGGGTCCATTGAATATATAAAGGTGGAAAACATAAAATAAATAACTTATTATCAATAATTAAACATATGGGAAGAAACTAAATGTTTTTTTGAATAAGATCATATAATTCATTTCAATGGGAATTCATTAATAAATAGTCTTTATTTAAATGAGACTAAAACATAAATCACATACATCAAGCTTGTATTGATTCCAATACACTCTAAAATCTTGTATAATAAATCAAAATTTTTTATAAATTTATACTACAGTTACATGTATACATATTATATCAGATATTATCTACTTATAATATTTCATTAAAAAATTATTAATAATTAATTATTAATATAATCATTTGAGGGTGTTAACTATTTCTTTTTTCAAGGAAATTTTTTGGTAGTTCTATTTATTTCAATTTTATAATGGTACCATAATATACTGAATTATATTTATTATATATACACTATATAACTAATTATATACATATTTATAATCCTCAATAATATTTTTGTAGAGAAAAAAAATTACATTGTTCATGGGGAGAGTATGTCGTACAGAAGAAAGAAAAATATTTTTACTTTTCGACAAATGGAAAAAAATAAAGATAAATAATAATTCATTGGATTTCTACCCTTTCTCTTCTATGCGTTCTTCATATTCTTCTCGGGGCGATGAACAACAGATCGTTGTGCATCCATTATGCGACACAATGATCCCCAATTGAGGAATCGACACCACAGTGATCTCATGGAGGTGAAACGATGGTTTTAGCGGATGATTGGGAGCAGATTGGGAGATATTTCATTTTTGGGCATTTTTGTTCGGATGGATCATTGGAGGTTTTTGACCTGATCGAAGGACTGAAAACACCCGATTCAGTGTTCGTATAATGGGACGAACCAAGCCCTGAAGCATCAGGATGAATAGACGAGAGATCACAGATCCGGATGATCGGCCGAAGCGCGAGGAAGAAGAAGACATTTTGAAAAATTGCCGACTACATGGCGTATAGTATGGGCTACACGGCGTGTGTTCGTCGGCGGATCACCTGGAGTTTACTCGGGGATTACACAGACACGCGTTGGGTACACGGCTAGGGACACGGTGTGTGTACCCCTCCCCGGCCAGAACCAGCCAGATACATGGGATACCCCGTGTACTGGTACACGGGCAGGCAACACGGACGAACACCGTGTATGTGCAAACGGTCAGGGTACACGAGTGTTTTCCAGCTGACCAGACATGACATGTTCTTTGACTTACACGTCGTGTATATGCTTTCCTAAATGACTTTGATTCCAGAAATGGGCCGTTTACACGGGCACTACCTCGAGTCAGGGAACATAGCGTGTAATCCTACTACATGCCATATAGTTGAGTTTTACACACCTTGGATAGATGACAGGGGCCGTTACAAGGGCAGTACCCGGTGTTAAGGAACATGCTGTGTAACCATACTACAGGTCGTGTATCCTATTTTAAATGGCTTGGGCCAGTTTCCTTCTATGATGTGGACTGGTTTCCTTAGGGTTCATCCCCTTGGTCATTCTCCTAGAGGTTTCTGGTATTATTTATTACATACAAGAGTATGATCCCTTTAGTAGGACTTCCTATATAGAGTTGTAGGAATCCCCTCTATGATATTTAGAGCCGGATCCTCTATTCATCCCAGGAACCCTAGGTAGAGTTCATAGTATCGATATGACCAACTTCACCCCGGCATCGATCCTCTACTTAGTGGATTAGTTCAAACTGAGTTTTTGGTATCACCCCATAGCTATAGGTTGTGATCCTCATCTAAACATCGTATTCTCAAGTACATATGGTGTGTGTTCTCCCAGAACGAGTACATTGTCTTTCTATATTTAGACTTAAAGAGTGTGATCTCCTTGTTAACTGCTTATTTGAAATCCTCAATCTGGATCCTAGTGGTGGTATTCGCGATAGTCGATCATGTATGAGTATATCTGGATATTCTTGTTATTTGTTCTGCATATATATACTGTGTGGATATGACTATATCTTTCCTTTATGGTATTTTTTCTTGTTGTATTTCCTTTGTGGTTTCGGGGTGTCCTACTGGGTATTGTTATACTCACCCCTGCATGGGCTTTGCCCATACGTGTCGCGTCTTGTGCTGACGAGCGAGCTTTTGGCTGGATTCTAGGAAGACCAAGAATGCATAGTGCTCAGGGATATCAAATAGTCCGAGGTGTGTTCCTACGACTACAGATTTCAGTCCCAGTACTTTTCATTACAGTTTGGACTTTGTTATAGAATCTCTTTTAGAGGTATTATACTTTTGGCCCAGGGTTTTAAATTATTGAACTTTACCTTCCTATCATACAGTGTTGGTCAGGTTTTTAGTGTATGCGTGCATTTCCATTTTTAGTAGTTTTTAATTTTCAGCTTTGTGGGCTTGGAGATGTGTGTGCGTGTGTAAAGGTGTATATGAAATGCCTCCCATGTTATTGATATGCCTACTTGGTGCTAGTCACCAGCCCCTGGCCTATTGGAGGCGGGCTTGGGGAGTGGTTGCTTAGGCCCCACTGGGATGGGTCGTGACAGAGTGGTATCAAAGGTGGTCAGTTCTACCTTAGGACCGAGAGTCTGTGAGTTGGTTTTGGGAAACAATGTTAAGTGTTCCGTGTTTGGATTTCAGGCCAGAGACCCCAGTGTTGGTGCGGGCAGCTGACATATCCATACACCAGGACTCTGATAACATTATTTTCGACTTAGAATAGTAGAACAATAGTTTTAGGGGGAAAGTAAAGGTACATGCATCATATAGGAATGAGTTGTGGTTTCCATGTCCTTCTTGAGTCATCTCTTCAGATATACTAACTGACTGAGATACATCTTCTTTCTTTACAGGATGCCACCGCGACGCGCACCCGCTATGATCCAACAGCTCGATCACGAGGATGACCCCCTCAGTGAAGAATCTTTGATACAAGGACCAGATCCCCCATCTTTACCTTCGGGTGGCATGCTAGTTGTTCCACCACATGTGGAGGAGTGTTTAGTGCCTACTGTACCAATGGAGGAGGAGCGCACGCTCAATGCACTCCACAAGTTTCAGAGACCGAGTCCCCTCAGGTTTCGGGGAGAGCGTGACCCTCAGGCTGTAGAGGACTAGCTTGAGGTAGTGACCAGAGTCTTCCATTTGGTCACGACACCAACAGACCAGATGGTGATCCTGGCAGCGAGCCTTCTGCAGGGCTAGGTAGGATGATGGTGGAATTTGGTTATCCAGACCCATGATGAGGCGACTCATTCATGGTCAATGTTTGAGAGTCTCTTTAGAGAGGAGTTTTCACTGGTTACCCTGAGAGCAGTACGTATACATGAGGTTCTTCAGATCCAGCAGGGGACCATGACGGTGGCTGACTATTCATCGAGGTTTACCAACCTCTCATGGTACTCGATGAATATGGTCAGGGATCAGTACTTTAGAGCTCGAACATTTGAGCGGGTCTTGTGCAAAGACATACGATCTAGCATCATCCCTATGATCATTCCTACTTATATGGGGATACTCGAGCGGGCTTTGGTGGTCAAGAGATTCTTGGCAGAGTAGAGACAGCCGATAGTTTTCAGTGGTGAGCGAGATGACGCAGAGACCTCGATAGCAGGGAGCCGACGTTAGGGACCCAGGCATGGGAGACGTTTCCAGAGGAGATCCCAGAATAGGGGATCTGCTGTACAGGGTTCACAGGGCGCATCCAGCCAGCCTCAAGAGAGGTGATGTTACTCATATGATGTCAGTGGACATCTCACCCGAGATTGTCCAACCCGTCGTACTACCGACACGGGAACAGTGGATGGACCACTGAGGAAAAGGCAACGTGTGGAGCAGACAGATCTGCGGGGTGACAGATGTGGTAGTGGAGATGGGAGAGCAGCTAGAGTTGGTTTTCATTTTGACCTTTTACCACCACCACCCCCAAGAGGTCCACCCCAGGCTCAGGGAGCTGGTGGGTAGAGGGAGGGACAACTGCAGGCTGTGGAGGCTTATGACCCAGGTACTCACGGAATGATTAGAGGTACAATCTATGTCTTTTCTACTTTGTCTTCCATACTGATAGACACAGGTACTAGTCATTATATTTTGGCTTCATATCATGTTCGAGACGTTGAGATTCTTGTTGAGTCGTTGACTCGACCCTTACGCTTAGAAACACCGATTGAAGAAGATTCTGAGATCACACACCTTTGCATACATTGTGACCTGACCCTTGGAGGTGAGAGTTTCTGTTGGAACATCTTGGTGGTAGCATTGAGGCCTTACGATTTCATTCTTGGTATGGAATGGCTATCCACGGTGCATGCCTAGATTGATTGGTTTAGGCGAAGGGTGCGATGTGTCTGCATTGATGGGACGAGGTTCTCCTTCGTCGGTTAAAAGGAGACCCAGATAGCATAGGTTGGACTCGTGCATAGGATGGTACATCCGATTTCATATCAGTTGGCTACCCAAGCCCTTGGCACAGCAGATGTTACGATTTTACAGTTTCCAGCAGTAGTGGATGAATACGAGGATGTCTTTTCAGAAGTTGTCCTTGGGCTAACTCCCCGCCATGAGATATATTTTGGCATTGAGTTGCAACCCAGGACGACACCAATATCAACATCATCATATCAGATGGATCTTGCAGAGCTTCGTGGGCTGAGGGTGCAGCAGGAAGACTTGAAGAAGAAGGGATTCGTGAGACCTAGTGTCTCACCCTAGGCGGCCCCAGTGTTGTTTTCCAAGAAGGAAGATAAGAGCTTGAGGCTGTGTGTGGATTTTCGGTGCTTGAATTAGGTGACTATGAAGAACCGGTATCCACTATCGAGAATCGATGACCTCTTCGACTAGTTAAAATGTGAACGATGTTTCTCTAAGGTCGATCTATGATCAGGCTATCACCAGTTGTGAGTACGGGATGAGGATATACCGAAGACGGCTTTTAGGTGTCTCTACAGTCACTATGAGTACGTGGTGATGCCCTTCGGAGTGACGAATGCCCTGACAGTGTTTATGGGACTCTTGAACTGGATCTTTCATCCCTATCTAGATCGGTTTGTAGTGGTCTTCATCGATGACATCCTGGTGTACTCTGCATCCGTGGAGGAGCCCGCGAGGCACCTAAGGATGGTTCTGGATACACTTCGAGAGCACTATTTGTACAGGAAACTCTCAAAGTGTCAATTCTGGATACAGGAGGTCCAATTTTTGGGAAACGTTATCTCAAAAAATGGTGTATTAGTGGACCCAACCTAGGTAGAAGTAGTGTTAGCATGTGAGCCACCCCAGAGCATGACGGAGGTTCGGAGTTTCCTTGGGTTGGAAAGCTACTATCTGAGATTAATTCCTGATTTCTCTAGGATTTCAGCACCCATTAGATCTTTGACACGAAAGGAGCAGCCTTTCGTGTGGACCAAGAGATGCTAGCAGGCTTTTCAGCAGTTGAGACAGAGTCTGACGAGCGCTACAATCTTGAGATTACTGGAGGAGGGTGTCGATTAAGTATTGTTCTGCGACGCATTAGGAACCAGGCTTTGTTGTGTCTTGATGTAGAATCAAGCAGTGATTGCCCATGTCTCATGTCAGTAGAGGCCACACGAGAAGAACTACGCGACCCATGATCATGAGTTGGCAGCGGTAGTATTCAAGTTGAAGATGTGGTGGAACTACCTGATGGGCGAGCGATTTATCGTCTACTCTGATCATAAGAGTCTCATATATATCTTTTCTCATAAGGATCTGAATTTGAGACAGAGGCAATGGCTTGAGTTCCTCCAGGATTACAACTTTGAGATCCTTTATACTTATGGGAAGGTGAACATTGTGGAAGATGATCTTAGTAGGAAATCGAGTTCGTAGTTGCAAGATGAGGCGATGAGGCAGTTAACCTCTTTATAGTTATATTTCGTGGATAGTGATGAGGGAGCGTATCTTCAGTCGATGGTTGTTACTCCACCACTCTTACAGCGAGTCAGGGAAGAACATCTTGAGGATGCGAGCTGTGAGACATTATGTGCTCAGATATCCACAGGTGATGCCGCTGATGGATATTCAAAATGTGGGGAGCACGTTCTCCTTTTCAGAGGGCGCACCATAGTACTAGTGACGTTGTAGGAGGAGGTTATGAGAGAGTACCATACATATCCTTTCGTTGTGCATCCAGGAATGGAAAATATGTACCCGGACCTCTGACGTCAGTTCTGCTGGCCAGTAATGAAGAAGAGTGTGGTAGAGTTTGTTCCTCAGGGCCTTAATTGTCAGCAAGTAACTGCTAAGCACCAGGTGCCAGCAGGTTTGACTCAGACCCTTTAGGTGACAGAGTGGTAGTGGGATGGGATATCCATGGACTTTGTGATAGGTTTACCACGTACATTTAGGGGACGTGATGCCATATGGGTGATCGTTGACCAACTCACCAAGTCGGCCCACTTCGTAGACATACGGGAGCAGAGTTCAGTAGATAGCTTGGGACGCCTCTACGTGCAAGAGATAGTTCAACTTCATGGAGTGCCATCCACGACCGTATTATATCGTGATCCTCGCTTCACATATCGGTTTTCGAAGGGATTGTAGGAAGATTTTGGGACTCAGTTACACCTGATCATAGCATTCCTTCCTCAGACTGAAGGTCATATGGAGCGGACCATCCAGGTTCTGAAGGATATGCTAAGAGCTTGCATACTTGACTTTGGTCGTAGATGGGAGGATCACCTGCCACTGGTGAAATTTTATTATAACAACAGTTATCATTCCTCTATTGGTATGGAACCATTTGAGGCTTTTTACGGACGGCCTTACAAGTCACCACATGGTGGACTGACCCAGGAGAGTCAGCACTCATGGGGCCAGAGATAGTGTGATCTACTATAGAGAATGTGTAGGTCATTAAGGAGCAGATTAAGACTGCACAGAGTCGGTAGAAGCCTTATGCGGACTAGAGACGGAGGCCCTTGGAGTTCGAGGAGGGAGACCATGTGATCCATTAGGTCTCCCCTCGGCGAGGATTGCGGTGATTTGGCCTAGGTTGAAAGCTATCTCTGAGGTTCATCAGCCCTTTTCAGATTTTGAGTAGAGTTGGCGAGGTGGAATATCTCTTGGCTCTACCCCCTCAAATGGACCGAGTACACAAAGTCTTCCATGTTTCACAACTATGGATGTACGTGCATGATCCATCACACGGTATCGACTGAGGCAAGTTAGAAATCGATAATGGAGCAACCTTAACTGAGTACCCAATGGAGATCGAGGATCGGCAGGAGAAGATCCTTTTTGGGTGAGCTATCCCCTTGGTGCGTGTCCGGTGGTAGCACGAGAATCTCCAGGAGAGAACATGGGAGCGGGAGGCTCAGATTCGTGTGTAGTACCGACCAATTTTTGAGTATTCTTTGTTTTGGCTTTTAGGGGTAGTAAAATCCCTATGGTGGGTGTGATGTAATTTCTCGAATTTCACCATGTTTTTTTATATGGAATTATTTCAAGACCGGGAATTGAGACATCGCGCAGTTCTGAGGCCTGGTGAGCCCGGAACCGATGCTTGAATTTAATTAAATAATTAAATTTTGTGTGTGTGTGGTTTTCATGAAAAAGATTAATAACACCTGAATAGGTGCTCGGATCAGAAATCCAGGGGCGCCGTTGCATCCAGATCGTAGAGTTTACCATGAAAGAGAACTAACATCGGCTGGCACAGGTCGGTGGAGAAATCGGGTTTTTGGATGTAACCGTTATAAAATATTTTATTAAAATATTTTATTAAATCCTTGATGCAATGAATTCCTTTTATTATTTTAAATAGAGATTTCGCAGGGGATGACGAAACGACAACCAGATCGTATCCATTGAATGCCGCAAATCCATGTAGGATGGTTAATTTGTTATTTCTTCCCTGTTCTAGATTTCAATGACAAACACGGACTAATCAACGAACAGATTAGCTCGTGGATCGATCGTTCTTGCTAGATGGGATTCTGCGTGGATTTGGGGAATTGAATCCATGTTGATCTATTGTTGTTGATTTTTCTACTCCGTTTAATCCTATTAATGGGAGAGGATCAATGCTGTGATAAGTGACGGTGGAGTTTCGTTCCTAAAACTTGTATCTTCGGATTTCTCCCCTTTCTCTTCTGTCCGTTCTTCGTGTTCTTCGTGGGGCGATGACCAATAGATCTCTGCGCATCCTTTCTGTGACTCGACGATCCGAAATTAAGAAATCGACACGACGGTGATCTCCCGGAGGTGCGACGACGGTTTTGATGGACAATTCGGAGCGGATCAGAAGATATTTTGTTTTTGGGAATTTTTTTCGGATGGATCGTTGGAGGTTTATAACCCGATCAAAGGACTGAAAACACCCGATTTGGTGTTCGTATGTTGGGACAAACCAAGCCCTGAAGCATCAATATGAAAGGACAAGAGATCGAGGATCTGGAAGATCGGCCGAAGAACGAGGAATAAGACAACGTTCTGGAAAAATGCCGACTACATGGCATGTAGTATGGGCTACACGGCGTGTAGTATGGGTTACACGACGTGTGTTCGTCAGTAGATCACTTGGCGAGTACTCTGGGAGTACACGAACATGGGTTGGGTACACGACCAAGGACATGACATGTGTACCCATCCCTGGAGAGACCCGGCCAGATACATGGGATACCCCGTGTACTGGTACACGGGCTGGCGACACGGACATACACCGTGTATGGGCATACGGCCAGGGTACACAGGTGTTTTCCAGTTGACCGAACACGACATGTTCTTTGACTTACACGATGTGTATATGATTTCCTACATGACATCAAATCCAGAAATGTGCCATTTACATGGGAAGTACCCGATGTGAGGGAACACAGCGTGCTATCCTTCTACAGGCCGTGTAGTTGAGTTTTACACAACTTGGACGGATGACACGAGTCGTTACACGGGCAGTACCAGGTGTCAAGGAACATGGCGTGTAACCATAATACAAGCCATGTAACCTATTTTACATGGCTTGGGAGGGTTTCCTTTTGTGACTTGGACTAGTTTCCTTAGAGTTCGTCCCCTTGCTCATTCTCTTGGAGGTTTCTGGTATCGTTTCAGACATACAAGAGTATGATCCCTTAAGCAGGACTTCCTGAATAGAGATGTTGGAATCCCATCTGTGAGACTTAGAGCCGGATCCTGTATTCATCCCCGAACCATAGGTAGAGTTTTTCGTATCAAAGTGACCAACTTCACCTGGTCTCCAATCCTCTAATTAGCGTATTAGTTCAGACAGAGTTGTTGGAGCCACCTCATAGCTATTGGTTGTGATCCTCATCTGAACATTGTCTTTATATATCTCCCTCTCTTTATACATAGGATTTTTTTCTCCTTGTTATGTTCTTAGTGGAAATCCTCGAGCTGGATCCTAGTGGTGGTATTTGCGATAATCGATCGTGTATGAGTATATCTGGATATTTCTGTAATATGTCTGGTAGACATATACTGTGTGGAGATGACTGTATCATTCCTTTGTGGTATTTTCCCTTGTTGTATTTCCATTGTGGTTTTGGGGTGTCCTACTGGGTATTGTTAAACTCACCCCCGCACTGGCTTTGCCCGCATGTGTCATGTCCTGTGCAGACGAGCGAGCTTTTGACTTGATTCTAGGAGGACCAGGACCAGACGGTGCTCAGTGAGATCGGACATGCCGAGGTGTGTTCCTACGGCTACAGATTGCAGTCCCAGTACCTTTCATTATAGTTTGGACTCTGTTACAGACTCTCTTTTGGTGGGCTTGTACTTTGGGCCCTGGGTTTTACATTATTCTACATTACATTCCTGTCGTACTCTGTTGGTCGGGTTTTTAGTGTATGCATGCATTTCCATTTTTAGTAGTTTTTACTTTTCAGCTTTGTGGGCTTGGAGATTTGTGTGTGTGTGTGTGTGTATAGGTGTATAGGAAATTTCTCCCATGTTAGTGATATGCCTACTCGGTGCTAGTCACAAGCCCCTAGCCTATTGGAGGCGGGCTTGGGGAGTTGTAGATCGGGCCCCACTGGGACGGTCATGACAACATATATTTGTGAAACATTCCTGGTTAATCTAGGAAAAAATTATGAATAGTTATATATATAAACTTGATCTAGTTCAGGGATCTAGTTATTATGTTTTAAATTAGGTTCTTGTAAGTGGATTACTCTCCAGTGAAGTAAATTACAACTCTTTCATGGTTATAACCACTTTCTTAATCCCTCTATGTTTTTATGTTTTATTTTACTACATGATTTAACATTACATGAAAATTTATTTATTTTTGATAAGTTATTTCCAAATATGAATGCAATATATTATTTGATTATTATCAATTATAAAAGATATATATATATATCAATTATTTTGGGTTAATAAAATTGATTCCAAAGTTAATATGATATAAAATTATTTAAAAATACCTTTTTATTTGGTCTTTGAGAAAATATTTCATATTATGAAATAATATATACCTACAATATTTCTTAACAATTACTATATTTTAAATCGATTTGAATAAAAAATATAATTTTTAAAATTTGTATATTTTATTTTGAGCTAAATTAGCCCCCCATCAACATTACACTAGGACCAACAGTAACCATAAACATTACGTGTTTTTAATTATCCACCCAATTGAGTCAAGTATTTGTGTTAATCAAGAATATTTATATGGGTTATTTTTATTCAAAACGTTAGCAGGGTTCATTTGATAAATAAATTAATGTAGAATAATTTTTTTAGCTCTTTTAAATTAAAAATGAATTATTTAAAATTTATACTAAAAAATAGTTTTTTGTTTAGACCCATCACCAATTAATCAGAAAAAAATAACTCATTAATTTACATGGATAGTTTACACATTTAAAAATTTACTATAAATAATTTATCCACTAATCATTGATCAATAAATATAGTTTTAATTTTAATTTATTTCTAATTATATAAAAATTCACTTTTTTTTATATAGAGATATTTATTATATAAATAATGTGTTGTGTGAACATATTAGCTATATTTTTGAAAGATAACTCTTATTCAACACCCCAAACTAAATATATATATTTTTTAGAAATAATCATTCATATAACTGCACCATAACGTAATTTCTGATTTTAAAATATTCAACAGAAGCTTCAATTCATAATACGAAAAAAATGTTCCATAGCCTATATTATTCTATAAAAAATATCACATAATTATTCCTAAAACCATATAAAATCACCATCACACACACATGAGTTGAAATAAGATCGTGCAATTTGTTTCTAGGGAAGGTTGGGTAAAGATTCATATTTGGTAAGTGACTTCATAAATAGGTTGTTCTGGGATTATAAGGGCTCAGAACGGTAGAATTTAAGGTTAGTCTAAATTAATATTTTCTTTATAAAAAATATATATTATGGACCAGAATAATTTTTCAATCATCTTTGTAACGCCCCGACCCCAGTTACCCAAAGTTGGTGCATTATTACATAACATTGGCATGATCATAAAAAAGATCAAATCTCGAAAGACCGATTAGTTTAGTAGCCTTGGAAACAATAGATATTTTAATAAAGTTTTACAATACATCATAAAATGAAAACTACAATAATATAGTCTCCATAGTCTACACTCTTATCCCCTCATACTATCCCAGCAGGTCATTCATAAATTACTTCTTCACCTCCAGGGAAAAATAAAACATAGAAAAGGGGTGAGCTCAAATGCCTAGTAAGGATAACAAAATAGTGGAAACATTCGTAAATAAGAATAAACATCCGAGGAAATGTATAACTAAAAAAAAGCCTTTTAAAATTGAACATCAACATATTATGGAAAAAATAAAATGTAATAATGCCATTTACTTATTCACATGGATATTCTACTAATTGAATAATCACATGCAATATCAATAACGACTTTCATAATAATGGAATGCATAATGCCAGACTATCATAACCACATATACAAGGTCTCGTGCCAAGACTACAAATAATATTTTGTCAAGGCCTTATTCCAAGACACTATTTTGTCTCATGAGACCTACCGATGCATCATGGAGCTATAGCAGCCTCCACCCATCACATATTAAGTCCAATGCATTCCCATATGAAAAGGTTTAAACATAACATAAACATTCATATTAAAACTAGTATATGAAATTTAAATACGTAATTTATAAACCATGAATGGTATAAAAATAACACATCCATAGTCAAACATATCACAAAACCTTAAATACAATACAGAAGTTTTGTATCATAATAAATCAACTTCAAATAAGCGTAAAATCCATCAAAGGATGTTGACATAGATGAAATCAAAACATTTTTTAGCGAAATATCTCTTTTTATTTTGAAATCATTTAAGAGTCATATATTTATAAAATAAAACATTTTCTTTGAGAATATACTTATAAGCTTGAAAGGTAAGCTTCGACGATTTTACAATGGCAGAAAATAGCCGCACCCTCCAAATAAGTTGAAAAAAAACATTCTTACCTCAATTCTGTGAAAAAGGTTAAAAAGGACCTTGTTTGGAAAAGGACAGAACAATTCCTTTATAAACCTCTTATAAAAAGTCAAGAAAGGGTATAAATGAATTTAACCCATATTTTTGTAAATAATAAAAATGTTTTGAAATACATTTTTAAGAAACATGGATGTGGATCATAAAGAAATCCCAGTAGATTATTACGTACAAACAACCTCAGATAATGAAGATATTGCGAAATAAACCCTTACCTTGCACTTTTACTTTGTTGGGGTAGGTAAAACTCCTGTATAGTGGTGAAATAATTGTTATTAAATTATAAAAGAATCATATACATTAATATGATATCATATATTATCTTTTAACATTGATTTGTTAATAATATCTTAGTATTATCGTTGTATCGGGTTTTAACTTACTCGTTTTCTTTTATATGTTTTGTTATGTAAGTCGTGATTGTCATGGATAGGTTGTATCTTAATAATATCTAGAATGTTATCAAGTCCTTAGATACTATTATTAATCATAAAATGAGAATTAGACTTGAATGGATACGATGGAGAATGAATCTCATCGCGTTCGTGGAGATGGAAGTCCGTACGTACACATGAGCGATACTATCATTCTTTTGATATTAAAATAATATATAATTAGATGGTATATCATATATACAGAATCATTATCATGTTATATTTATTATTTACATGAATTACAAATCATTATTATACCCATCCAAATAATAATATATTGAATAACAATTACACCACGACGTGGAGATGGTAAGCCGTACGTATGCACGTATGGTGACATTTCGTTCAAAGGATGGATAGAATACTGAATATGGTTGTAACATATTTATAATAACATCACAGTATATATAAGATACTGGAGTTATTATTTTATAATGGTAATAACAAATAAAGAATAAGTGGAAGAAGAAAGGAACATGAAAAAGTGTGGTGAAAACATTACCTCTTCTTCAGGTTCTTCCTTTTGATTTGAACAAAAGGGCTCCTTAGGTTGGCTTTCTAACTAAAGTAATGCCTCTAGGATTAATTTACGGAAGTTGATAGAGTATTCGGGTAGGGTTTTTCAAACCAAAAGGCTTTGAAGGTGTGAATTAATGAGAAGGAGGAGTGCCCTTTTATAAGAGTGGTGAGGGGCACCTTGGGAAAAGCTAGAAATATTATTTTATAATAAATTAATATTCGGTTTCTAATGGCTCCAATGTGGATTATTTAAAGGTTAAGGTGGGTATGGGTTGAAAACAACTCAAAAAGTAGGATTTAGACAAGTTTGGGTCACAATATTAACCTTATAATTAAGTATCAACTCTTAGTTAATTAGTTTCACTTTTACAATATCTCTTTATATGTTTATATTATATGGCTAATAAACATACTATATACATAAAAGAGACCCCCAAGTGGTCCTTTAATGACACACCTATCATGATATAAGTCTTTTGGCCGAACCTTCGATTTTTAAGAATTTAATATCAATTAATAATATAATATTTGTTTTAAAAACTCTTTTATGTCAATTTTGACACTATTCAATAGTTGATTTTTGTAAAAATCATAAAAGAATTATTACTTCAAAAAAAGTTAATTAAATAATTCCTAACATGTAATATTAACTTATAAAATTATTTTAATTCATAAAAAGTATCAAATTATATTTATTTACGTATTTATAATATCAATTATTTGAATTTTTCTATATTATGGTAATTAATGCATCATCATTTTGTCATAAATAAATTAAATTTTGTATTGTCTAAAAATTATAAATAAATTATTATTATGTATGAAATAGTTTTAGCTTTCTAAGTATTATTTATAGTTGAAAATCCAACATATATAACCCTATGTAGAAATTGTTTTTCTAAAAGATATAAGCTTATGTCATTTTTGTATTTATTTTAACTTAATTGATATAAAGTGTCATTATCACAATCATGTGGCTCCATGGGGTCCACAAATCGACACTAAGATGCCTATGGTCGGACTTGTATCAACCAATAAGGTTAGGACACGTTTTAGGGTAATTTGTTATTATTATAATGTTATTTTTTAACCCTTATTTACCGGATTTACTCTTTAACCATGGTAAATAAAATATTTACCGAAGTAATTATTCAAAATGTCTAAAAATAAAAGTTACCTATTTACACAATTTGAAAATCCTGATTCCAAATATGGAATACATTTTTCCAAATTCCAAACACAGAGGTGGCAGAAATTAAATTAAAATTAATTACCGCTGTCAAACCAAAAAGCGTGTTTTTACGATATAATAACTATCAAAAGATTGATACTTGTTTATGTCCGGTTTAATTGTGAAATTATGTCCAATGACCAAAAATATATTAAATTTTAAAAATATATTCTAAATATACTTTAAAACCACCTAAATTAGTAAGTTATCACTATTAATTATTTTGATTAATAAAGTTGTTTTTAATAAAAAATTTAGTAATTTTCACTATTCATCAAAATATTGATGTTATCTGAAAAGTGCCAAAATTTCACCTTAGGATAAATTCGATACTCCGAATCCAAAATTGAAGTCCATTTTGAGAGATAAAATTTATAAAATTTCAAAAATTAGGTATTACTATTCATAACGGCTAGTTTGATTGGTTGTGATGTGTTAAAACTCGATGTTGCGTACAGCACACGCTATTGGATTATTCAAAGAGAAGCGTAACGTAGAATCTTGGGTTGTTACATTATACCCTCCTTCAAATAATTTCGTCCTAGAAATTTCTAGAATACTACTGCATGAAAAGACTTGGGTGGTTCTTCATCATAATGTCCTCGGGTTCCCACGTTGCCTCTTCCATCTTATGGTTTCTCCACAAGACTTTTACCAGATGAGTTGTCCGGTTTTTCATTACTTGTTCTCTCGTATCAATAAATCATGACGGGCTCTTCGCAATAAGACATATCGGGTTCGAGTTCTAATTCCTCATAGGTGAGTACATGCATTGGGTCAGGCATCTATTTCCTCAATAGAGATACGTGGAACACATCATGAACTTTGGAGAGACTTGGCGGCATTGCCAATCGGTAAGGTATAGCCCCAATTATTTCTATAATTTCGAAAGGTCTGATGTACCTGGGAATTAGTTTACCTTTCTTACCAAAACGTATGACTCCCTTTCATGGAGTTACCTTCAGGAAAACATGATCACTGACTTGAAATTTCAAATCCTTCCTTCGATTATCATCATAGCTCTTCTGCCTACATTGAGTTGCTTGGATATGGTTTTGGATTACCTTCACGTTTTCCTTTGTTTCCTCCACCAGTTCTGGAACTACATGTTTTCATTAACCAACTTCATCCTCACAGGTTGGTGTGCGACATCTCTTTCCATATAACGCTTCATATGGTGCCATGTTAATACTCGAATGCAAGCTATTGTTATAGGAAAATTTTACCATAGGTAAATATTGATCCCACATACCCTGAAAGTCAAGTGAGAAGGATCTCAACATGTCTTCTAAGGTTTAAATAGTTTGTTCTGATTGTCCATCTGTTTGAGGGTGGTAGGCAGTGCTGAAATGAAGTTCAGTATCCAAGGCTTTCTGAAGGCTTTTCCAGAATCTTGAAGTAAAACGGGGATCACGATCAGAAACAATCGATAGGGGTATTCCATGATGTTTCAAAACTTCATCAATATATAGTCTTGCTAGATGTTCCAATGGTATATCTTCTCTTATAGCAAGAAAATGTGATGACTTGGTAAGACGATCAACAATAACCGATACTGCATCATTCCTTCTAGGAGTCTTTGGTAGTCCCATGACAAAGTCCATCATGATATTATCTCATTTCCACTCAGGTATGTGAAGAAGTTACAATACTCCACCAGACCGTTGCCTTCCAACTTTCACTTGTTGAAAAACCATACATCTTGACACAAAATCGGAAATCTCTGTTGTCATGTTATCCCACCAAAAATTTTCCTTCAAATATCTATACATTTTGGTGCTCCCAGGGTGTATAGAGAAATTGGAACTATGAGCATCATCCAAAAATTCCCTTTTTAAATCAGGTATATCAGGAACACAAAGTCTTTTCCCGAATTTCAATATTCCTTCTTCATACACAAAGTCTCTCAATCTCCCATCATTCACAAGCTTTAATCTTCTTTTGAAATTCTTCATCATCGGTCTGAAAACTCTTAATACTTTCTAGTAAAGATGGTTTGCCAACCATTTGAAAAATAATTGATGTTTCGCCTTCCCTGGTAATTCCCGTGTCCATCTTCACAAGATCCATGAAAATTGGATCCCTTTCAATTCTCATATTGTTCAAAATTCTATGATCTTTTATGCTCAAAGCATATGCCACCTTGTTTTCCTTCCCCTTGTGGTAGTGTATCGTGCAATCATAACCCTTGAGTAATTCAATCCATCTCCTTTGCCTCATATTGAGTTCTTTTTGTGAGAAAATATACATCAAACTCTTGTGATCAGTATAAATCTCACATTTTTCACCATAGAGGTAGTGCCTCCATATCTTCAAAGCAAAGATCATAGATACTAACTCGAGATCATTAGTAGGATTGTTTTGTTCATGAATTCTCAACTGTCGTGATGCATAGGCAATAACCCTATGATTCTGCATAAGTACACAACCCATTCCTCTCTTCGATGCATCACTATAAATAACATGCCCATAATTCCCCGATGGTAGAGTCAATATAGGAGCATTGACTAATCTTCTCTTCAGTTCTTCGAAGAATTATTCACACTCTTTTGTCCAAACAAATTTAGCCCCTTTACGTGTGAGCTTTGTTAATGGGTTAGCCTTCCGGGAAAAATTCTGAACAAAACGTCGATAATAACCTGAAAAACCAATAAAACTGCATACCTCAGTTATACTCGTAGGTGCTGGCCATTCTTGGATTGCCTTGGTCTTAGAAGAATCAATAGAGATTCCATCTTTAGAGACAACATGGCCAAGAAAAGAAATCTCATGCATCCAGAATTCACAGTTGCTAAACTTCCCAAATAATTCATGTCTTCTCAGAGCCTTTAGGATAATGCGCAAGTTATTTTCATGATCCTCGTAGCTTTTGGAGTATACCAAGATATCATCAATAAATACCACCAAAAATTCATCAAGATATTCCTTGAAAAATCTATTCATCAGATCCATGAATACATAGGGTGCATTAGTCAATCCAAAAGGCATTACTGTAAACTCGTAATGCCTATACCTGGTTTGAAATGTTTTCTTCGGAATGTCTTCCTTCTTCACACACAACTGATGGTATCCAGATCGAAGGTCAATCTTTGAAAAGTATTGAGCTCCAAGCAGTTGGTCAAATAAATCATCAATGCGAGGTAGGGGATACTTGTTCTTTATTGTTATAGCATTGATCTCCCTATAGTCAATACATAACCTCATAGATCCATCTTTATTTTTAACAAAAAGAACAGGGGATCCCCATGGAGAAATGCTAGGTAGAATAAATCCCATATTTCTCAATTCCTCTAGTTGTTTATTTAGTTCAACTAATTCTACTTTTGCCATTCTATAAGGGTTCTTCGATATGGGCCTTGATCCAGGAATTAAATCAATGGAAAACTCAACATCTCGTTCTGGAGGATGTCCAGGTAAGTATTCTGGAAATACTTCTACATATTCTTTCACAACAGATACATCCTCTATTTGAACATTCTGTTCCTCACCCACAGTCATTTCACTCTCTTCCTCCCCAATAATTGAATTTAGTTGAGCTACTAGGGTTGGATCTAGATATGAATTTGGTGGTGAGGATTATGCTCTAAAGATAAGGTCTTCTTTATCATAATCATCAAAAATCGTAACCTCCTTCTTCTTACAATAAATCTTCGCATCATGGTCTGAAAGCTAGTCCATACCAAGGATTATATTAAACTCAATCATAGGTATGACGATGAGATCAGCAGATAAAGAACATTTATGTGCTCTAATGGGGACTGATTCACAAAACTTTGTTGCAATGATACTTCACTTAGGAGTTTTAACTGACAAATCCCCTGTTAAATAAAATTGGAAATATCTAATTTTCTTAGCAAACTAGGATGATATGACACAATGGGATGATCCTGAATCAAATAATTCATTTTCTAAACTTGTGGAAACCATTAAATTACCTGCCACCATGTCTTTCGGAGCTTCTACCTCAACAGTAGTGATAGCAAAATCTTGGCCTTGATCCCTTGTCCTTTTTTGAGGTAAGTTCCCCTGACACTTAGGACATTCATTTGCATAATGTACCATCCCCATAAAATTGTAGCACTGAACATTGGTAGCTCCTTCTTCCCCTTGCAATCACGAGCTGGGTGGCCTTTTTCACCACACATGTAACAGACTCCCGTTCCTTTTAAGAAAGTACAGGGGTGCTTCTTCCAACATTTACTGTAGGATGGATATTCAACTTTTCCCTTCTTCCCTTTATTTACATTCCCAGATTTATCAGCAGATCTCTTCTTCTCTTGCTTAACTTTAATGTCATATGACTTAGAGAATTCCTTCACTATCTTGATAGAACATGAAACAATGTCTTCGTATGACGAGAAGGATTGTGAGACTAATGGTCGATAGAGAAATAGTTTTAACCCATCAAAGAAATAATCAATCTTACTTCTTGGGTTATGTATATAATTTCCAGCATAACTTTCTAACCTTGTAAAGTTAGCCTCATACTTTGCGACATTCTCATCCTCCTTTTGTCTCAGACTCAGAAATAGCCTTTCTATATCTGCTCGAGGGTCACGAGGAAAGTATTTTTCTAAAAACATATCATTGAACTCCCTCCATTCCATATTTTATACTTCATCATCCTCCTTCATGTTTTGAATCAATGACTGCCATTGATCAGCATCTCTAGTGAGGCAGTAAACTGCCATGATAACGTTTTCCCTTTCATTACTTCTCAAAGCCTGAAATATTTTCTCTAGGGAACTTATCCATTGCTCATCTACTAAGGGATTTGTACTCCCATTGAAAGTTTGTGTTTTTTTGCCTCATGAAGCGATCTAACATTGATCCTCCATGCTACGGATCAGGGTGCTCCATATGGGTAAGGTTAATATTCATAACCAGAGTGAGTTGTCCCAGTATGGTGATTAGCTGATCGACACCAGTTGCATCACCAGCTCCACTATAATTAACTTGAGCAGGAGGTAAATCCCTACATGGAGTGCTTGAATTGATACGGTTTCCATTTCTAAGACTAGGATCCATATCTAAACAATGGCATAAACTAGATCATTTTATGAATCAAAACACATAATTCCATACTTATAAAACACTTAACTTAAAATGAACTATTTATGGATATAATCCATAATCATAAAAATGTTTTCCTTGAGGAAGTATATACTCATAAACCCTTCATAATTATTTGTAAAGAAAATGAGAGTTATCCTAAGCATATCCCCCAGGAGAGTCGTAACCAAAAGTGCAGCAAGGCCCGTTGTCGTGCACCAGTTCTCGTTCGAGTCTAGCTCAAAGCTGTGTTTTCGGGTTTTACCCCTAGGTACATCTGTTCCAGAGCCGCCTCTACCTGCATGTATCTAGATAGGGATGTATTGATCGGAAAACTCACAAAATTTTTAAAATATCAAAATTCTAGGAAGTTCTTCTATACTAATCCTCAACGTCCATCTTAGATCTATGTGCTCTAATCAGAGTTTATCTAAATATAGCTTCCAAGGTTTGTACTAAACTTCCTCTGATACCAACTATAACGCCTTGCCCCATGTTACCCACAGTTGGTGCTTTATTATATAACATTGGAATGATCACAAGAAAGATCAAATCTCAAAAGACCGATTAGTTTAGTAGCCTTGGAAACACTAGATATATTCTTAAAGTTTTACATTACATCATAAAATAAAAACTACAACAATATAGTCTCCATATTCCACACTCTTATCCCCTCATACTATCCCTGCAGGTCATTCATAAATTACTTCTTCACATCCTGGGAAAAATAAAACATAGAAAAGGGGTGATATCTATAACGCCCCGACCCCAGATACCCATAGTCAGTGCATTATTACATAACATTGGAATGATCACAAGAAAGATCAAATCTCGAAAGAACGATTCGTTTTGTAGCCTTGGAAACACTAGATATATTCATAAAGTTTTACATTACATTACAAAGTGAAAAACTTCTACAACAACATAGTCTCCATATTCCACACTCATATCCCCACATACTATCCCTGCAGGTCATTCATAACTTACTTCCTCACATCCTGGGAAAAATAAAACATAGAAAAGGGGTGAGCTCAAATGCCCAGTAAGGATAACAATATAGCGGAGACTTTCAAAAATAAGCATAAACATTTAAGGAAATGTATAACTAAAACAAAATCCTTTTAAACTTTAACTTCAACATAGTATGGCAAAAGAAAAATGAAATAATTCCATTTACTTATTCACATGGATATTCTACTAATCGAATAATCACATGCAATATCAATAACCACTTTCATAATGATGGAATGCATAATGTCAGACTATCATAACCACATAGCCAAGGACTCGTGTCAAGACTATAAATAAGATTTTGCCAAGGCCTTGTGAAAAGACACTAGTTTGTCTCATGAGACCTACCGATGCATCGACGAACTATAGCGGGCTCCACCCATCACATATTAAGTCCAATTCATTCCCATATGAAAAGGTTTAAACATAACATAAACATTCGTATTAAAACTAGCATACGAAATGTCAATACTTTCACCATAAACCATGAATGGTATAAAAATATCACATCCACAGTCAAACAAATCACAAAACCTTCAATATAATATAGATGTTTTGTATCATAATAAATCAACTTTAAATAAGCGTAAAATCCCTCAAAGGATGTTGACATAGATGAAATAAAAATTCTTTTTAAAGAAATATCTCTTTTTATTTTGAAATCATTTATGATCCATATAAAATAAAACATTTTCATTGAAAATATTCATATAAGCTTGTAAGGGAAGCTTTGGAGATTTTATAATGGTGGAAAATATCCGCACCCGCCGTATAAGTTAAAAAAACCTTCTTACCTTAATTCAGTCGAAAAGGTTAAAAAGCACCTTATTAGGAAAACGACGGAAAGATTCCTTTATAAACCTCTTATAAAAAGTCAAAAAAGGGTCTAAATTACTTTAACCCATATTCTAGTAAATAGTAAAAATGTTTTGAAATTCATTTTTAAGAAACATGGATGTGGATGATAAAAAGATCCCAATAGATTATTACGTATAAACAACCTCGGATAATGAAGAGATTGTGAAATAACCCTTACCTTGTACATTTCCTTGGTTTGGTAGGTTAAAATCCTATATAATGGTGAAATAATTGTTATTAAATTATACAAGAATCATATACATTAATATGATATCATATATGATCTTTTAATATTGATTTGATAATAATATCTTAGTATTATCGTTGTTTCGGGTGTTAACTTACTTGTTTTCAATTATATGTATTGTAACGTAAGCCATGTTTGTAATGGATAGGTTGTATATTATTAATATCCATAATGATATAAAGTCCTTAAACATCATTTTTAAATCATCAAATTATAATTATACTTGAATGGATACGATGGAGAATGAATCTCATCGCGTTCGTGGAGACGGTAGTCTGTACGTACGCACGAGCGAAAATATCATTATTTTGATATTAAAATAATATATAAATGGTTGTTATATCATATATACATAATCATTAACATGTTATATTTATTATTTACATGAGTTACATATCATTATTATACCCATCCAAATAATAATATATTGAATAACAATTACACCACGACGTGGAGACGGTAAGCCGTACGTACGCACGTATGGTGACATGTTATTCAATGGGTGGATAGAATACTGAATATGGTTTTACCATATTTATAATAACATCACAGTATATATATGATACTGGAGTTATTATTTTAGAATAGTAATAAAAAAGGAAGAAGAATTGAAAGAAGAAAGGAACTTGGAAAAGGGTGGTGAAATCATTACCTCTTCTTCGGGTTCTTCCTTTTGATTTGATCAAAAGGGCTACATAGGTTGGCTTTCTGATCAAACTAGGGCCTCTAGGTTGTAGTGAGGGATGTTGGGAGTGTATTTTGGTAGAATTTGGCCGAACCAAAAGGTTTTTAAGGTATGATGAAAAGAGAAGGAGGAGTGCCCTTTTATAAGAGGGGTGAGGGGTACCATTGGAAAAGCTAGAAATATTAATTTATAATAAATTCATATTCGGTTTCTAATGGCTCCAAAGTTGATTATTTAGATTTTAAGGTGGGGATGGGTCGAAAATAACTCAACCAATAGAATTTATACAGGTTTGGGTACTTATATTAACCTTATCTTTAAGTATTAACTCTAAGTTAATTTGTTTCACTTTTACAATGTCTCTTTGTATTTTTATATAATATGGTTAATAAAATTACTATATACCTTCAACAGACCCCCAAGTGGTCCATTAATGATGAACCTATCATTATATAAGTCTTTTGGCCGAACCTTAGGTTTTTATGAATTTAATATCAATTAATAGTATAATATTGGTTTTAAGAACTCTTTTATGTCAATTTTGACACTATTCAATAGTTGATTTTTGTGAAACTCATAACAGATTGATTACTTCGATCAAAGTCAATTAAATAAATCCTAATATTTCATATTATCCTATTAAATTATTTTAATTCATTAAAAGTTTCATATTATATTTATTTGGATATTTATAATATCAATTATTTTAATTGTTCACTATTAAGGTAATTAATTCATCATAATTGTGTCATAAATAAATTAAATTATGTAATGTCTAAAAATTATAAATAAAATATCACTATGTCTGAAATCTTGTTATCTTTCCAATGAATATTTATAATCTAAAATCCAACATATATAACCTTATGTAAAAATTGTTTTTCTAAAAGATATATGCTTCTGTCATTTTTGTATTCATTTTAACTTAATTAAAATAATGTGTCCCTATCACCTACAAGTGGCACCATGGGGTCCCAAAATCGACACAAAGATTCCTATGGTCGAACATGTATCAACCAATAAGGATACGGCATGTTTTAGGGTAATTAATATTATTATAATATAAATTTTTATCCCTTATTTACCGGATTTACCCTTAACCATGGTAAATAAAATATTTACCGCAGTAATTCTTCAAAATGTCTAAAAATAAAAGTTACCTATTTACAAAATTTGAACATCCTGATTCCAAATATAGAATCCATTTTTCTAAATTCAAAACACAGAAGTGGAAGAAATTAATTTAAAATTAATTCCCGCTCTCAAAACAAAAAGCGTGTTTTTAAGAGATAATAACTATCAAAAGATTGACACTTGTTTATGTTCGGTTTAATTGTAAAATTATGTCCAATGACCAAAATTATATTAAATGGTAAAAATATATTCTAAATATACTTTAAAACCACTCAAATTCATAATTTATCACTATTAATTATTTTGATTAAAAAAGTTGTTTTAATTTAAATTTAGTAATTTTCACTATTCATCAAAATATGAAAGTTATCCGAAAATTACCAAAATTTCACCTTAGGTTAAATTCAATATTCCGAATCCAAAAATGAAGTCCATATTAAAATATAAAATATATATATAATTTCAAAAAGTAGGTATTACTATTCATAACGGCTAGTTTGATTGGTTATGGTGTGTTAGAACTCGGTGTTGCGTACAACACACGCTATCACATTATTCAAAGAGAAGTGTACCGTAGAAGCTTGGGGTGTTACATTCTCCCCTACTTCAAATAATTTTGTCCTCAAAATTTCTAGAATACTACCGCATGAAAAGACTTGTGTGGTTCTTCATCATAAGGTCCTCGGGTTCCCACGTTGCCTCTTCCATCTTATGGTTTCTCCACAAGACTTTTACTAGACGAGTCGTCCGGTTTTTCCGCACTTGTTCTCTCATATCAAGAATAATGATGGGCTCTTCGCAATAAGACATATCAGGTTCGAGTTCAAATTCCTCATAGGTGAGTACATGCATTGGGTCAGGCATGTATTTCCTCAATAGAGATACGTGGAACACATCATGAACTTTGGAGAGACTTGGCGGCATTGCCAATCGGTAAGCCACAACCCCAATTCTTTCTAGAATTTCGAAAGGTCTGATGTACCTGGGACTCAATTTACCTTTCTTACCAAAACGTATGACTCCCTTCCATGGAGATACCTTCAGGAAAAGATGATCGCTGACTTGAAATTCCAAATCCTTCCTTCGATTATCGGCATAGCTCTTCTATCTACTTTGAGCTGCTTTGATGGGATTTTAGATTACCTTCACCTTTTCCATCGTTTCCTCCACCAGTTCTGGACCTACAAGTTTTCTTTCACCAACATCATCCAAACAGGTTGGTGTAAGACATCTTTTTCCATATAACGCTTCATATGGTGCCATCTGAATACTCGAATGGAAGCTATTGTTATAGGAAAATTCTACGAGAGGTAAGTATTAATCCCACATACACTGAAAGTCAAGTGAGCAAGATCTCAACATGTCTTCTAGGGTTTGAATAGTTCATTCTGATTGTCCTTCTGTCTGAGGGTGGTAAGAAATGCTCAAATGAAGTTCAGTATCCAGGGATTTTTGAAGACTTTTCCAGAATCTTGAAGTAAAATGGGATCACGATCAGAAACAATCGATAGGGGTAATCCATGAAGTCTCACAACTTCATTAATATATAGTCTTGCTAAACGTTCCAGGGGTAGATCTTATCTTATAGAAAGAAAATGTGCTGACTTGGTAAGACGATCAACAATAACCCATATCGCATCGTTCCTTCTAGGATTCTTTGGTAGCCCCATGACAAAGTCCATCATAATATGGTCCCATTTCCACTCTGGTATGGGAAGAGGTTGCATGACTCCTCCAGGATGTTGCCTTCCAGCTTTCACTTGCAGACAAACCATACATCTTGACACAAAATCAGCAATCTCCCTCTTCATGTTTTCCCACAAAAAATGTTCCTTCAAATCTCTATACATTTTAGTGCTCCCAGGGTGTATAGAGAAATTGGAACTATGAGAATCATCAAGCAATTCCGTTTTTACATCAGGTATATCGAGAACACAACGCCTCTTCCCAAATTTCAAAATTCCATCTTCATACACAAAGTCTCTCAATCTCCCATCATTCACAGCTTTAATCTTCTTTTGAAATTCTTCATCATCGGTCTGAGAACTCTTAATCCTTTCTAGTAAAGATGGTTTGTCAACCATTTGAAAAAGCATTGATGTTTCACCTTCCCTGGTTATTCCCATGTCCATCTTCACTAGATCCATGAAAATTGGATCCCTTTAAATTCTCATATTGTTCAAAACTCCATGGTCTTTTCTACTCAAAGCATCTGCCACCTTGTTTGCTTTCCCCGGGTGGTATTGTATCGTACAATCATAATCCTTGAGTAATTCAAGCCATCTCCTTTGCCTCATGTTGAGTTCTTTTTGTGAAAAAATATACTTCAAACTCTTGTGATCAGTATAAATCTCACATTTTTTACCATAGAGGTAGTGCCTCCATATCTTCAAAGCAAAGATCACAAATACTAACTCAAGATCATGAGTAGGATAGTTTTGTTCATGAATTTTCAACTGTCATGATGCATATGCAATAACTCTATAATTCTGCATAAGGACACAACCAAGTCCTTTCTTTGATGCATCACTATAAATAACGAACCCATCATTCCCAGATGGTAGAGTCAATATATGAGCATTGACTAATCTTCTATTCAGTTCTTCAAAACATTCTTCACACTCTTTTGTCCAAACAAATTTAACCCCTTTACATGTGATCTTCGTTAATGGGTTATCCAATTAGGAAAAATTCTGGACGAAACGTCGATAATAACCAGCCAAACCAATAAAACTACGTACCTCAGTTATACTCGTAGGTGATGGCCATTCTTGGATTGCCTTGGTCTTAGAAGGATCAACATAGATTCCATCTTTAGAGACAACATGTCCAAGAAAATAAATCTCCTGAAGCCAGAATTCACACTTGCTAAACATCCCATATAATTCATGCCTCCTCAGAGTCTTCAAGATAATGCGCAAGTGATTTTCATGATCTTTGTAGGTTTTGGAGTATACCAAGATATCATCAATAAATACCACCTCAAATTCATCGAGATACTCCTTGAAAACTCTATTCATCAGATCCATGAATAAAGAGGATGCATTAGTCAATCCAAAAGGCATTACAGTAAACTCGTAATGCCCATACCTGGTTCGAAATGCCGTCTTTAGAATGTATTCCTTCTTTACACACAACTGATGGTATCCAGATCGAAGTTCAATATTTGAAAAGTATTGACCTCCATGTATTTGGTCAAATAAATCATCAATGAGTGGTAGGGGATACTTGTTCTTTATTATTATAGCATTGATCTCACTGTAGTCGATACATAACCTCATAGATCCATCTTTCTTTTTAACAAAAAGAACAGGGGCTCCCCATGGAGATACACTAGGGCGAATAAATCCTTTATTACTCAATTCCTCTAGTTGTTTCTTTAGTTCGACTAATTCTACAATAGCCATTCTATAAGGGGTCTTCGATATAGGTCTTGATCCCCGAACCAATCAATGGAAAACTCAACTTCTTGTTCCGGAATATGTCCAGGTAAATCTTCCGGAAATACATCTATAAATTCTTTCACAACAGGTACATCCTCTATTTGAACATTCCTTTCCTCACCGAGAGTTATTTCATTCTCTTCCTCCCCAATAATTGAATTTAGTTGATCGACTAGGGGTGGATCTAAATAAGAATTTGGTGGTGACGATTTTTCTCTAAATATAAGGTGTTCCTTATCATTATCATCAAGAATTGTGACCTCTTTCTTCTTACAATAAATCTTCGCATCATAGTCCGAAAACCATTCCATACCGAGGATTATATCAAACTCAATCATAGGTATGACGATGAGATCAGTAGATAACGAACATTTATGTGCTCTAATGGGGACTGATTCACAAAACATTGTTGCAATGATACTTCCCTTAGGAGTTTTAACTGACAACTCCCTTGTTAAATCAAATTGGAAATATCTAATTTTCTTAGAAAACTTGGATGATATGAAACAATGCGATGATCCAGAATCAAATAATGCATTTTCTAAACTTGAGGAAACCATTAAAGTAACTGCCACCACATCTTTCGGAGCTTCTACCTCAGCAGTAGTGATAGTATAAGCCTGGCCTTGATCCCTTGGCCTTTTCTGAGGTATGTTCTCCTGACGCTTAGGACATTCATTTGCATAATGTCCCATCTCCCTGCAATTGTAGCACTGAACATTGGTGGCTTCCTTCTTCCCTTTGCAATCACGAGCATGGTGGCCTTTTTCACCACACTTGTAACAGACTCCCATTCCCTTCAAGCAAGTACCATGATGTTTCTTCCCGCATTTACCACAGGATGGATATTCAACCTTTCCCTTCTTCCCCTTATTTCCATTCCCAGATTGATCAGCAGGTCTCTTCTTCTCTTGCATTTCTTTAAAGTCATAAGACTTAGAGAATTCCTTTTTGGTCTTGATAGCACATGAGACAATGTCTTCATACGACGAAAAGGATTGTGAGACTAATGCTCGACGAAGAAATGGTTTTAACCCATCAAAGAAATGATCAATCTTACTTCTTGGATAACGTATATAATCTCCAGCATACCTTGATAACTTTGCAAAGTTAGCCTCATACTTTGTGACATTCTCATCCTCCTTCTGTCTCAAACTCATAAATTGCCTTTCCATATCTGCTCGATGGTCGCGAGGAAAGTATTTTTCTAAAAACAGATCTTTTAACTCCCTCCATTCCATATTTGATACTTCATCATCTTCCTTCGTATTTTGAATCAATGACCACCATTGATCAGCATCTCTACTGAGGAGGTAGACTGCCATGATAACTTTTTCCCTTTCATTACTCCTCAAAGCCTGAAATATTTTCTCTAGGGAAAATATCCATTCCTCAACTACTAAAGTATTTTTACTCCCATTGAACGCTGGTGGTTGTTTCCTCATGAATCGATCTAACATTGATCCACCACGTTGTGGATCAGTGTGCTCCATACGGGTAAGGTTATTATTCATAACCTGAGTAAGTTGTCCCATTATGGTGATTAGCTGATCGGCACCAGTTGCATCACCAGCTCCACTATAATTATCTTGAGCAGGAGGGAAATCTCTACATGGAGTGCGTGCATTGATACAGTTTCCATTTCTTCCACTAGGCGCCATTTCTAAACAATGGCATAAACTAGATCAGTTTATGAATCAAAATACATAATCCCATACTTATAAAACACTTAACATAAATTGAACTATTTATGGATATAATCCATAATCATAAAAATGTTTTCATTGAGGAAGTATATACTCATAAACCCTTAATAATGATTTTTAAATAAAATGAGAGTTATCCTAAGCATATCCCCCATGAGTGTCGTAACCAAGAGTGCAGCAAGGCCCGTTGTCGTGCACGAGTTCTCGTTCGAGTCTAGCTCAAAGCGGTGTTTTCGGGTATTACCCCTAGGTACATCTGTGCCCGAGCCGCCTCTACCTGCTCGTATCCAGATAGGGATGTATTTCTCGGAAAACTCACAAAATCTCTACAATACCAAAATTCTAGGAAGTTCTTCTATACTAATCCTCAAAGATCATCTTAGGTCTACGTGCTCTAATCAGAGTTTATCTAAATCTAGCTTCCAAGGTTTGTACTAAACATCCTCTGATACCAACTGTAATGCCCCGACCCTAGTTACCTAGAGTCGGTGCATTATTACATAACATTGGCATGATCAGAAGAAAGATCAACTCTCGAAAGACCGATTGGTTTAGTAGCCTTGGAAACACTAGAAATATTCATAAAGTTTTACATTACATTACAAAGTGAAAAACTACTACAACAACATAGTCTCCATATTCCACACTCATATCCCCACATACTATCCCTGTAGGTCATTCATAACTTACTTCCTCACATCCTGGGAAAAATAAAACATAGAAAAGGGGTGAGCTGAAATGCACAGTAAGGATAACTATATAGCGAAGACTTTCAAAAATAAGCATAAACATTTAAGGAAATGTATAACTAAAACAAAAGCCTTTTGAACTTGAACTTCAACATAGTATGGCAAAAGAAACATGAAATAATTCCATTTACATATTCACATGGATATTCTACTAATCCAATAATCACATGCAATATCAATAACCACTTTCATAATGATGGAATGCATAATGCCAGACTATCATAACCACTTAGCCAAGGCCTCGTGCCAAGACAATAAATAAGATTTTTCCAAGGCCTTGTGCCAAGACAGTAGTTTGTCTCATGAGACCTACCGATGCATCGAGGAGCTATAGCGGGCTCCACCCGTCACATATTAAGTCCAATGCATTCCCATATGAAATGGTTTAAACATAACATAAATATTCGTTTTAAAACTAACAAACGAAATGTCAATACTTTCACCATAAACCATGAATGGTATAAAAATAGCACATCCACAGTCAAACAAATCACAAAACCTTCAATATAATATAGAAGTTTTGTATCATAATAAATCAACATTAAATAAGCATAAAATCCCTCAAATGATGTTGACATAGATGAAATCAAAATTCTTTTTAAAGAAATATCTCTTTTTATTTTGAAATCATTTAAGATCCATATAAAATAAATCATTTTATTTGAAAATATTCTTATAAGCTTGTAAGAGAAGCTTTGATGATTTTATAACGGCAGAAAATTGCCGCACCCGCCATATATGATAAAAAAACATTCTTACCTTAATTTAGTCGAAAAGGTTAAAAAGCACCTTGTTTGAAAAACGACGGAAAGATTCCTTTATAAACCTCTTATAAAAAGTCAAACAAGGGTATAAATGACATTAACCCATATTCTAGTAAATAGAAAAAATGTTTTGAAATTCATTTTTAAGAAACATGGATGTGGATGATAAAAATATCCCAGTAGATTATTACGTATAAACAACCTCGGATAACGAAGAGATTGTGAAATAACCCTTACCTTGTACTTTTCCTTAGTTGGGGTAGGTTAACCTCCTCTATAATGGTGATATAATTGTTATTAAATCATACAAGAATCATATACATTAATATGATATCGTATATGATATTTTAATATTGATTTGATAATAATATCTTAGTATTATCGTTGTTTCGGGTGTAAACTTACTTGTTTTATTTTATATGTTTTGTTGCTTAAGCCATGTTGGTATGGATATGATGTATATTATTCATATCTAGAATGATATAAAGTCCTTAAACATCATTATTAAATCATTAAATGATAATTATACTTGAATTTATACGATGGAGAATGAATCTCATCGCGTTCGTGGAGACGGTAGTCCGTACGTACGCACGAGCGAAAATATCATTCTTTTGATATTAAAATAATATATAAATGGTTGTTATATCATATACACAGAATCGTTAACATGTTATATTTATTATTTACATGAGTTACATATCATTATTATATCCATACAAATAATAATATATTGAATAACAATTACACCACGACGTGGAGACGGTAAGCCGTACGTATGGACGTATGGTGACATGTTATTCAAAGGGTGGATAGATTACTGAATATGGTTGTACCATATTTATAATAACATCACAGTATATATATGAACCTGGATTTATTATTTTAGATTGGTAATAACAAATGAAGAAGAAGTGAAAGAAGAAAGGAACTTGGAAAAGGGTGGTGAAATCATTACCTCTTCTTCGGGTTCTTCCTTTTGATTTGATCAAAAGGGCTCCTTAGGTTGGCTTTCTGATCAAACTAGGGCCTCTCGGTTGTAGTGAGGGATGTTGGGAGAGTATTTGGGTAGAATTTGGCCAAACCAAAAGGTTTTGAAGGTATGAAGAAAAGAGAAGGAGGAGTGCCCTTTTATAAGAGGGGTGAAGGGTACCTTTGGAAAAGGTAGAAATATTAATTTATAATAAATTCATATTCGGTTTATAATGGCTCCAAAGTTGATTATTTAAATTTTAAGGTGGGTATGGGTCGAAAACAACTCATCCAATAGAATTTATACAGGTTGGGGTACTTATATTAACCTTATCTTTAAGTATTAACTCTTAGTTAATTAGTTTCACTTTTACAATGTCTCTTTGTATTTTTATATAATATGGTTAATAAACATACTATATACATCCAAGAGACCCCAAAGTGGTCCATTAATGATGAACCTATCATGATATAAGTCTCTTAGACGAACCTTAGTTTTTTAGGAATTAAATATCAATTAATAGTATAATATTGGTTTTAAGAACTCTTTTATGTCAATTTTGACACTATTCAATAGTTGATTTTTGTGAAACTCATAACAGATTGATTACTTCGATAAAAGTTAATTACATAAATCCTAATATATCATATTATCCTATAAAATTAGTTTAATTAATTAAAAGTTTCATATTATATTTATTTGGGTATTTATAATATCAATTAGTTTAATTTTTCACTATTATAGTAATTAATTCATCATCATTGTGTCATAAATAAATTAAATTATTTAATGTCTAATAATTATAAATAAAATATCACTATGTAGGAAATACTTTTTTATTTCCAATTAATATTTGTAATATAAAATCCAACATATATTACCCTATGTAAAAATTGTTTTTCTAAAATATATATGCTTGTGTCATTTTTGTATTCATTTTAACTTAATTAAAATAAAGTATCCCTATCACCTACACGTAGCACCATGGGGTCCCAAAATAGACCCAAAGATGACTATGGTCGAACATGTATCAACCAATAAGGGTGGGACACGTTTTAGGGTAATTTAGTATTATTATAATATTATTTTTTAACCCTTATTTACCGGATTTACCCTTAACCATTGTAAATAAAATATTTACCGCAGTAATTATTCAAAATGTCTAAAAATAAAAGTTACCTATTTACACAATTTGAACATCCTGATTCCAAATATGGAATCCATTTTTCTAAATTCAAAACACAGAAGTGGCAGAAATTAATTTAAAATTAATTACCGCTGTGAAAACAAAAAGCGTGTTTTTAAGAGATAATAACTATCAAAAGATTGACACTTGTTTATGTTCGGATTAATTGTAAAATTATGTCCAATGACCAAAATTATATTAAATGGTAAAAATATATTCTAAATATACTTTAAAACCACTCAAATTAATAATTTATCACTATTAATTATTTTGATTAAAAAATTTGTTTTTAATTAAAATTTAGTAATTTTCACTATTCATCAAAATATGAAAGTTATTCGAAAAGAACCAAACTTTCACCTTAGGCTAAATTCGATATTCCGAATCCAAAAATGAAGTCCATTTTAAAATATTAAATATATATATAATTTCAAAAAGTAGGTATTACTATTCATAACGGCTAGTTTGATTGGTTATGGTGTGTTAGAACTCGGTGTTGCCTACAACACACGCTATCACATTATTCAAGGAGAAGTGTACTGTAGAAGCTTGGGGTGTTACATTCTCAAATGCTCGGTAAGGATAAAAATATAGAAGAAACTTTCATAAATAATAATAAACATTAAAGGCAATGTATAACTAAAAAATGCCTTTTAAACTTGAACTTCAACATAGTATGGCAAAAATAAAATAAAATAATGCCATTTACTTATTACCATGGATATTCTACTAATAGAATAATCACATGAAATATCAATAACCACTTTCATAATAATTTAATGCATAATTCCAGACTATCATAACAACATAGCCAAGGCCTCGTGCTAAGATTAAAAATAAGATTTTGTCAAGGACTTATGTCAGGACACTAGTTTGTCTCACGAGACCTACCAATGATTCGAGGAGCTATAGCGGGCTCCACCCGTTACATATTAAGTCCAATGCATTCCCATATGAAAAGGTTTTAACATAACATAAACAATCGTATTAAAACTAGAATACTAAATGTAAATACTTCATTCATAAAACATGAATGGTATAAAAATAACACATCCACACTCAAGAAAATCACAAAACCTTCAATACAATATAGATGATTTGTATCATAATAAATCAACATCAAATAAGCGTAAAATCCATCAAAGGATGTTGACATAGATTAAATAAAAACTCTTTTTAGAGAAATTTATCTTTTTTTTAAATCATTTAAGAGTCGTATATTTATAAAATAAAAACTTTTCTTTGAAAATATTCTTATAAGATTGTAAGGGAAGATTTGACGATTTTACAACGGCAGAAAATAGCCGCACCCGCCGTATAAGTTAAAAAAACATTCTTACCTTAATTCTGTCGAAAAGGTTAAAAAGGACCTTGTTTGGAAAACAACGGAAAGATTCCTTTATAAACCTCTTATAAAATGTCAAGCAAGGGTATAAATGACTTTAACCCATATTTTTGTAAATAGTAAAAATGTTTTCAAATACATTTTTAAGAAACATGGATGTGGATGATAAAGAAATCACAGTAGATTATTACATATAAACAACCTCGGATAATGAAGAGATTGCAAAATAAACCCTTACCTTATACTTTTACTTGGTTGCAGAAGGATAAATTCCTATATAGTGGTGAAATAATTGTTATTAAATTATAAAAGAATCATATACATTAATATGATATCATATATGATCTTTTAACATTGATTTGTTAATAATATCTTAGTATTATCGTTGTATCGGGTGTTAACTTACTAGTTTTCTTTTATATGTTTTGTTACGCAAGCCGTGTTTTTCATTGATAGGTTGTATATTAATAATATCCATAATGATATCAAGTTATTATATACTGTTATTAATCATAAAATGATAATTATACTAGAATGGATACGATGGAGAATGAATCTCATCGCATTCGTGGAGACGGTAGTCCGTACGTATGCACGAGTGATTATATCATTCTTTTGATATTAAAATAATATATAATTGGATGGTATATCATATATACAGAATAATTATCATGTTATATATATTATTTACATGAATTAAAAATCATTATTATACCCATTTAAAAAATAATATATTGAATAACAATTACACCACGACGTGGAGACGGTAAGCCATACGTACGCACATATGGTGACATGTCAATAAAAGGATGGATATAATACTGAATATGGTTGTAACATATTTATAATAAAATCACATTGTATAAAAGATACTGGATTTATTATTTTAGAATGGTAATAAGAAATAAAGAAGAAGTGGAAGAAGAAAGGAACTTGAGAAAGGGTGGTGAAAACATTACCTCTTCTTCGGTTTCTTCCTTTTGATTTGATCAAAAGGTCTCCTTAAGATGGGTTTTTGACTAAAGGAATGCCTCTAGAATAAAGTGAGGGAAGTTGAGAGAGTATTTGGGTAGGGTTTGGCCTAACCAAAAGGCTTTTAAGGCATGAATTAATGAGAAGGGGGAGTTCCCTTTTATAAGAGGGGTGAGTGGTACCTTTGGAAAAGCTAGAAATATTTTTTTATAATGAATTCATATATGGTTTCTAAGGGTTCCAAAGATGATTATTTAAAGTTTAAGGTGGGTATGGGTCTCAAAAAACTCATCCAATAGGATTTAGACAGATGTGAGTCACTATATTAACTTTATCGTTAGGTATTAACTCTTAGTAAATTTGTTTCACTTTTACAATGTCTCTTTATATTTTTATATAATATGGTTAATAAAATTACTATATACATATAATAGACCCCAAAGTGGTCCATTAATGATACACCTATCATGATATAAGTCTATTTTCCTAACCTTAGATTTCTAAGAATTTAATATCAATTGATAATATAATATTTGTTTTAAAAACTATTTTATGTCAATTTTGACACTATTTAATAGTTGATTTTTGTAAAACTCATAACAGAATGATTACTTAGAAAACAGTTAATTAAATCATTCCTAACATGTAATATTAACCTATAAACTTAGTGTAATTCATAAAAAGTCTCAAATTATATTTATTTGGGTATATATAATATCAATTATTTTAATTTTTCACTATTATGGTAATTACTGCATCATCATTGTGTCATATAAAAATTAAATTATTTATTGTATAAAAATTATAAATAAAATAACATTATGTAGGAAATTTTTTTATCTTTCTAATGAATAATTATTGTCGAATATCCAACATGTATAACCCTGTGTAATTTTTTTTCTAAAAGATATATGCTTATGTCATTTTTGTATTTATTTTAACTTAATTAATATAAAGTGTCATTATCACTTACAAGTGGCTCCATGGGGTCCACAAATCGACCCAAAGATTCCCATGGTCGGACATGTATCAACCAATAAGGTTAGGACAAGTTTTAGGGTAATTTGTTATTATTATAATATAATTTTTTAACCCTTATTTACCTTATTAACCTTTAAACATGGTAAATAAAATATTTACCCAAGTAATTATTCAAAATGTCTAAAAATAAAAGGTACCTATTTACACAATTTAAACATCCTTATTCCAAATATGGAATCCATTTTTCCAAATTCCAAACATAGAAGTGGCATAAATTAATTTAAAATTAATTCTCGCTGTCAAAACAAAAATCGTGTTTTTATGATATAATAACTATCAAAAGATTGATACTTGTTTATGTCCTGTTTAATTGTGAAATTATTTCCAATGACCAAAATTGTATTAAATGGAAAAAATATATTCTAAATATACTTTAAAACCACTCAAATTCATAATTTATCACTACTAATTATTTTGATTAAAAAAGTTTTTTTAATTAAAAATTTAGTAATTTTCACTATTCATCAAAAAATTAAAGTTATCCCAAAAGTACCAAAATTTAACCTTAGGCTAAATTAGATACTTCGAATCCAAAAATGAAGTCCATTTTGAGAAATAAATTTTATAAAATATAAAAAATTAGGTATTACTATTCATAACGCCTAGTTTGATTGGT
Source organism: Viscum album (assembly GCA_963277665.1). Classification (NCBI taxonomy): domain Eukaryota; kingdom Viridiplantae; phylum Streptophyta; class Magnoliopsida; order Santalales; family Viscaceae; genus Viscum; species Viscum album. The sequence continues at coordinate 670,341,207 of OY728162.1, forward strand.
TGTTGTGTGTTAGAACTCGATGTTGTGTACAACACACGCTATCTCATTATTCAAAGAGAAGCGTACCGTAGAAGCTTGGGGTGTTACAATATTAAATAAAATAAACATAATGGAAAATTGTTTCAATAGAAAAACAACAAATTATAAAAATTTAAAACAATTTTTTAGTTCACTGATAAAGTGATTTTATTTTTAAGTAGATTTAATAACAGATTATAATCATAAAAACAATTTTTGGAAATTATTAAGAATGTGATTTTGGAATGGGTTTCAAAATTTTAGATAACTTTTCACTATTTTCCCTAAAATTTTAATGTATAAAATTTATTTTAGATTCCATTAAATTTTAGTTTCGCGGACGAAACTACATCGTAAATTATAATTTTTCAAATTATAATTTAATTAACTTTTATATCATAAGTTTCAATAACACAAAAAATATTTAAAAATAAACATAAAAATGTGATTAAATATATCAAAATAAAATGAAAAAAATTTAAAAATAAACAAAAACATAATATATGTTTTGTAAAGGATCCACCCCTCACAAAATTATTATGAACCGTGTCATCCATCAACAACAAGTGATATATGAAATAAAATATTATAACTTTGAAAAAAAATAACGTTTAAGGTAATGACAAGGACATGCCTCCATTTTATTCATTATCATGAATATGAAACTCCTCCCATTGAGACTCTTCAAAATGATCTATAAATATCTTAAATCTATTCCCATACATGGTTCTTTTTTAATGGTTCATTTACCTATAAATCACTAAATATAAAAATATTGGTAGAAATGAAGAGTTAGAACCATTTTGAATGAATGTTACTGAGAAAAAACATCAATCTAAATTGAAATATAAACACATTAAATAATTATTTAAATTATTTATGATGAATTAATTGAGAATTGGTTTTTGTTTAATATTTATATAACATCTAGATTTGATAAGCATTTTTTCAATTTCCTTTAACTCTTATACCAAATATATTTTCCTATCTTTTCATTTATTTAAAATTATTTTTATATGTTTTTACAAAAAAATAATATTTATTTCCCCACTCTTTGATTTGTTGAAAAGATCAAATAAGAAATAATTTAAAATATGACATTAAAATCATTTTGTTTAAATAAGTACTATTGGCCCAAATAGAATAATCTATTCTCAAACTCAAATATTTTATATTTAGGTGGAAATGTTTTTCAAAAATCTGTTTGATCTCTTTATTTGATGACATATCAAATAAATTTGTTCAGGGTATAGGTTTAGAAGCCCTATTATAAACTCTATATTTCTACTAGATAAATACTAATTTTCTGTTAAAATATGAGTCACTTGATCAATGATGATATATTTTGGTTTCTGAATCCAATATAAAAGATTACATATGACAAATTTGTCAACAAAATTTTCATCATCATCTTTATTGGGAATATATTCTAACCACATTGAAATAAAATAATTTGTAAAAATTTGTAAAGGTACTAAAAAATTAGAATATATTATTAAGAAATACATATCCCAAACACCAAACAAAACTCAAAATACAAGTGGTTGTTGAGTAATTTCATATATATAGAGATACTACCATTAATGTGTAGATTTTAAAAGTTATTAAAAAAATCAAAATCACCCATGAAAATAGTTGGAGAAAATAAACATGAGTAAATCAAAATCCAAGCTATTATTTGGGGTCTAATGAGACATTTATTTGGGGTCTAATGTTATATATTTTAGTACTAATTATATTTAAAAAACTATGATACATTACCTAAATATTTAATCAGTATAAAAAATACACAAATAACAATCATCTGAATGTATTTTTGTTCCTCACTCACAAAAACTGAAAAAATTACATAGAAAACTAGTGGGGGATTTCATTACCATTCATATAGATTTAAATATCATCAAACCATGGTTCAAAACACTTAAAAGTATATTATTACCCGTTAGGATAAGTTTTATTGATTAAAGAATAGATTTTCTAATTCTCTTTCAAAATAATGGTTATTCTGCTAATATATCCATCTAATAAATTCTCACATACTATTTTATCTTATATTACAAAAAAAAATTCATGTAACAAAAAAATACCTCAAAATATTTTTTTCATTTATTTATCTTCACTAAAAATTAGATTTCATATTGATCAGAAAATGATGTCACTTTAGATCCAATCAAGTATAATATAAATATATATAATGATAAAATCCGAATTTTGGACTTTCATAGGGGTTATTGTTTTATTATGTGAATGATCTATAGCTCTAAATCCATAAACTATGAAAGTATACTTTCTTTCAACATATTTATTCAAGACTACCCCAAGGTAAATGTTCATTGCATCAATATCAAATACAAACAAATAATACCATCATGGATATTGGATTGTGGGTGTAAAAACCATCTTATATTTTAGATTCCTAAAATATTATTTACACCACTATTAAATCAAATAAAATATTTTAGGAAAATATAGATAAATTAAATGTTTTATGACTAAAATCTTGTATGAATAATCTATAAGTACATGCATATCTATAAATATATCTCACATATCTCACTAATTGTTAATATATTATATAATATATATTTTAGACCATGTATTTATCAATATAAATTCTTTCTTTGGAATAAAAATCGCTAATAAAATATCATTTTTACATAGAAAATATCTTTTATTACATTTATGAAAATTATTTGTATCAATATCGATTCTATGATTAGTAAAATGACAATTCCATCCATTTCAACAGATTATCCATATAAATAATCCATAAAAAACTACAATAAATTTATCTACATATTTATTAAAAAATTTCATCATATTCTATTCAAACATTCAAGGTTTATTACACCCATTAAATAATAATTATTCTATAAGAAAATTAATCAAAATAAATAGATAATGTGGTGTTATCTTAATATGTAGGAGAAATCTATATCTTATATTAACCATAAAATAAATCATGAAATATATATCAAGACTATCTAATAATAATTTGAAGAAAATATTCATGAAATGAGAGAGTGATTTGATCTTTCCTAGCCAAAGGTTTGAGATTCATATTATCGATACACAGTCAATCATTTTTTGGAAGTATGACATAAAAGAGTTCTACAAATTCATTATTTGAAATTAAACCACTCTATTTATGAATAATTTGGTTAGGACTCCCTCATTGGTGATCTCAAATTTAGAAAATGATTCTACTATCCCTCAAGGTATTAAATTCTTAGTTCACAAATTTTAATATTTTTGGCTTTAATATTCTTAGATATTTCCTGGTAGGTTTGGAAATATTCAATAAAAAATTTCAATTCATGTAAATAAAATTACAAATTATAGTTAACTCTCTTAAATTCCTTAAAATTTATTGGATAGGTTTTTTGGACTCATAAAAGTTATTCCTCCTGATCTATTGATTTCCCTTTAGTAATGAGAATATGGAATTTATCATTCTTATTTAAAAATTCATAATATATGTTCTTATAATGGAGCTTAAGTTTTAACATAGGTAGTATTTTTTTATTTGATAAATAATGTTTAAATAACTCTAGAACATTTACCAAATCACATAAAAATCCACAAAACAAGTATATTTGAAATTCAAAATAATTGATGTATATAGTTTATCAATATTTTATCAGTTTTCATTTTCTAAAAAAATAAAAATTCTTTATAATATTTATTATTTGAAGATCAAGAATAAATTCTAGTCATTTAAGTGAATTATGTATTTAAATTTTACAAATATTTTGTTAATTATTTATTTAAAAAAAATAAAGGATCATCAAATTTAAGACTTCCAACATTTTTATTAAAATAATTATAGGAATTATATATTAAATAATTATTATATATATTAGTTTTAGTATTAAAACTATCTTGAAATGAATCATTTTCATTTTAACCAAAAATTCATTCATTAGAAAGAAATAATTATTTTTTAAAATAGAAATTGATGATTCCTTACATAAAAAATATTGAACGTAATTTGTGGAAAACAAATCATTAATTTTCACTTGGTTAATGAAAATGATTTCCAATGAGTATTCTAGGTAAGGAATAATGTTTAAGTATAATATTTATCATCAAAATTCAGGTTCCAATATCCCTCTATAAATATTTATGATTACCATAGTAGTTTTGAGGAAATTCATTCCTACAATCAGTGTTTCATGTATAATAAATCTCTCATTATTCATATCCAAAACATAAAATTCAACACGAAAAATCATGTCTCGTACTAATAATAAAACAAAATATATAATACATATAGGTTTGGTTATTATTATTTGTACATGTTATTGATAGTTCTAATGGGTTTAATATATCATACTTGTAATGTATTATAAATTAAATGATCCCTCACATTTACTGTAAAAAATAAATATAAAATAATATTTTTGAATTCCGATTAACCTATGTTTAATGGATTATTAAATGATTATTTTTTTACCATAAATGTTATGTGATGTTCAATAATTTTGGAAGCATTCCTACAAGTGTTTAATTTTTCTATTCCATTGAATTTCCTTTTATAAGACCACATTTTTTTAAAAAAATTCATACATTTAGGATAAGTTATAACATAAAAATTTAATGAAATAATATAAATACCCTTGTATGTATACTATAAAATATCTACATCTATGTTACCATCAATAATTTTATTCACTTGTTTACATTTTTTATGATAATTTAGTAGTGGTTTGGATATATCCTAATCATTTTAGGTATTATTTTGAGAAACAAAATTCCATAAAATTATTCTTGAATCATTCCTAGTTCATTAAATAAATATTACTCTTTTGAGACATAAATTTATTCTATTATAGGATCACAATTTTTATTAAGATTATCATTAGTTGGGTTTCCCTCAATATGCTTTAATTGAAGATAAATAGTTTTCAAATTACGTTTATATTTTTTAGGATTAGAATCAGTTTTAAACATAATAGTTTGTTGGATTTCTGCTATATATCAACTATTTTATTGTATCAAAAACACATTACAATTCCCTTTAGGATTTATTTTATCTTTTGAGGTAATTTTTCCACTTATTTATTTCATTATACTCGAAAAATCAGTGGGAAACTGACCCATTTAAGTCATCAATGAGTTAAAAATAATATTGCATTGTTGCCAAAAAATAATTAACAATAATTTTTAAGTTGTTTCCTAGATGGGTACACTAAAAATTTATTGTTAGTTGAAAATTAACTTTTCACTACAAATAAAGATTCTACAAATCAATTTACTAATAATGGGTTAGTCTTTTTGGTTGCTCATGCTATGAAATTATTCTATTAGGATGACTAGTCTAGACATAGTACATGTGTAGGTTAGGTTATAAAGAAATTTTTTTTCTTTTTGAATGTTAATATTATTAAATAAAATTCAATATTTTTTATGTTTTGTTCACTTCAGTACATTTATCAATAAATGATCATTAAAGTTAAAAATTCCATAATTCACGTAGAGTTGAAAAAATGTTTTAGATTTTTAATTAGTATCAGACCTATTATAAAACGTAGCATACCTGACCATAGTGGTATGATCATTATAGTAACACACATATTTTTTATTTTAAGGTCTTTAATCCATATTTCATGAGAATATTTGACAAAATAACTTCTTATTCCAAATTATTGTTCAAATTTTCATATTTTAGAAATAAGTGTTCTAGAAAAGGTTTTAGTTTTATCATATAAGTATCATACTAGATCTAAATCTATCATGATATTAATAATAAGATAAATTACTTGTTAAAATTATTGATTTAAAATATATTCATTATTTTTATTATGGGGGAAACTAAAACACATCATTTTTAATCTCTCTTAATACTCCTGAAAAATATTCTCCTTATGTCTCATAATTCTAGGAATTTCATTCCCAATTGAAGAATCCTTAGTCGAAGATAATAATTTTTGAGGAAAACATTTTTATATTAATTAGAGTCACCAATTAAAGTGGAGTGGGAACAAAAATATCATTTTTTATATAATCCTAAAAAAACAAAACATTATGATTTATTTGATCTCAATTTATTCATGTTGGGTTCATGTTCACACAAAAATAAATAAATTCCAACAACTGTTTGTATGAATCCTTACTAATTAGTATATTAAATTTTAAATCAAAATAAATAAAAATAGATTCATGTTGAAACCCGGTAGAAGAATCATGTCAATCATGATGGTTTATTTTATTGTAATCTTAATATGAATCAAATTCCTTAAGACGTTTTTTGATATAAATTATGATTATAGTTTCAAATCTTCTATAATTGGTGTATTAGTGGGGTTATTTTAATTATATATTTTGTCCACTACTGTATCCTCATCAATAAAATAAAAATATGGTAGTTTATTTTTCACATATCTAATATATATTTCTGTAGAATTATACACCCTAATAATTTTTTAGGATGAAGGAAATTAATCTATCTTTTAAAATTTAGACTATTAAAACATATTTTTCCAACATAGGAACCTTCATAACAAATTGTACTAAATTTATGGTGAGGGTTTTTTTCCTAGTATTATAATTTATTTTTTATCCCTAAAAATAAATTATGATATTTTTTAACGATTACTCTCAAGGATGTTGTAGACAAAGATAAAAATTTAAATATACTTTTAAATAAATACAATACATGGCCGAAATATTTTTTTTTCATTTTCTGAATGAACCACTTTATGGTAGTGGAAACCTCACAATCCGAGATACCACATTTCCAAAACCAAAAACATTAACATCTTAAAATCATCAACCATTCCCCGCAAAACATAAAAATTAAAAATCAGAATTCAAATTCAATAGTCAGGACACATCATCATCACCTAGGACCATGATACGCCTCAAGCCATGCCCCCTGATTCTCAATCACGCATTGACGTCATCACATCACTGGAAATCAGCACCCACTGGATCAGAACTTCTTCATCGTTGTTGATATTCGAAGACCTTCAAAATGGTAGGGGCATCACCCAATCTCATCCCTTTATTGTTAATAAATTCTCAACCTGATTTCCCGGAGACATTAAATCATTAAACGTTATGAAGTTCCATTGCAATTCAGTTTTCCTTCCCTGCAGATAAACTCTTCGGGTAAGAGCCATTGGATTCATCCAAGCCTGGGTATTCAAGAACCACATTACAATCATACAAAAACACATACAACCCGGAGCAGTAAACGCAGATGCACAAAAAAAATTCAACCAGAAAGAAATCAAGAACAGAACAGGTTCATGGAAAGCATAATAAAAAAAGAAGAGTCCCGCATCACACCGCAAGACACACAACAAATCGAATCCAAAACCTTAACTCGATTCAAGATCTCATGGGTTGGAATCCATCATCATAACTAGCCAACCAAACGCCAACAAACCGAAAATATGGTACCGTCGCATTCCAGACCTACAATCCCGTCGTCGCCTCCAAAACCGCAGTCAATGAAAATAATGAATACAATTACACATAAGAAATTCATTAAATGACTCAAATGTTCTATCAGCTGGTCCTCACTACACATAACATTCAATGGGTATAGTTGATCATGGATAAAACATCTTTCATATAAATACTTTAGTGTGAGATCCCCATTTATATCAAATATCACATTGTGTGATGTGGTACCCTTTTCAAAATCCCTATCAGTAAATTTCAAAAATTCCCTCTTTCATGTGGATTTTAAAGAAATTATAGGAATATTACTCCAAAAAAATAATTTTCCCTAATTTATTCACTATGTGGAAATAAAAAACATTAATATGTATAGAAAATGAATCACTCATTAATGAGTAGTAAATGGATTTCCCATGGTATGACGAGTTTTAATTCAGTTTTTTATGTCTCCTTACAACCACAAAATCTCCTTTTTCCCATTAAATTAGGTCACATATCTATAATTTATGATTTGAAAAAAAATCATAATGTATACCTAGGAATAAAATCACATCATAAATTGTTAGCTCAGGGACTAGAATCTTTAAACATTCTTCTTCTACTTTTTTATTTCCCTCTTCATAATGGAATTGTTCATTTTTAGTGTGAAATAAAATTCACCTAAATATTTCAAAAGGTGAAAAATATTATTTGATAAACTATGTGTATAGAAGTTTCTATATTTTTTATGAATTATAACTTATGTGTGTACATTATATGTTTAGTTTCAAAAATTATAGGTTCTTATAATACATAAGAATATGACAGATGTATAAAATGATAAATAAATTGTGTGACGTGTAAGATGTTTTACACAGAAAAATTTCTAGTTTAAGATGATGTGTAATATGTTCACTTCATATTTAAGATCATATACATTTATTATTATTTGTATGTTTCTATACATTATAAAAATTTTGATTCAAAGTGATATATAATATGCACTGTGAATACATAAATATATGATCATATTATGTAATAGGTATGATTTTGGGAAATGAAAAATTTAATATTTTCTTAATATTTGAGATGATTTAGACAGTACAAATGAATCTTATTCAATATGAAATAAGATATATTTAGTAGAAGTTTCTAGTTTAGTTTATACATAAGATGTTTTAGGCTGATACGAAATATGTTTCGTTTTGTATAAAAAAATATTCTACTATTTGATATCATATATATATACTAATATCTAGAAATTATCCGTTAATATATAATTCAGAGGTATGAACTAGAACATATCCAAAATTTTATTTATAGGCCAATAATTATACTGTTGAGAAAAATGTAATGTTAAATCAATTTAAAAATTGTTAAAAACTATTTATAATGAGGAATATAACCATTTTCACAATAAATCCAAAATTATTTTTGTGAAAGAAAATTATGAAAAAAATGATGTTATAGATGATATTTATTCATTAGAACTCCAAATAAAATTGATTAAAATATGGGGTTTTTCATAATTTATATAATTATACAAGATAACCCTTTATAGAAGATAGCGACACATCTAGTTAATGTGATATAGTTATCTTATTCATTTGTATAGATGTTTTCCATTAAAAACCCTTCACATCAAGAAATTTTATTTTTTTAGCTGGGATCGATTTTTATTTTAAAAAAAGTTATTTTACATTTGAATGTAAATTTTAAAAATAGAGAAAAATTATTTACTATATATTGTTTAGTAGCTTTTATATTTGTCACTATAATTTAACAATTACTTAATTATATATTCATGTAAAATATGATATTCATAAGTTGTAATATATTTCTATTTTTATTAGAGTTTGAATGAGTTATTAGTAAAATTAATACAAAAAAGTATTGTACATTGATTATAAAAGGGATGTAGTAAGATATATTAGCTTATAAAAGTAAGTATTTCTTAGTATAAAATAACCAATCAACACTAAGGCTGAGACATTGTAAATTTCTGATAGTATTTAGTAATCCCTCATGCATTTTTTTAAAACCCAATTATGGAAATTAATAACTAAAGTGTAATCAGCTACATTACATTCCAATTTTCTGTGAGATTTCATTATAAGGATACCAATATGTTATCATGTAAATTCTCATAATATTCCCTTATGTACTACTACATGGAGTGTAAATGGATGAACATAGATTGAGATATTCCACCTACTATATGAAGGTATAGGGTATATGTTTTTTTAGTGATATGAAAAATCCATTAAACATGGGAGGTTATATATTTTTATGTAATATAAATATTATAAACCACTCAGAGAAAAATATGATTGATGAGTATTAATTAAAATTTAGTATAAATGTTATTAAAAACATTTCATTATTCTAAAGAATTATTAATAAATTACTACTAATACTTTAAAATCATCCATCATGATCTTCATTTTTAATGTAGTTGTTTTATAATAAAAAACTCTTAATTTGATAAAACATATATGATTCGATTATAAGGGGATAAAATATAAACAATTTATTTTAATAAGCCTAATAAATTTACCTTTTTTTGGAAATGACCTAAAAATTTATAAATGAAATTACTTTTTTAAATGAATAAATTCCATTTAATGTTATGTAGTCATGGAAAATACAAACACTGCATTTATTATTTTTTATAATTATAGAATTCCACATTTAATAGATCATTATGTATCATAAACCTTGATAAAATAGAATTGTACAATGACCATTAAGGTTACTAAATATTAAAGGTTATCATAAAGTCTATTGAATATAGTGGAATGAACTTATGTTGCTGTCTAGCATGATCAGACCCAATGAAGCCCATTTGCTGAATCATCTGTGGGAGATAAAATCATTGTGATTTGACCATGACCAATTTTAATCCTTGATTCAACAAATAAATCATGAGTGAAACTATTTAAATGAGAAGTTCAAGCTTTCTAATAGCACATCCCAAACCATGTTTTTCGAACCATCCTACTAGAGTGTCACAATCACACACCATACACTTATGGAATACATTAGTGTAATAAGGGGTTATGTATAATGACCTTGATAGTATAAATTTTTATATTATTATTTTTAATAAAATAATGATTATATTTATCATTTATATTATTACATAATAAATGAATAATGAATGAATTTTGTTAAAAACAAAATTTTGGTATAATAAAAATCAAAATGAATTTTTTTTAAAAAATATTATTTAAATTAGGAAACAATTTTTTTTGAAATACTGAACTTTAAAAAAAATTCTATTTTAATAAAATATTATAATTAAATAATACTTTTCAAATATAATTTATAATATAATTTTATTATATCAAATGTAATTTTTAGAAGGGTGAGAAAATATTGTCAACATAAATACCCATATTTTTCATCATATTGGGATTTTTTATTTTAAAGTATTAATTTTATAATTTGAAGTATTATTTTGATAAAAGGATTATTATTTTTCAATTAAACATGTCTAAATTAGTCAGTGGTCACTATTTCAAATTTTTTTAAGATAGTAAATTTTTTTGGTAAATGATATATTTAGTAAAAATACATATTGTATGTATTATAAAACCATAAAACTGTAAGATAAATGTAATTTTTAAAATAAAAATAATATTAATAAAAAATTATGTTTCCCCATTTAAATAGGTAATTTTTCTATTTTTTTATATAATTTTATTAACCCTTAATAAGTCCTCAAACACATATATTATATTTTAATGTTTCATAATTTATTCTATATTAACATGACTTATATCCAAATCACCAAGGGTATTATTTTAATGATATAGGTTTATAGAATTATAAAATATTTAAAAATTATCCTCTTTGGTAGAAACTATGGGAAATACCATGGCATGGTTTGTGGTTTTTATTATTTTATTATATGGAGTCCAAAAAACATAATTTTACAAATTAATAAAGAATTCAAATCACATTTTCTCTAAAATGTCACCAAATATCCAATTCCACTTCATTGAAATACTTTCTATAATTATGGCCCTTCTTAATTAAATCTCTATAACTCTATTGCGGTGTTCCCAATCTCTTCAGAATCTCCGCCTAATCTTTTATTGTTTCCCTATTAATGTAAAGGTTCCTCTCTTTCTCCCCTTTATTCAATAACCTTCATTATAAAATGAAATTTGATTTATAATTTTTCATATTGGGATATGTTTTATACATCAATATATTTATACCATTATTTACATGTGATAATGGACCCCATTAACTCTCATTAAACCCTTCCATGAATCTTTACAAACCCCCTTTATGGTACCAAAATTATCCTAAAATTTTATAAGCCAATCAATCTTAAAATGAATACACAACCCCACTTATACTCATTGTGACTCAACTAGATGTGTATATCATTAATATATTGGTAAATTCCATGTATGTATCCTAGTGTCCCTAATCATGTGATGAAAATTTATAAATAATGTTCTAATTTTTTAGGAACTATGTGGAAACCAAATTCATTCACAGGATATGAATTTAAAGGGTGGCCTTGGAAGTATATTATAATAGAATGAATTGGGTAATGTTTTTATCACCTGGTATACCATAAATGGTATGGGGAAGTTTATCCTAATACTATTGTATTATGATGTCTCATCATCTTTCATGTACTTATGTTATGATGTCATGTTTTATATTTTCTCTTTTTCACATGTTTCATTAATGTTATTATCATATATCAATACTCAATGATCATGTTTACAATCCTCAACCGACGTATGTGACCTTTATATTCATCTTGAATCATATGTACTAAATTTTCTTATGTTATGATTGGATTATTCCCCCTACTAAGCTTCATTCCTGACATATTTTTTTTGCATATCACTAGGTTATCCCTTGATGTTTTATAAGCATAATGGAAATTTGAGGGAATGATATAGAGTTTTAATATAATGTTTGTATTCCCATGTTTTATTATTATTCAGTTATAAATTTAATTTCTTTTAAGAACTAGGCCTCATAATCTGTAGGTATTATATTATGTGTGTTCATATATAATAAACCCTGAATTATGTTTTACTAAAATATATGGTGTCACAGTTTTTCTCATAGAAAATTAACATTAATTTTTTGGGTTATGATTATTAAACACTATTTAAATCTTTAGGAATAATTATAATAATATAAAAATAAACCAAAATCTTGTTAATGTACACAATAAGTGGTTTCTGGGGAAATGAGTCCATATCTAGATACTATATGTGCATGGGGAACTGGTACAATGGTACTTAGGGGTAATAAACCGGAAAATGGTGTACTATGTTTGACACAATCATCACATGGTGAATGAAAAAGAAGCCTTGATGCACACATGTTTTTAAATTCTCATTGGATATTCTTAGAAAATTCACAATCTCCTTACAAAACATTATTAAGGGAAAACCTATTCCTAATATTTTATCATGTGAAGCAGAACATGGATAACATATATTGGAACCAATATATTCATAGTATAAGAGAATCATGTCATTTATGCGTTATCCCATAAATTATCATGGTTTCTCATTTATGTGTCTAATAGTATAAAAATTATTATCACTATTCCTCAATTTATTTTAGTCAATAGATGCAAATTTGAGAAAATGAGTCAACAAAAAATGTTAGGGGAAATGCGATGACTACACAAATGAGATGCCCAAATTATTAAGGCAAGGAGTTGGGATATTCATTGGAATACTTTTTAAATTAACTCAATATTTGAATAGAATCATTAATTATGATGAAAATGTATAGACCCTAATAAATATAATGCTTCAATTGATAACTTCATGTGATAAAGTCCTCTGCCTTTCTGTGGATATCCCAATCCCTTAATCATTGAACAATGGAAAAAATTAATTGGGAAATTATTCTCTATCCATAAATTCACTAAATAGGATAACATTGTTATAGTTATTTTTAATACGGATGGATAATATTATGAATGTTTTATGTTGATAAAATATATGAATCCAAAAGAAGCAATCGAAGAAATGGAGAGGAAATAATTTGAGAGAAACATTTTGTTAACAATTTTCCACGTACTCTCTAACATAAAATGTATTGGTATTTACATAGCCTCTATAAATATAATTATCAACACATCTTGGACTATGAGGTTATCTTCAAAATAATTCCCTGTTGATCCTTTTTCTTTTTATTGATCCTAATTGAGAAGTTAACTGAATGTTTTTTTTCTATATCTGAGTCTATGAAATGCTTTGGTTTAAGAGACATTGATAGTTTGGTGGAAATTATTTAATGTCCCCTCAATTTAAATATATATTTCAATGATCCAAATTGGTCTCATGGATCAATATATAGTAATTGGATAATATATTTCAATTCTATCAGTAATATTGAGAAATATCATCTAGATAAAAATTCCAACATCCCACTTATCAAAATCATTGGAAGAGGAGACTCAAAAATTTCCTAAAAGGGACTAGGAAATGATTTAGGTTTGAGAAGGAATTACATTTAGCTAGTGATTTCCTATGTGATAATCCAATCTATGATAAAAAATGAAATGAATTATTAAACTCTTAGTCTATTTTCTAAGGTTTCAACTATAATGAATATGTAATCAATGTGAATCAATACACAAATCAATGGGTTGTTAATGATAATCTATGATAACAACCTCTATTTCAAATAGATAATGGGATACCTTATGCTGTCAAAACTTTTGAGGCAGATCATAAAGTTGATGTGGTAATAGGTACACTTGAATTCATTCAATAAATGTGAATGAAATAATGAATTTTGGTTCTATATATTAATTCATTTCCTACATGTTTAGAAGAAGAATTAAAAAAAACACAGAACCTGGATGTCCACATACCAGTGAAATTGAAAATGGGTCAGTTATTATATACATATCCTATAACAAATAAAATATTAATATTTTTGGGAAACATTTCATAAAAAAATGATTTCTAATACAATTACTTTAATTTGTTGATATTCTGGTCATGTATTTTCTTACAAAAATCCGCCAAAAAATTTGATAAAAAAATACAATTCTATATAAAAAATAAATATATAATTATATATATTTTCAAGGTGTATTATGATACTTCTTTAGAATCATGATCTAAATTGGGGATATTATTTCTTTATGAGTAAGTATATCTAGCTCAAATGATTAAGATATAGGAAAATACTATCCTTGATGACATTCCCATTGTATAGAAATTCAATGATGTGTTTCCTAAAGAATTGTATATTCTTCCACCTAAACGAGAGGTTATGTTATCAATAAGACTTATATACATATATTTTAAAATATCCAAAAATATATATAGAATATCTATTGTTTAACATTATTTGTATATGAATTTACAACATGATAATCTATATAAATGATTTATACACTCAATTTCAACACCATCGGCTGAACCGATCCATTTATTTAGAAATAAGGATGAGTTCAGAAACCTCTTCCTAGATTATCACGAGCTCAAAAATCACGATTATAAAAAAGTATCCACCTCCATTTGTTGATGACATTTTTGAATAGCTATGTGGATTCCAATATTTCCCCATGGTGGATCATAAATTGGATTATTATCAAGTAATGATGAAAAAGTAGGATATCCCCAAGACTAATTTTCATACAAGTTACAAACTCTACGATTTAATAGTGATTCCATTTGTACTTTTTAATTCTTCATATATCTTCATGCACATATTCAATTGATTATATGGGAATTAGTTTAATAATGTATGTTAGTAATTTTAGACAACATTCTTATCTACTCCAAAATATAGGAGGATTATGAGGATTATTTAAATATGTTAACAATGATTTTGTGGAGAGAAAATATATATGAAATTAAAAAATATTAGTTTGTAGGATGGATAAAGTAAAATTACTGGGGATGTTATTACCGACCAAGTGATATATATGGATCTCTAATAAAATAAAGGAAATGAAATAATGGCCTTCACCAATGTTTGTGATATAAATACATAGATTCTTTAGATTAATATGGTACTATCAACAATTTTTTAGAATCATCTCATGGTTTTCAATCCCACCAACCAAGATAACGTGGAAGTGATTCAAGATGTTGTGGATTGATGAATGAAAAAAATCTCTAAAGAGATAAAGATGAGGCTAATCACTGCACAAATTCTCACATTACCAACCAGTTGGAAAAGTGTTGTGATTTTTAGTGATTCACCAAAAAATTGATTGAGTTGTGTCCTAAGGAAATATGAATAAATGATATCATATACCTCATTCCAATTATAAATCCTCTATATGAACTACCAAAACATGATCTATAATTCATTTTGATGATCATCACATTAATGATTTTGTGACATTATCTCTATGGGGAAAAGTGTGGAATTTATACTATAAGCTCTCATACATTTCATACATAAATATAATATTTTTTCAATGAGTATTCAATACAATAAATAAACCCATTCTCTATGATAGAAACAGTTTAGTGTCTTTTGAAAATAGAAACATAATCTTCTTATTTCATGGAATATATTCAACAGATCCCAAAATGTTCTTAACACATAGTATTCCTCTTAAGCATCCCTTAAGTGAACCTTTTGTCAAAAGTTAAGGATGGAAACCTAATAAAGGATGGCATTATACTCTTAGTAAGGGTAGACATTAGAGATATCAATCTATGATCAAAAGAAATAATAATACAATCATAAGGTAATTTGGTCCTAAAGATAAATTATGTAGTTCTTTCCCAACATTTTATAGATCGTGAACATTATTCATGGAATTAAACATTATCAATTTAAAAAATGTGGCCCACAAGGGTGATAAATAATCATAAATCAATCATGAACAATATGCTCATGTCATTAAAGTGTGGTTTCACGAAAATAGTAATAAATAATTTCATAGGACATGGTTGAATATCAATACCATCATATTTGGGGATACATAAATATCACATATTTCCAAAAGGGGGTCAGGATGCACCTATTTCAAATAGTGCATTAGGATGCACCTGTTTCCCATTATGGAATAAGACTCAAATGCTTACCATAATGTATCAAACACATCAAAATTTTCCCATATTTATATCATTCAATATAAATCATTACACAATTCAGTGGATTCAGATATTGGTCCCACACATCACATAATAAAAATCATACATGTGTGTGCCACAAGATCTTAAAACATTAATTATATCGTATTTCATGAAAATAAATGGGTTTAATAAAAATTTCATCATTGAATAACCTGGTCAAAGAATCCGGTTTCATAATCTTTTCCCAAAAGCATCATAGAATAACCGTTGTCAAAAGAAGCATGTTTCATATGAATTTTATCATGGTATAACCTGTGAAGAGAAAAAGGTTCCATAATAATATTTTCATCAAAAACATAAACCACTAAAATAATGAATATGAATGGTATCCTATGATCATAACTCCATTAAAGTACATATAACATCACTTGATGTCATCTTAGAATGAAATGAATTTGAATAATCACTTCCGGACATTAATAACGAAATTATATTTTCTATATTAGAAAACAATTTTCCTAAGAATATAACATTTTAATAACACATTACATTAAAAATAACATTGAACCATATAAAGGTATCATTGAAAATAACTTAAAACATTTCTGAAGGAATATAACCATCCATTGAAAATAAATTTTTACAACTAAAAATTCAATGTAAAATTGGAAATTCATTTCATTTTAAATAAACACTGAATCGTATAACTGAATGTCGAATATAATGATTTGATTATAAAGGGGGAAAATAATGTACATTTCTTACATGTAAAAACAACTAATCCTTTCAGGTTTTCTATAAAATCCAAACTGGTATTACTTTTTTGGAAAAGTTCATGATGATTTTTTTATACATTTTGTAAATGTAAAAATGTGTAAAATTTATTTAATCAATATTTTGTGGAATGTTAAATCAAAATTTGAAATTATTTTCATAATCCAAGGATATTGGTGATAATGTTTTTGTTGATCGATGAAAGAAATAAAATAAAATCAATTTAAAAGAATTATTTTTGAATCTAGGGTACATAAAGAGAGAAAAATTATGGGAAACATTTATTCTCATGACATAACAAGAGAAGAAAAAAATTCAAGGGTTTATTGAGAGTTTGATCATATGCATTCATCATCCGAAGTATAAACATTACCCATCTTGATAAATGATTGTATTGTACCATAAAACCATTACCACATTGGTTAAATTGAATCATAAGCCCCATAGAAGAAAAAAATTACATAAAAAATTATCATGAGAATAAATAAATTCAGGAAATTAAATGCTAATGGGGATGTATTTAAACCTCATAATGAATATTGGTGTATAACATGACCAATGTATCAGAAAAGGGAATTTGAGTAAACAATCCCTTACAACTTTAGAATTTATTTGAATCATATTCCCTCATAAATAAAAAAAAAGGAATAAAAAATTTAATAAAATAATTAAATTCACAATATAACATCTAAAAATTGAAGTATATAGACCACAGAAAATAAACCAGTGGTGAATATTCATATGTCTTCCCAAAATGTAAGAGGCACTATAAATCCCTTACCATAAGTCTTGACTACCTCAGAAAAAATTTGATCCTAATATATAATAAATACAATTTTATTAATAATATATTATAGAAACATAATTATATATGTCATACCATTTATTATTTACTTATGTCTTTTTATTACATTTTTCTAAAAAATTCCATGATAAAATAAAATTTAATGTAATAACCACTATGTTTTCATGTGTGTTTGGATTTATTATTTCTGGTACCATTACATTTATTGTTTTTCAATAATCACCAGAATATTGATCATGTTATAAATATCATATATTTTGAGTATATATGTATTTATAGTAATCCATATAATATTGAGATATAAATTTAAATACACTATTATTAGAGATGATTGGTCATACATACCCAAGAATGTTTTTTCCAATAACATGATGGATGAAGCGAAAGAATATTAAAAAATATATTACATTTATGAAATCATTTTTACTTTATATTTATAAAATGTATTCATTAAATATTCTATTATTACATTTAATTATAATATTTAGTGAAAAAGAACCACATCTATGACCGATGTACACACAAATGCTGTTATCCTACCCACAAAGAATGGAGAGTACGAAGGGGTATATTAAATTTTTATTATAGAAGTGTAATTATGTTAAATATATAGAATATATTAATTTTATATTTCTGTATTACCAAAATTTAAAATAGAAATGGAAAAATATATCACATCATTTCCTGATGCGGTAGTCCGTTGTACACACATACAACCTTATTATTGGCCAATTCTTCAAAAGATAAGAATATATATGTTTTATAATAATTCTAGAGGTATAATAATATCATAAATATAATTGATGAACATAAAATAAATCATTATATCCATCTTTGAGAGATGGTGATGGGAAATTTATAACATCATTACACGAGGAGGTAGTCATCCATTCACAAGAATGGTGATTTCATATCCAATTTCATGGATGTGGATATGGTTTTAGATTATAAAAAACAAAAAAAGTCACATTATAAGTTAAATATTATTATTATTATATAAACATAGTTTAATAAAAATTTAAAGAGGTGGATGATGAAATAAAATATAATGTTTGGATTGAGTCTTCACCTCTTCATCTAAAAACATATTTTAGTTATCACGAAGATCCCTCCTTGAATTTATTTCCCAAAAAATGAGGATTTAATGATGATAGTAGGTGATTGATGATTTTATTTTGGTTGGGGAAATGTAAAAAAAAGGGTTTTATGTGGGAGGAAGAGAGGAGAGGTGGTACCCTTTTATAAGCGAGAAGAGTGTCACACTTATAATTTTTTAAAAAAAATTGTAAACACATTTTTTAGATTATTAATATCTGTAAAATGGAATATTATTAAACAATATATGATATACGATCAATAAGTATCCATATAATTTATCTCAAAAAGTTTTATTCATATTTTACCACTTATAGTTTTAGTTCAACACCCCAGAAACGCCATTTTCAACATAACTATGGTAATTAATTTTTAATGTTTTTACTATTAATTATGGTAATATTTTATTTTTACATTATTAAATAATATAATTCAATATTATTAAAAATATCAAATCCAATTTTTAAAATTATAGTCACATAATTGGAAAATTATAATTTAGAATTAATCGCATAGACGCGGTGAAAAATTACTTTTATAAAGAGAAAAGTTTCAAATGTTTAAATTTTTTTTATATAAAAATGTAATATGAAATTTCATCCAATTAAAAAAATTATATTAATTTATATATAACGGTGTTATTTTAAATTTTAACACCAATGTAAAATAATTTTTATGTTTCTAAATTCGTTATAGAAAATAAAAATTCATAAAAAAACAAGTATTTGTAACTATTCTTTAAAACATTTAGCATTTCATAAAATTATTGAAAAATAACAAGAAGATAATTTTGGCACGGTAATTTCAAAAATATTTTTTTAAAAAATTAAATTTATATGTTCAAAAAACACAAATTATAATAAGTGTGTAAAATGTGAAAACAATTTTTTTTGAAAAATTATGTCTTTAATCATAAAATTTGATTTTCCCCCTTATATCATGAATAGAAATCAAATAAGATGAATATTAGAAATTTTATTGAATATATAATATTTATATTTTATTATAATAATTCACATGGAGTGATGTTTTTTGATTAATGTAAAATGTGTTTTT
Organism: Viscum album; assembly: GCA_963277665.1. Lineage (NCBI taxonomy): Eukaryota > Viridiplantae > Streptophyta > Magnoliopsida > Santalales > Viscaceae > Viscum > Viscum album. Next base: position 670,361,391 of record OY728162.1, read on the forward strand.
TGGATAAAAGTAGTTTTTTCAAAAAAAGAATCCATTTATTTTCAAATGGTTTATATTTTAATTGATAAATAATTAGTCATGAATTAATTAATTATATATACATTTTTAAAACATATATATTCATAATTTAGTTAATATAATTTATACCATCCATTCTTATGGATAGATGATAACTATCATTGTATGACATGTTTCATTAAAACCTGGTGTGTCATCTAACACAATCGAAACTCCGTGTTACATGTAACTAAATCTAAACTTAGTAACGCGTTCAATGATAAATATAAAAAATTAATAATATTATTTAAAAAATATTTCACAAACTATTGGGTATTACATTCTTCTCAACATAAAATGATTTCCTCCCCCAAAAAGTTTCACTTTGGTTCCAAAAACTAATGATTATTATGCATCATTCCATCTTCAGGTTCCCACATAACCTCCTCATGGTGGGGGTTTTTCCAAAAAACATTGACCAGGGGAGTGACCATTTTCCATATAAATAAATCTGTTATAGAATATCCACCAATTTTTTCCAAACAAGAAATATCATTCTCTATTCATACGAACTTCATGCCCAATACATGTGTTAAGTCATGTATGTACTTTATTAAGTGAGATAACTTGAATTTATTGTGAACCTAGTGGAGGATCGATGAAATTTCCAAGTGATATTCTATAATCCCTATATGATCAAGAATAAAAAAATGTAGATTTATCTAAGGCATACCATTACCTTCTTTCCAAACCTCGTAATCGTATTCCATGGAGATATATATTGGAATACCTTGTCACAAAATTGAAATTATTGAACAAGTTGGGGATTATCGACATAAAACTTCTTTAAAAGTTGTGATACAATTACATTATTCTAATTGAATATAAAATTATCTACCATTTCATCTATTAGTTCAGGTATCAATAGACATGTTTCTACAACATCATTCTACAACATTACTGCTATACACTTCTTTAGATAAATTGATTCACAAAGAGTCTTTTGAATGCTCTGGTGAAAGCTATTATTGTAATAAAGCTCATCTAGGGGATGTTTTTCAGCACAAATACCATTATAATTCATAGAAAAAAAATCTTAGAATATCCTCATGGGTTTTAATTTTTCATTCATTTTTCCCATCTGTCTGAGGATGATATGTAGTGATAAATATCATCTTTGTATCAAGAGCCCATGGAATACTTCACCAAAACAGCTAGGTGAAATTAAAATCCTTATAGGGTAAAATTAAATGTGTTACTACCTAAAAACCTATTACTTTCTTAATATATATTCTAGAAATTGGATCTAGAGATAAATCTTCAATGATTACATAAAATGTGATGACTTCAAAAGTAGGTTCACTATAACCCATAATTACCACAACAAAAAAGAAAATACAATCCCAAAAGTCTATTAATAGAATTAATCATACGTCCACAAAGTGTAAATTAATTCATTGACAACTATCTCCGTTAGTAAACTGTATAAAAACCCAATGGGTTATACTGATATAATTGTCTTTTAAAATATACATAATCATGATAAACACCAATCACATAAAACCTCCAAAGGGGTGGAAATGTATTTAAGCTTATCATCAATCTTAAACTCATAAACCAATGATGTTATCCATAAGTCTTAAGTTAATATTTCTTTATATATATACACTTCCAAAATATAATTCAATAATTATTCCTTATATAAGCTATCATCTTATTCAGAAACAGTTCCATTGGAATCTTTGGTTCGTCCTTTTATTAATAGAATATAAGATATGATTTCATAGTTACAAAATCATTTTTGAAGCTTATTATCACATAAATTTTCACTAAATTATGAATAAAAATATTTTTATAGGTATCATCCATAAAAAAATAAAATAGGAATTTATGAACTAAAGAGGGATGGATAAGTGTGTCCTAATTTCCATAATTTAAATCATCCATTTTGATTTCATAATATTTTCCTTGGTTTTTTTATTCTAAGGTTTTTGTGGTATATCATGCATATTATCCTTATAATGGGAAATTTATTCACATAATTCCCAAAGGCATTGCATTTGATGTATTGGATTTTGGTGGTGCATTAGTTGGCAACCTCGTCTCAAATATTAACCTAACTAGACCATTAAACACATTTTGACATTCACAAGATTTATAACCCACCATTCCAAATTTATAGAATCTACCAATTCCATTAATTCAATTACATGGATGCTTCTTTCCTCATTTATGGCATGAATACATCTAGAATTTCATTCCACCATGTGAGTTATTCTATTTTTCATGATACTTGATATACCATTTCTTATCAAAATAATAGAAATATTACAAATTTCTAATTTTCGTTTTTACCTTCAGTTCTCATCTAACATCTTCTTCATAGCCACTGAATTTACAAATATAAAATGTCGTAAAAATTCTTGGTTTTTGACCACCAAAGAATTAATTAATTTTTCTTTCAGGGCTAATGATTAAACTGGATGTGTAACTTCCATGTCTTTTAAAATTATCTTCATAACTTCCAAAAGAATTTTTGTCATATTTATTAAGATCAATTAATCCCTTATCCATCATTTTTTAAATAATATGATTTAATTAAATAGTAATATAATTCCCAATAAACTACCTTCATTCCATAGATTCAATTTTCTATTGTTCCCTAATATTCTTAATAAGACTATATCATTTATCATCTTGTCCTTCCAAATGATAAATAGATAATTTGAAATCTTCTTGCTCACATCACTGAATAATATTAAATACATTTTTATTGTTACTAATAAATTACTCAAAAACTAGTGTATCAACCGAACCACTAAAATATGGTTTATATTGCCTCATAAAGGACTCAATAAAACATTGTTCACTCTAGTGCTCATTTGGAAATTTTTAATGATTTATTTCCTGATAATATATTGTGATAATAACATCAATACTTTTTCCATCTCACATAACATTTGGTTTCTCAGGAGTAAAATAATTAAGTTACCTATCATACTCACAATTAATAAGGCTCATTTTTGTTCCATCCAATCACTAAAACCCAAAATCAAAGTGTGGGAAATATAAATCATATTGAAAAACCACATTATCCTATAAATTCATTTATATTATGTTTAAATAATCAATCCTTATTTCCATGTTATCAAAGCTTAGTCAGATCTTAGGTCGTTGACAATCATTATTTAAATTTTTCAGGATGGTCCCTAATGTTTTTTTAATTTTCGAATGTATATCCCCCATTATTTTTAAAACATGTTTGTAGCAAGGCCTATTAGAATACAACATGTGATTATTGATTCTATCTCAATGTTTTCTTTTTCAGAGTTATTAACCATGGATTTCTTTATCCTATATCCAAATCTAATTGTATTTTCCAGTGAGGGATGTAATTTCTTAGACCCCCCTATCACTATCCTTTAGAAAAATTCCATGATATTATAAAATTTTAATAATTATCCACAGACTTTTCCTTTGAGATATATCTAGAACAATCCCAATAAATATTCTTAGGAATATAACTATGGATAAATAATTTTTTCAAATATTAATCTCTAAATATTGACAAAATGATCCATTTGAAACCAATTTTATAGACATAGTCTTTTAATGCATAAATATTACTTATTTTCAAATGAATGGTCAGTACATTTCACAAACACATGCCTAAAACTGCAAGTGATTAACCTACATAGAGACTAGATAGATAATCTTCTTATTACATAAAAGATAATCAAAATATACCATGATGATCATATAGCATAGTACTCTTCATAGGCATACTGTACCTACACAATTTATCACAACCTAGGGAATGTAACCTTAGAATGAGTGCTCCCAGACTCATTCAATGGGTGTACACAAGATATTTCAATCTATGATCATATTAAATAATATCATAATTATAGGTATATGTGGTCATGAAAAAAACTTATGAAGTTTTTAACCAACCATTCATAGGACATAAACCACATGCAGAACTTAAAACAATACTGTTTAAAAATTATATCCTATAAGAGTGAGATATCATCATAAATAAATCATGAATAATATTTTCATCTCAAATAAGTTGGTAACCATCCAAAACATAAAAAAACATTTAATTTTTCACAACCGACTACCAAGACCATCCACATAGTGGATCGTGACTTATCACGTATTCCCTAATGTGGATCCGGATACACCATTTACCATAGTGGACAATAACACACCAATTTCCAATTTTGTACAAAGACTCTCCATTTTCCCATAGTGGATTAACCAAACCAACTAGTTTCTAATTTTTGTCTCATGATATATAAATAATTATCCAATAAATGAACTTCTGCTTTAGTATTATTTTGAATGATGATCCCCAATAAATCCGAAAATTAAACGACCCTTTACTTTTAATCAAAATAAAGAGATTAACGATATAACATATCTATGGGGATTTATATACCCCCACTACAATAAACAAGGGATGAATTTTTATGTCTCCCAGAAATATAATAGAGATTAGAAATCTCATACCACGTTTTGTGACTTTTTTTATAGACATTATAACCTAAAATATAATAAATATATGTTCATTAAAAATATATTATATTAAAATAATTATATATATCATTGCATATATAATTTTATTATTTTTTTTTATTACCCGTTTATAACAATTACTTGTTAAAATCACATTTTTTGTAACAACTACTTTATTATTTCTGTAATTTTTACTTGTTATTAACATTCCCATTTCTATTATCATTATTAAATAATATAAATAATATTAATTATTATGTAAATATCACATATATTAATTATATATGTGTTTGTATTAAATAATAAAATATTGATGCAGAATATGTACTACACTATTGAAAAAGATAGTAGGTCGTACGTACGCTTGAATGCTATTTCCAATTTCTAGAAGATTGAAATGAATGAAAGATAAATAAAATTTTAAGGTAAAAGAATAATTTTTATGTAATTTGTATCACATATATTCATTAATTTTACTATTATTACCTTCCTTGAATAATGTTAATGTCAATCGAAGCACATCGCTTCGAGATGAGGTAGTCCTCCGTACAGATGAATGATGTCATTGTATATCCCCATGAAATTAAAATTAATAATTTGTCTATTATATATTTATTCCATACTTACAATTATATTTTAAATATTACATTAATTATTTTAATATATTCTTATGACTATAATATTAAAATGAAAATGTAAGAAAAATATCACATTAGTTTGTGAGGTGGTAGTCTGTTGTACACACGAGTGACGTTATTTCAATCTAATTGGTTGGGATATAAGTTGTAATATCTGGTATTATGATTATATAGGTATAATAATATTATAGATAAAATTTATAAAAAATTAATTATTTCATTATATCCATCTATGAGTTGTGGTGATTGAAAATGAATTACATCTGTTTGTGAGGTAGTAGTCCACTGAACAGAGAAATGATGTTTTCATATCCAATTTGATGTCAATAGAGATGGTTTCAGGTAATTATAATAACATGAAATAATATAATATTAAGTAATATACTAATGATATTATATCATCATCATTAAATAATAATTTAATTAGGTCAAGGATGAAATTTAATAAAATACATGGTTTGGGACGTTACATATTCCTCGTACAACATCATTTTGTTTTCACCAAATTACTTCCTAAGTTTGATTAATGATGTAAATATGTATTATTTGATGATATGTGGTATTTGTAAGGTATTTTGGGAATTAAAATGGGAAAACAAGTGTTTTGGAATTGTAAATAGGAGAGGAGTGGGGATGACAATTTATAAGTGAGATGAGTGTCATATAATTATGTTTAAAAAAATGTTCTAACAACATTTTCCACATTCCAAATGCGTAAAAATAGTATATTATCAAAAACCATTGTAAATAAGGTCTAAATAGTTCTATAAATTTGTTTCTTGTATGTTTATATGTCATTTAACCAATTATATTTTTATTTTAACCTCTGGTAAACCAACTTTTTTTTTAACCATAGTAAATAATTTTTTATGTTTTTACTATTAATTTGCATAAAAAATTATGTTGACTATATTATATAATATAAATTGTGCTAATTTAAAATATTTAATCCTTTTTTTTAAATTATATTCACATAAGTGAATAACATTAATTTAAAATTAATGCAATTATGGTGATGAAAAAGTTGTTTTCCAATAGAATAGGTTTCAAAAGTTTAAAAAAATTTGTATAAAAAATAATCATAAAATGGAAACAAATAAAATAAATTAGATTGATATATATATAGTTGAACAGAATTTTATATAAAAACATCTTATGATAATATGGATGTTTTTAAAGGCTTTATAAATGCCAATTCATAATAAAAACCATTATTGTTTACTATTCATTGAAATATATAACTTTTTTCAAATTCTCAAAAATTCACCATAATAAAATTTAGAAATTTTTAATTAAAAATTTTTGTTTAGTTTTTAATATATTTATTTTTCAATTTTGAATCATTAGTTTAATGTAATTTTTCAAAATTTGAAGAACTTATTTTTTGAAAAAAATAATAATTTAAAAATTAAAATTGAAATTATTCTTATGATTTCTTAAAAAAATAAAAATGAATGTTTCAAATATATATATATATAAAGTAAATATATCTATAAAATAAAAAAAACTATTTTTTTATTTTATTTATTAAAAATGAATTTGTGTACATAAAAATAGTTTTTCATAGAAATACTTTTTTTCCAATCGCTTTAATTTAGATTTATAAATAATTAAGTTACAAATAATTCATTATATTTACAATATTAAATTACATGAAATCATAATTTAGTTATTAATATTCATAAATACCATTCTAATAGGTAGGTAATATACATCCATTAATAATATTTTAATATTATAACATGTTTTGTTAAAACACTGTTTTGTGTGTAACATATTGTAAACATGATGGTTCATGTAACATATGATAACAATGAAATTTTGTATAATGCCAAATAATCAATATATTATATTACTATGTAATAATTATTTCAGAAAATCTTAGTGTGATACATATAGGGATCATAAAATCCTCAAGTACATATTCACACAATACTAGTTAAAAATTCTCCAATGAAGGTCACTTGATCTGATCAAGAATTATGATAGTTTATTACATTATGATACCAAGAAAAGGATCAAAGTTGAAGATTCCATAAGTATAAAGGATTCTAAAACACATTCCATGATGAGAACTATAAGGGATAAAATCATATTAGACCATAAAAGGATGGACATGGGAATAACAAAAGGAACTTCATCATAACCGGAATAAATAAATTCCTAAGAATAAATTCTTGTGAGAGTCAAGGGGGCCTATAAAATAAATGATGTGATATTGAAAAATGTAATAAATATTCATGAGTTTAACTTTTATTTACAGATTGATGTTTATGTTTTGAACATGGATATGTGTCCCTTCAAAATAATATGTGAAAAAGGAACATCAAGATATTTCATATACCTCACCCATATCTATAAATCTAGGAATCACTAAGACGCATATAAATATGAAGAAAATTTTATGGTTGGATAACATGAAGAGGTAGATTGAAAAATTATTATCCTAAATATGCGTATTCCAATAGGTAAAGGCTTAACAAAATATGCCTAATGGTATAATTCTTACATTACCCATTTTAGTATATAAAAGGGAAATCATAACCATAGATATAATCATTAGACCCCAAATGAAATATAAAGGGAATAATTTCATCTGTTTTCTAGAAAATCTCTTTACAAATTCAACATATTTAATTTCTCTCAAGGATTATTTCAATCTTTAACAACTCTACATGATATACGTAAGATAACTAGTATGGTTGCACAGAGTGACACTCTCTATTTTATATAATCAATATCCATTGTTAACCTCAATGTTCAAAAGAATCCTTATAAAAGTGTTTGCTACATATTTGTGTTTTTATTATACATATAACCCTCATATTCATGCTTTGACAGATAAACTAGTAAAACTCTTGAATACATTATGAGAACATGTTCAATTCAATTCTATGTATATTGAGATCAAAACTGTCCAATTGTGAAGTTCTCATATAACAAAAGATTTCATTCCTGTATTCAAATGTAACCATATAAGGCTCTATATGGGTTGCATTGTTGAACATAGACATGCGGGGATAATGTTGGAGAGAGAATACTAAAGATACCTAATCTTTTATAAAATAATAAAGATAATGTCCAAACCATTCAAGGATATATGAAATCCAAAAAGAATCAAAAGAAAAGATATGATTACAATCATCAATGTAATATAGAGTTTAAGGTCAGAGGTAAACTGTTCCATCATATATCACCTTCGAATACATTCATGATGTTTAGGGGAAAAGTTAAAGCTTTGTCCAAGATACATCATCCCCCTTAGTATCTATAACTTCTTTTGAGATTTGCATATCCATTATTAGTCAAAAATAATTTATATTAAGCTCATGACATGTTTCATATATCCCTCTTGAAAAATTATATACCAAACCAAAATCATGAACATAATCATAATGTTATTCCATTAGATAATGATAATTAATATGAGGAAAATATGGTGAATATGTTAGATTTTATAGACAATGTTATATGAAATGAGGAAACTCCCATGGTAAATGTACTGTGTTGAAACCCCATGATTGAGGAAGTGACTTGGGAACCAGAACAGGAGATGGAATATAAATACCCTGATAAGGACCCAAAATATTGTATCCCCAAATTAGTTTCTTATTTATATCATTTACATAATATACATGAAATCACATCATCATGGACCAAATATATTATTTTTCCTTGTAAACGAGATATATATTTGAAATTAAGATAATTTTTTTTACATAAAATTAAAAAATAATATCATTTGAGAACACTATTATTCCCCTTACTTTAACCTTAAATTTCAATGATAATATACTTATTAGAACCTTGAAAAAAAACATAAGAAATGGATGAGCTCATATTTTTATTAAGGGAAATTTATAATAGAAGAAATAATGAATCACTTAATATAGTTAACATGAATAATTAAATAATTGATAAAGAATTACTATTAATGACTAAACTCTGATTGAATTTTATCATATATTTTCACTGAAGGAAAATCATTTGGTTAATAATTACATAATTCCTAAAACATTTCTTAATTATTCAACATCATGTATATGAAACATGAACAAATACCGTCAAGACCTTTCAAAAGATATTTTAACCTTTATTGGTAAAAAAACATTTAATTTTTCCACATTATTCATCTCATGAGAGTACCAATTCATCGAGGGGGTATTATATATACAGTTGCAATCCATTGATTCATGTCTGAAGAATTAATTATATATTGAATAATTTATTAAATAAATGTGTCTTATACAACATTAAAACATTTTAATCATATTCCTAGTGAAGGATTAACATTTAAAAAAACATTAAATGACATGTGAATAATTTGATATGTCAAAGTGGTTGTAAATACACCTCATTAAATAATGTTGTTGTATAACATCAAAATATTCCTCAATGAACGGTATTTGAGATGAAGTCACATACAAATTTCATTTCGTTAATTAAATGGATTTACATTGATTATTCATTTTAAATTCACATAAACAAGTTAATATATAAGAAGATATAATGAAACATAATTTCACAGATAACCTTAGCCAGTAATAATCATTAAAATATATGTTTAACCAAATCAATGAAAATTGAGTTAATAAAGCCCTTACCACTTTTAAAAAGTCTAATCGGGTGCCCCATAAAATTAATAATTATAAAATGAAACATTGAATACCATAAAGACAGCGAAATTCATGAAATGATATATCAAGGGGATGTATAAATACAACACATATAAGAAATAATTTAGGAACAAGTAATATATGTCAAAGATGTAAAAATGAGGGTAAAAATAATAATTGAAATTAAAAAGTATTAATAAATTTCTAGTAGTATATATGGTCCCATAAATTATTTTAATTTCGAATATGATTATAATTCATTAGAAAAAATGAGAATGGTAATTGATTTGTTTATTTTTTTAGATTTTTTCATACATCATCAACTAATATCATTCTATTTAATATTACAACTATATATTTGTTAAAAAACATGAGATATGGTATAATATACCTTTTAAAATATTATTTAACAATAAAAATAGTTTTATGACCATCCGTTATGGTAGTAATGGAAAATGAACAAAATAATTATCCATAAAGATGATTGTCCAGTAAAAATTGCACAATAGTTTTCTTACTTTTAGTTAGATAATGAAATTAAGGGGGGGTTGTTATAAAATATTTCATTAGAATCATAAATTTCTTGTATTTACATGATTATTTAATTATTATGGCTTGATGGATTGAAGATATTTTGATAATGTAGAAGAAGAGAAGGAATTTAGAGATGCATTTTATGAAAATTATATCTTGGATATAACATATTTGGAGGATCCTTGAGAACCTAGGATTTCTTACCTTGGTGATCCTAGAAGAACATGAATGTGGATATTGTTAAGAGGAGAGGTTTCCATGATATTTGAGCATGTTAAAGTCCTTTTTGTTGAAATGGGGGTGATTAGTGGTGGTATTTATACTTGAGGAGTTGTTGATTTAACTAATTAAATAATTATTACAATATATTCAAATCCAACCACATTGAAATCACATTAATATCACGGAATTATATTGTTAATTAATATTTTAGGATACTGGTTAGGTTGGTTAAATTAATAAACCAACCAAAAAAATTTGAATTCTATGTTAGGTCAAGCGTTTAGATTTTAAAGTTATCCCCTCTCACTATTTTACATATACCCCAAATTATCAATGTCCTTACTATAATACCCTTTTTACTTGTGAAAATGAAAATAAATATAAAATCTAATTTGGATTATTTTATTCAAAATATGGAATCGATTTCATGAAATTAAATTCACAAAAATTGGAAAATTATATTTTGAAAATAATCCCTTATACAGAATGAAAAAAGGTTTTTAACGTAAAACGTTTGAAATATTGTAATGTTTACATATCATATTTAAATGTGAAATTGATTACAATAGCCTAAATTGGTTGGATTGTTGTGTACCTGAGATAAATATATTTTAAAACTAATTTAAAATATAACTTTTCTAGGAAAATAAATAAGTCAAAAAATGTGTTCTTAATTTAAATTTAGTATTTTTCATTATTCGTCTAAAAAATGAAACTTATTTGAAAAAAAATACCCACAAGTAATTTTGATATTACACATAAAAAATGAAGTTTATTTTTTTAAAATATATTTATAGAATTTGAAAAATTTATATTTGAAATAGGTGTGATATCAAACGGGGTTAATATTGTGTTTTAGAAAAATATAACTTTTTATGCCCAAAATTGAATTTATTTTCTTATCTTAAGCATTCAAAATTATTGGAAGAATTTAGAAAAAATTATTTAGTGCATAACATATGAATTTCAATAATATATTTCACCAATATTGATTAATTGAATTTTTTAAAATAAATTTATATTATGGCCAAATAAATATTTTTTTTATAAAAACACATCCTTTATAATCAAATGGTTCTAATTTTTATTATAATTAATTGATTACCACTAAATTAATTTTATGAACACGTGTAAAATATATTTTTATAATTTAGTTATTCTCATTCATTCTCACATTTCCAATGGATAGGTGACATATATCATAATTAAATAATAATATAAAAAAAATAATTTTATGCTCAATGTTTTGTGTAATATAGGTGTTGAAGTAATTGAATATACATAGTAAAAGACATACCATATATTATTAGATTGATACATTATCCCCTCCTCTAATAAAATTTTCCATCAATATATTCAATTTCACCTTTAAAATAAAATGATCGTACATTAATTTTTTTTGAGAAACCCAAACCATAAATAGGGTTAACAAAACATCCCCTTAATTTAACGGAAAGATAACTGTGAAGATCTCCACAAAATTGTGATTTCTCTTAGAATAACATTAGTATGAAGTGAAAAACAAAAAAAATAATGTTAAATAAAACTACCAAGATCTAATGGTGAGTGATAGAGAACATGGTTATCATAATTTATATCATCACAAATCCAGAAATGTTTCATTGGTTATGGAGGTCATTGATTTCTCAGTATGAAAATTAAACGTTTATAATTTTTTTACAAATTCCATTCCTAGAGTTGAGATATTATTTTAATATCAAAATAATCCATTCGGAAGGTAAACATAACTTATTTATATTCATGTCATAACCATTATATTATCATTTTTTGTGATTTGTTATATTTTCACCTCATTTATTACCCCAAAAAATGGGTAATAAAATTGAATTTTTCATATGTGAAACACAATTATGAATCACAAAATCCACAAGCGATTTATTTAGAATTTAAAAATTTACAGATACAAAAAATCTTTAGATCATTTTATTAACAAAAAATAATATCCAATGTTCAATATAAACTATTCCATAAGTAGTTAATCTAAAAAGACAACCAAAATATGTCTATTGAAATTAAAAGAAAAAAAAATTATAAAGATGGTCACTAAATATCTAAAATAATCATGAAATCAGATTCTCCAAAAAAATCTAATATAACTCTTAATGTAACATACCAGAAATATTAATGCATTTATCACCTTAAAACATTAATTAAGAAATTAATTCTTCTAAAAATTTAATGTTAGGTTTGGGAATATATTACATAAATCCAAACATGTAGTAAATCCAATAAATATAACATAAATAATCAAATCACTAACCATGTTATGGTAAAAAATACTATATCATAATCATCTCATTATCATTATTATCATAACATCATTAACATATTATGTGTTTATTTCAAAATTCATGTTTTCCCAAAAGATCAACTAGCAATGAAAAAAATGATGTTTGTTACTTATAATATTCATCACAGACCACCAAATACATAAATAATAATCACTGTAAAATAATTTCTATATATCTCTGGATTTTTATAAATACTCTATAATTGATATAATATTTTTGGAAAAAATATTTATTAGATCCAAATTAAATCATATTAATAATTATTCTTCATCTGTGGTAATAGAAGTAACATCCCCGACCTAGATTCCACCCAAAATTCACCAAGCATAGTTGGTCAGATGATCTTAAGAACATATCCCCAAATGCCAAGGGCATCAAACTAGTAATTAGGGATTGGGTGAGTTAGTTGTGTGACTATTACCCCATTACTATAGTATATTGAAACGTAAATCAAACACATTCAATAGAGGAAGTGAATCAATAAAAAGGCAACTGAAAAGTAAGGATAGAATAGAATACAAAATCAATCCATAAACATAGCATAATCAGTTATGTAGTTGATACATGTATCTAAGAATAATATAAAACCATGAAAGGAAATAAAAAAAATAAAATAATCCATAAATAAAAAAGACTAAAAACTTCCCATGGCATCATAATCCTCAGCATGGTACCATGCTCCCCTTCTCCAATGAAACAATCAACAACCTATGTTAGAGATATTCGACCTATGAAAAAATACATCAATATAATTTATTTGGGAACATAAGGATCCCAAAATATGGCGTGAGATAAACATCCTACTATGATTCAACCCAAAGATCAATGCAATTATAAACAGCAATATGTAACATTATAGTAAGTGTAAGTAAAGTAGTAACATAAGTGTAAATTCCCATCTCATAAGTCTACTACACAAAGTAATACTAAAAACCTATGAAGGATCCCTTCAAAAAAATTTAGCTCCAAACCAGGTTGTTATAATAATATTAATCATGTAACACGACCTCCACATTCATCAATCCATATTAAAAACCTTTTTTAATGTCGTATTATGAAACCATATTTGAAACCCATGGCATATTTGTATAGTGAAGTATTTCACAAAGCCTCGACATTACCTTAATAGGACGATTTGTATCCCATGACCTCAATATATAAACAAGTCAAAAAATAAACCCATGACATTTCTGTATAATGATGTGTAGACCACAAAGGGTTGGATGGAAGGTGTAGAATACCAATCTAGGCTCATCGAGTCCTATGGGAATCCCAGTGGAAAATCTATTAAGGTGGTGTTTGGAATTCTACAAGCCTATGTATCGCCATATCTTATGCGATCCTAGGAAATATGGATATAAGGGGTATCAAGTGTCAAGGCATCCCATGAAATCCAGACCCATGGGGAATAATGAACCTAAGGCATCCACTACCACATTCTAGATCTAGGGAGAGCTATCCTGGTAATCTATCAAATAATTCATTCATTTAAAACAAATTAATCATTTACAATACATGTGATTATACCCACTCAAATATCCAATTACATCACATGAGTATACCCACTCATGTATTTCATTTAACATTTAACATGTGACATTGGTATACCCATCGATTGATCACCACTTTCAACTAAACACTCCATGTGAGTATACCCATTCACATATCACCTTTTCCAAATAATCCATTCCAGAAATTAAAAAACAACAAACGATTATACCAAATCATTTAAATAATTTCATTAAATATTTTTTATCAAAATAACAATGGCATGACATACTATCACAGTGCAAGGAGGTAGTATGTTTTCTATGAAATCTATTGATACACATTTATGCATAACCGAGGTTCCTCTAAATTGGAAAGCACACGAATGCACCCACTGGGTGGTTTAACAAGGTTGAACTAAGGAGGTTCCAAAAGGTACACCCCATGGGAAACTTTTATTCATGTCACGAGAACAATATATCACAATGGAACCTATGGGAATCCACAGTAGGTCTGATTATATCAACTACATCTAACCAAATAAAAAATAGGGTCACGCCTGAATGTCATATTGGTAGAATATCATCTGATCACTCTAAAAGGAACCAAATGTGAAAAAAATATATAACGCATACCTTAGATCAGTAGTATTGTGATCTTTCCGTATGAAGTCCTAGTTTATCCCAATTTAGAAGAAATGTGAACAATGGATGAAAAATGAGAAATTTGGTCATGTGATCAAAAATCCAAAGAGAAAAGTCATTGTTTCGATGAATAAATAATAACTAAAAATTAATCGAGTAATGACTGATACAGTTCCAGCATGATTGAAAATGTAATAATAAGAGTTTGGGAGGATTCTAGATCTGAAAGACCATCATTAATTCTATTTTCCATCGAAAATAGGAGAAACACAACTATGCGAAAAGTTAGATGCAACTTCCACTATTTTTAGAAAAACCCTAAAAGGAAATTACAAGATGTGTAATGCTCATTTTTCCCTTATAGGGGAAAATAATGATAAACTCTGAAAATTACTAGCCAAACCATTACACGATGTGTAATCCCATTACATTCATGTAATCGGCCTGAAGTCAGCCTACAACTATCTAGCATTTTCATTCACAATAACTACCCTATTGGCCAATGGCCTAACATAGGGTCCCATCCTTAAAGGAATATAAACTAGTATTTTCATTGAAAATTATTGATATGTACCTCATGAAAAACCTTAGATCTTATAATCTTCTCCCATTATAGAAATTTCTCCCCAAATTTCCTTATAAAGGGTGGTCACGATTCTTCTAAAAACACTTCTAGCCACTGAGCACAAACATCAACCTCCCTCTCACATGTCTCATCCTATAATTGGTTATGATGTCTTATCACCCAATCTAGAGGAACTTACCTACCTTAGAGAACCATTGTGCTCCTATCAATGATTGGAATAATATGCTCGTTAAAGGATACATTAACTTGACGCTAAACCTCCTCTACCTGAAAAATTTGAGTTGAGTCTGAATGATAGAGGAACAAAAAAGATACATAGAACACATTGTGCATGTTTCAGTACCTCTAAAGTAACTATAACAGATAGGCTACTAACCTGACTCTCTCTATAATCTAAAAATTCCCAACATATTTCAATGAAAGCTTACCCAATCTCTTTATCTTGTTGTGTACCAACCTCTGTGAAACACACAATAAAATCGGATCCCCAACCTCGAACTCTATAGGTCATCTACAATGATCACCATAACAAATATGATGAGAATTTATAGTATCCATATTCATCGGATTTAACTGGACATTATTAGAGGTCTCCTACACGAGTCCCAATCCTAATGCATCTTTCTTATCTAGCTCTAACCAGAACAAGGGTGATCTATATGACCTACCATATAAATCATCGTAAGGTTCCATCTGTATTTTTGACCGATAACTTTTATTATAGGTTAAATCAACTAGGGTAATGTGCCTCTCCCAAGAGACCCTACAATCTAAGATGCTTGCTCGCAGGATGTCCTATAGCACCTATATCGTATTATCTAACTTCCCATCATTCTAAGGGTGGTATATTGTTCTCAGAAGCACAAGTGTTCCCAACGCCCTCTAAAAAAACTTCCCAAAACGAGATGTAATGTAGGAGAACCTATCTGAAATGGTTGAAAAAGGGACCCCATGATGTTGTACAATCTATCATATATAAAAATTTATATGACTATCTATATTGACGGTGGTCTTGATTGGAAATAAATGATCAACCTTGCTAAGTCTATCAACAACAAACCACACAGCAACATAAACTGAAGGATACCATGGTAAACTGGTCTCGAAATCGATCATGGCAACATTCTGTTCCACTCCAAAATAGTTAACAGCTGTAGAATCACATTTGGTAACTAATGTTACTCCTTCTCCCGCTAACAAGTGGATCACCTCGTAACAAAACTAGCTACCTCCCACTTCATGCCCAACCACAAGTACTGACGTCGCATATCATAGTACATCATGGTGACTCTAGGCTTCACTACTAAAAAAAAGTATTAAACTCCTACATCATCTCCTAATGTATATCAATTGGGACCCAAATACATTCAAGGATACATAGGATCTCATTCTCACCTACCATCTAACCTGGAGGTGGATACTCACTTTCAACACTCTCTAGAATATTTAGGCCCTCGGAATTCGATAGCTTCATCAACCACATCTTTCCAGAAGGGTAGATATCACATCTATAGATTATAGAAAAATATTTTAAAAACTATCTTTTAACTTTATATGAATCTCATATAACTACTCCATAAGATTCCACTCACTATTATCCTATTGCACAGCCTGTATCTGAGTCCTCATACTCAGTGCATCATCTACTATATTTTCTTTTACTAGGTGTGTATAAAAGATAAAATTGAAAATAATATAGGTACTCCACCCACCTATGCTGCCTCAGATTCATATCATGATGTGTTAAAATATACTTGAGGAATTTGGGGTATGTATACACCAGAAAACAGACTCCATTTATGTAATGTCTCCAAAAGTTCAATGCATGAAATAATATATCCAACATGAAATCATGTGTTGGGTAATTCCTCTCATGTGGCCTTAGCTTCTGAGACCCTTACATCATGACTCTATATCCCTTCAATATCACTTCTTCCAAATTGATACCCAATGCATCACAATATTCAATGTATCTCTTTCCATATTTTGGATGTATTAGAACTAGTGATTGTGTCAACATTCCTTTTAGGCCCTGAAAGGTTGTCATGCAAGAACCTGACCCTAAAAAAATCACAACCTTCTTAGTCATGCTCGTTAGTGGTGATGATAATCCTGAGAGGTCTTATATTAAATGTATATACTAACCATATTGCTCTTTGAAACTCTATATATAAAAATTATTCTTTATCTATTCCAGGAAAACTACAACTCTCACATTCTTTGGGTCCACCAATAATCTTATCTCTAAGATAATGTGAAGTAGGATGTGAATATGATCCATCAAAAAGTGGTACTTTGCGATCATATCATATAATCTATAATCTCTCAGTATATTTGAAATGATATGAAGATGGTTGAAATGGTCATTTAGATTGTGATAATACACCAAGATATCATCAATAAAACCATCCCTAAAGGAATAAATGTATAGAACACTTGGTTCATCAAAGCCGTTTAATGTTTTGGCATGTTTGTGAGACCAAAAAGCATGAACAGTTACCTGAATAGACCATACAAATTACGGTATAATGTATGAGGAATGCATGTTGGTTGATCCTGAACCTGATGATACACTGACCCCAAGTCAATTTTGTAGAACACAAAGTATCCACAAAGCTGATTGAATGGGTCATACAACCATGGAACATGATATCAGTTTTTAACCATTATATGTTCCATTTTTTGATAATACATTCATATCCTAAGAGTTCCATACACAAGTTTTCACAAAAAAAGACTAAGGAACCCCATAGCTAAGTACTGGGTCTAGTAAACCCCTTCTACTCAAAATCCTATAGCCAATGGTTGGGCTCCTACAACTCTGTTGTATGCATCCAAGAAGAAGGAATGCATACCATTTTAGCTCCTAGAACTAACATGATGAATAAATTAACCTCTCTCTTAGGAAGTAACTTAGAAAAGTAATCTGAGAACACGTCCCTAAAAAATACACCACTAGAGGAAAGTTCATCTCACTCACTTCCTGATCATACAAAAACCGACATGCAATATTGGATATCACCCCACCAATCCCATGATTCTCTGGTCCATGATATAATTTCCATGACATCCCATTAAACTTTATGAGTAAACACTACACCCTATGGTGTTGTGAAAGTCACCCTCCTCTGATAGAATTCAACATAATATCGATAAGATACTTGTCATTACATCCTGAGAAATACATCAAACCCTATCATCTTGAGGGAATATTTATCCTAGATGAAGTGACACCCACTATCTTGAAGGGGAATCTCCCTACACAGGTGCACATCAGCCGTTATGATTTCCAATAGGGTGTCTTTCATTAAAACTACATCTAAAGAACACAAAATAAGGAAAGTGATTTTCACGATATGTTCATATATTAAACAATTCGATGTACCTGAATCAAAAATAGAAGATGAAATAATAGACTATATTAAGTTCATAGCTCTAACCGTAGACCGTCTGGTACCCTACTTCTTGGGGGTAGGATTTACTGAATATAAATAGACTACACCCTAGCCCTGTGACAAAACCTCCCTTCCTAGAGTATGCCCACCCTAATGTCTAGGTGTAACTAGTGTCTGGATACCTCTTTTATTACTACCTCTTCTTTAGCCTAACCAGCTATCATTGCTCCAGATCCCTGAATGACGTGGAGCTGAGAAACCTTCTCCTGAACCTAATGTTAGAGATGACCCACTACCATGAATAGATAGGGGAAAGGTCATGAAAAACCACTTTATGTTCCCCTTCTTTCCATGAGCTCCACACATGACTAGGTCAAGATCACAATAATTATTCATGTGGCCTCGCCAACCACACTGATGATAGTACACCATTAAACCTTTACCCATATCCTGAACTTCACTCAACTTTTGGAAAGCCTCAAAACATATCTTCTAACCTAAATATGTAGAACCACTAGGATGACAAAGATCACCCTCCTGTTATGCAACTTGTTCTTCCCTCATGTTATGATCAGTAACTAGTGTCTAGTATATAATCTCAGAGATTGAATTAAATCTCAAAAAATTTACCTGAGATTCGTTTTCTTGTTGGAGACCACCCTTGAAGCATCATACTCTAGAAATCTCATCAGCATGGTACATAGACACAAAACACTTCAACACTATAAATCTTTTTGAGTACTCCATAACTGTCACCGCAACATTCTCTTTATGCATGAACTCACTAGCATACTATTCATGCTATGTTTTAGGGTAAATGTAGTCATAGATGGTGGTCTAGAAAACATCCCAAACCATACCTCTCATTGCATAATCTTGTTTCAAAACATCCCACCTATTCTTTTATGATCCACATAGTATATAAGTCATAAGATTTATCCTCCTCTCAAGATGCTTATTGATATGCTTGAAAATTTCTAACATTGTATCAATCCACATCTATGTTGCCTATGGACCGACATCCCTAAAAAACTTGGGTGGATTCTACTGGATGAACACCCATGTCATCTCACCCATTTTCAAGGTAGGTTGTGGTGATCCTTGAAAAGTATGTGTCATGACTCATCCCTCAGGGCCCATTCCGTGACTACCCCAAGCCATCTTTCCATAGGCCAGGGGCTGGAGACTTGGATCGGAAAGGCATATCCCTAAAACGAGGATGGAAATGCCTCTATAACCTATAATCTCACACAGGAAAGAACACCACAATATATGAGCACAAAGAAAATTTTTGAGTAAAAAGAGTGTGTACAGTAAGAAAAGGGGTCATGAATAAAAGACCAACATAAAAGTACATGTAAAAATGAAAAACATTCCTATGAACACCCCGCCAAGGTTCCTACCTGATGGTTAGGTACAAATCTAGAACGTCTGTATATGTTGTACACTTCGTCTAAGGTCCACCTCCAAACTTCCTCTTGACCCGGTACCCTCGTCCTCGATCAATGTTTTAGGTCATCTGCCCAAGACACAAAAAGACGGTGGCGTAGACCGTGCATGGGTGAGAATAATAATACCCAGTAGGGACTCCACGACCACATAAGGTCACCTAGAGTTCCACAAATGAAAAAACAAAAATCACAATGAAATATACATCAACTCAATATAGCTATATTACCATACATATACCTAAGTTATCAAGATATAGTCTTCTCACACAAGAGGTAAGAATACCAAAAAAGAAACACCACAATGGTAGAAGTACCACATAGGTAACACCACGAAGGTAGAAGTACCACATAGGGAACATAAACAAGGTATAAGTACCACATAGGTAACAAAACGATGGTTGATATACCACATAGGAAACACCACAAAGGTAATAGACTCAGCTCAAACTAGGTATAACATAATTACAGAAGTATAGATGATTTCTTTTAAGGATAGATCATCTTATTTTGTTAGGTAGTATTACTTCTAACCCACATCTGATCAATTGGTGACTAACCCCCCACTGACCCACATAGGATCGATAGGTAACTAACCCCCGCTGACCCACACAAGGTCGATAGGTAACTAACCCCTGTGGACACACACATGGTTTTACCCATAGAGGATTGGTATGCGCTGACCCAAACTGGATTGCTAAGTGATGACCCACATAGGATCTGAACAACATAGGATCGGTATGCACTAACCCACTCATGATCAATGAGTGCTGACCCACATAGGATCGATGTTCTTCTTTCACATTACAGTCTTCCACAGGATTCCCGCACTACGCATGCTTGATTCCCGGAGGATCCACTCTTCAATCCATAGGTCATCACTTCAACTTCCTCAAAGTCCCACGATGATGTATCACGAAGGTAATTCACCTCAAAAGGGACCTAACATGATAGATGACACATCAATCGGACTCCTGGTCTGTAAGTTTTTAGCATTTTTGTTCCCATGGCCCTGTTGGATTTCAGTTTGATCCATCCCGACCGTACTCCAACTTTATCTATAAACCATGTGTTGTATACCAAAAGGACCATCTCTATCCAATGATTATGATGATGAGGATGGTTCATCAAATAGACGTCTGATTCTCGATATATGGCCAAAAGGGAGTATCTAGGACCATATGGGCCCGGTTCTAGTCTGACCCTGTCGAACTGACCCGGTTTGGGCCGACCTGACCAGGTCTGAAGTCAGACTGGTTTGGTTGGGCCTCAGTAGACCCGACCCCCTAGGCGCTGCCCGTGGTGCAGCCTGTGGCTGGGGTGGACCCTGATGGTTGGTCCACCCGAGCCTTCACTCGAGAGGGGAGGCACCCCCCAGGTCACCCGGACGGTCCATCAGACCATTCGACTGATCTGGTAACATCGGGGACCCACCAGAGGGTTCTCGCTCAATTTGACGTGGCCCGTCAGAAACCTAGTCGGTCCTCCTCCCATCGGCGCAACGTCGCCGCTATCCTCCACTGCCAGCCGGATGCCGACCACCCTCCGACCGTTGCCTTGGAAAAGAGACTACGATCTCTAGATCCAGCGGCATAGACGTGTGCCGACACTTCTCCACACAACCGACCGACATGTCGACCACCACCTTTCTCCGCCGCGGCCGATGGGCCATGGCCTCCTGCTCCACTGGAATTGCGGTGCATTCCCCTACCTCCACATGGCCAGCTAGCCTCTGTTATCTTTCACCACGACCGAGGGGCCGCGACCTCCTTCACTGGTGTGGTTCCACTGCTGCCGCCATCGTGGCTGACCTGAGTGCCAGCAGTCGCCATGTGCCCTTCAGGCGTCGGTCGCTGGCGTCATGGTCTGGTTCCGCTCAACCCGTCACTCCACCCATGAATAATACATCAATCCACGAAAGATTTTAGAGGGATCGAGCCGTGTATGTTTGGCACGCACCCTCCGCATTAGACCGATAGTAGACAGTTCGAGAGGATAACCATAGAACTATGAAAAACAATACCAAACACACCAGTACCTTAACGTTCATTGGAGGTTCCATAAGGAAGGAGATGATGTCGAGTAAGGGGACATCAGTGTTCGTCGCTCCCACAACTCGCATCCAAACCACACTCCAATGTCAACATTCTTGATTCGAATGGTTGTTATTCGTTGTAGAATATTTCATCAAAGGTTCTCCCAATCTCGTCTATTCCAACGATTCACAATTATCAGGAACGGTGAGGAGCCACATAATTAAGTTAAGTAAATTAAATCAATTAATTGTTGGCAAATTTAAATGGGGTAATTCCAATGGTTAACTCAAATTAAAGAGGAGGTTTCATGCTTGGATGGTCACCACCACTAGATTTCAAAAATAAGGTTTCTATAAAATAAAATAACAGCTAATTATTTTATTTTTTTTAACCCTTCCACGAAAACCCATAAAAATATATTCTCCCCTTAACCTACTACAGCCGAGGTGGATATCTCCTTAAGCGAATATAGGTGCTGCGAGTTCAAAGGTGTCCCTATATTTCAATTCCGAGCACTGGTGAAAATGTTACAAAACATGGATCATGCGTTTACTGAACGTACGTAACAAAAAATTCAGAAATTAATTTTGGGAAAACTGGGTCTCAGACTCATGCGTCGTCAATTTTCACTAACTCGTAATATTTCCATTTAATAAAAAACATTACATGGATCAATACAAGTCTTTAGATTCTTCATACCACAGGGCTTTCCATCCACAAAATCCACCATAAATATTAGAGAAACAAGTGCGGGTACTATGCACAAATCTGAGCCTCCCGCCCCCATGTGCTCTCCTATCGATCATCAATCTCTATTGGAACCACCGAAAACGTTTCTCCATCATCCATGTCCAGCTCGCCCCAGTCAATGATGTGTGAAGGGTCATGTAGGTATCCTATTAGCTGGGACACATGGAAAACTTTGTTCAACCAGTGAAATTGAGGGGGAAGAGCTAAGTGATAAGCCATCTCACCAACTCTTCTAAGGACCTCAAAGGGTCTGATGAACATCGGAGATAAATTGCCACCCCAGCTAAATCTCTGCAGACCTCGTCATTGTGTGACCCGTAGAAAGACATGGTCACCATCCTAAAACTCCAGAGGTCTCTATATCCTTTCAGCATAAGACTTCTTCCTACTCTACGCAGTCTTCATCTGCTCCTGGATGATCTAAAACTTCTCCGTGGTAGCCCGTACCATCTTTGGTCCCACGAGTGCTAACTCCCCTGGGTCAGTCCAGCACAAAGGTGATCTATAGGGTTGGTCGTACAATGCCTTGAATGGTTTCATACTGATAGTTGAGTGATAATTGTTGTTTTACGTGAACTCCACCCTAGGATAACGATCCTCTCAGCTGAGGTCGAAATGAAGGACGCATGCATGAAACATATCCTCAAGGGTCTAAATGATCCGCTCTATCTGTCCATCCATCTGAGGATGGAAGGCGGTGCTCAACTGAAGTTGTGTCTTGAATGACTCTTGCAACCCATTCCATAGCTAGGAGGTAAATCATGAAACTTGATCGGAAAAAGTCATAGATAGAACTCCATGAAGTCGTACAATATCCAGCATTTAGAGGTGTCCCAATATCTCTAGTGTTCCCTATTTTCTGATAGGTAGGAAGTGGGACGACTTGGTGAGTTGGTCAATGATCACCCAGATAGAATCATGACACCTGGTCGTGCGTGGAAGTCCTGTAATGAAGTCTATGGAAATTCCATCCCACATCCACTCTGGCACCTCTAGTGGCTGAACTATTCCCACTAGAACCCGGTGATCTACCTTCCCTTGATAACAAGTAAGGCACCGATAGACAAACTCTGACACTACTTTCTTCATTCCTGGTCACCAGTGATGTCTCTGCAGTTCCTGGTATATCTTTTCCACTCCTGGATGTCCCCCTAGAGGGGACGTATAGAACTCCCTCAACACTTCCTCCCGTTGCACCACTGGTACCATAGTATGTCCCTTGAAGATAATGACATACTCCCCTCCATCAGAAAATCAATCATGTGCATATCCTGTGAATATTTGAGCATGTCAAGCCTTGAAGTTAGTGTCCCCAAGCTGCGCCTCCATGACTCACTAATGAATTGGGAGAGTGACTATCAGAGACTGAAGATAAGTTGTTCCATCTCGATCTACATTGGATATCACCAAAGCAGCTAGCTGTTATGTCTTCTCACTCAACAATTGTATACCAGATATCCTGTGGAGTGCATATGCTACTATATTCCCTTTCCTAGGATTATATAATATCTCCATGTCCTAGTAATCATGGAACTCATGCCAACACCACTATCTCAGGTTAAGGTCCTTCTGAGAGAAGATATATGGAAAACCTGATTTTATTTCACACATAAACATGATTTATTACATATACTTAACTTGATAAAACCTAGATGATCGAGTGGTCTAGTTGATTTTGTGCTTAGGATCATTACATGACAATGTAAACCATGAAAGAAAACATCTTTATTTAAAAGTTCCTTTACATGACCACTACATTCCCTCGTACTTAGGGTTGCATGTGATAACATGAGGACATGCGTAGGAAAAGGGTGAGATATAACACCCAGTGTGGGATTTAACAAGGAATAACATGAGGAAAACAATAAAATTTAGAAAATAGGAATATCAATAGAGAAAAATAGAAACATGAACATCAAGGAATGATAAAGAATAATAATCATAACATGGAGATGTGGCAACAACAGTTAACATGGAATTAGCATGATCCAAGGATCATTGCACATGGAGCATGAGTAAATCTTCATTGCACATGATGCACAATTAATCCCTTGTTGAACTTGAATTAGGCTGAGTAAACTCCCATTGCACATAATGTATCATGATACTATACTTTACCCAATGAATTAGAGTGCAACTAGGGCACATCCTTCTTAATCATTTCATTTCATGCATGTGTCTGCCACATGGATCATAAAACATGGAATAATTTTTCATAATTTAATCCATGATAAAGGGATGTAGAATAATTACATGAATCTTTATAATCTATAAGTAAATGATCATAATGGTGAATATCCTTAATAGAGAATTGGGCATGGTATTCACTATACAATGACATTGGATTGAAAAATTGTGGTGCAATTATGGCAGAATAACGACCTAACCTAAGAATTCAAAAAAAATGGTTGATGAGAAGGAAAGGGGTGTCTCATCATATGTACATGAAATTAATTGTATGGGGTTCATATTGATACATTTACCATCATATGTAATGTAATTTATATCCATATCACAAAGTTATTTCTTGAATGTAGATGAATAGACCGAAATTCCTTATTAAATTTCATCATAGTAACAGGTGTACATTGGAGTCATTAATGAGAGAGAAAGGGGATCTATCATTATTCAAACAATTATAGGGTGGTATGGGGGAGGTGAGAAATCATACTAAAACATTTATAATTTAAAATTAAATGGGAATAACTATGTAAGGAAACTTTGACATAAATAAGGAAAGTGAGAATCCCTTACATGGAAATGTGCTTCCAAAGGCTTTAGAGAGGCTTGAATGTGGCTTGTTGTGAGATTGGGGCACCATGGGAGGATTCAAGAGAGACGGGGGTAGTGGTTGGATGAACATAAAATGATCTGAGTGAGATTAAGTGGGAGCCTTGTTGGGATTATATAGGAAAGGAGAATGAATTCATTATTATTTAGGTTTGGGACACCTCACATTAATATAATTAAACCACAAAACATACCATGGTTTTTTCCCATGGTTTTTGAAAAAGAATAGTGGAAAACAATTTTTTATAATTCCAATGTCCAAACATTTTAAAATAATAGGGTTACTTATGGGGAGGTGAGTCACACTCTTAAGAAAAACAAATTAAAATGAAAAAATGTTTTATAAGCTTTGAAATATCTACTAAAGCTTTGAAAAATAAATCATACAAACCCAAAATCGCATTATTTTATAGTTAAATAATATATTTTTCTTGAAATATGATTTATTGTATTTTATTTCATCACTATTGGGCCATTATGATGTCATAAAACAAATTATATATTTTAATAGTGTTTAATTTTTACCCAAAAATTCGGCTGTCTTGGAAAATTTAGAAAAATTCCCCATTGGATAATTTAGACATCCTGATTCTAAAAATAGTATTCATTTTATCTAAATAATTTTCTAAATATCTATATTTTAACTTTTAAAATAAAAGCCGATAATTATCGAAAATTCATGGGTTTTGACAAAAATAGCTTTCAAACCATAATAAAAATCACATTTTCATTCATTAAATTATAGGATAAAATATATTTAATAAAAATTAATTTAATAATAATATTATTATTAAAATATAATTTAATTCAAAAATCCATTAATTCCTTGAAACATATTTTTTAGTTGAATGTTAACAAAAAATACTATTTGTACTTTATAAACTATTTACAAAGTAACAGTAACAAAATTAATATATATTCATTATTATATAAAAAATAATGAACATATTAATAATGCTAACATCTTGTTACATAACCGTTTATAAAACCCACATAATACTGATGAGTAAGGTTTGTGGTGGTGACAGACTCTTGGGGTGGCTCATGAAATCATTGCTCAGGTTGTAATCTATATCAACATCCACTTTTCTAGTAGGCGATTCCATTCGAGCATAACATGTTGAAGCTCGTCAAGGGCTTGGTTAATATCAACGACCATAGATGCCACCACCTTTGCGAGCTCCAAAAAATTTGTTTCATACGAGGCAAGTCTACTGGATAGGGCCATCCCTTCCTTTGACTGAGTAAATTGGATTTGTTAAATCCGTATATTTATACTAATCATGTGATAAATTTTCAACAACTATATTTGAAATGGCCACAATTCATAATAATATTTTAAAATCAAAAAAATCATAAAACCATTTATGTTTACATTTTTTATAATGATTTTACATAATGAGACATTTAATTAGATCAAGAAGAATTACTATTAATGAATGTTTTGATCATTACTATCTTCCCCCATAAGAAATTCCTTCCTCAAAATTTCCTTTTCCCTCACTAAAATAGATGTGTGTAACTCTGATTCATTATTTCCTATGATTCCCACATTGATTCTTCAAACATTTGGTTTCGCCACAACAACTTCACAAGGGCCATTGTCTTATTTCATAGTTCATTTTCTCTACGATATAAGATCTTCACTAGTCATTCATCATAAGAAAGATCATTCTCTTACTGAACCACCTCTGCAGAGAGTATATGTGAAGGGTCTATTATGTACTTCATTAAGAGGGATACATGAAAGACATCATGTACATCGTCCATGGTAGGTGGAAGTGCTAGTCAATAGTTCACAACCCCAACACGATCAATAATCTCAAAGGGGTCGATGTACCAAGGAATTAACTTACATTTCATTCCAAACCACATGACCCTCTTCCACGGGGATATGCATAGAAATAACATGTATCAGACATTAAACTCATGTTCTTGTCGATGGTTATCTACATAACTCTTATTTCGACTCTGGGGTACCTTGATATTCAGCTGAATGGTTTTCACATTCTCCACCATTTAATTTACCATTTCTTGTCCTAGTAGCTTATGCTCACCAACTTCATCCCAACACATAAAAGTTCTTCACCTTTCCCCATAAAGGGATTCATATGGTGCCATTTGGATGCTCGAGGGGAAACTGTTATTATAGAATAATTCAACCAGAGGAATATGTTGATCACATCCTCCTTCAATGTCCATTGAGTATTCTCTTCACACATCCTCAAGTGTTTGGATAGTCCAGTCGGATTGACCATCAGTATGAGGATGATAAGTCGTACTAATGTTTAGCTCAGTATCCAGAGCATGTTGAAGACACTTCCAAAACCTAGTGGTGAATATTGGATCTCGATTGGACACAATAGATAGTAGTACTCCATGCAGATTTACCACATACCTGATATATATTCGTTCCAGTTGATCCAATTATAAATCCTCCAAAATTCCAATGAAATTTGTATACTTTGAAAGGAAATCCAAAGAATCCCATATTAAATTTTTTCCTTTGCATGTATTTAGAAGTCAAGTAACAAAGTCCATGGTGATGTTCTCCCATTTCCATGATGGTATGGGTAATGGTTGTATAACACCATTAGTCTTCTATCTCTCAACCTTCACTTGCTGACACACCAGGCACTTTGATGTATTTTTAGCCATATCCTTCTTCATGTTATCCAACCAATAATGCTCTCAGAGATCTCAATACATCTAGTTGATTCTTGGGTGAATAGTGAAATTTGAACTATGTTCATGATTTAAAAGTTCCTTCTTCAGCTTTGGACATGATGGAACACATTTTCTATTCCCAAATCTCACAATTATTTCTTAATTAACATTGAACACAGAGTATTTCCCTTCTATGAGAGCTTCCAATTTATTCTGACTTCCCACATAATCATTTATAGAATTTTTTATCCTTTCCAAAAGAGATGGTTGAGAAATCATTTGTGAAAGGATTTATGATGTTCCCTTCATTATGATTCACATGTCCATCATCATCAAATCTATGAAGATTGAATTTTTATAAATTCCCATCAATGATAGAATCATTTGGTCCTTTCTACTTAGGGATTCTACCACCTTGTTCGCTTTCTCATGGTGGTAATGGATTGAGCAGTCATAGTCATTGATCAGATATAACCATTTTTGTTGGTTCAAGTTCAACTCTTTCTATGTGAATATATACATGAGGCTTTTGTGGTACGTATATATTTCACATTTCTACCCAAAGAGATAATGAAATCAAATTTTCAATGCAATGATCACTACAACCAACTCAAGGTCATGTGATGGATAGTTCTACTTGTGAACATTAAATTTCCTTGAATCATTGGCATTGAATTTTTTATTTTTCATTAACACGCATCCCATGGCCTTCTTCCAAACATCACTAAATACCACAAAAAGTTCTCCACTTGTTGGTAAAGTGAGCACGGGTGCAGTGATAATCCACCTTTTTAACTCCATGATGTTTTCTTCACATTCATCACTCCAGGATATCCTTATTCCCATCCGAGTTATCTTGGTAAAAGAATTTGACAATCATGAGAAATTTATCACAAATCATCAAAAATAACCACGTGACCCCAAGAATCTATGGATATCTATTAACGATGGTGGCCTCGAGCATCCCTCCATTGTAGCTATCTTTGAGGGATCCACAGATATTACATTGATTGTGATGATATGGCCCACGAATGAGACCTAATTCTACCAGAACTCACAGTAGATGTACTTTTCATTGATCTTATCCTTCCGTAATGTCTATAGTACTGTTCTTAGATGCTCCCCATGATCCTACATGGTTTTTTATTATATCAGAATATCATCAATAAAAATTTAAAAAGAAAATTGAGGTAATCTCTAAAGATTCTATTAATCATTACAATGAATATTTATGGAGCATTAGTGAGTCTGAATGGCATTACTATGAATTCATAGTGCACGTATCATGTACGAAAAGTAGTCTTGGGGATATCTTCCTTCTTCACCATTACATGATAATATCCCGACTGCAAATCCACATTGGAGAAGTATTCTACACCAAGTAGTTGATCGAACAAGTCATCAATTTTTGGGAGTGTATACTTTTTCATTATCGTCATTTTGATAAGCTCATGATAATCGATGAAAATGAGCATTGATCCATATGTTTTCTTGACAAAAAGGACTGGTGCACCCCAAGGTAAAGCACTTGGGCATATAAACCATTTATCCAAATTCTACTGTAGTAGTTTTTTCAGCTCCTAAATATCCAAAACATCAATTATACATGGAGTCTTGGATATTGGAAATTCCACAGGTATACGATCAATTGAGAGTTCAACATCTTTTCTAGGTGGAAGACCACGAAATTCCTCAGGAAACACTTTAGTGAATTCCCTCACAATAGGCATGAATTCAAGGATGGTTGCCTCTTTGACTCAATAATCTTAGTTAGATATGTGTGCTAATTGTGCATTAATCTCCCCACTCGAGATGATGGAGCTAAATAAGATTCATCTTCTTCCCTGACCTTGTATAGAATCAGGGGTCGATTCTCCACATAGAGAGTGATTTCCCTCTCACTGTAATTTATGTTGGCTCTCTATAAGGAAATCCAACCCATGCCAACAATTTCATTAAATTCCACCATAGGGAGTATGATGAGGTTCTCCGAGATGTTCAATCCATATATTATGATAGGGGAGGGGTTATATTCATGGGATTCATGGATTTCCCCATTTTTCATACTCATTGATATCATCACATCGATGATTTGTGGTGGTGTGGGGATTGTTTTACTAAACTTTTGGGAAATAAATTTCATTTGTAGAACCATAATCAAAATGTATGTTCACTATTATTGAATGAATAACTTGCGTACCTGTCACCACTTCATTATCGGGGTTCACTTCGACTGTAGTGATGGAAAAAGCTCGCACTTGCTTCCCTGGATGATATTGGTTGTCTCAAAAAACCCTTGCCTTTGGGAACTGATTTTCAACATGCCTAGGTTCTTGGTAGTTGTAGTAATGAACAATGTGTTGAAGATCAACTGTGTTTTTCCTCTCCTCTATTGAAGCTGCGGGTTTTTCTTGCCCATAGTTAATAGCCAGGTGCCTTTCTCTTCCACTCCAAAAGAATATACTCATCCCCTTCAGGAAATTTCCAGGGTGCTTCATTCTAAACCATTGGCTAGTGGGGTGCTGGATCTTCTTAGCACCATTGTATTTGTCCATCGGACCGCCAACATTGATGTCCACCTTACACTTGTTATCCCCATGACACCCATGAGTTTCTCTAACCTCCATTTGATCCTTGAGGGCACATCAGAAAATTTCCACAAAGCTGTTGAAGTCATGGATCGCCAACGCCTTCTGCTGGCAAGGTTCCATCCCACCAAAGAAGTAGTCAACCAAGCAATCAGGGGAAATAACTAAGCTGGAAGCATATGATGAAAGACTATTGATTTTTTCCTTGTACGATCCAACAGATTCATTTTCATTTTTCATGACTGTAAGGAAGTACCTTTCACTTCTTAAGTCAGAGTGTGGAGAGAAAATATTTATTGAAAAACATATTCTGTAAATCCTTCCATTACAACGCCTCAATATCCTCCTCTGGATTCATATTATTGATCAACGTCAACCATTGATCATCTTCACGTTCCATAAGATAAGAATCTGGGAGAACCTTGTTTTGTTAAGATAATTGAAGGATGGAGAAGATATTTTCAATGAAGTTGATCCATTATTCGGCGATTGAGGGATCAGATGATCCATTAAAAGTATGAGGCCTTTGTCTCATGAAGCTCTCGATAGTTACTTCTTCTTTCTTGGGGGGGGGGGGGGTTGAACATTCCTATTGACCCATGTTTCTATTCAAATCTTGAGTTAACATAGAGGGAAGTGTGACAATGTTCACGATTACTTCTCCCATTGGATTAGGCATCTTATTTGAACAGTCACCACATTGATGTTCACATCGGTTGTTAGCGGAGTCCTCCTATTTCTGGCCATTGGATAGAATAAAAGGAATGGTAGGGGTAACACAAAAAAGTGTAATAAAAATACAAAGAACAAATGACTTATAAGTAGATTTTATTTCCTTATCATATGAATCAATTGGCTTCAGTCTATGTTATTGATGATCTACTTTTTAATATATATTCTTAGGGAATTTTTTTAGTCCCTTAATAATGGTTCATAATAAGATTATAATTTTACAAAATCATATCCCCTATGAGTGTCATAACCAAGTGTGCAGAAAGGCACGTTGTCATGCACTAATTCTTGTTCGAGTCTAGATCAAAGCGGTGTTTTCGGGTTTTACCCTTAGGATACATCTATTCCAGATCCTCCGATACGTATTCGTATCCAGACAGGGAGGTATTTTCATGATAAAACACATAATAAATACTCACCAAAACTTATGGATGTTTTCATTATACATATTATTATCTCTAAAGTATTAATAGGTTTTTCTTATCCTAATCCCAAAAATAACTAAGCCTATCCTTTGATAACAACTATGACAACCCTATTTTAATTTTACCCTTTTACATGATTTATTACATAAAATTCACTTAATACAATATAGAAGACCAGGTGGTCTTGTGTCTTTGTGGCTTAGGATAATTATATGACAACTTAAAACATGAAATACAACATATTTATTGAAAACTTCCTTTACATGACCACTACATTCCCTCGTACTTAGTGTTGCATTGGATAACCTGAGGACATGAATAAGAAAAAGGTTGAGCTATAAAGCCTAGTAAGGGAATGAACATGGAATAACATGAAGAAATCAATACATGTTAGAAAATAGGCATATAAATAAAGCACAAGAGATAAATTAACAAAAAAGAATGATAAATCATGATAATCATAACATGGAGATGTGGCAAAAACACTTAACCTGGAATTAGCATGAGCCAAGGATCATTAAACATGGATCATGAGTAAATCCTCATTGCACATGAAGCAATAGAAAAACCTTGTTTCACTTAAATTAGCATGTGTCAGCACCCATTTCACATGATGTATCGTGATACTATATTTTACCAAATGCATTGAAGAGCTATCATGGTGCACCCTTCTTAATCATTTCATTTCATGCATAAGTGTGCCACATGGAATCATTTATCATTATTTATTACAAGATAAAGTGATGTGGAATACATACATGATGCTTTATAATAAATAAGTAAATTTTCCTAATGGGTAATTCCCATGGTAGATAAATGGTCATGGTATTCACTACACGATGACATTTTCTTGGAAAAATGGGGTGCAATTTTGGCAGTGTAACGACATGATATAAGAATTCAAAAAAATTGGTTGATGAGAGTGAAAGGGGTGTCACATGAAATGTACATTAAATAAAAGATATTTGGGTCATATAGAAACATATCCCATCATATTTAATAGAATTTAAATTCATATCACAAATGATTTTCTTGAAAGTAAATGAAGAGAGGGACATTTATTAGTGAATTTTGGCATAGTAATGGATGTACATGGGAGGAATTTATTAGAGTGAAAGGTGATATATCGTTATTAAAACATGACGAGGGATATATAGGAGAGGTGAGAAATCATACCCCAAATTATATTATTGAAAAATAAAATGGAATAAAAATATAAGTAAACTTGGACATAAATAAAGAAAGTAAGTTTCCCTTAATTGGGATTGTGCATACAAAGGCTTGAGAGAGGTTTGAGAGAGCCTTCTAGAGAGCTTGGGGCACCTTGGGAGGATTATATAGAGAGGATGGTAGAATTTGGGAACACATCAAAGGCTTTGAGTGAAGAGTAAGTGGGAGCGTGGGTGGGTCTATATAGGAAAAGAGAATGAATTCTTTATTTTTTTAGTTTCAGGCACCTCACATTAAAATAATAAAAATAACAAACCAGGCCATTGTTTTTTACCATGTTTTTTGACAAAGGGTAGTGGAAAAAAATTTATACGGCGAATGGACGAACGTCTTAAAATAATATGGTTTTATATATGGAGGCGATTCACACTCTTAAGGAAAACAATTTAAAAAGGCAAAATGTTTTATAACCCTTGAAGGGTCCACTAATGCTTTGTAAATAAATAAAATAAAACCAAAATAATATTATTTAAATGGTAAAAAATATGTTGGCCGAAAATATCATTTATTGTATTTTATACAATCACTAATGTGTGATTATGATGTCATAAAGACATTATATATTTAAACAGTATTTACTTTTTTCCCAAAAAATTGACTATCTCAAGAAATTACGATTAACTAACCATTGGATAGTTTTGAATTCATGATTCCAAAAATAATATTCATTTTATCAAAATAATTTTCTAAATATTAGAATTTTTACTTTTAAAAAAAACTGTCATTTTTCGAAAATTCATGGGTTCTGACCAAAACATCATTCAAACATTAATAAAAATTAAAATTGAATTCATAAAATTATAAGATCATTTATATTTAATAAAAAGTAACATAATAATAATAGTAATAAAATATTATTTAATTCAATAGTCCATTAATTCATTAAAACAGATTTCTTAGTAGAATATTAACTTAAATTACTATTTGTGCTTAAAAACAGTTTATAAAGTAACCATAATTAAATGAATGTATATTAATTATTATATACCAAATAATGAATATTATAATAGTTCTATTTCCTTGTTACATAATCCTTTATAACACCCACATAATACGGATGAGTAAGGTGTGTGATGGTGATAGACTCTTGGGGTGGCCCAGATGAAATTTCTAGGGCAGTAATCTCTATCAAATTTCACTTCTCTCATAGGCGATTTCATTCAAGCATAAAATGTTGAAGGTCATATTGGGCTTGGTCAAGAGTAAAGCCCAATGATGCCACCTCTTTTCTGAGCTCTAAAAAATGGGCTTCACATGGGGACAATCTATTAGATGTGGCCATCGCTTCCTTTGTCAGGGTAAATTGGAATTATTAAAGCCCTAAATTTATTCTAACAATATGATCATTATTCCACATAAATATTAGCAACAGTCACAATTATTAATGATATTTTAAAATACAAAAACATAAAACCATTGATGTTCACGTTTTATATAAATATTTTACATAATGAGACATTTAATTCGATCAAGAGGAACTTCCATTAATGAATGTTTGCGTCATTAAAATCTCCCCCTCTTAAGATATTTCACACTCAAAATTTCATTTTCCCACACTAAAACAGATGTGGGTAACTCTGCTTCATCATTTCCTTAGATTCCCACATTGCTTCATCACACTTGTCGTTTAGACACAACACCTTGATGAGGGGAATTGTCTTATTTCGTAGAAAATTTTCACTACAATCTACGATCTACACTGGTTGATCCTCACAAGAAATATCATCCTCTACCTATACAACCTCTAAAGAGAGTATATGTGAAGGGTCTGGTATGTACTTCCTTAAGAGGGATACATGAATGACATCATTTACTTTGGCCATGGTTTTTGGAAGTTCTATTCGATAGGCCACAACCCCGACACGATCAAGAGTATCGATGGGGATGATGTACCTAAGATTTAACTTCCATTTCATTCCAAACCACATGACCCTCTTCTTAGGGGAAATGTGAAGAAATACCATGTCTCTGACTTCAAACTCATGGTCTCATAGACAGTTATCTGTATAACTCTTCTATCGACTATGGGCTTCCATGATATGTTTTTGAATTGTTTTCACCTTTTTCTCAAATTTTTCAACCTTTTCTGGCCATAGATGCTTATGCTCTTTGACTTCATCCCAACATGCTGGTGTTATGCACCTTTTCCTCTAATGGGATTCATTTAGTTCAATTTGATTGCTTGAGTGGAAAATGTTATTATAAGAGAATTCAACTAGAGGAAGATGTTTATCCCATCCTCCTTTAATGTACTTTGAGAATTCTCTCAACATATCTATAAGTGTTTGGATAGTCCTCTTGGATTGGCCATCATTTTTTGTATGATTAGACATATTGAAGTTCAGCTCAGTATCCAGAGCATGTTGATGACTCTTCAAACACATAGAGGTGAGTCTTGGATATCAATCGGGCACAATAGATAGTGGTACTCCATGCATCCGTACCACATCCCTGATATATATCCTTTACAGTTGATCCAATTAGAAATCCTCCCAAATTGTAATGAAGTCTGCAAACTTTGTAAGATGATCCACAACATCCGAGATTGAATTGTTGCCATTGGATATACCTGGATGTCTGACGACAAGGTCCATGGTTATCTTCTCGCATTTCCAATCCAGTATTGGTAATTGTTTCATCATCCCCTTAGACTTCTATCTCTAAACCTTCCCTTGCTGACACACCAGGCACATTGATGTAAATTTAGTAATCTTCTTCTTCGTGTTATCCCACCAAGAATTCTCTCTAAGATCTCGATACATCATGGTGTTTCCTTGCTGAATAGGAAAATTTTAAATATGTACAAAATCCAAAATTTCCTTCTTCAGATCTGAAGATGATGGAACACATAGTATATTCACAAATCGAACAATTCCTTCCTCATTAACATTGAACTCTGAGTATTTCCCTTTTCTGATTGCTTCCACTTTTTTGAATTCCCATATCATCCTTTTGGGAATCCATAAACTTTCCAAAAGAGATGATTGCAAAATCATTTGGGAAAGGATTGATGATGTTCCCTTCATTAGGATTCCCAGGTCCATCATCATCAAATATAAGAATATTGGATCCTTCTCAATTATCATCAGTGTTAGAATCACTCTGTCCTTTCTACTAAGAGCATCTTCCACCTTGTTCGCTATCCCAGGCTGGTAATGGATTAAGCTGCCACATTCTTTTAAAAGAACTAACCATATTCATTGGCACATGTTCAAACCTTTCTATGCGAATATATACATCAAGATTTTGTGGTCCATATATATTTCAAATTTCTCCCCAAAGATATAATGACACCAAATTTTTAAAATGAAGATTAGTGCATCCAACTCAAGGACATGTGTTGGATAGTTTTGCTCATGAAATTTCAATTTCCTTGAAGCATAGGCAATGAATTTGTCATTTTTCATCAACATACATCTCAGTCCCTTCTTCAAAGAATCTCTAAATACCTCAAAATGTTCTCCACATGTGGGTAAAGTGAGCACGAGTTCAGTGATGAGCATCATTTTTAACTCCTTTATGATTTCTTCCCATTCATCAATCCATGAAATCTTTACTCTATTCTTATTTAGCTTTGTAAGAGGGTTGGAAAATTGTGAGAAATTTCTCAAAATTGGTCAATAATTTCAGCTAACCCCAAGAAGCTACAGATATCCATTACCAATATTGGCCTCAACCATCCCTCTATTGTAGATTTTTTTGAGGGATCCATAGATATATCATTGCTTGTCATGATATGGCCCAAGAATGAGACCTCCTTCAACCATAAATCACACATTATGTACTTTTCATAGATATTCTCTTTCCTGAAGGTCTCTAGTATAGTTCTTAGATGCTCCTCATCATCATCCTTCGTTATGGAGTATATTAGAATATCCACATTAAAGAATACCAATTTTTTTGAGGTAATCTCTTATAAAACTATTCATCATGTCCGTGGAGATTTCTGGAGAATTAGTTAGTATGAAAGACATTACTATTGATTCATAGTTCCCGTATCTTGTATGAAAAGGAGTCTTTGGGATATCTTACTTCTTTTCCATTACTTGAAAATATAACAACTGCAATTCCAACATGGAGAAGTATTGTGATCCACACAGCTGATCAAACATGTCATAAATTTGTGGGAGATGATAGTTTTTCTTTATCATGATTTTTCTAGGCTAATGATAATCGATGTTTTGGTGCATTGATCCATCTTTCTTCTTGATGTAGTGGATGGATTCACCCCATGGTGAAGCACATGGGTGTATAAACCCTTTATCCAAATTCTACTATAGTTGTTTTTCATCTCCTCAAGGTCGACAACAACCAATCAATACAATGTCTTGGATATTGGAAACACCCCAGGTATACGATCAATTGAGAAATCAACATCTCTTCTAGGATGAAGACTATTCAATTCCTCGGGAAACACTTCAGCAAATTACCTCACAATAGGAATGTCTTCATGGATGATTGCCTCCTTATACTCAATAATCATAGCCAGATACACATGTTCATCAGGCATTAATACCCACGCTTGAGATGAGGGAGATAGAGAAGATTCATCTTCCTCCTTGTACTTTTATAAAATCAGGGGTTGATTTTTCACATGGAGAATGATATTCCTCACATGGTAATTTATGTTGGCTGTATATATGGAATGCCAATCCACGCCACAAATTGCATTAAATTATACCCGAGGGAGTATGATGAAGTTCGTCAGGAAGTTCTATCCATGAATTATGATAAGGGAGGAGTTATATTCATGGGATGCAATTACATCCCCATTATTCATACTCACCGAAATCTTCACTTCCATAATTTGTGTTGGTGCAGGTATTGTTCTAATAAACATCCGGGATATAAAATAATGCATAGAAAAAGAATCAAACAGTATGTTCTCTATTCTTGAATGAATAACTATAGTACTTATCACCACTTCGTTTTCGAAGTTCAAATCGGTATTAGTGATGGAAAAATCACTCCCTTTCTGCTTTTTAGGTTATTTTTTGCCTCTTAAATCCCTTATCTTAGGGAACTAATTTGAAATATTCCCTAATTTTTTGTAGTTTTTGAAATAAAATCGTGTCGAGGTTTTAACGAAGCGTTCTTATCTTCTATTGTAGCTGTGGGCTGTTCTTACTGGTAGTTAATAGCCAGCTGCCCTTCTCTTCCACGCCTAAAGAACATCCTTGTCCCCTTCAAAAAATATTTGGGGTTCTTTCTGCAACTTTGGCAAGTGGGGTGATGGATCTTTTTATCACCATTGGATTTATACATCAAATAAATAGTATTGAATTCCACCTTACACTTCTTATCCCGATGATACCCATGAGGTTTTTTATCTCCATTTCGACCATGAGGGCACATCACATAATTTCCTCATAGCTATCGAAGTCACAGATTGACAGTGCTCTATGCAGGCTTTGTTTTAGCCCACCAAAGATGCAGTCATCCATTCATTCAGGGGTAACGACAATGCAGGAGGCATATCATGCAAGCCTTGAAAATTTTTCCTCATATGCTCCAACATATTCATCATCTTTTTTCTTGAGGGAAAGGATGTACCTTTCCAACTTATATCAGTGGGATTGTGAAAAATATTTATCAAAAAACAACTTCCAAAAATCCTTCCATTCCAACGCCATGATCTCCTTCTCAGGCATCAAATTTTTGATCTATTTCCATCATTGATCATCTTCACCCTCAATAGGATAAGCATAAATAAGAACCTTATTTTGTTCATAAAATTGATGGATTGAGAAGATCATTTTAATGGAGTCGATCCACTATTCGACGATTGAATGATCAGATGATCCATTAAAAGTATGAGTCCTTTATCTCTTGAATCTCTTGATAGAGAATTGTTATTTCTTAGGAGAGGTTGAACATTCCACTAGACCCATGTTTCTATTCAAATCTTGAGTTAACTGATAGAGAAGTGTAACAATGTTTGTAATTCCTGCTCCCATTGGATTGGGCATCTCATTAAAAAATTCATCACATTGATCCTCAATCAGTTGTTAGCTCGGGTCATCCTATTTTCGGACATGGGATGGAATAAAAGGAATGTTAAGGGTAACACATAAAAGGGTAATCCAAATACAATGAACATGTGACTTATAAATATATTTAATTTCCTTAACTTATGAATCTATTGGCTTCAGTCTATGTTATCCATGATCTACTTTCTAAAATATATTCTTACAGAATTTTTTTAGTCCATTAATAATGGTTCGTACTAAACTGGTGAATTTACCAAATCCTATCCCCTGGGAGTGTCCTAACCAAGAGTGCAGTAAGGCCCATTTTCATGTACCAGTTCCCATTCGAGTTTATCTCAAGGCGATGTTTTTGGGTTTTACCCATAGGATATATCTGTGCCAGAGCCGCCCTTACATACTCGTATCTAGATAGGGATGTATTTTCATGATAAAACACTTACTAAATACTCACAAAAACATAGGGATGTTTTATATATACATATTCTTGTCTCTAAGGATATAATTGGATTTCCTAATCCCAATCCCAAAAATAACTAAACCTATCCTTTGATACCAACTATGACAACCCAGCTTTTATTTCACACATTAACATGATTTATTTCATAAACATCACATGATAAAACATAGAAGATCGAGGGGTGTAGTGTCTCTGGGGCTTAGGATCATTACATGACAACTTAAAATATGAAATACAACATCTTTATTGAAAAATTCCTTTACATGACCACTACATTCCCTTGTATATAGTATTGCATGGGATAACCTGATGACATGCATAAGAAAAGGGTGAGCTATAAGGACAAGTAAGAGAATAAACATGGAATAAAATGAACAAAACAATACATGTTACAAAATAGGAATATCAATATATCAGAAGAGAAACATGAACAAAAATGCATGATAAATCATGATAATCATAACATGGAGATGTGGCAACATCACTTAAAATGGAATTAGCATGAGCCAAGTCTTGTTGCACATGGAGCATGAGTAAATCCTCATTTCACATGAATAACGAGTAAGCACTCATTGCACATGAATTTTCATGGGTCACCACCCATTTCACATGACGTATCATGATACTATAATTTACCCAATGCATTGGAGCGCTATTAGGGCACACCCTTCTTAATCATTTCATTTCATGCATAAGTGTGACACATGTATCATAAAACATGGAATCATTCGCCATCATTTATTCCACGATAATGGGATGTGGAATACATAAATTATGATTTATAATCAATAAGTAATTTTCATAAAGTTGAATACCCTTGATAGAGAAATGGGTGTGGAATTCACTACACAATAACATTGCCATAGAAAATTGTGGTGCAATTTCAGCAGCGTAACAGCGTGACATAAAAATTCATAAAAATGGATGATGAGATAGAAAGGGGTGAAACATCATATGTAGTTTAAATTAATAGTATGGATGTAATACAGATACTTGTCCCTACATAAGTGTGGGAATTTAGATTCATATCACTAATGAATTTCTTGAATATAAATGAATTGGGACAAATTCCTTACGGAATTTTTTGCATAGTAAAGGGTGTATATGGAAGGCATTAATGCGAGACAAAGTGGGTATATCATTATTAAAAAAGTAATATGGAAGTATGGGGGAGGTTCAAAATCATACCCAAACATTTTTAATTGAAAATAAAAGGGAATTAAAATATAAGGAAACATGGACATAAATCAGGAAAGTGAGAATCCCTTACTTGGAAGTGTGCTTACAAAGGCTTGAGAGAGGCTCGAGAGAGGATTCATGGGAGATTGGGGAACCTTGGTAGGATTATAGAGAGAGGAAGGCAGAAGATGGATGAAATCCAATGGATTTTATTTAAGAGGATGTGGAAGCTTGGGTGGGTTTACATATTAAATGAGAAGGAATTCATTATTATTTTGGTTTGGGACACCTCACACTAAACTAATAAAAACCACAAACCATCACATGGTTTTTTCCCATGCTTTTGAAAAAGGGGACTAGAAAAAAATATTTTATAAGGCCAATGGCTAAACCTCTTAAAATATTATGGTTGCTTATGTGCAGGTGAGTTACAATCATAAATAAAACAATTTTAAAAGAAAAATATTTTTATAAGCCTTGAGGGGTCCACTAAAGCTTTGTAAAATAATTTAAAAAAACCCAAAATCAAATTATTTTAATGGAAAAACATATATTAGACTAAAATATCATTTATAGTATTTTATTACATCTCTATTGGGTTATTATGGTGTCATAAAACACATTATATATCTCAACGATATTTTGTTTTTACCCAAAAATTCGACTGTCTCAGAAAATTATTAAAAATTATCTGTGGGATAATTTTGATGTCCTTATTCAAAAAATAATAATTATTTTATCTAAATTATTTTCTAAATATGTGAATTTTTACTTTTAAAATAAAAACCTACATTTATCAAAAAAAATTGGGTTTTGACCAAACACACCTTTCAAACCATAATTAAAATTACAATTGCATTCATAAAATTATATGATCATTTATATGTAATAAAAAGTAATTTAATAATAATAATATTAAAATATTATTTAATTAAAAAATCCATTAATTCATCAAAATTGATTTGTTAGTTGAATATTATCTAAAAATACTATGTGTGCTTTAAAATCTATTTACAAAGTAACAATAATAATATGAATGTATATTCATTATTATATAAAAAATAATGCACATAGTCATAGTTATAAGGTCTTGTTACATAACCATTTATAACACCCGCATAAGACCAAAGTTTAAGGTGTGTGATGGTGATAGACAATTGGGATGGCTCAGATAACATTATTCGGGTGGTAATCTCAATCAACTTCCACTTCTCTCGTAGGAGAATCCATTCGAGCACAACATGTTGATGCTCGGCTTGGGCTTGGTCAGGAGCGAAACCTAATGACATCACCTCCTTTCTGAGTTCTTAAATATGGGCTTCATATAGGGGATGTCTACTTGATGTGGCCATCACTTCCTTTGTCTGAGTAAATTGGATTTGATAAAGCCTTATGTTAATACTAATCATGTGATCACTATTCAATGACTATATTAGA
This sequence comes from Viscum album, assembly GCA_963277665.1. Taxonomy (NCBI): domain Eukaryota; kingdom Viridiplantae; phylum Streptophyta; class Magnoliopsida; order Santalales; family Viscaceae; genus Viscum; species Viscum album. Next base: position 670,404,073 of record OY728162.1, read on the forward strand.
AACAGTCACAATTCTCAACGATATTTTAAAATCCAGAAACATAAAACCATTATTGTTCACATTTTATAGAATTATTTTAAATAATGACACATGTAGTTAGATCAAGATGAATTTCCATTAATGAAAGTTTGGGTCGTTACAAGATATACCTGAAACTCTTGTGATTAGAGTACACATTAAAATGATTTCCCATAAACTAATGTACCCACATCTTCATGTCAAAAACCAATCCTGCTAACTCTAGGTCATGGGTAGCATAGTTTCGTTCATTTTTCTCAGTAGTCGAGAACCATACACGATCATTGCTTGCTCTTGCATCAGGACACATCCGAGCCCGGTCCCTGATGAGTTTTAGTAGATGACATAACCAACAACCTCCTCTGGTAGCCTCAAGATTGGGGCACTCATTAGTCTATGCCTCAACTAATAAAAACTGTTCTGGCATCTCTTTGACCACATTAATGTTTTCCCCTTCTTTTTCAAAGCTGATATGGGTTCCACAACTCTAGAAAAGTGAGGCATAAACCTCCGGTAGTAACTGGCCAAACCCAGGGAACTCCGCACCTCTGTCACACTCATGGGTGGCTCCCTAGCAAGCATAGCCTCAATCATCATAGGATCCAATGCAACTCCAGCCTCTTAGATGACGTGTCCCAGAAAGTGGACATCTTGGTTCTAGAACCGAATCATTGAGAGCTTACCAAAGAGGTGGTGCTCTCATAGTGTGTCTAGAACTATCTGACATTGATAGGCATGCTCCTCCTCCTTCGCTGAGTATATCAAGATGGAGTTGATGAAGTCAACCACAAAATGATCAAGGTATGGCTAGAGGATCATGTTCATGAGTCCCATGAACACATTCGGGGCGTTGGACACACCGAACGACCAAATCAAAAAAATCATAATGGCCAACCTGACCTCTTAAGGCCATCTTCTTCACATCATCATCTTGTACCCAGAGCTTCTGATAGCCTGATCTGAGGTCTATATTTGAAAACCATCATGCTCCCTTCAACTGATCAAAGAGATCATCCATCCACCGAAGCAGGTACGTTTTCTTCACGGTCACCTGGTTTAGATGACGATAGTCCAAATAGAGTCTCAAAATCCCATCTGCCTTCATGGAGAACACAATCAGGGCTGTCCAATGAGAAATATTGGGCCTAATGAACCCCATTCTTTATAAGTCCTCCAACTGCACTCGCAGCTCTCGTAGCTAGGCAGGAGCCATCTGATATAATGGAGTAGATATCCATGACGTCCCAGGGTACAAGTTGTTGTAGAAGTCCACCTATCTATGAGGATCTTGGCCTAGAACATCATTTGGGAAATCATCACCGTACTGTTTAACCACTATAGGATATCTCAGATGCTTAATATCAACCAATACAAGGGTAAGGCTAGCTAAATTATGTGTGATCGGCTGCACCCTCCTCCAGGTAAGTCCATCATGTCCAGCAATGGTTTCCATCTCACCGGTGAAGGAAAACCTGGTACCATCCTTGCGGACACACCACACTATAAGCCTAATATAGTGGCTGTGAGCATGGAATGTGGATAACCATTACATACCTGATATGTCATAATAAGTCCTCAACACTGCTACTAGAAGATCCTAGAGGATGCTCTCGTCTTCTAGAGTAAGATCACACTGCCGACAGTAGTGCATAATCGTTGAATCTGCTCCGATGGGTGTCTCTATCCATAAAGATCAAGCCAACGAGCCCACCGGTATCTTCAAGCTCTGAACGAGGGTCATGGAAAAAAATAATGACTGGAACATGTGCCTACAAGTACTGTAGCTAAGGTGGAGTTGACACAGACTGTACCCCGTATCTTCTCCGGAGCACTATGGTTGTAGGCATCACCTTCCTAAAGCTGATATCATCCCAGTACACTTGCTCCCTGTGGTTGGGGTGGACAACTTGGTGGTGGTGGTGGTTGAACCTCGAATCGCCACACACCACCTGCAACAAGGCCTGCTCCTCCGCCATGTCCGCCTCCTATCAGCGGACCTCCTCGATCAAATCTTCACCTTTGACAAGATAATAGGCATGATCCACCCAAAAGAGAGTGACCTCATCGTGGACCTGAAGCATCATGCTCCACCATCTTCACACTACTGCATGAAGAAGACTGGAAGCAAGGATCACCATGAGTTCTAGCGCCAAAGGACAATGAGTTCCTGCTCTCGAATGGTGGCCTATGCGGTATGCCTCGTGTAAATTCCACCTTCAAACTTCCTCTAGGCCTAGTACCCTCATCATCGATCGACGATTTCTATCGTCTACACAAGTCACAACAAGGTGCGGGAGTATCCCGTGAATGGGTGAGTATAACAAAACTCAGTAGGGTCCCTGAGGTTCCCTAAGGTCTCTTAGAGTTCTACAAATGAAAAACCATAAAACACGATGAAATAGACATCAAATCTACTTAGTTATATGACCATATATATATATCTATGTTATCAAGATATACTAATCGCACTCATTTGAGAATAATACCACAATGGTAACACCACGAAGGTAGAAGCACCACACAGGTAACACCACGAATGTACAAATACCATAGATGTCACACCAAAAAGGTAACAGACTCAGCTCACATCAGGTATAACTTAAGTAAAAAGGTACTTATGATTAGTCGTAAGGCTAGATCATCATTTTCTATTAGGTAGCACATCTTATGGACCACATAGGATATATTGGTAACTAACCCCCCCCCCCCCACCTACCCACACAGGATCGATAGATAACTAACCCCCGTTGACCCACACATGATCGATAGATAACAAACCCCTGCTGACCAACACAGGATTTGGCCCACACAGGATCCGTATGCGCTTACCCACATAGGATCACAGAGCACTGACCCATAATGGATCTGACCCACATAGGATCAGTATGCGCTGACCCACATAGGATCACTGAGCGTTGACACACATAGGATTGATGTTCTTCATTCACGTTACCGCTAACCATAGGATTCCAACACTAGGCATTCTTGATTCTGGGAGGTTACGCTCCTCAAGCCAGCGAACTGGGTTGTGGTCTAACATGGTCAGACCAACCCCGACTGGTTGGGCGGGGCCTCAGTGAGCACATCCATCTTGGCCGTGGTCTAGCCCAACCAACGTAAGGGGCGTCCCGGCCCGCTGGGCACGTCCCACGGTGCATCCCGCGGCCGTGGTGGCCCATCGTGGTGGGCTCCGCCCTTACCACCACCTCGGAGGGTAGGCGCCCCCAGGTCACCTGAATGGTCCATCAGACCATTAGACGACTCTGCTGGCACACGAGACCTGCTGGAGCGGTCCCAGACGGTGTGACATGGCCCAAAGAATTCCATTCCAGTCCTCCTCCCAACAGTGCGCCGGCACTAATGTCCTCTGCGGCTTCCCAGATGCTGGCCGCCCTTCAACCTCCATCGCCGCTTCATCGTGCGGCCGACCTACATGTTGGATCCCACCCTTCTCTGCTGTGGTTGATGGGTTGTAGCCTCCTACTCAACTGGCGGCACGGTCGTGCGCCACCCTACCCCGACACGCTGACCCGCGTGCCGACCGCCTTTCTCCTCCAGCGTGGGTGATGGGACACATCCTCCTCCGGCGGCGCGGTTGTGCTGCCGCCCACTGGATTTTTGGCCACCGCCTTGTGCCCTGCCGACATCGTTGTCAGGTTCGGCCTAGCCTGTTGCTCCTCCAAAGAAGAATACGTCAAACCAAAAAGGATTGTGGAGGGATCGGGCGATGTTTGTTTGGCCTGCACCATCTGTGTTACACCGATAGCAGGCGGTTCAAGCAGATCAATGTGAAACTATGAAGAACATTCATTAACAATTCCCTACGTTGACGTTCATTGGTGGTTTCATGTAGAAGGAAATTAAGTTGATGAAGGGGACACCGGTGTTCGTCGCTCATCCAACTCGCTTCCAAACCAAGCTCCAATGTCAACGTTCTTGATCCAAAGGGTTGTTTTTAGTTGGATAAATTTTCCCGAAAGGGTCCCCCAATGTATCCTTTTCCAATGATTCCCAAACCTGAGGAACGGTGAGGAGCCACTTAATTAATATAATTAAATTAAATCAATTAATTGATGGTACATTTAATTGGGGGAATTCCAAGGGATAACTCATATTAAAGAGAAGGCTTTAAGCATATGTGGTCCCCACCACTATAATTCCAAAAAGAAGGTTTCTAGAAAATAAAATCCTAGTTAATTATTTTATTTCATTATTTTATCTTACCCTCCCATGAAATCTCAAAAAACTATCTTCTCCCCTCGACCTACTGCGGTTTAGGTGAAGGTCTCCTTAAGAGAATATCGGTGCTATGAGTTCAACGGTGTCCTCATATTTTCATTCTAAGAACCAGTTCAAACGTTATAAAATGCTTATCATAGATTTAATGAACGTATAAAAAAAGTTCAGAAATTCATTTCAGGCACACCGGGTCTCAGAATCACGTGCCATCAATTTTCGTGAACTCATAATATTTCTATTTATTAAAAAAAACTTACATGGGAAAATATAGGTCTTCACAGTATTCATATAGAGAATGAAGCCTTTGTGGAATTGTCCCTCAACACCTGTGTCTAGAAAATCCAATTGTTACACAACTGTCACTAAAAGAGGATCAACTGGTGGCCCATGGCCCACCACCTCCGGAGCGTTGTCTCCGATAACCACCTATCATATCACTACACTTTTTCATGGTGGAAAGACTCAAGAAATCCAAACACAAGGATAAAAATATAATGATATCAAATTCAAATCTCAAAATTGTTTGATTGTTTATAACCCTACAATAACCAAGTAATAATTTATACCTTGCTTCTCAAGTCAGGTAAGTATCTGAAACAACCATCAAAACCACTAGAAATGGTTGCCTTTTCCCACCGAAAAGGCAGGTCTATGTTAAGTATTTATTTTCAATTTCACATTTCAATTATTCAGATAATTCAACCTAGGTTCTAACAATCGGAAATCCATGAGGGTCTATAACACCTCCTGAACCAAAAACGTGGTTCCCGTTCAATTTAGACAGTATAGATTTACTTGAGCATTTTAATTTCAATGGTGAGACATTTCCCAATACATAAGGTCCCATACTCCTTATTAATTGATGATTAAATCAATCATATATTCTCTTCACGAGCCTATCCTAATCAACAGAACACTTATCACAAAATCATTCAAAATAGAATGAATTAAGTAATGAATACAAAATAGAATTGCATAATTCTTGGAGTGTGATTTTAAACATGTTATTATATAATGCATGAGATGTAATTCCCTCATATCATTGTGTTTTAATTGATATAGAACACAATATATCAATATTAATAGAAAAAATCATGTCTATCACCCATTGGTGATATCAAATCAACAGTAATAGTCAAAATCTATAAAATCACATTTGTATTCAAAGAAATTTTTATATTCCTGATTTGTGGGGTAACTACTCCTGGGAAAAACTTATTACCAAATATCATTTACTTTCAATCATTATCTATTAGAAACAAACAATAAGTTAAACTAGAAAATAAATCATCCCATATCACTTTGTAATTTACCCAACCCGAATGACACCCAATAGTGCCCCGAGCCTGGTTGGTCACATGTCCTCAAGTGAATCTCCCCAAACATCATGGGATAATGTCATGAAAAAAACTTCCTAGGTGAGTTATCCGGGAGACTATTCCCTCATTACAAGAGTATATCAGATTGGATTCTAACACATTCAATTGCAGAAATGAATAATTAAGCTGGCATCTAAAAAGTAAGGCAAGACAGGTACACATGATCAATATAGAAATGGTACATAATCAATGATGAAGATGACACATGTATTTATAAAATAGTTAGAATAATACATAAAAATAAAATATAATACTTGTTTCCAAAAATAAAGAATTTATTATAAAGTAATCACACAATCGTATACCTCATCTTGGTTACATGCTCCCATTAATGAAATATACAGTAAAAAGCCTGTGTTAGGGTTATTTCTCCTACCAACACATGCATCCATATAATCCATATGGGTCACTAACGAAATCCTAATAAGATGTGATAGAAACATCTCTATGTGTTTCCACCCAAATATCTATATAGATCTAAAAAAATTATGAAACATTCTAGAAAGTGTAGGTAAAGAAGAAATGTAATTATAAATGCCCATGGCATAAGTCTACATCAACAACTAATATTAAACAGCCTCTCAAGGCTCCCTACAATTACTATTAGCACTTTAAAATGTATAAGTAAGTAATTTAAATGAGTAACATTACCTTTCCATTCATATATCCATATCAAAAACCCATGACCATGCCATATATTGAAACTAATACTAAAACCCACAACCTAGCTGTATAGTGAAGTGTTTGACAAATAAACGAACACTATGTAATAATAAGTCAGGTATCCCATAGAATCTCTATTTAAATATGTCATAAAAGAAACCCATTTACAACCCATATAAGAAAGTGTATACTAAGAAGGTATGCATCCAAGTTGTAGAAGATCAATAAATAATTGTTGAGTGCCATGGGAATCCCAGTGGGAACTCTGTTTATGAACTGGTTGGAGTCCTAGTTGAATGTATACCGATATTTGAAATGTGATTCCAAGAAATCCAGATCCAAGGGGTAGCAGGGCCTAAGGCATCCCAAAGGAATCAAGATCCACATGGCATAATCAACCAAAGGCATCCACTATCACATTACATATCCATGGAGAGCAATCCATGGCACCTATCAAACTAGTAATTTATTTCATACAAATTAATCATTTACATTCCCTGTAAGTATACCCACTAACATCACCAATTACCTCACATGAGTATACCCACATGTGTATTCCATTTCACATTGAATATTCCACATGGGTATACCCACCCATTTACCATCATTTTCAATTAAACATGCCATGTCAGTATACCCACCAACATATCCCCTTTCCCTAATAAATAATTCAAGAAATTTAAAAACCACCAATGAGTATAACCACTCATTAAACCAATTTCATTTAATCCATTTAACCAATATAATCATGTAATTACACACTAACACAATTACATGAGTTATTAAATCTCTTTAACAAGATATAAAATATATATTATGTATAAATGATCTTCCATTAACAAGGAAAGCATAGAAACACACCCCTTGGGTGGTTAACAAGGCCTAAAAAAGGATTTTGCAAAAGCTTCAAGCCATGCGTGACATGGATTTGGGCCACATGATTCAACATACCAAAATGGAACCAATGTCCATCCTCAATAGATCGTATTATCTATACTACAAGTAAATCACTCAAAAAAGGGTCAGTGCCGGAAAGTCTGCTCGGTGGAATATCGTCTGATCTCTCTAAAGAGTACTAAATGCCGAATAAAAAGTATAAACCACATCAAACAGCCATATAGTAGAGCTCTTGTTTTGTATGTAGTCTAAATTTGTAATGGTTTACAAAAAATATGAAGAATAGAAGCAGAATGAGTAATTAGAGAATATGATTTTAAATAAAAATAGCACATCCTTTTTTATAAAAATTCAAGATGGAAAAAAATTTATCGCGTACATATCAATTTTGTCCCAACATGACCGATGTTGGAATAATCAGAGTTTATATGACTTCGTGATTTGATAATAAAAAATGATGGTTTTTGGTTTTGAAAAGGGGAGAAAATACTATGTGAAAAACAACTAGCTTTGGCTTATATTAATAAATAACCATACGGGGAAATTAGACGACGTGTAATTCCATGTTTTCCCTTTCCAGGGAAAAACCATTTCACATCGTGAAAATTCCTGACCAAACCATGACACACCGTGTAATCAGATTACATAAAATGTAATCCCATTACATGTTGTGTTATAAGATTGAAGTTATCCTATAACCCTCCAGCCTCAACATTCCTTAGAACTACCCAGCAATCCCATGGATCAATTTAGGTTCTAAAAAAGGAAATTAAACTTGTGTTTCACTTGAAAAAAAAATCCTTACCTCAAGGAAAACTTATGATATTAAAATATCAAAATAATTACCATGATCCCATAGCATATACAATGGTATATTTCCTTGATGCTAGGTTCATTTATTTGTGGAGAGTACTATTTCACTGTAGTAGAAACACAGAATAGTTGTGTCTTCATTATTACATTTTCATTATATTTTTTGACCATTTTATCTACACATATAACCAACTACCAATCAATTCAACCATTTACCAAGGTGATTCTTTTTACATCTATCACATGTTAGGAAATCCTTTTTCCTTTCATTCCTTTATTAGTATTTTTCCCATCTATCCGCTTCTTTTGATTCACTCCACCACTATATTACTTAGTTAACTATATCTCTTTAATTTTATTAGATGAAATTATGTCCACATATGATGATAATTTTTGGGAGACTACTTACCTAATAAATATTAAAATATGATTATAAAAGATGTAATTATTTTTACTCTTAAAATTGCTTGCAATAGTGAGTTTCACATTATTTCAAATTGATTTTACTTCTACATGACAATATACACTTGATTATGTCATATAATAATGTAAAATAACGTATAATCTCAAAACTAGTAAAATGAATTAATATAAATTGAAAAATATGTATGTAGATAATCTCATAATCATAAACATGGTTTATTTGGAATGTTTGTTTATACATATCCAAAAAAATTCATAGGGATTTGATCCTTAATATATGGTTTGATAAACATTGTTCCAATGTTTTCTACTAAAAATTCTACAATACAAGTTTTAGTGACATAGACTAAATTATCTCAGAGTCTGTGATTTACATTATTACATTGGCATTAAATACAAGAAATCTTATCCCAAAATACCAAATAGTTTAGTTGTCTTGGTAGAGCAGATATGTATTTGTAATTCAAATTTAATTTTTGAAAAAAAAAATTTAAAATGTATTTTATTTTAGAACAACATTATTCCCTTTAAAAAAACTCTATATATCAATCATAATAAAAGTCATGTAAAATTGGGGAAAGTAAAAAAAGAAAGGGGTGAGGTCAAAAGATTATTAAGGGTTAGGTAAAGTGGATTAAATTATGAAAAAAATTAGAATATAAAACATGAAAAGGTAAATAACTATTCATACATTCAATTTAATAAATAAAATAGAATGAAATTCATCAATATATTATTTTCATATTGTAAATCATATGGATAATAATAACTGAAATCGTAATGACATTCTTAATTGATGGATTACTGTATCCCGAATATGGACCAATGTTATGACGAACATTCACAATGGTGTTTAATTTTTATGGGTGAAGCCCATTTAATTTTCTCACATTTTTCATCTCGTGAGACTACTGATACATAAAGGGGATTTTATTTATACAGTTCCCAACCCTTATTTCATGCCCAAAGCATTTATTATATAAAGAATAACTCATTAAATTAATGTGTCTCATAACACATTTAAAAATTTGAATCATTATACCCAAGAAATAATGTAATTTAACAATACATTATATCACATTATATTGATATTATATGTAAAATGGGTTGTATATACACCTCATAATAGAATGTGGGCCTATAACATCAAAATACACCTCAATGAAAGTAGATTGAGACAAAGTCCATTAAAAAGATCATTTCAATAATCAAATGGATCAATTATGTGTATTAATTTTACATCCAAATAATACTTGTTTAAATAAAAAATGAGATAAAAAATTGATGTTCATAAATAACCTTAACATGGAATAATAAATGAAATACAATTTAAACAAAATTAATTAAAATATATTTATAAAATCACTCGCCACTTGTAATGGGTTGAATCGATTTCCCCATAAAACAACAATTATTAAGTAGAACATTTAACACTATAATTATAATGAAAATCATGATATGGTATATCAAGGGGTGCATATGAACACCACAAATAAGAAATAAGGGTTGAATATGTCAAATATCTCATAGAAGTAAACGTGAGATTAAAATCCTTTACCACAATCTTCCCATTATTTTATAATCATTAAGAATACTTAATAATATGTTAAAGTCTATTAAAAAGTTATTAAATACTATATTCATATTTATAAAACCTTTAGTTATTATTTTAGAACATTTTCTAACACATTCATTAATAATATTTCCTTATTTTAATGGTTTTGGGTGCATTTGTTTTATGGTTTCATGATCGGTTCATTTTTTTAACATTATGGATGTTAATATAAATTGAGGATAAACATATAGTAATGGAATTAAATACTATTAATAAATATTAAAAAGTATTAATGTTCCTATATATCATTTTTTTACTTTCATGATTATGAATCATTATATAAAATCATAAAGATAAATGAGTTGTTTGTTTTGGTGGTTTTTCCAATCATCGCAAAGTAGTTTCATTATATTTAATATTATAAGTGTATATTAGTTATAAAAAATTAAATATTATATAATATAGAAGATAAAATTTTATTTAACCAGAATAATTATTTTTTGACATACCCTGAATGTGGTAATGGAAAATGAACAAAATAATTTTTCGAATATATGACTAACTAGCATGATTTGGACAATAGTTTCATTCCTTTGAATAAGAAGAGGTAAAAAAATGGTTGGATATAAGATATTCCATTAGAAACATAAAATTACAATATTCACATGATTATGGAATTATTATTCATTTATGGATGTATGTGATGAATATAATGTAGAAGAAGAAATGAAATTAAGAGTGGTTTTTTTAAAAAAATTGCACCTTGGATATTAACTCCTTAGAGGACCCCTTGAGGATCGTGGATTTGGACATTTTGTGAGACCATAAGAAATTTTATGTGTATAGAGTGAGGATTATAATTTTTGTAAGAGATGTAAGGAGCTTCTAGTCTTATGAGTCAAAATGGGGTGGTATGTTGTTGTGTTTATACATGAAGAGAGATGGGTTTTAGTGATTACATTATTATTATTTTATATATACTTCCAATCACATTGAGGGGGAATTAATTTAAATGAAATATATTTTTAATTAATATTTTTATTGCTAGTTAGGGTATATAAATTCCCCAAAAAGCCATTATATATTGGGATTTTTAGTTATGTTATGTTTTTAAATTTTAACCTTAATTATGGTAACTATTTTAGTGATACTACGGTAAATTATTATTTTAACAAGGAAAATGTTAATGTATGAAAATTAAAATAATATTAAAAAATAATTTAGATATTATTATTCCAAATATGTTATCAATTAAAAAAATAAAATTCACATAATTATAAAAATTATATATAAAAATAATCTCAAAGATACAATGAAACGCAGGTATTTAAAGCGAAAAGTCCAAAATATGGAAATTCTTTTATATACAATTTCAAAGGGAAATTGATTCAAATGTTAGAAATTTGTTTTATTTATGTATAATTAAAATATTTTTAGATTTAATCAAATCTAAATTATGTTTTAACTATATAAAAAAATTAAACAAAAATGATGTTCTTTATAAAATTTAATATTTTTCAATATTGATCAAAAGTGAAACTGATTTGAAAAATACCAAACTTTTACCCTAAGATAATTTTTATATTACACTTCCAAATTTTTTTATTTTTTAAAAATAAATTATTAACAGTTTATAAATTTATGTTTAACGTAGGTACACCATCTAGAGGTGTCAAAATTTGGTTTTAGAAAAATATAACTTTTTATTCTCAAATTTAAATTTATTATTTACAAAATACTATAAAACATATTGGATAAATTTTAAAAAAACATTATTTAATAAAGAACATATAAATTAATTTAATATCTGTTAATAATAGTTATTAATTAATTTTATTAAGATAAAATTACATTTTGGACATAAATATAGTTTTTCTATAAAAACACATTCTCTATGTTCAATCTATTCTCATTTTTATTTCTGATTATTTTTTAACCAACGAATTATTATTATAAAAATGTGTAAACAAATGGTTTATAATTTTATTATTTTCATTCATTCCCACCATTCCAATGTCTATGTGATAAATATCACAATTAAATTATAATATTAAATCATTTGTATATGGTCGGTGTTACGTTTAATGTATGATATCAAAGAAAATGAATTTATTTAAGATAAGACATACCATAGAATATTTGGAAATTACGAAAAAGTTATATATTATTGTATGGAATAATGTTTTAATAGATAATTACTAAAGGGGTAATAAAGTAACAACCTGAACATTTAAAAATGAAATTCCCATTTTATATGAACAAATTACTTGTTACCTAATGTATATATATAAATCACATGCACTAGATTTGTTTTGTTTATGACTATTATATCATGTTATATTTAAAAAATTTCTATTCAAATAATTTTTTATTGTGTAGATATTGAATATTGATTGATATGCTTTTTATTTTTAAGGGTTTTGATAATGTACAATTGTGAGAGATAAATGAATTGATGGCCTCAAGTAGTAGGATAATACCATATATAGACTATTTATTGGATCTTTAATGGGATATGGATTCATAAATATTTTCCCCTGACCAATACTATTATATTATTTAAAAATTACAGATTAATAATAACAATTTTTTATTTATTTTATGCTTATCAAGATCACGGCCAAAATCATATCTGTCAAACCACACCAAAAAAGTGTCACCATCAGACACCTTATCCTTAAAGAATATGATGTTACAATAAGGGGTTTGTATCTAGAACCAACAAATATGAATTTATATATTTTTATTTTTTAAAAATTAATGACTACAATAACATTTTTGGTATTATAAATTTATAAATTATTACATAAATCATTTGATAAAAACAAGATTTTGATATAATGCAACTAAAATTATATTTCTTGGAAATATATAGTTTTAATAAATAAAATTATTTATTAACTCGTGAATTTTTAATACATACAATATATTAGTAAAATATTCTTAGGAAATAATATTTATTTTACTATAAATGATAATATAATTTTATAAAGTCAAATATAATTTTTAGACGGGTCAGAAACATCTATAATCTCAAAACTCAATATTTTTTTCAAATATTTGGCCGTTTTTTAATTGTTTACATTAAAATAGTTAGAGATTTTTTTGGTAAAATAAGTATTATTAATTTAAATTATATATTTGATATTATCCAATGATAATTGTTTCACAAATTTCTAATACAAGTTATTTGTTGAATAAAAACTAAATACGTTATAAATATAATGTATGTATTATGACATCATAAAATCTCAAAAGTGATGTAATAATACAATAAGATTATCCATGAACAAAATTATGTTTTATTATTAAAATAATTTGTTTTAAGGTTTATTAAATTAATATTATAATCCCTTAAGGAATCCTCTGAAACCTATATTGTATTTTTTGGTATTAAAAATATTTATTTGTGAACTTGAAACACTAACACACCACCAAGTGTATTATTTTACAAATTTTATTTCATATCTTGATAAAATTATAAAAACCACTCCACTTTGGAACAAAACATGGGAACAACCAATTAGAATGTTTATTTTTTTTACCATACATATTCCAAAACCTTTATTAATTAATTAAATAATAATTCCCCTCTATTTTACTATAAAAATCCACCCACTTCTCATTTATCTCTAATAAAAACCTTTTGAGCTCAATTTTACTCTATAGTTAAAACTATATATCCCTCTCAAGGTGTTCATGTCTCATAAAAGTCTCCTCAAAAGAATTTATAACCACCCTCTTTAGGAAAGGGACCTTATCCTTATTCCTATTATCTAAGAACCTTATTTAAATTGTGCTTATTTATATCCAATTTTTTATATTGGGATATTTTTTCTCAAATCCCTATTAATTTCACTATGATTTACAAGTGATGAGATACCCCCTTAACTATAATTAAACCCTACCATGAAACATTAGGTACCCCAGTTTTTCCCCAAATTATCTATAGAGTTTACATGCCAAATATTTTTTTAGTTAACACCCATTACCATTTACAATAAATGGTATTCCCAAAGAGTCTCCTTTCATTAATGGATGACACTTCCATCTATACGACCAAATTCATTTAATCATGGTATTAAAATTCACGAATATGTTCTTAATATTTTATGCATATGTGTGGAATATAAATACATGTATATGATATGAATGAGATGGGTGGTACCATAATTGTATAACCATTCAATGAATCAGGTGATGTTTATATTTACTAAGATTTTATTTATGGTGCATGGTAGGTTATATTAAAAATAATATTGTATTATGTCTTGTTGGTTATACCTAACTTATCTTTATGATTTCAGATTTTATGTTATTTCCATATTCCCATGTTCTATTTATGTTATCATCATATGTAATTCTTCAATTTTCACAATTATGATTCCCAATCCTCTTATAAAATTGTAATATTCCTCCTAATGTACTAAGTTACATTATTTTATACTCTTATTGATCCCTTGTTGGGATATATATCTCACCCATTTCTTATGTACATGCCTAAGTAATCCAATGAAATTTTAGAAAAGCAATGGAAGTTTAAGGGAATGTTGTGGAGTTTTTAAATATTAATCTTTTAACAATATTTCATGTTATTGTGCTATGTACCTAATTTACCAAAGACATTAGGACCCACGATCATCTTGGATTGAATTTTATATATACTTATGAAATAAGTAAGGAATGAAGGTTGATTAAAATATGGGTTTTCATACTTTCCTTGAACTCATAATTTAAAGATGTTAGTGGATTAAGAGTTTTTTAAATCATGTAACTATTATAGAAGATGACAACATGTGGATTACAACTGGTTTATATTTTTTCATCACCATATACCAAAAAAAAATTAAATAACGATTAATGTTATTGTTATGTTATTCATGGTAATTGAGTTATTTAATGTTTAATCATTGATATTCTATACTAAATCCATCCTTATATCATGTGTAAAAATTTGACTACTTGGGCTGTTACTAAAAATATATCAAAGAAATGATCCATTCTCAAAGAAAAATAATCTATGTAAGAATTATCATCCCTAAATTATCATATAATAGGTATGGGATTTGAAATCACAGAGGAAACCTAGACATTAATGGATAATAATATTCTAGGTATGAAGGGAAATATAATATATGAATTTCAAGAAATAATATTCGTGTTCAAATAATGTTTATAAGGGACTAAATTCAACCTAGAAAAATTAATGAAAAGGTATACTTAACAAATAAAAATGGATTATTTTATATACATAAAGATTATAATTCATAATCAATTAATTCAATGTAATCAAGTGATAATTAACAAAATATAAATTAATGTGGGTCTTGTAAAATAGAAAAACACTTAGACACAAAAGTGAAATATAATAAATAAAACTAAAACCAATTAAATATAATGATTAATAGAAACTAAAACAAAATAATTAATATATATGAATAGAAAATATGTGGATAGTGTTCAAAATAATAACTTGGGAGATGAATTAGAAGAGAAGAAAAAGGCCATTATATAAATTTGTAGATGAAAAAATAGAATGATATTGAAATATAAATGATTCATGTACAAATTATCAGATAATGGATCGAAACTGTATGATCCACCTACACCATTTAGAAAAGAACATTTGGAATATGATAACAATAGTTAAATTATTTAAATAGTTTTATCTAAATGTTTTATATAGTCACGATGGACATAAAATTTACACTGTCATTACAAAATAGTAATTTATAATCTATGTTCTTAAAAAAATTGATTAAAAAAATGGTAATAAAGAGTTTTCTACTATTTTAATGGAAGATTTCATTTATAGATAAGGATCCCTCGATTTTTAAAAACCATTATGAGTTTTAAAGAAATAAATTTTTTCGATTTTTTATTTAGGAGATAATATTATCCAAATTCCTATAATAATTTATTAGGGATTTAATATATGATATTTAAAACTAAATAAAACAACTTTAAAACTTTTAAAAATATTAATTACATAAATCATTACTTTTATTGAAAATAGTTTTGGTAAAATGTGGTACTCAATCATACAATGTTTTTTAGTACATGATATAGAGATAGAAAAGGATGTACCTGTCATAATCTACAGACCACTCTTAGCCACTAGAGGATCTCTAATTGTTGCGAAACTAAAAAATATAAAATTTTTCTTAGGTGAAAGATTAATTAATACCCTTTATATTTCAATATATCAATCATTCATATATATTGTATTACTAATTTTCTATTTTTGTGTGAGATAAGAAATTTTATTTTGAAATATATAGACAAATGAGTGTTGGGTTATATGAACATTACAAAACATGTGATAAAATGGAAATTAAAAAGTCCATTGAAGACAAATGAGATAAACTTCATGAATTTGGTTATAAAAATTCATTTTCTAAATATTATCAGGGTTAGGGGAATGTATATAAGAGATAAGGCCATATGTTCAAGAACTACTAACAAATTATGTAATATTTTTTCAATTAAAGAAACATTATAACCACTTAAAATAAAATTTTCTATAGATTATTGAATTTAAATTATATGAAGAATATAAAGTGAAATTAATATATGTAATAGATATTATATTTATTATACATGTATAAAATCTTGATGGAATGTGATATTAGGGAAATAGTGGAATGCAAAACCTGGATAAATTATATCCTAAAAGGGGTTATATAGGTTAAAATCATAATAATTTTAGATGATAAGGTAAAAAACCATTTTTAAATGGTGAATCGGTATTTTATATTTACATTGAAACAAAAAAGGGGAGAATGATAGTGGTAATAAATAGGAGTAGGGAACAGATTTCAATAAGAAATTTCTTAGGTTTGAGTGTATGTATTGACTATATTACACACAATAAAGAAACCAGAAGAGATCATTTCCCTCTTCCTTTTGTTGATAAAATGTTTGAAAATATATTTGGAGACCAACATATCTATGTCCATGACTATTAGTTATAATATAATTATGTTCAAATATATTCATCGCATCAATTGAATACTATCATTACATTTCAGTATGTAAACTTTTATAATAAGAGGATTTCTATTGGTTTATATAGTGATAATTCAATATTACAATGGTTTTTGATTGATTTTTTTTTCAGCATTAGATAATAGAATCATTTAAATTTAAATGTATAATATCTCTATGAATGGATATTCAGTTGAATAATTTTTATTGAATATGTTTATGTTTCCAGAAATGTGTAAAGAGATCAATCAAATAATGAAATATGAAAATCCATTTTATAAGGAAACATGGGGTGGAAAGAAAAATATCTAAGTATATGGTTGAGTTTTAATGGTTTATAATAGAGGTGATACTTATACTTCCACCACTAAACATTTTGATGGTGGTCTAGAGTTTCTTTGGAAATCTATACATTTATAGAATAATTTTCAAGGATTATTCGATGAATTATGATTCATTTTTTCTTATTACGAAAGATGTGAAATTCATGTTTTATAAATACTATGTTCAATCATGTTTAAGACTAAATAAGGTCAAAATCACAACAATTATCTTAAAAGTAATAGTTTATAATTTCCATTTTGATTTCCAATATGATCTTATTTATTTAAAATGTGTGTTATAAATTTCTAGAGGATTGAAGAGAATTAACTTGTTATATAATATGTTAAAAAATTACTCAATGGATTTGAATTAAATTTTCCAACAATAGAATAATATGTTTATGAATTTTTGAATGGTATGAATAATTTTATAACATACTTAAATTGAGGTATGGTGATATTAAAAATAGGCTACTCAGTTATAGTGTAATTTTTATCAATTAATGAAGAAAAATATAGGATAATAAAATATTATATTCTTTGATAAAAATTTATTTCAGATATCATGGATTAATAAGAATCTTAAAAATATGCGAAAAATCAGTATTACTTTTTGGAATATTCAAATGGAGGTTATTCACTATCAAAACCATAGGCACTGAATTGAAATAATGGATTAAAAATTCACTTTTTTACAAGAAATATTATAAGTGTGATGTCTTAAAATTAGAAAAATATTTTTATAGATGAAATTAAGGATTAAATATTAGAGTAATTATACTTTTATAAATAAGTAATTGATTGGATTTGTTGAAGATATGATCGAGGAGAAATGGTGAATTGCGTACTAACTCTCTATCACTCATTTTCATATATTGGACATTATAGGAGTGTAAAGATAGATATCAGGATATTGGATTGTGTATTTTACTAGAAACCCATTTTTTGGGATTCCTAAGAATATATTAAGAAATATAATATATTTTAGAAAATATACAACATTTATAAATGACAAGAAACTCCTCAATAAATAATTCCTTAATTTGAAATTATTTATGGATGGAAAATATATTTCTTGGAGTATATTTCCAAAACTACATGGAAATGAATATATATTGACATTAGGTGGACATATATAAAAATGGTTGGAATATATGGCCTCACTATAAAATATGAATTCCATAGTTGTGATATTTCTTTGGAGGTGTATATTTTATGAATAAAGAGTTCCATGGGAAATGATTAGGGTTAATGGAGTTCATTTATATTATAGTAAATTTAGATAATTGATGGATATATGTTGATATATGAATAAATTTCAGACAACATATCAAACATAAACTAGTGCACAATTAAAGGTATCTAAAAATGATTTAAGTAGTATTTCATATAAAATATTGTTTACATCATGGAAAGATTACAGACTAAATATTGACAATGCTATGTGGGCTTACAATACTGTATTTAAACGAAATGTTGGAATGCCACCACATAGAAAAATTATTGGAAGTCATGTATTTTTGTTTAATTATAATACATTTAATTTTGGGTAGTCATTTTTTTGATTCCAGATTTTGAGGAAAAGTTATCAAAATTTATTTTAATGTGAATAATTTAGAATCAATTATATATTTATTTATATATATGAAAATAAAAGGATTATCTTGGAACATGACAAACAACTTTATTAGAAGGTGGTATAATAAATAGAATTTGAGGAATGTAATTAGGTCTTACTATTCAATTCATGGAACATGATATTTTCTAAAAAACTCAAATCCATGTGGTTTAAACCATTTAGTGATTAAAAAAATAGTTTTAGATATCCCTATATAATAAGGATAACTATTCCTAGTGAATAAACAAAGGCTGATATAGTAATTTTGATAAGAAAATGTTTATAATTCCAAATGTACATGGCAAAACTATTAAAATTTGATTATTTCAAGATGATAATGTTAAAACATGCCCTCATGTGAGTTATCCCTATCACATGAATTTTTCTTTCAGTTAGTTTATTAGAAAAAATATCATGTCAATCACTAAATTGTATTAACTAAATGTTTACATGATGTTTAGAGAACATGTTCAAGATATAATATTAATGGAATTCACCCACCACACATGGAAGGCATAATAAAGGATAATGGGAATTATATTAATCCATAGATTTTAGTTTCGTTCATATTAAATAAAAATATCAATTAAATTTATTTCATATGCTTACAATTATATATAATGCTGATAAAACAAAAACTAATTATGTGGGATAATGAGTATGAAGAAAAATATGTGTCGGAATCATGTGAGATGTTTATTATTATTAAATATAGAAGGTAAAACACTTAAATAACATGAAATATATTATTTCGTAAAAAACTAGTAAAGTTTAATTTAAATGTTTTAGGTTGATTAAAAATATTTGATTTCTTCCTTATTTTTTCTAACTCAATAATTTGGTACATCTTTTTCTGGATTTGTAATTCTCAACTGATTCATCCTAAATAAAACTTTTCCTATGTCATGTGAATTTGAGTACAATGAGTATTCATTACCCAAACAAGATGTATTTTGATATGGATATGTATATGGTGTGATTATAAAAAATAAAATCAATGAATAATATTCAAGAATAATATTAGAGTAAATTATCCAATATTCACCTCATTCCCTTATTAATATAATTATCAAAATGGGATGCCTATTATTTGGGATTGTTAACTTATAGTTTAGTAAAGATCAATGTTTTAATAAATAAAATACACTAAAAATAGATTTATATAAATGGTAATGTATGTAATTTTTTTTGTAAATGTATATAAAATGAATGGGTAATTTTTAACTCAAAATACGAAGGGTAAATAAGTTATCAAATTGTTCTATAGAGATGAATTGAAGAAGTGTAATATTATTTAATGGATAAAAAAAATTAGTGTGAGAAATTTAATAATTTTTAAATTATTAATATCATGATTCAATTAATTTCATATAATTTAAATTATAATGTTCTTTAGATTGAATATCATATTTTTATAAACATAGTTTCTGAAATTCACGCAGTGATGGGTTTCAATAATGATGTAATTTATTCTCTCCTTAAACATCTGATGGATCTTATTCTTACAATAGCATAGAATAATATGATACTATCATGATCAACCACAAAAGAATAATACAAAAACAAAACAAATATATACATTTATAATTTGGATGTATATAATTCAACACTATATAATTCTTGAAAGTATCATACATTGATAATGAGTATATATACCAAAACTCCAAATGCACTAAAGGTGATTAGGAGATTTTGGAAATACCCTCTATCGATACAAGTGTAACTCCCTACTATTACATATTAATTCCAACTTTAAGACAATTTAAATTAATTATCAACTCTTTAGTCACTCATATCATATATAAAAATTGAATAAATTGAATTAATGAGGGTGACTTCATTGAACGTCAATCATCACAAAAAAATCTACATCATCAGTACAAATCCACACAACTGTAACTCTTATCTTGAAAAATATTGATATAACAGTTATCTAATGTTTTTTTATTCTTATTGTGTATTGTATCATAAAAAAAAAACATATTTTTATTCACCTGTTTTATACTATACTTTCCTCTTTTTTCATATTTCCATTCCAAAAATATTTCAATATCTAGAAAATTTGAGTTTTTCACATATCCTACTCTGATTAGGATTCCGAACCATTCCTTATTTTAATATAATAGTTACCATGTAACACTAAAAACAGTCATATTTGAAAATCATTAACATAACCTATAATTTAAACAACATAAGGTATGACCACCATCCTTATGTGGTGATGACCATTAACTGTTAACCTATTCCAAAAACCGCCAATTATATTGCGATATGACATGGATTCTTATCTTGTAATAATAATTAATCAAGATAAAAAATATTTGAGCTCAATTTTCCAAAATTGTAATTGATGAATGTGTCTTCCTAATAATTTATAATATAAAATATATTTTATTCACACATATCAAGAATTGTGGGATCATCTAATGGGTTATAATGTTTCTTAATTTATTGTATATTGTATTTTCTCCAACCCTAAACCATTATATAATGATATAATATTCTAAACTAAAATCCATTATAAAACCTCATATATACTTAAATAACAAATATCACAGGTTCTCCCATAACGATAAGCCCTTCCAATCACAAAGAAACCACTTATGTTTCAAAAACATTTACTCTTTTTTTACTATGTTATCTTACAATCTTTTCTAAATTCCTCTACTCATGTATATAATTAATCAAACACTATATAAGTATAAAATATCACCATAAAGTTATAGTATCAAAAAACACACCATCATAGTAATCATTTAAATTAAATTTAAAAAATTCACCTTCATGGATATGAAAAATTCTAAATTTCTCCAAATAAAATAATTTTTTGTTCCATAAATCTCTCCCATGTTGGTTTTCGAGAAACAAAAAGTATATCCAAATATATTTTACTAATTTTAATATAAAAACAATCAAAGAAATATCTATTCCATCACTCTATTTATATGTCATCAATGAAATATTTAGAAACCAATAGTTCATTAGAGAGGACTATACTGAATAATAACCACAAAGATCTATGAAACCTCTTGTTAATAAAATTAGAGACTCTATCAAAGAAAAATTATGTTAAACCATATCAATAACCATTATAAAG
Organism: Viscum album; assembly: GCA_963277665.1. Classification (NCBI taxonomy): domain Eukaryota; kingdom Viridiplantae; phylum Streptophyta; class Magnoliopsida; order Santalales; family Viscaceae; genus Viscum; species Viscum album. The sequence goes on from OY728162.1 coordinate 670,426,085, forward strand.
ATCCCCAAGGATGAAATTTTACTTTTATATCAAACCATAAAAACCACATAAAAGGTAGATTCCAACTTATGACATATTTCCTTTTCTTTGACTAATTTAAACTCATTGGTTCTAATGATTACTTAACAATTAACAATTATAATGTAATATTTTATTACTAATATTAAATTTTATTCCAATTTGACTATAATACTTAATGGTTACACTATTTTTAGTGATCAAAAATAAATATTAAATAATAGTTTCGTATGATCAAAGGGGAATTTTAGGAACCACTTAAACACGGTGGAGGTGTTTTAATGTTGTGATTCAAAAGATTATTTACAAATACTATTGTCTACAATGGTTGTTTTTAAAATATTGTCAATTATGTATTCATTCTAAAATACTATATCATTATAAATCATTCATCAAACATTAAATCTACAAAATGGTTCCTAATTTCAATTTTTCCTAAAAAGAATTATTTTTTTGGTTCATTGAAAATTCAATTGCGGTATTTTTTTCATAAAGAATCACTATAAGATAATTCGCATATTTACCAATAAAAATTAGTTTTTTATTAATCAATAGAATCTAGGTACATTCCTTAATAGATGAAATATAATCCCATTAATCAACATAAGAGATATACTCTCTTACATCACACTCATCCAACCAATATTATTTCTTCAAATTAATAATGCTCAATTGCATGAATATTGTCTATTAAAAACATCTCCAACTCAGTAAAAAATTTATTATACAATATAGTGTTTTTATTCCCCTATATCATATCGAATCCCATATTCTAACATACCCAAAATATACATCATGATTATTTTAGAATAATTATTGGTTTTACTTTTTTGAATTAATCTATAACTAAGATATAAAAAATAATGTAAAATGATGTCAAGGATTTCTTCCATCAGATAGAATAAACATCTAATTATTATTATTTTTTATCGTGTGATCATGAAATATTCTATATTCAAGATATCCATTATTTTTTCAAATATATTTATTTTTGAAACATGATTTCAATCATTCAACTAAAACATCTCCAATAGTTATAGTACATGTTTAACATGAGAAATAATGATAAAATATATCATCTCATTCAATTAAAATAAGAGAAAATAAGTGATCACTATAATAATAAAAATTAATACTCAATGTGAATCATATATGACAAATATTACAATATTCTCCAAGTGAATCTAGAAAATATGATATTTTCAATAGAAATATGTACTATAAACTACTCCTCATAGGATGAATTCAAAAAGATGATGTGATTGAAGACACTACTCCTAAACTATTTCTTACTTATGCAATTTTATATAAAAAATGGTATTCCTAAGGAACCTATTTTAAAACATCAAAATCATCCATCTCACCATATCATCAATATCATAGATTTAAAGACCCAATGGTTTGTAAAAGTACATTTCTTATATGACAAATCAATTAAAAATTGATACCATTATATCCATTAAATACCTATTAAGGCTTACTTAATTTTAAATAACTAAAAAATTACATATAAAATCTAGTCATTCCTTGGTTCATAGGTTTCCTCAACATTTACAAATTATTTTTATAAATTTCCCATATATAAAAATCATTCATTGTTACTAATAATTCATCCATTCCCATTATACTTGTTTTAATAACCTTTTTACTACCTAAATTTTTTTGATCCTATTATATTATCACATGATCCCAATATTATTTCTTTTATATTTTTTCTAACTCCACATTCATAGACTTTATCCATAACAGAATCTTTATGTATAATTCAAATAACAGTATTTTCACTTGGGATAGTAGAAATGCGTTATATCACTCCACACAATCTATGTTTATGCTGGAGTAGTTATGTCTCTAACTATATTATAAATATCAACCACATTTCTTCAATTCCTTTTTGATTAAATGATTTTATTTCATTAGTATATTGTTTTTCTTATGATTCCTACATAGAAACCTCATCATGCGTTACATATTATGAGTTTCCAATATTATTGACATCATCATCAAATTCATTAGAAACATTAAACAATATTCCTTGAAATATTCCTCTATTTATCTTATTATGAAATAAGTAGAAATTGGTTCTCCTTATAATGCACTTTGTAAAAATTGACATCTATTTTATGGTGCATTATACTTTTTTTATCCTTTACAATTTTCACACAACCATTATAGTTGAATATGGAATCATGATTTATGTCATATAGTTGACTGAAACTCTAGATATTATATCAAAATATTTAAACATAAAATATTGTCTTAATAATTAACCCATCACCAACAATTATCGTATTTCTAATTCCTCTGAACATGAATCAAGCATCAATTCACAATAAATCCATACCATCCATAAATACATTCAAATTATTCAAAATAATATTTCAATTAATGTGGGTTGAGATCCATGTAACAACCCAAATATTATCATATCTGACTATGTTAGTACTCACATTATCCAAGACAATCTGTTTACAACTATTCTTAGAAAGATTTATCTTCAGTGTCAGGATTTGGGTGAATATGACAGTGTGAACCAGATGTTCCACAAATTCCCAAGCATTATGAATGTAATGAATTCCCTTGATGAAAATTTGGAGAATTATATGTTTTTTTAAATAGTAATGGGAGAAATACCTGAGAAGTTATGTGGAAAGAAATATGTGGTCAATTAAATCCAAATCATTATAGAATATAAATTGGACAAAATCACTAGTTCTTTATATCAATGTGAACAAAAGATGAGGAAAATTTATGAAGAGGAAACATAAAATAAGAATGGTGATTCATTTAAAACAAAAGTGACGGTTTCCATTAAACTCATTTAGTTCTGAATTATTGGAAATAGATATTGATATATCAAATTTTTATAAACATTTTTACCAAATGATGAAAATAAATAGAAAATTAAATATTCAATTTCATAAGGATAATAAAATTTTTGATCGAAAGGGTAGTGTTAACCATGATTATAATGATTTTCTTGAACTAAAATGTTATAAATGTAGAGAGAAAAGACACACAAATCCTTAATATCTAATCATAATATCCTGGATCCGGGTTCTATCCAAGAGTTCCCTTAACTCAGTTGGTCAAATAACCTCAAGCACATATCCCAAACGACATGAGACTACCATCTAGCATCATGGTTCAATGTCTGATAATGGGGAAAGAATTCCTTAATTATCAGAGTATACACAGTGGATGTCAAATAGTAAAGATAGCTGAAGTAGTAATACCATACAACTTAAATAAATAGTTGAAGAATGAGAGTATTAAAACAATAAGAGAATATATATATATATATGATGGATTGATTATGTTTTGATGAAAATAAACTAATAATTCATAATGATGGAAAAAAATACAGAAACCAAAGTAAAAAAAAGAAAAAATAATCTCCAGTGGCATCAAAAACCTAATATGGGTCCCATGCACTACAGATACAATAAAAATCAAGTACCAAATGAAGAAGGGTGCTTCCCATTATCTATATCTACAACCATATAATCTATTTGGGTCCAAAACATGACCCAAAAACGGTGTGAAATGAATCACTATAGGAAACCACCAAATGATCTGTGTCGAACTGTCAGTGAATATATATAGAAGGTAATATGCTAAAATAAAGAAATAAACTAGGAAGTGATCAAAAGTAAATAATCCTAAATATTTCAATTACATTAATTTATATTTATTATTCAATAAATTTAATCATGTAAACCATGGGAAATAGGCTAACCCTAGAATCCCTTCTCTAAGTTGTAATAAAACAGATGTCTCAGAAGACAATCTAAACAATTAATTAAGACTGAGTCCATGCTTGAGCTTTGTCTTACCAGACTCATTACAATCATTCAACTATTCACAAACCAACCATTGATAAGGTTCTCACATTATAACACCTCTGATCTAACATAATTTCAATTCAATAAAACAATTACCCTGTAACGCCCCGACCCCAGTTACCTAGAGTTGGTGCATTATTACATATCATTGACATGATCACAAGAAATATCAAGTCTCGAAAGACCGATTAGTTTAGTAGCCTTGTAATAACTAGATATATTTATAAAGTTTACATTACATCATAAAGTGAAAACTACTACAAAAACAACTTTTTTTCATATCCCTCCATATTATCCCTGCAGGTCATTCATAAATTACTTGTTCATATCCTAGGAAAAATAAATCATTGAAAGGGGTGATCTCAGCTGCTCAGTAAGGATAACAATATAGAGAAAACTTCCATAAATAAACATAATCATTTACGGAAATGTATAACTAAAATAAAATCCTTTTTTGAACTTTTACATCAGCATAATATGGAAAAGATAAAATGAAATAATTCCATTTACTTATTCACATGGATATTCTACCAGTCTAATAATAACATGCAATATCAATAACCACTTTCATAATGATGGAATTCATAATACCATACTATCATAACCACATAGCCAAGGCCTCATGCCAAGACTAAAAATAAGATTTTTTCAAGGCCTTGTGCTAAGACACTAGTTTGTCTCATGATACCTACTGATGCATCGTGGAGTTATAGCGGGCTCCACCCATCACTTATTAAGTCCAATGCATTCCTCATATGAACATGTTTAAGCATAACATAAACATTCGTATTAAAACTAGCAGACGATATGTCAATACTTCCACCATAAACCATTAATGGTATAAAAAATAACACATCCACAGTCAAATATATCACAAAACATTCAATAATATATGGATGTTTTGTATCATAATAAATAAACTTCAAATAAGCTTAAAATCCATCAAAGGATGTTGACATAGATGAAATCAAAACTATTTGAGAGAAATATCTCTTTTTTTGAAATCATTTAAAAGTAAAATAATTATAAAATAAAAAATTTACTTTGAAAATATATTTATAATCTTGTAAGGGAAGATTCGACGATTTTATAACGTTAGAAAATAGCCGCACAATCCGTATAAGTTAAAAAAGACATTCTTACCTTAATTCTGTTGAAAAGGTTAAAAAGGACCTTGTTTGGAAAAAGACAGAATGATTTATTTATAAAAATATTTTAAAAAGTCAACAAGGGTATAAATGACTTTATACCATAGTCTTTAAAATATTAAGAATGATTTGAAATACATTTTAAAAAACATGGATGTGGATGATAAAGAGGTCCCAGTAGATAATTACGTATAAACAACCTCGGATAATGAATACATTGTGAAATAAACCCTTACCTTGTACTTTTAATTAGTTGATGGTATTTTAACCTTCTGTATAATAGTTAAATCATATCTATTATATTATAAAAGAACCATATGCATAACTATGATATTATATATGATCTTTTAACACTGATTTGATAATAATATCTTAGTATCACCATTGTTTCGGTTGTTAACTTACTCATTTTATTTTATATGTTTTGTTGCATATGTCCTGTTTGTTATGGATAGGTTGTATCTTATTAATATACAGAATTATATAAAGTTCTTAAAAATTACTTTTAATCATCAAATGAGAATTAGTATTGAATGGATACGATGGGGAATGAATCTCATCACGTTCGTGGAGACGATAGTCCGTACGTACGCACGAGCGACAATATAAATATTTTGATATTAAAATAATATATTATTGGATGGTATATCAAATATAAATAATCATTATCATGTTATATTTATTATTTACATGAATTACACATCATTATTATACCAATCCAAAAAATAATATATTGAATAACAATTACACCACGATGTGGAGACGGTAAGCCATACGTAAGCACGTATGGTGACATGTCATTAAAAAGATGGATAAAATACTAAATATGGTTGTACCATATTTATAATAATATCACAGTATATAGGAGATAATGGATTTATTATTTTAGAATGGGAATAACAAAGAAAGAAGATGTTGAAGAAGAAATGAATTTGAAAAAGGGTGCTGAAAACATAACCTCTTCTTCGGGTTCTTCCTTTTGATTTGATCAAAAGGGCTCCTTAGGTTGGATTTATGATCAAACTATGGCCTCTATGTTGAAGTGAGGAATGTTTAAAGACTATTTGAGCAGGTTTTGTATGAACCAAAAGGCTTTGAAGGTGTTGAGAATTGACTAGAAGTGGTGTCCTTTAAAAGGGGAGGAGGGGCACCTTAGGAAAATCTAGAAATATTATTTTATAATATATTCATATTCGGTTTATAATGGCTCAAAAGTGGATTATTTATAGGTTAAGGTGGGGATGGGTCGAAATACACTCAACAAATTGAATTTAGATAGGTTTTTGTCATTATATTATCCTTATCTTTTAGTTTGAACTCTTAGTTAATTAGTTTGACACTTACCATGTCACTTTGTATTTTTATATTATATATTTAATAAAACTACTATATACCTCCAAGAGACACCCAAGTTGTCCATTAATGATACACCTATCATGATATAAGTGTCTTTGCAGAACCTTAGATATTTAGGAATTGAATATCAATTAATAATATAATATTTTGTTTAAAAACTCTTTCACGTCAATTTTGACAATGTTCGGTATTTTTTTTGATAATTTAATAACGGTAGTATTACTTATAAACTAATTTATATAACCAATCCTAATATCTCATATTAACCAAGAAAATTATTATAATTCACAAAAAGTCTCAAATTACATTTACTTTGATATTTATAATATCAATTATTTTAATATTTCATTAATTAGGTAATTACTGCATCACCATTGTGTCATAAATAAATTAAATTAATTAATCTCTAAAAATTATAAATAAACTAAAATATTTTAGGAAATATTTTTAGATTTCTAATGAATATTTACAATTGAATTTATCTTATGTATAACCCTATATTAAAAATGTTTTAGTAAATAAACTTTGCTTTTAACTCTTTTAATTCTTCTTGGAATTAAATAATAATAAATGTCCTAATCAAATCCAAGTGGACCTAAATGATAATATTTAATTCCTAAGGTTGTTTTTGGTCTAGATACACTTTTCCAATAGAATTAGGACATGTGTTAGGTTAATATTAATATCATTTTTACCCTTAATTACCCTATTTACGTTTAACCATGGTAAATAAAAGTAAAAAGTTACTATTCACCAAAAATTATTTTCATCTCATTGAACCACATTTTTCTCCTTGATATTAACCGTGTCTCTCGGATTTTTGAAATTACACTCACAGAAGTGGTAAAAGTAAGTTTTATATGAATTTCCAAATTCTCCTAGGAGGTGGGTAAAAGACGGTGAAAAGTTAAATAAAATTTTTATATATCTAAAATTATTCTAATCTAACTCCATTGAATTACATTGAACATATATAGGTATTATGCATATATTTTGACCTTAATTAAATTTAAATAAAATAAATAATTATGTAAATAAAAATTCGGTTTTAAACTATAACTCCGTGTTTTTTCACTATTTATCAAAAATTGAAAGTTTTTAGAAAAATACCAAAATTTCACCCTATGCTAATTTCAATATTCCGAATCCAAAAATGAAGTCAATTTTGAAAGATAAAATTTATAAAATTTCAAAAAGAGGGTATTACTATTCATAACGGCTAGTTTGATTGGTTGTGGTGTGTGTGTTAGAACTCAAAGTTGCGTACAACACACACTACTGTATTATTGAAAGGAAAGCGTATCGTGGAAGCTTGGGGTGTTACATTCTCCCATCCCTCAAATAATTTCATCCTCGAAATTTCTAGAAATTTACTATATAAAACCACTTAGGTGAATCTTCATCATAATTTCCTCAGGTTCCAAGGTTGCCTCATCCATATTATGGTTACTCCATAGAACTTTTACCAGACGAGTCGTCCGGTTTTTCAGCACTTGTTCTCTGGTATCAAAAATCCTGATGGGCTCTTCGCAATAAGACAGACCGGGTTCCAGTTCTAATTCCTCATAAGTGAGTACATGCGTTGGGTCAGGCATGTATTTCTTCAACAGTGATACATGGAACACATCGTGAACTTTGGATAGACTTGGCGGCATTTCTAAATGGTAAGCTACAACCCCAATTCGTTCTAGAATTTTGAAAGGTCCGATGTACCTAGGACTCAATTTACCCTTCTTACAGAAACGTATAATTCCCTTCCATGGAGATACCTTCAAGAAAACTGGATCACTTACTTGAAATTCCAAATCCTTCCTTCAGCTATCGGCATAGCTCTTCTGCCTACATTGAGCTGCTTTGATGTGATTTGGGATTACCTTCACCTTTTCCATCATTTCCTCCACTAGTTCTGGACCTACATGTTTTTTTCACCAACATCATCCCAACAGGTCGGTGTATGACATCTCTTTACGTATAACGCTTCAAATGGTGCCATCTAAATACTCGAATGGAAGATATTGTTATAGGAAAACTATACCCTAGGTAAATATTTAACCCACATACCCTGAAAGTCAAGTGAGCAGGATCTCAACATGTCTTCTAAGGTTTGAATAGTCTGTTCTGATTGGCCATCTGTTTGATGGTGGTAGGCAGTGCTCAAATGAAGTTCAGTATCCAAGGCCTTCTGAAGACTCTTCCAAAATCATGAAGTAAAATGGGGATCACGATCAGAAGCAATCGATATAGGTAATCAATGAAGTCTCAAAACTTCATTAATATATAGTCTTGCAAGCCGTTCAAGTGGTAAATCTTCCCTTATAGAAAGAAAATGTGCTGACTTGGTAAGACAATCAACAATGACCCATATTGCATCATTCCTTCTAGGAGTCTTTGGTAGCCCCATCATGATGTCCATCGTAATATCATCCCATTTACACTCAGGTATAGGAAGAGATTGCAATACTCCACCTGGTTGTTTCCTTCCAGCTTTCACTTGTTGAGAAACCATACATCTTGACACAAAATCAGAAATCTCCCTCTTTATATTGTCCCACAAAAAATGTTCTTTCAAATCTCTATACATTTTGGTGCTCCCAGGGTGTATATAGAAATTGGAACTATGAGCAACATCCAGAAATTCCCTTTTTAGATTAGGTATATCAGGAACACAATGCCTCTTCCCAAATTTCAAAAATATATCTTTATAAACAAAGTCTCTCAATCTCCCATCATTCACAGCTTTAATCTTCTTTTGGAATTCTTCATCACCAGTCTGAGAACACTTAATCCATTCTAGTAAATATGGTTTGGAAACCATTTGAAAAAGCATTGATGTTTCACCTTCCATGGTTATTCCCATGTCCATCTTCACTAGATCCATGAAAATTGGATCCCTTTCGATTCTCATATTGGTCAAAACTCCATGATCCTTTCTGCTCAAAGCATCTTCCACCTTGTTTGCCTTCCCCGAGTGGTAGTGTATCATGCAATCATAATCCTTGAGTATTTCAAGCCATCTCCTTTTCCAAATGTTGAGTTCTTTTTGTAAGAAAATATACTTCAAACTCTTGTGATTAGAATAAATCTCACATTTTCACCATAGAGGTAGTGCCTCCATATCTTCAAAGAAAACATCACAACTACTAACTCAAGACTATGAGTAGGATTGTTTTTATCATGAATTTTCAACTGTCCTGGTGCATAGGCAATAACCCTATCATTTTTCATAAGGACACAACAAAGTCCTTTCTTCGATGCATCATTATAAATAACGAACCCATCATTCCCCGATGGTAGAGTCAATATAGGATAATTGACAAATATTCTCTTTAGTTCTTCAAAAAATTATTCACAGCCTTTTGTCCAAACAAATTTAACCCCTTTACGTGTGAGCTTTGTTAATGGGTTAGTCAACTGTGCAAAATTCGGGATGAAACGTCGATAATAACCTGCTAAACAAATAAAACTGCATACCTCAGTTATACTCGTTGGTGCTGGCCATTCTTGGATTGCCTTAGTCTTAGAAGTATCAACAGAGATTCCATCTTTTGAGATAATATGGCCAAGAAAAGAAATATTCTGATGCTAGAATTCACACTTGCTAAACTTCCCATATATTTCATGTCTTCTCAGAGTATTTAGGATAATGCGCAATTGATTTTCTTGATCTTCGTAGCTTTTGGAGTATACCAAGATATAATCAATAAATACCACCAAAAATTCATCTACATATTCCTTCAAAACTCTATTCATTAGATCCATGAATACAGAGGGTGCATTAGTCATCCCAAAAGGCATTATTGTAAACTTGTAATGCCTGTACCTGGTTCGAAATGCTGTCTTTGGAATCTCTTCCTTCTTCACAAACAACTTATGGTATCCAGACCAAAGGTAAATCTTTGAAAAGTATTGATCTCCATGTAGTTGGTCAAATAAATCATCAATGCGATGTTGGGGATACTTGTTCTTTATTATTATTGCATTGATTTCCCTGAAGTCGATAGATAACCCCATAGATCCATCTTTCTTCTTAACAAAAAGGACATGGGCTCCCCATGGAGAAACACTAGGTCGAATAAATCCCTTATTACACAATTCCTCTATTTTTTTCTTTCGTTTAACAAATTCTACAATGGCCATTCTATAAGGGTTCTTCGATATAGGCCTTGATCCAGGAAATAAATCAATGGAAAATTAAACTTCTCGTTCTGGAGGATGTCCTAGAAAATCTTCCAGAAACACATCTACACATTCTTTCACAATAGGTACATCCTCTATTTGAACATTTATTTCCTCACCCATAATCATGTCATTCTCTTTCCCACCAATAATTGAATTTAGTTGAGCTAATGGGGGTGGATCCAGATAAGAATTAGGTGGTGGTGATTCCGCACTAAAGATGAGGTGTTCCTTATCATTATCATCAAAAATAGTATCCTCCTTCTTCATACAATAAATTTTTTCATCGTGGTCTGAAAGCCAATCCATACCGAGGATTATATCAAACTCAACCATAGGTATGACGATGAGATCAGCAGATAAAGAACATTTATGTGATCTATTGGGGCCTGATTCAAAAAACTTTGTTTCAATGATACTTCCCTTAGGAGTTTTAACTGATAACTCCTTTGGTAAATCAAATTTTAAATATCTAATTTTATTAGAAAACTGGGAAGATATGAAACAATGCGATGATCCCGAATCAAATAATGCATTTTCTAAACTTGAGGAAACCATTAAATTACCTGCCACCACATCTTTTGGAGCTTCTACCTCAGTAGTAGTGATAACATAAGCATGGCCTTGATCCCTTGGACTTTTCTGAGATAAGATCCTCTGACTCTTAGGAAATTCATTTGCATAATGTCCCATCTCCCTGCAATTGTAGCATTGGATATCGCTAGCTTACTTCTTCCCTTTGCAATCACGAGCTTGGTGGAATTTTTCACCACACTTGTAACAGACTCCCATTACTTTTAAGCAAGTATCGGGGTGTTTCTTCACACATTTACCACAGGATGGATATTCAACCTTTCCCTTATTCCCCTTATTTCCATTCCCAGATTGATCAGCAGATCTCTTCTTCTCTTTCTTTGATTTAAAGTCATAAGACTTATAGAATTTTTTTTTGTCTTAATAGAACATGAGACAATATCTTCATTCGACGAGAAGGATTGTAACACTAATGCTCGACGAAGAAATGGTTTTAACCCATAAAAGAAATGAGAAATCTTACTTCTTGGGTTATGTATATAATCTCCAGCCTACCTTTATATCCTTTTAATGTTATCCCCATACTTTGTGACATTCTCATCCTCCTTTTGACTCAGACTCAGAAATTGCCTTTCTATATATGCTCGATGGTCATGAGGAATGTATTTTTCTAAAAACAGATCTTTGAACTCCCTTCATTCTATATTTGATACTTCATCATCTTACTTTGTGTTTTGAATCAATGACCACCATTGATTAGAATCTCCAGTGAGGTGATAAAATGCCATGACAGCTTTTTCCCTTTCACTACTCCCCAAAGCCTGAATTATTTTCTATGGGGAACTTATCCATTGCTCAGCTGCTAATGGATTTGTACTCCCATTTAATGTTGGTGGTTTCCTCCTCATGAAGTGATCTAACATTGATACACCACGCTGTGGATTAGGCTTCTCCATACGGGTAAGGTTATTATTAATAACCTGAGTGAGTTGTCCTAGTATAGTGATAAGCTGATCAGCACCAGTTGTATCACTAGCTCCATTATAATTATCTTGAGCAGGCGGCCAATCCCTACATGGAGTGCGTGCATTGATATAGTTTCCATTTCTTCCACTAGGTGCCAATTCTAAACAATTTCATAAACTAGATCAGTTTATTAATCAAAATACATAATTCCACACTTATAAAACACTTAACATAAATTGAACTGTTTATGGATATAATCCATATTCATAAAAATGTTTTCTTTGAGGAAGTATATACTCATAAACCCATCATAATGATTTGTAATGAAAATGAGAGTTATCCTAAGCATATCCCCCTGGAGTGTCATAACCAAGAGTGTAGCAAGGCCTGTTGTCATGCACCAGTTCTCGTTCCAGTCTAGCTCAAAGTGGTGTTTTCGGGTTATAACTCTAGGTACATCTGTTCTAGAGCCTCCTCTACCTTCTCGTATCCAGACCGGGATGTATTGCTCGTAAAACTCACAAAATCTCTAGAATACCAAAATTATAGGAAGTTCTTATATACTAATCCTCAAAGTCCATCGTAGGGCTATGTTCTCTAATCAGAGTTTATCTAAATCCAATTTCCAAGGTTTTTACTAAACTTCCTCTGATACAAACTATAACGCCCGCACCCCAGTTACCTAGAGTCGGTACATTATTACATATCATTGGCATGACACAATAATGATCAAGTCTCGAAAGACAGATTAGTTTAGTATCCTTGGAATAACTAGATACATATATAATGTTTACATTACATCATAAAGTGAAAACTACTACAAAAACATATTGTCTTCATATCCCATCATATTATCTCTGAAGTTCATTCATAAATTACTTCTTCACATCCTAGAAAAAATAAAACATTGAACAGGGTGAGCTCAGATGCTCAGTAAGGATAACAATATAGTGGAAACATCCATAAATAAACATAAGCATTTAAGGAAATCTATAACTAAAACAAAATCTTTTTAAACAATAACATCAGCATAATATGGAAAAGAGAAAATGAAATAATTCCATTTACTTATTCACATGGATATTATACTAGTCGAATAATCACATGAAATATCAATAACCACTTTCATAATGATGGAATGCATAATGCCAGACTATCATAACCACATAGCCAAGGCCTTGTGCTAAGACTAAAAATAATATTTTGTCTAGGCCTTGTGCCAAGACAGTAGTTTGTCTCATGAGACCTAGTGATTCATCTAGGAGCTATAGAGGGCTCCACCTGTCACTTATTAATTCCAATGCATTCCTCATATGAATAGGTTTAAACATAACATAAACATTCGTATTACAACTAGCATACGAAATGTCAATACTTTCACCATAAACCATGAATGGTATAAAAAATAACACATCCATAATCAAACATATCACAAAACCTTCAATTATATAGCGAAGTTTTGTATCATAATAAATAAACTTCAAATAAGCTTAAAATTCATCAAAGGATGTTGACATAGATGAAATCAAAACTATTTGAGAGAAATATCTCTTTTTTTGAAATAATTTAAAAGTAAAATAATTATAAAATTAAACATTTACTTTGAAAATATTCTTATAATCTTGTAAGGGAAGCATCGACGATTTTATAACAGTGGGAAATAGCCTCACCCGCCGTATAAGTTAAAAAAGACATTCTAACCTTAATTCTGTCGAACAGGTTAAAAAGGACCTTGTTTGGAAAACGACAGAAAGATTCCTTTATAAACATCTTATAAAAATTCAAAAAGGGCATACATGACTTTATACCATAGTCTTTAAAATATTAAGAATGATTTGAAATACATTTTTAAGAATCATGGATTTGGATGATAAAGAGGTCCCAGTATATAATTACGTATAAACAACCTCGGATAATGAAGAGATTGTGAAATGAACCCTTACGTTGTACTTTTACTGAGTTTATGGTATGTTAAACTCATTTATAATAGTTAAAACATTGTTATTAAGTTATACAATAACCATATGCATAATTATGATATCATATATGTTCTTTTAACATTGATTTGTTAATAATATCTTAGTATTATCATTGTTTCGGGTGTTAAATTACTCATTTATTTTATATGTTTTATTACGTATGTCATGTTTTTTATGGATAGGTTGTAACTTATTCATATCCAGAATGATATTAAGTTCTTCAACATTAATTTTAATCATCAAATGAGAATTAGTCTTGAATGGATACGATGGGGAATGAATCTCATCGCGTTCGTGGAGGCGGTTGTCCGTACTTACACACGAGCGACAATATCATTCTTTTGATATTAATATAATATGCATTTGGATGTTATATCATATATACAGAATCATTATCATTTTATATTTATTATTTACATGAATTACACATCATTATTATACCCATCCATATAATAATATATTGAATAACAATCACACCACGACGTGGAGACGGTAAGCTGTACATACGCACGTATGGAGACATATCATTCAAAGGATGGATAGAATACTGAATATGGTTGTCCCATATTTATAATAATATCAAAGTATATATTAGATATTAGATTTATTATTTTATAATGGGAGTAACAAAGAAAGAACAAGTTGAATAAGAAATGAATTTGAAAAAGGGTGGTGAAAACATTACCTCTTCTTCAGGTTCTTCCTTTTGATTTGATCCAAAGGGCTCTTTGGTTGGATTTTGGATCAAATTATGGACTCTATATTGAAGTAAGGGAAGCTTATAGAGTATTTGGGTAGGGGTTTGCTGATCCAAAAGGCTTTGAAGGTGTGGAGATTTGGTTAGAAGTGGTTTCCTTTTATAAGGTGGAGGATGGGAACCTTAGGAAAATCTAGAAATATTATTTTATAATAAATTCATATTCTGTTTATAAGGGCCCCAAAGTGGATTATTTAAATTTTAAGGTGGGGATGGGTCGAAAACCACTAAACCAATAGAATTTAGACAGGTTTGTGTCATTATATTAACCATATCTATTAGTTTTAACTCTTAGTTAATTAGTTTGACACTTACAATGTCACTTTGTCTTTTTATATTATATAGTTTATAAACATACTATATACCCCCAAAAGACCCCCAAGTGGTCCATTAATGATACACCTATCATGATATAAGTCTCTTTGCCGAGACTTAGATTTTTAGGAATTGAATATCAATTAATAATATACTATTTTTTTTAAAAGCTCTTTTATGTCATTTTTGACACTATTGGGTATTTTGTTTTTGATAATTTAATAATAGGATTATTACATAGAAAAAAATTTATATAACCAATACTAATATGTCATATTTACCTAGAAAATTAGTGGAATTTATAAAAGTCTCAAATTATAGTTACATTGATATTTATAATATCAATTATTTTAATATTTCATTAATTAGGTAATTGCTGCATCACCGTTATGTCATAAATAAATTAAATTATTTAATGTCTAAAAATTATAAATAAAATACCATTATGTAGGAAATATTTTTATATTTCTAATTAATATTTACAATCAAATTTATCTTAGGTATAACACTATATTAAAAATGTTTTAGTAAATAATAATTGATTTTAACTCTTTTAACTCTTCTTTGAATTAAATAATAATAAATGGCCTAATCTAATCCAAGTGAACCTAAATGATAATATTTTATTCCTAAGGTTATTTTTGGTCGAGATAAACTTGTCCAATATCATTAGGACATGTTTTAGGGTAATAATAATATCATTTCTACCCTTAATTACTCGATTTACTTTTAACCGTGGTAAATAAAAGTTACAAGTTACAATTCACCAAAAATTACTTTCATATCATTGAACCACATTTTACTCCTTGATATTAACTGTTTCTCTTGGATTTTAGAAATTCCACTCACAGAAGCAGTAAGATTAACTTTTATATGAATTTCCAAATTCTCCTCGGAGGTGGATAAAATACGGTGAAAAGTTCAATAAAATTTTTATATATCTAAAATTATTCTAAACTAACTGCAATGAATTACATTAAACTTATATAGGTATTATGTATCTATTTTGACCTTAATTAAATTTAAATAAAATAAATAATTATTTAAATAAAAATTTGGTTTTAAACTATAACTCAATGTTGTTTCACTATTCATCAAAAATTGAAAGTTTTCAGAAAAATACCAAAATTTCACCCTATGATAATTTCGATATTCCGAATCCAAAAATGAATTCCATTTTGAAAGATAAAATTTATAAAATTTCAAAAAGTGGATATTACTATTCATAACAGCTAGTTTGATTGGTTGTGGTGTGTGTGTTATAACTCGAAGTGGCGTACAACACACACTACTATATTATTGAAAGTGAAGCATACCATAGATGCTTTGGGTGTTACATACCCTCTCAAAAAGCTCTCACAGTCTAACCCATTTGGTCCCACATATTATAGATCAATTACAAACGACCGCCTGGGATGCTCTCACAATTAATAACCATTGGTAATAATAGAATCAATAAGTTATAAAAGACCACCTGGGAAGCACTCAAGGTCAATAACCTTTGGTCCATTATTCATTTAATCAAATAATAATGATCACATGGGAAAATCTTATAGTCTAACCCAACAATTATAGATGACCACCACAGAATCTCTCACGGTCTAACCCCATTTTGAATCTATCATAGTCCAATACCCTTTTGTCAACATTCACAATGTATAACACACATGTTTCAAATAATCAGAAACTACATCCTAACAAAACAAGGCATGAAAAATAAGGAAACCCTAACAGGAATTCAAGACCAAACACCCATAAACAATCAACCAAGGGAAGCACACCAATGAGGTGTCCTATTAACAAGGTATCTACCCTTACATATAGGAAAAACCCTTAATTAATCAATAAAACCATTAAAGATATTAAATAGTGTTAAATTACAAATCATGAAATACCCAAAACATGGGTATGCAGCAGGTTTAGCATATATAATTCAATAACTAACAACTAAAGGCACAAAATACATACCATGATGTCATACAGACAATAAACTTGAATGTCACCCCTTGAATAGGCCTAGATCGGTGTAGATCTACAAAAAGGTGAAAACAAACAAACTTTAATAACTAATTAGAGAGAAATAATTAGGAAGAAGGGATATAGGGGTTCATGAACTCACTGGTGGGATTCAAAAACAAGGGATTGTGTCTCAATTTGTGTTCAGATGGAGAATTGGGAGGGGTTCGTAGTACTTCAGCCATTCTTTTCCTCTCCTGTACGAACCACAAGGAGAAGAAGATGTTTATGAAAATAAGACATGACCCTTCTCAGATGAAAAAATTAAATAGAAAACTATGCATCATATTCTTTATAACTACACACCATGTAGTTGCCTTAACTGGACCCTGACTATAGCGGTCTTCCAGGTCACCACATAGCCATGTACGCACCCGTTACATGACCAGTACATGGTATTATACTGCAAACAGGTACATGGCATGTAAACAAAAGAACACAACAAGTACATTGAAAAACCATGTTCTTCATTTTTCTAAAAAACAACCAGAAATCAAGATCCATACTTGAAATTAAGACATGGGTTCTATCAAACATCCCGCATTAAAAAAATTCATGCACTAATTTATCCTTCCAATGGTTGTGAAGAAGAATCTGTGAGCAACTCTGGACACTATGATCTCACATCATCCTCCCTCTCCCATGTCTATTCCTATAATAGCATGTGCTGATATAGAACACATACAAGAGGAACAGACCGCCCATAGATAACCTTGTTTATGTGATCCACAATATAAATAGGGTTCTCCTCAAAGGATTCATCCACCTCCAACACAACCTCCTATTGTTAAAAAACAAGGGACGGGGCGAAAATGTAACTTTGTTACTGGTAAACTTGGAATACATCATGCATAGCCTGCTACCTCTGAGTTAATTTCAATAGAACGTAAACCGGTCAGACTCTGTCCAACACCTCAAATAACCCAATGTATCTCGATGAATGATTCCCCTATCATCTAATCCTCCCATGTCCTAGCCTCGGTGTGACATGAAGGAAAACCCTATCTCTGACCTTGAACTCCATAGGTCATCTCTGTCGATCATCATAATATTTTTGCTAAGGATGTGAAATATCCAACCTCTTCTAAATCAACTCCACCTTCTCAGTGGTCTCTTGGACAAGAAAAGGTCCCAACATAGCTACCTTTCATGCCCCCATCCAACATATGGGTGATCGATATGGCCTTTCATACAAAGCCTCATAAGGTGCCATATGAATCATTTCTTAAAAACAATTATTGTAAGAAAACTCCAGTAGGGGTATGTGTCTCTCCGAAGAGCCCCAAAAATATAGGATCCATGCTCTAAGAATTTCATCTAAAACATGAATCGTGTGTTCAGACTGGCCATCTTTCTAGATATAGTATGTTGTGCTCAGAAGTACCCGTGTACACAAATCACTCGGTAGTCCCTTCAAGAAATGAGAGGTAAACTAGGAATCCATGTTGGAAATAATATAGTATGGGTCCCTATGTAAATGTACAATCTCTTAGATGTACAACCTTCCATGATCATCAACACTGAAGGTTTCCATTATCAGTAGGAAATGTGTAACCTTTGTGAGCCTATCAATAACAACCCAAAATGCATAATTCCCTATAGTTGAGATAGGTAAACCTGTCACAAAATACATCATGACATCATTCCACATCCACTTGGAAATGGGTAACATTGGTAATAGACTTGGCGGTTGCTGATGATCCTCCTTCACCTACTGGGAGGTGGAATATCTCATAACAAAACAAAATACATCCCTCTTCATACCTAGAATCCAATACTAATGATGTTGATCTCAATACATATTGGTGAAAAAATGATGAATATCCCGAAAAATGAAATAAAATCACCTAAGATAAACTATTGTTTGTCTTCTAACACCCATATGCTCCCATGAAAATGAAAAACATCATCCTCACCTATGGCGTACCTAGGAGTAGTGTCCTCGCCTGACACACCCTGTCGTAGAAATAGAACGTTAGAATCTGAAAGATGCAACATTCTCACTTGATCCAGTAGAGTAGAGGAAATAGATATAGAAAAAATAAATATCTTCCCATATCTGTCATGCACCTCCAAATACATCTCAGAGAATAGATCTATAAGCTACTGCTCACTACTGGCCTCATGAACTGCATGTATCTAAGTCCTCTAGCTAAATGCATCGACCACTACATTGCCTTTCCCAGGCATCCATGAAATCTCAAAATCAAAAGACTAATGGTACTCAACCCACCTTCACTATATAAAATTCATTTCACACTGACTAAATATATACTTGATTCTTTTTTTGTCAGTGTAAACCACAAAATTCTCTCCCAAAATATAATTTCTCCAATAACACAAACCATGCAGAAGTACTTCTAACTGAATATCACGTGTCAGGTAATTCCTCTCATGCGGCGTCAACTGAAAAGTCCCATACGCAACGACTCCTTCCCTCTTCATATCTATGTATCCTAGCCCAAGACATGGTTCTTTTTAGTAAATGGTGTAACTCTTACCTGACTCAAGAAAAATATGTATTGGTGCAGAAGCCAATCTCTCTTTCAGAACCTGAAAGGTTGAATTGTCGGAATCTATTAAAAATTACTGTCACGAACCACAATCTCCAAGATGAAGGATGGGATAACTAACATCCAAACCTTTCTTATTCTTTTTAAAGCATTTATAATAAACAATGATTCCCACCTCCAATAGTCCATGAAGTGTCATCTAGCACCAAGGGTATAGAATCTCACATCATATGGATGGAATTTCCCATTTTGATGAAAATTTATCATGAGATAACATGATTAAACCCAAAAAACTCCAAAAATATATTAGTAAATGTAAATCCAAAAATCCATTCCTGTATTCATATTCACCGTAAACTATCACAACGTACAAGAAAATATTGATAAAATTGCCCAAAGAAAGAAAATCTTCTACGACATGTGTCCCGATATCCGAGCTACTACAGTCCGACATGGTCCTCAATGTCCTCTTGGAAACATGAATGAAGATTTATATACGTAGTGTGATTATATATGTATACTTATTAGGGAAAATCAAAATCCCTAATACATATGTGGGGAGACTATATAATACCACATTAGAAAAGAGGTAACCAAAACACCTAGCAAGGAAACTATCCACCCTGCCTCACTAAGGAACACTCACCAAATAACACAAGTCATGTTAGGTAATAGAAAGAGTGCATTGACATTTTGGTACCCTAAAACACTTTCCCACTAGTTATTTAGGGTATCCTATACATCAAAACTCCTTCATATATCCCACTGTAGTCCCACTGACACCCCAAACATCAACCATATTGTCCATCCCAACTGTACATTCATCTAGCCCGCAAACACCTGGGCCACCACTACTAAACATAACCATTCCCACAGAAACATGGGCCACAACAACCACCACCATTCTTAACAAAAACTTGGTTAGAAAGGAAAATTCTAGGCTAAAAGACACCTCAGCCTCATCCCAAAGTCACATTGTAAAACAACCTTCCAGCACACACCTGGGACAACCACCACAACACCACCCGTCCCGAAGTATATTATGCCACAATAATCCTTAGGTCATCATGTTATGCCTGAAGACTTTTTCCTACCTAGGAGAGGGAGAATACAGTATCTAATAACTATCCTTTCATAAGAATATTTGCAAAAAACCCTCCCCCATGAAAAGGGGGTGTTCAGCACGAAGTAATCAACATTGGTGGGATAAATATAAGAAACAAAAGAAATAAAATATTGTACATATAGGTAATCAAGGACTCATACCATCCTAAGGGTTCTGAAGAATACAACCAACCCATTCAAAAATAATCTTTCTTCTATCCCAACATGCAAAAATAATACACCATAGTCAAAACTAGATCACAACCTATCCATGGAGAATAATCCTCTCACTGTACCCATTTTCATTTTCATGTTCAAGTGATTTTATTTGAAACATTACTCCAAAACCAAGAAAATAACTGGCATAACCACAACCCAAAAAAACAACTAAAGGAAAAACAATCGGGAATGATTTTAAGCATTCACACCTGGTTTTCATGTAAATACACAAAAAAAAGTATCTATGTTATCCCTTGATGTTTTGGAACCGAACCAATACACATCATACAACCTCAATAGGTCCTTCAATTTAAACACCAAAATCCTACGAACCAGAGGTTCCATTTCAACCCGTGTCACCACACTAACATCGAAAAAAACAACAATTTGTAACACTAGAACAGAGCGTCGTAGTTTCCAAATTTTTCCACAACATTTATTATGTACCATCCTTCCGTCTGGTTAACGATGGTGATCTCACAAGTGATCTTATTCACCAAGAGTCCATTTAATCAACCATGTTTATGTGATTAACCAGCTTCTATTTTACATCCATTAAAACATGAGATAATCTAGAAAATAGAGGTCCATTAGTGTGCATGAAAGGTCCTCCAATGACCACGATTTTTAGTGGACATTAGCCCATAAAATTTACAACATAGAAAATAATGTAAAACATATAAACATTTTTATCACTCTCACCCCTTTATTCTTTAAAATTAAATTTATTACCATCGTTAAAGTTTGTTTCAGGTTCGTCTTGATGGGTCATCATTATACCCACCCTGCAAGATGCACAATTAAAGAGAGATGAAGGAAAAACCACTACTTAGATGATCGCTGATCGAATATTTATCCCCGCTATAGGAACTGGGGATGAATGAATTACAGAATAAGAACTATGAGGACTCCAGGGAGGAGCGGGAAGGGCTCTATCATGGGTGCACAATTCTTCTTGGAAGGAAATATCTAGGGGAATTGAGAGAAACCGAATGGAAAAAGGAATAGAGTATCTCCGCTTAAGAAGATGCTAGATTGTAAAATCAGGGATACAATTTTGAAGTATGTAAAATACGAATCATGGATCGATCATGTAGTTTGGTAGTTTCACATGTTTGGTTTAATTGATATTTAACAATTATCCTTATAGATAGTGGATACGAGTGTTTTGAGTTAATAGATTTCCATTAAATGAAAGAAATTCATAATAGGGGAGATACTGAAAAACACGGTAGGGGTGTGACACCGAAGAAAAATGCCAAATATTTTGGTATCCCAAGGGACTCCCAACTCTTAGAGGTTTAAAAAATATTTTACGGGCCTTAGAAAGGCTGTGAAATGGGAATTAAAACTCTTTTACATCAAAAGATGCATTATTGGAGGGAAACATGAATTTCTTAGAAAGACTGGGAATGGCTCACAATAAGGTGAGTCCCCGTCGCCTGGGAACCGTCACAATGGCACTGCCCCTATCATCATCGCCTTGGCACCATCTGTTAGTGGTGCTACCGATGAACCATTTGTGCCACCCATAACCACTAGGGCTACCGACACCCATTGGTGCCACCGCTGGCCCATTGGGGAAACCAATTCCCCTCTATGCCACCCACTCTCATTAATGCCACAAATGCCCTTTCGTGCCATTAAAGCCCATCGGTTCCACCGACGCCCATCATTGCCACCAACTACCATCAGTGCCACTAACACCCATTGGTGCCATCGATGTCGATTTATTCCACTATTCAATTAACCTGAAATTTGTAAAACACAATAATGAGTGACCGATCATCCTTTAGATACCCCGCACACTAGAAATATGAAATGTAATGGACAATAAGGGTCAGGACATTACATCATATACCTCTCAAGCTATTCTCACCCTCAAGAATTCAAATGTATAACCGACTAAAGGAGTCGGGTCTAATCAATGACCTCATAAGATACCTATTAGGGACTAACCACCCTAGATTTTTTCAAAATCTGGAACAATATTCAATATCTAGGAACAACTTTCTTTATATATCTCTTGAAAAACTATGGATACAATACCAATCTTATCCCCCATGTAATGACATAAACATATAAAGGTGACACCATCTTGACTAATGGATTTGGGAGTTTCCATTCCAATGTCAAGATACTATCCTCATTGGGAAACACTAAATCACCTGCACAAGTTTACTCGCATCCACCATAAAGTTTTTTTGATTAAAGATTTGGTCCTCCCCACCACTTATTCAGGAATTGTTTACATGCATTCAGAGAACTATGAAAAGATCCCATCTCATAGTTTACATGGTCATGAATTAAATCACAACCAAGTAGAAAACAAACAGAAAATCAAAACTCAAAACAGATGTAGGTACTAGGCACATATATGTGAATCATATTCCATGGTATTCCCTTTGAGGTAACCATACATCCAAAACACTCAAACCAAGGGAACATTTTGTTCATGAATCAACTTCTCATGATGAACCTTGATCCCCATCGGTTGCTCCTCAAACGCTGCATCATCCTTGATATCCAACTCTCCCCAGTCTAGGATGTGGTAGTCATCATGTAGATATAATGAATCTGGGAGATGTGGGAAATTTATGGGATCCTTTCCAACTGAGTTGAAAATTCTAGCTGATATGACACCTCACCGACTCACCCTGACACATCGAAAGGTCTGATGAACCTTGTAGAAATATTAATCCCCCTTCCAAACATCCACTGTCCACGTCGAGGGGAATCCTTCAAGAACACATGGTCTCCAACCTCGAACTCCAAGGGACTCCTCCTACGATTGGACTATGACTTCTGTCATCCCTGGGTTGCCTTCATCCTCGAACTCACAAGATGAACCTTCTCCATTTTTCTCTGTACTACCTTTGGGCCAAGGAAATCTACCTCCCCATCCTCGGTACGTCACACGAGAGAACGACACGACCTCTCGTACAGGGCTTTGAAAGTGGTCATTCCAATAGTAGTGTGATATATATTATATTAAGTAAACTCTACTAAGGTAAAATGTCATACCTATAATTCCTTGAATTCAAAAAGACATGCTTGTAGAATATAATCAAATTTATTAATGGTTTTCTCTGTTCTCCCATCTCTCTGGTGGTGGAAGGCAGTGCTAAGGCGTTACTGGGTGCCCAAATCATGCTGCAATCCCCTTCAAAATCACGAGATAAACTGTGAATCCTGATATGAGAATATATACCTCAAAACCCCATGAAACTACACCACCTCATCCATGTATTTCTATGACAGGGCATCCACTGCACTTGACTCCTTGATCTCTAGGAAGTGAGATGAATTCATTAGATGATCTAGCACTACCCAGATATCATCGTAGCCTCCGTCAACCCTGGGTAGTGCTATGATGAAACCCATCGATTTGTCATCCCACTTCCACTTTAGGACATATAAGGGCTACAAAAAACCTCTCAGGACATGGTGTTCAACCTTCACCTGCTGACACAGTAGGAACCTTCCCACAAACATTGCCACTTACAATTTCACCACAGGCCACCAAAATGGTTCTCTTATGCCTCAGTACATCTTCGAACCTTCTCGGTGTACATATAGGGGTGAGTTATGGAACTCATAGAGAACATAATTGTGAATCTTCTCTATAAAAAAACAACACCCCATTGAAAATCATCCGATTATGACCATGCTCCGACCACAGTTCCGGAGCATTTCTCTAGTTAACCTGATCACGCATCACTTAACTCTGTAAGCCTACCCACTGAGACTCCTCCACCTTATACAACAGGGAATATTTAACTTTTATCTAAAATAGATATCCTTTACTACCATCCACCATTTCATCTAGGATTAAGGAATCCCAACTACTCCATCTCCTTCCAAGAATCCATATATTCTTGAACAACTTCCCTTTATGACTTCCTACTCAAGTCTTCCACCATATCATTCCACATACCTTCTGTATAAGAGATATCGAAGTTGCAGTCCGGAAGAAACTCCTCCCACATTTTCTGTCGCATGTTCAGGTCCCATTGGGTAATGTTGTGCCTCAAACTCCAGTGATCTGTGGAAACCACAATGTTCTACCCGATGAGGTAATGCTTCCAAAACATCAATGAGAACACTACTGCTACAAGATCTAAGTCATGGGTGGGATTATTACACTCATAATGATGTGACTCCCTTGAACCATAATATATCATTCCATGTTGTTGCATCAGCATACACACCAAGAGAAGACGAAAAACATCAAAAAAACACTTCAAACAACAACCCATCCCCTGGAAACATGAGCACTGGAGCACTGACCATCCTTTCCTTCAGATGGATGATAGATGCTCGACACCACTCACTACACATGAAGTCTCTGTCCTTTCTATTCAATGATGTCAAATGAGATTCAAATCAAGATTAGTTGGTTATGAAACTCTGATAATAACTTGTCAAACCAAGGAAAATATGAACCTATGTAACATTTTTTGGTGCTGCCCAAGAAAAAACTTCTTCAATCTTTGAGATATTCACCTCTACCCCTTGCTGAGAAACAATGTGTCCATGAACGTTCACTTCTCGTGTCATGAACATGCACTTAGACTACTTCCCATATTGTTGGTGGTGTCAAAGGATCTCCAAGAAAATCCTGAAGATCTCATTATTATCCTCTTGTGATCTTTAGTAGATCAGGATGTTGTCAATGAATACAATGATGAATCAGTCATGAAACATGCAGAAAATAGAGTTCATGAGCCCTATGAATGCAGCTAGTGCTTTCGTGACACTGAATGGAATGACTATGATCTCGAAGTGCCCATACATTTACCTAAAAGAAGTCTTCGGGATATCATTGTCTTTCACACTTAACTAGTGATAAACAGACTTGAAATAAATCTAATAGAACCAACCTTCTCTCCTAAGATAGTAAAAGAGATCACATATCCTCAGGAAAGGGTAACAGTAATTGATCGTTACCTGATTCAGTCACTGGTAGTCTATCCATAGCCTAAGACCAACATCATCCCTCTTCGTCAAAAAGACTAGAGCACCCCATGGTGACACACTTGGTTGGAAAAAGCCCTTTTCATTGGATCAATAATCTGAATTCGTAACTCCTGCAACTCAAAAGGCACCATTTGATAAGGAGCCATCGAAATAGAACGGGCACTAGGTTGTATGTCTATCCCGAACCCAATGTCATGTTGAGTGTGTACAGTAACAAAATATTTAGTAAAAATGAACATGAAATCTTTGAAAACTCCTGAAACATCCATCATCTCATCATCCACTGATTCTAATAACTACTTGGCCAAAATAGATTGAAGAGGCTCTACATGCCGGGTCCCCACCTGACAACTCCGTTCACCGACAAAATCCACACGCCGACAATCCTTGTCAAGGAACCTGAATCATTTTCAGATGTAGTCGATAATATAATTCATGTAAAATAGACATTTGATGAGTATGATGAAATCTTATGGCTTCATTTACTATGGAAGGAGATCCCCATTAGAGTGGTACAACCCCAACATCCGTCTTCATCCTCAAAAAAACTCAAATAGACCGGTCTAAACACCAACCGACATAATTAAAAGGGGAATAGAGAGTCTCTCTACGACTAGGACCATGGAATGTGATAGACCGAGTGTTTCAAGGGATTGTGATGCTCTTGAATCAGTAAATGCACAAGCAAGAGTGCTGAAATGATAATCATACCTTGAACAACCTCAAGCCCTATTGGAACAACTACATTTGTGGCATGAAACTACCCATGCCCAGATTCTCTGCCCCTCGGTTATCGGCCACCTCCCTAACCATGCCCTGGTCAAGATTCATCAGGAGTTCCCTGATTTCTACCTCCTAATACAACATATGATCTTTGTGGAGTGGGAGCTCACTTCCCCTGTTTATGCTACAGAAACTATCAAGATGGAAACTACTGTAGTAGTGGTAGGTGCTCAACATGCCCACCCCCACTGTACTGAGCTCAAACTAGGAACTAACCCAAGATGTTCCAAAAACCTCTACAAGAATATCACCTTGGTCCTGGTCCCATGGTGAAAGGGAGAGGACTAGAAGATCAGAACGGAAACTGTTGAGGCCTACTTCTGGCCGGCCGAAACCTGGAAGGCCCTCATGCTGGGGGTCTATTGCAAATAGCCTTCCCATTTGATGATATCAACTAGTTTCTATCTTGTGGTACACCTCCCAACCTATGAATCCCCTCCACCACCTCATCCTTCTATTGAACCTTCATGAAAGTCGATATAGAGAAAATATTGAATGCATACTGAAGAGATTGTGGTAATTCCACCTATAATCATCTGGCCCGTGACTCCTCATCTGGGAAGTGGTTAGGAGAAAACGAAGGAGATCCATGAAATTGATCCCCTAATCCCATACTGATATACTCCCATGATGTAGAGAGATTATCTCTTGCCTCTTTTCAACCTTCATCGTATATGAAAGGAATTCTGTCCAGATCTCCTTTTATAAGTCAGTCCTAAAAACCTCAATCTACATCCTCTCTCGTAGGTAGAGTGTCCACCATTGAAACAACCCTACCCACATATAGATTACACCTAGAAGAACCTAGTAATCTACTAGATCATAGAACAAGATGAATTCTATCTCCATCTCCTCAAGACGGCTCCCCATCTCCAATTCTGAGACACTGCCCTCGTACTTCCTTAGGGTATTCCACTAAATTACATGAAGCATCTTCTGCCATTGGTCTTCCTCCTCCTCTTGATCAGCCCTCTACAGGTCATCCATATCAGGGTATTGGGCCTCGATCTCCTGCTCTACTTGTGGACGTCGTCCGGGATCTATAGCTTCAAGGTAAACAAGTAATACCTAATCCCAAGTAGTGTAGAACTCTTCTTTTAAATTTTTCATAAAACATTTAGTCATTTTAAGTTACCAAAACACCTATAACACATAAGAAAACAAGTCATTATGATGTATGTACCTTTCCTAGTGTCTCTACACTGCAATCAATGTAGCTTCACAAGGACGTTTGGTATGACCAAAGACCTTTCATAGGATCGCGGGGGCCCTAAAATCCTGTGTCCTAACAGTCTTTCCTGGTCTATTTCATGCACCAAGATTTCCTAAAATTGATTACCTATCATCCCATGAAATCCACATTGTCCCTAACATTTAAATCCATCCATTCTCTCAACTATCAACCTATGATACCATTTTTCCATGATATGCCTTCACCAATATGAGGTAAGGACAAAAAACTGAAATACCCTTCCTTCTTCATGTTTTATGAGAGATTACGACCCTTGAGTCCCACATTCAACAGGCCCCGAAGTGGAGACTAGCCAAAAGGTTATAGAATCTCATGTAATAAGGAAGGAATTACCCTTTTTATGAATAACTATTGGGATATAATATAGAAAACCCCAAATATCTCCAAAATAATAATAAAAAAGAAAATCTAAAAATTCATTCACATATACATGTAAAAAATAAACTGATACAAAGTATAATAAAGCTCTGATAAATGTACCAAAATAATGAAATGCAGCAACGACAAATGTCCTGAACTTCTAGCCGATACAGTCCACTATGGTCCTCAAAGTATTCCTAGAAACTGGAAATGAGTTATATATATATATAGGGTGAGTATACATGTATACTCAGTAGGGAAAAACCAAAAGGTCTCATGAATAAGTGGGGAGACATTGTAATGCCCAGTGAGAAAATAGGTAACCAACAAACATGGTAAGGAAACTATTAACCCAACCTCACGAAGGCACACTCCCAAAATAAAGCAAGCCAAGTAATGTTATAGTAATATCACATAGATACCTTGTTACCACACACCACTTTCCAAATAGTTATTTAGGATCCAACATATCAGAACTACCCCAAAGATCCTGCTGCAGTCCCACTGCCTCCCACAACAACAACCATATGGGCAATCCCAACCTTACCTTCATCCCGCCTACAAACACCTGGTCCACCACAACCACACATAACCACGCCCGTAAACACCTGGGCCACAAAATCCACCACCATTCCTGAATACACCTTGTCTAGAATGACTATTTCCATGCCAGATGACACATGGGCCTCATCCCGACGACTCTTGGGAAAACAAACAGCCCATACACAGCAAGTCCAAAAACCATGACACCCCCACGCCCGAATATTTGTGGCCCATAATAATCATTAGTCCATCACACCCTGCCTGAAAAATCATGGTCTACCTGGGCGAGGGAGTAGAAAGGTGCTAATAACCTTCCACTCCTAACAATGTTGGGAAAACACCCTCCCTCGTGATATGGGGGGGGGGGGTTGGCATAATGTTCTGAACATTAGTGGGGTGCATATAATAAATATAAGAACTAAAATATTATACATATAGGTAATATAGAAGTCATACAATCCAAAGGGTCCCGAAGTTGAAAACCAGCCCGTACAAAACTACTCTTGCGTATTTTCCTACATGAAAAAAATAAACCATATTCAAAACTAGAACACAACCAATCCATGGAGAAAAATTCATTCATGGTACTTTTTTTGGTTTTTATGTTTATGTTATTGTATTTGAAATATTCTTCCACTACTAAGAAAATAATATCCATAACCACAAGCCCAATGAATAATTGATGGAAAAAACAGCCAGGAATGATTTAATGCTTTCACACCTAGTTCTCTTGTAATGTCACAAATAATAAAAAGAATCTGTGATATCCCACTAAGTTGTTGAACCAAACCAAGCCCCAACATACTGGATCCAAATGACCTTCTATTCATAAACCAACAACCTCAGAAACATAGGTTCCATTTCCACCCACATCACCCAAAAATCATCAAACAATACAACCATGAATAAAAAAAGAACAGAGAAAAGGAGTTTTTAGATTTGGCCACACCATTCATTAAGTATATTCCTTCTATTTGGTTAAATATGATGATCACACAAGGGCTCTTATTTCTCAGGAATCAATTTAATCAACCAGGTTTATGTGATTAACAAATTTTCTTGTCACAAAATTTATATATGAGATCATCAAGAAAATAGAGCATTATTAGTTTGAAAAAAAGTATCACCAACCCCTATGATTTTTAGTGGACATATTCCATAAAATTCACAACATTGAATAGAAGGTAAAACACTGTAACATCATCATTATTCCCACCACTTCATTCTTTAAAATTATGTTTATTGTCTTAATTAATGACATCTTAATCTACACTGCAATGGATCTTCATCATAGCCACCCCTCATGATGCATAGTTAAAGAGGGATGAAGGAAAACCCTCTACTTATATGATCAAAGGCCAATGTATTCTCCTCATTCCTAGAACTGGGGATAAACTAATTGTAGAGTACGAACTCGGAGGACACCAAGGATGAGCGGGAAGGTCTCTTGTATGAGAGCCTGATTCATCTCGGAATGAAATCTCAAGGAACACTAATAGAAACCAAAACTAATAAGGAAGACATAATCTAAACATAATAAGAGGAAATACCCTAAAATCAGATAGATAATTTCAAAGTACATAAAATTCATATTGTGGCTCGATCACATGGTTGGGTGGGTTTACACATTTTGATTAATTGATATTTAATAATTATCCTCGGAGATGGTGGTGATAATGTTTTTGAGTTAATATATTTCCTTTAAATGGAAAAAACACGTAACAAGGGTGAAATAGTAAAAGGCAGCTAGGAGTGTGACACCGAGGAAAAAGGCCACACGTTTTGGTAACTCAAGAGTCACATAAATATTGGGGGTTTAAAACATAATTTATAGAACTTAAATAGGAATTTAAAATCATATTAACATACTTTTACATCCTAAAGAGACATTTCTGGTGCAAAACTGGAATGTCCTTGAAAAACTGGGAATGACTCACCATTTAGTGAGTCATCATCTCCGTGGCATTATCGTCCTGTAACCGTTGCCCTAGAACCATTGAAGATTGGTGCAACGGATGACCCATTGGTCCTAGTGATAACATGTGGTTCCACCGACACCCATATGTGCCACTGAAGCCCATCGATGCCACTGACACTAAGAAGTGCCACCAATGCCAATCGGTTCCACTGATGCCGATCAGTGCCACCATTCATTCAACCTGAAATTTGGAAAACTCTTTAATGAGTCAGTAATGGTCCCCAGGGTAACCCAAACACCAGAATTTGGAAATTCTATGGACCATGACTATACAGACCATTAAAAGTACTTTGCATCCTTCTTAATCAGGCATATCTGTGGCGCAACTAACCGTGAAAAGTGATAAATAAAGTTCCTTTATTAACCAACCATCCCCAAAACATTTGTACCTCAAAGACGTTATTTGAGTTATCCTAGAAAAATACATCTCTCACGTTATCTAGGACTTCTGATACTCCTGTATCTGAGATGAAATGACCCACGAAGTGAATTTAATCTATCCGAATGTGGATGTTTGAGAGAATAACATATAATTGATGCTCTCTAAATGTACACAATATTATATCAAGATAGATGGAATGATCATGTCGAGTGTGAGGGTACACCCATATATCATCCATGAGGACTACCACAAATGAATCCATGTAATAATGGAACACTCAGTTCATCTGTTCCATGAAAACTGCCACTGCGTTCGTGAGACCAAACGACATAACCAAAAACTCTTATAGACCACACATGCTCTGAAAGGCTGTAAGAGGTATATAGGATGGTATAATTCTCAACTGATGACATCCATATCTCATGTAAATCATAATGAACACCCAGTTTTCTCAAATATAATCAAAAGAATCATGACTCCTCATCAAGGGATATCAGTTCTTGACCGTCAACTTGTTCAACATTCGATAATCCACCCAAAGTCTGAGGGTATTGTATTCCTTTTTCACAAAATGGACAGAAAAAACCCAAGGAGAAGTATTTTGTCAGATGAAACACTTTTCCTACCACTCCACTATCTTATTCTGATGCTCCTATAACTCTATTGTAGCTATCATATAGGGATGAATGGACACCGGCTCAGCTCTTGGAACATGATCAAAAGAAAAAACAACCTCTCCCTACGGATTTAGACATGAAAATTCATTAGGAAAGAAATCTCTAAAATGATCGACCAGTAGATTAAATTATATATGTGAAGTCCCCTGGTCATCCAAATATATACTAGCAATTTAGGTTTTAATTCCTCCCAACCCATGAGGATCAGGTACATCTCTACATTCATAGACATCCCATTCAGCTTTGTGTAGAAATGATTTTCCCTCTTGTGATGTGAAACTCACCCTACGGTGATTGAAGTCAGCAAAGTCCAGAAGAGATACAAACCAATCCATTCCATGAATGACATCTAACCCTATCATCGTTAAGACATAGGGGTACCATAAGAAGTTACCCCCACCAACCTCAAGAGGTCACTCCTTGCACTCATGTACACTAGCCATCATAATCCCATATAGATTGTCTAACATCATACCATCATAAAAATTAAAGAAATAGAACACAAGACTCTCCAAAATTGAAACCGATAAAAAACTATGAGAATCCCCTATATCAAATAGAGAATAAGCTAGAACTAAGGAAACTCGAATAATACATTTTAACGAACATGTTACATGATCCTACATTTATTCGGTATGTTCCATAACAAATGTCTTACCTATAATGCATCCACGTGACCCAACCATGATACCGTAAGTTAGTCCACCCTATTTTCATTGAAAACCAATCATCTTTGTACCAAGGCCCTGACCACATTCTCAGACTGAATGGACGGAAAAAATACATTTCTCGGATTGATGACCAACTAATGGTCACACTTCAGAATGTGGATTCATAACGGATCCCCTCTCACTCGATGTTTGTGTGAATATCCTACAAAAATGTTGAAGATAACCCATCAGCCACAATATCATCACTCAACTATGTATCTCAAAATTGTGGTCTCATGTTATGACACCTTCTGAACTGGTAGCACACCACATGGATAACTGAAGAAACAACCTTTCTACTAGAATATTTATAGTGTGAATGCTCCCTGCAGAGCTTCTTGATATCAGTCGAAGGAGTAGCAACACTGGATGGTGAACTGCCCTATCTCACCACTCCAAACACCCTCACATTTCACTTTGTAATTAGTGAATGGTTTAATATATATTTCACCAAAGTCATCATAAAAACAGTCACCTACAAAAACATTTTGTACCTGAGACTATCCTCGAATCTTCTATCTATTGATTAATCATTACCTCCCAAAACAGATGTGAAGTGCTAAAGCTATGTGAAGAGAGAAAATTAATCCATGACTGAAAGAGTGCCCTTGTTCAAATTCATGAGCTCTTAGGCTCAGTCATCCTTTAACATATTAGGGTAGAAGTAATCATTTAAGGTTCTATAAAACTCATCCCAAGAAATATCCCTATAACGTTCCACATGTTTGATAAAATCCCACCATCTCTTAGAAAAATCAAAGAACACATACATCATGTGATTCACCCTCCTCTCATGAGGTATCTCCATATTCTCGTTGATAAAAAGCATGGTCTCCAACCATGACATTGTAGCCTATGTTCCACCATCCATGGAAATGTGGGAGGATTGCCCTTCAAAAACAACCATTTAAACTCTCTTATAGTGGGGGTAGTACATGTTTCCCCATAAGAACTCTACATCATCCTTATAAAGACTCTATAGAACTATGCATCAGCACCTGCGTCTGGTAAAATAGGTTGAGCCAAGGTGGCCATGATGGGAGGGGCTTTTGGTATTCACAGATCTACAATTTTCGGTGTCTGGTCATTATCTTGTAGTTGGAATACATCCAGAGGATTTATTGATGGAATGACTCTAAAAATTCAAGTGCACACGTAAGTAAAAGATTATCAAGGATTGAAATGTTGAAGTTAAAGAGTGTAACAGGATATAGACAACATTCAAATTTTACAAAGAGGGTTACACGACATGTAGATCCACTACACGATGTGTTCCCTTAAACCTTAACATGGGAATGTAACATTACCAACCTGGTCATGTAAAACCCCATACACAGAGCGTGTTCCTCATGAGGCATGACATGTACTTGAATATCACCTATAGACGAGGTAATTATTCAGGGCTTGAACAACACAGTTCTAATCGTGTAAAACTACATGACATGTTCACCCTAGACACAACATGCACTCACAATTTTTATCCACCCATGCCGTTAGTCAAATATCTAGACACAAGATTGACAATACTAAGACATGTGTAAGCTAAAAATGTCATATAAAACCCATGTTTCATCCACTCGTGTTGTTAGTCACACATTTAGATAAGTGGTATTTTACAGTATTATGTGTACTTCCAGTACACAACTTCTTCTGCCAAACATTTATCAATCTTGTGTCTCAACTAACACATTCAGTAACATAGTTAACAACTACACGACATGTACATATGGTACCTGATGAGTACAAATGGTACATGGAATATACTTAAGAGAAGTCATTTATTCCAGAACAGTAGAACACATAGTGTGTGCCTTTGAAATCACACACCTATTTTCTGGGTTTCGAGATAGTAAGACTATGAATCTTCATTGAAACCCCCATAACCTTAAAATTTTGGCCAAGGAATGCCAAATTCACACTTGGGATCACCGATGCTCCAACCTAATCAACGAATCGCCTAATTATTCATAACACGCCTTAACGTAATTCAATTAGAGTTCAAACATGATCAACAAAATTTCGATCCATAGGTAACATAGCACCTTAGGGGTTAAATCTTAGCGTCCATCAAATGAAAATTTACATATAGCAAGACCCTATCAAAATAATAGGAATTCTATCACGACATCTTTCACAACAACATGAAATCAGTAATTAACCCTAAATGACATGAAAAGAATGCATGACATGTTATCCATAGAAAGTATGTATATGATGAATGAGATGGCATACCCTCATCTCATTGGGTTGTAATAGAAATAAAACCACAATGATATCCATCATAACAACACAAAACAAGTGAATCACCCAAACAGTGAAATCAAATCAACTATAACAATTGAAAAACCAGAAAAATTGTAATATATATGGTAACATTGATTTTACCTGTACATAGGTTAGCTACTCCTTAGAATAGATTATTTCAAACTAACTATTCATTTCTATCCCAGTTTGTTGGCTCCAAATATTAAAGCAAAGATGGAAGGAATGCACCTTTGATAACAAATTGTAACATCATGGATTTGAGTGATGCCCCAGGGTTCACTGAACATATTTGGTCAAATAATCTCATGTGCATTTCCCCAAACCCCACAGTTTTTTGACATTCAGCCAAGACAAGGATGTAATAATTGTGAAACTATTCTCTCATTAGCATATTATTCACAATAGATGTCAAATAGTACTGATAGCAGAAGCAGTAATACCATACAATAGAAATAACGACCAGAAGACTGAAAGTAATAAAAAAAGGAGCATATATATATATATATATATATATATAATGCATGTAATATGTATCTATGAAAATAGAGGGACAAGTAACAATGATGAAAAGAAATATGGAATCCAAAGTAAAATAATAAACAATAAACACCAGTAGATTCGCAAGCCTCAGCTTGGTCCCATGCTCTCCAGCGCCAACTACAATCATGTACCTATGAAGAAGGGTATCATCTCTTTTATATACCTTCAACCATATATTCTGTTTGGGTCCCAAAAATGACCCAAACAGGGTGTGATAGGAATCTTAGTAGGCAACCACACAAAGATCTATGACTAAATGTCAGTGAATATATATAGATATTAATATTATAAATGAATCAATAAAATAGGAAGTAATCAAAAGTAAACAATAAAACAGATTTCAATTTAATTCATTTACGTTTGTTATTGAATCTAATGAATCGGGTAAAGCATGGGATCTCGTCTAAGCTCTGTATCCCTTGTGTAAGTAGTAACAAAGCTACTGTCTCAGAAATCCATCTAAACAATCAAGTCATACTAAGTCCAAGCTTGTTCTTTGGCATGGAATAATCGTCACAGTAATTAAACTATACACAAATGACCCCTACGAAATGTTTTCACAGTCTAACCCCTATGGTATAACATAATGTCAATTAAATAAAAATAATGACACTTTAGGAAAGTTATCATAGTATAGCCCCTTTTGTACCACATATTATAGATCAATTACAAATGACCACCTTGGTAACTCTCACAGTAAATATCCCTTGTTCATTATAGAATCAATATATTTTAAATGACCACCTGGGGAGCTCCCACAATCAATACCCTTGGTCCATCATAAATTTAATCAAATA
Organism: Viscum album; assembly: GCA_963277665.1. Taxonomy (NCBI): domain Eukaryota; kingdom Viridiplantae; phylum Streptophyta; class Magnoliopsida; order Santalales; family Viscaceae; genus Viscum; species Viscum album. The sequence goes on from OY728162.1 coordinate 670,462,298, forward strand.
ATAATGATCACATTGGAATATCTCACATTCTAACCCAACAATTATAAATGATTACATAGGCATCTCTCATGGCCTAACCCCGTTGGGAAGATCTCACAGTTCAACCCCCTTTGGTCAACAATTACAATGCATATAACAAGCATTTCATATAATCATCAACTCCATCCTTACAAAATAAGGCATTAAAAACTAGTCAAGACTAACAAGAATTATAGACCAAATGGACATAAACAATAAACCAAGGGACACACACCCATGGGGGGTCCCATAAACAAGGTATAAAACCTTACACATATCAAACAACCCTTAATCAAACAATCGAAGCATAGAAAGTAATAAATAGGGATAAATTCCAAATCAATAGATGCCCAAAATGTGGGTATGCATAGCTTTTAGAATATATAATCTAATTACGAACCATGAAAGGCACAAACCACCTACCTAGATGTCATAAAAATTATATAATTGAATGTATCCTGATGAATCAGCCTAGATCATATTAGATCTATAAAAATGTAAAAACCCCCAACCTTCAATATCTCAAAAGATATGAAGAATCAGGAAATAAGGACCTAGGGTATTTGAGGACTCATCGATGGGATTCCAACACACCAAATTGTTTAAAAATATGATCTCAATTGGTGAATTGGGAGGAGTCTTATGTTTTTTAGTCATTCAGTCACACTCATGTAGGAACCACTGGGAGAAGAAGATGTTTGCAAACAGAAGACGCACCCACGATCTGATAAATCAATTAAAAATAAAAATTCAAAACATGTTCTTTGGAACTAAATTTCCTATCAATGCCTTAACCGTCTCCTGAATTAAGTGGTATTTCAGGTCACCACATGATAATGTACTCAAATGTTACTTGTTTAGTACACGGTTGTATGCAATAACCGTGTTTACAGCGAGTACACTGAAGTACACTGTGTGTGTATAGAAAAACCCCATTTCGTCGTTTTTCCTCAGTAACAACTTGAAATATGGATCCATACCTAAAACGATGATCTCATATCCTAGACTAAAACTAAACTATGAAATAAAAGATAAAAAAATAAGATAAATGATTAAAAATAATTAACAGATTGATCAAATTGTAATGAATAATCTGATTCAAGTGATCAAACATGTAGTGAAAATGAAATAGTATTATATGTTATATGATGGATAGTGTAAATGAGATTAGTATTTTTTATAATTTGTGTTCCAATTATTCTTAATACAAATAACCTTATATGAAATAATTAATTTTAAAAAATAAATAATTTAGAAAAACTAGTGTATGGACTTGCTGATTTGGATAAAAACCAAAAAAAATATTAAAAAACAAAAGAAATATAGTTAATAAAATGTTGTGATTGAAAATAATTTTTCATAGTAATATGATTAAACTATTATTAGTTAATATTTTTCTCAAAAAGATAAAAAAATCTATTTTCAATATATTCTCTATACACAACATTTAACTTAAAATAAACTGGAAAAAATTTAATTAGGACTATTAAAACCTCACCAATGAATTAATGGGGATTAATTTTTGTAACCACATTATTTAGTATATTTATATATAAAATTAAGGAAACATTAAATATTAATGAAGGTCAATTAGTATAACTATTATTATTTATAAAATCATTTATTTATTAGAAAAGTATTTTTCTAAAAATTTACCATTTTTTGGTAGGCATTTCAATTTCAAGAATGATATTATTGATGAAAAATAATGCTTCTTAATAATTATTTTTAAAACCAATTTAGTTGGTAAATGATATTAAATAATATTAACAATAATAGTTAATATTTGAAAATATGATTTTTCAATTAAAGTGGTTTTCGAGTATATATCAGGGTTTTGTTCAAATAATTTATTTATAATTTTAAGAATTTGATATTAATAAAATTAATCTTTATTTTATAATTCCTGAAATCATAATTTACTTATTGCGAAAATATGATCATTTTTTATAAAGGATGGGTTTTATTCAAAAACTAAATGAAATGCAGAAAATATAATTTCTATTATTTTATCATTATGAATGAAAAACCGACAATATTTCAAAGAACAATAAATTATTAAAAGATGAAATTAAGTTAATATATTATGTATTTTTAAGTATTATTTTTTTCATAGAAAACAATACTCAGAATTCTGTATAACAAAAGAAAATTTTAACCTTAGTATAAAAAATTATTTTTGGTCTTCTCTTTAAATCATGTATTTTCAAAGAGTTGATCAATTTTTTCATACCATGTAAGCCTAATAACATTTATTGAATTCAAAATTAATGAAATTATTGATAAAATTTTTGTAACTATAATTTCATTATCATTTATAAATTAACATGCTTAATAATGTTAATTTTCAAAAAAAAAATTACCCCTCTATATGTTTTTAATTTAAAAATAAATTTTTGTACATGTAGAGAATTTATTTTAAATTTAAATCCAAGGGCTCCAATTATGTAATCATTTTGATTTTAAAAATTTCCATAAAAATTAGTTACTCTGGATAAAATTTAGTTACCCTGCTAAAAAATAAATCATGTAAAAAGTATATTACAATAAAAGATGGGAAACACATGTTAATTAAATAATTAAAAATGGATGTCTGTTGTGTTTGTAGCAACCCTACATTATGTGAAATTTTTTGAATCGAATTAATTGAAAATCTAACATATTTTTCATTTCCTATGTGACTGAATATAGTTTTTTACTGAAAATGTTCATTTCCTTTGGTATCTTTCATTACACACAAGAACTATTTCTAAAAAACTACAATTTAGTATTATTATTATTATTAAAATACAACCATTGCTTTCACCTAGTAGTAGAAATGGAAGGATTGAATAATATTAATAAAATTTTGAAAATATTTTTTACACATGTATATAAGATAAATTATCTAGTGACCATTTAATTATAAATTAAAATAAAACCCATTTAAAAATATTTGATATTTTTTGTGGGAAAACTATATTTATGAAATCACACATGTTTTACCTCACTAATTAATTCAAAAAATTATTATGAATTATTTTAAGGAAATATATATATAATACTATGAAAACTAATTCATGTTCATCTTATGCGTTTTCTAAATGATAGATAAGAATAAAACTAATTTTATGTATAAAAATATATATCTCTTTAAAATGTACTTTTACCGCATTTTTATGGCACAAATATTTTGAAAATAACTTATGACATTTTTATTACTTATATTGGATAAAATAAACTTAATTTTATAATTCATAATGTAAAAACAACTTTATGGTGAATTTATGGTATTTTTCTAAGTAGTTTCAAATTTGGACGAATAGTGAATAATAATGAATTTTAATTCAAAACTGTATTTTAGTGTAATTTATTTATATAGTAAAATGAAATTTAAAATTGGTTTTAATGATAAATTAGATCAATTATAAACGAACTAATATAATTTATATATTTTCATCTAATTTAGAATTTAAATTGAATATAAAAATATTTCAAGCATTTGGATATATTTACATAAAAAAACATGTTGTCTCATCCCATATACAGGATTAATTTTAAATTTATTTTATACACTTAAATGTTTATAATTAGAGAAAATGGATTCCAAAATTTAATTTTAATAATTTATAATTTATAATATGTCCATTATAAATTTTTACCAAAAATAAAAGTGAATTTCATTAAAATTAACTATAGATATTAAGTTAAAAATGACTTAACATAGCCGTTATGCATTAACATAAGGCTCCAAATAACCTATTAAATTTTTTAAATGACATTTTCTAGAAATATATTGACCTTATACCCCATTTAAAAAATGTTTATCATTATTTTACACACATGATGTAAAGGATACATCTCAATAGTGTTTACCATTTTATAATTACAGGAATGTCACTCCCCCTCCACAACTAAACTATACTAACCCATCACCTATTAAAAATTCTCAATAACTTTGTCTCCTCCAAAACCCACCTAAACAAGTTCAAAAATTCCATCCTCTAATCCTAGTAGTATAAATTTGGGAATAAGTCAAACCAAGTTAGTCCTTCGGTGAAAACCAAAAGAAATTACAAAATGGAGAGGTAACATCCTTCAACAAGAATATTTGTTTTACATCTCTCCACACCAACTAAATTAATATTAATTAATTATTATATAATAAAATAATTATACTAAATATATTTTCATGTATTTATTTTAATATTTATATCTAAACTCACACACAAATATATCCAATGTGATACACAATCATCATTCGTTCCTACAACGGACACCACCTCGTGAACCAATACCATTCATTCTTCCATTACCACAATTCTTGGTTTGTAATAATTATGTACGTAATATTTTTATACAATATATAATATATTTATTATTTTATTATTATAATTTAATTATTATATAACACAAAAGTTCATGCTTTCACATTTATGAAAATTTTATAGCTTCATTTGTGGGTTTGTGGACTACTCCCTACTTAAAGCATTGGGATTCATTCTCACTATACATTGAAGGTATTAAGGATGGGTATAGTAATTCTAAATTAAATATTTTACATAATAATTCTGCTATATTTATAATATATATATATATATATATATTATTTACTTTCATTCTATCAATATGAAAAAAAACAACGTTCATGTGTACGTACAACATACCTTTTCCATAAACTGTGTGTTCCATTTAATATTTATATATTTTAGATATTATTATAATCACTTATATACTAAATATATATGATATTTATAACATTTATTAACATTACTAAAATAAATAAATTATAGTCTATGTATGATGATCAAGAATAACATGTCCAAACATATACGCAAAACAATGCAATTATTACCCGAAACATAACATTAACATGAAATTGTTAATAAATGTTAATATAGAATAATTATTAAATAATATATAGTATTATATATAAGAATAATTTTATATATTATATTTATAATAAATGTATATTTATTTTACAAGATTTTTAAACATGTACGAAGAAATTCAAGACATAAGATAAGGATTTTTTGGCTCACATTTATTTTTGTGAAATAGATGCTATATTCACAACTTATTATTTTTTTTGTGGTGTATATACTGCCCTGAGAAATTTTATAACATGAATTTAATTTATTAAATGATATTAAAAAGTTTAAATTTATTATATTCTTCCAGGTCTCATGATTCAAAATTTACACTAGTTGTTAGGGGATTTCTAGTATCACTTTTATTTTTACGAGACTTATGGCATATTCACCACTCGTTTCATTTTTTTTTTGGTGTATATACTTCACATGAATTTATTCTTCTATTAATATATTAAATTTTATGGCTATTTAAATTCCATTTTATGATCCATCTTTCATGGGGTTTATGGTTAAAAGGATACCAAATCATAAAGTAATTTGGTCTTAATTTTCCCACTCTGAGACACATGTTATGTTGTTCACCAGTATTATTTATGTGATTTTTATACATCCCTTTAACATTTTATATTAGTAATAAAATTATTTTCATTATATATTATTATTAATGTGATGTTATTCTCTAATGGTTATTATGATTCAAAGCTACAAAGGTGGTAAACGATTATTTCTACAATCTAATCATTTATCTAGATTATTTACTATAATGGTTCTGTTAATGAAATAATATGATCCATCTATGAAGAAATCTCATTATTTTTATTTGACCCTGAATTATTAATTAAGTCATTAATTAATGGTGCCATTTTTTCACACATTCAGACTTAATATAACTATGATTTCTTTTAGAAAATATTACTAATTTAACTATTCAGTTGGAAATCTATTTTATTAAAAAACCAAGTTTTAAAAAAAAATTATATGAAATGTTTAGAAAATGAAGCTCATTTTCATGAAATAGTATTTACTTTTTTATTTTTTAAAAAGATTTCTAATTTTTTTAATACTTCCTTCGTATGTTTTCAATGTTATTTCCACAAAAATATATTGTGAAAGTGTATTTTGTCGTTAAAAGTGTTTTTTCAAAGAAGAATGTAAAATTTACTCTCGAGATGTTATAAATTTTTTTAAAATATATTTTTTTAATTTATTAAAAATTTCATTCAATGAAAAATATATTGGAAAAATTTTGTACCTTAAAAAGTTATCTTAAAAGAAATGTTATTTTCTTTATTATGTTTTGCATGATATCTTTAAAAAACATCTCAATATAAGATTTAATATATTGGTATAATTTATGATTTTCATTGGATAGTTTATAAGGATAGAGTTATAATTCATTAAAGAAATGTTTTATGTTTTATGATGTCATGTTTTTTAGGAAACCCATTTCTATTCCATGGGATATACCATTATAAAACTATTATAGAACCCATTTCATTTCAAGGCCTACACTATGATGAAATGATTATAATACCTATCTCCTTTACATTGGTAATAATTTCATGAAATTTTTATGATAACAAATTCATTTCATGGGTTTTTATATGGTGTTTATGAAAACCATCTCTTTCTATGGGGAATTATATGATTATTGTTTTATTATCGTGTGGAAAACATAAGTATGATTTCATTATGTGATGGGTGAGACCTATATATCAATATAATTAATTGGGTAATGATTTATATATAAGGATATATAAATGTATGAAATTTGGATTGAAATTGATTTAGTAAGGTACTTTTTATTCTAGTATTGTATTGGGAGTGATCATTGACTACTAAGATGATCTTGGAAGTGAACCTTGACTACTAAGATGGTCTTAGGATTGATCCTTGACAACTAAGATGGTAATGGGATTGATCCTTGACTACTAAGATGATATTAGGAGTGAACCATGACTAATATAATGGAAATAAGTTGAAATGATTGACCTTCTATGGGAATGAATTTGTAACCAAATCCACTATAAGGAAAGGGTTGTGACTAGGGATGGTGGTGTGTGTCTCCCAGTAGGTGAATCCCCCATGAAGGGCCAATATATGTTTTAGAAATGATTATTTACTTATAGTGAATTATTTTATATGAATCCTTGTATGACACATGTCTATGTATTATGCCAATGATAAGATCTACTAAATCATTCTATTTTATTTCCATATTTTCATGAATTTTAAACTGCCATCATTTAGGCCATCAATCATAATTACGATGTATGTTATGCAACGTGTAATCTTAAAAAGTTATGTTCATGTTATCATAACTTTATTTCCATGTTATTAATATGATTAAATTTATTTTCACCATTAATGAGCATCTAATCTAACTATTTTTTTCTTTTCCCTATTATATGAATATATATTTTAAGTAAAAATACATAAGGGTGAGATATTTACAGGGGATGGTCAAGATCATTCAACAAATTAAAAGAATGTGCTCCCTATTTCCAAATACATTAAACAATTACAATCATCATGTATATAATTTTTTAATTTTATGAATATTCATCTATAATGATTTAATATACATGTATGTTAAACCTAGGCTGTTATAGTTGGTATCATAAAAAATATTTTTTCATCCTTTGGAAACTAGGATATGAAAATTTAGTGAGATCCCTTGGGATATTTTTTTTGTAAATTTCTATATATTTCTTTATGGATATTTCAGTGGTGTCATATTTTTAAAATTTGGTGTCATGATTTAGTAATCCTATATGTAATATTTCATGATTAAGTGGTTTTATACTAGGATGACTATTCCCCACACTATGAATTCTGGCCTTTGTGAGTAGAGGCAACTAGAAGTACATTGATTATCATTGAATGTTTTCGACATGGTAGGTATGGGCCTTATACAAATTGATGAACTATGTGGAAATATCATGAAGATAATTAGTAAGGTGGTACAAATTTTAGTTATAATTATTAAGATAAAGATACTGCATATTACATGTAAGAGGTATGGGATGTTCTAATAGTTTTATTTACATTAAAAGTATGAAAAATTACTTAATTAAGGTTAAAAACCCATAATAAATGATTCACATTTAATATTTTAGTAAATTGGTTTTAAGGAATTATATTATGAAATTAATAATAACCTTAGATTATTAAAATCTATATGTATAAGAAATCAGGAATTATGTTTTATAAACCATGAGTTATATTTTTTTCCTTAAGGATTTAGAAAACCATATAATAAATCATGGCGATGAACTAAAATATGGATTTAATGGAATGGTTATATTTGATTAAGGGAAGGTAAACCTTAATGTGTTACAAATGTTGAGAAAATTATGTTTATCTTGGATAAATATATGATTGATATGGAAAAATTATATTAGTTATTACTTATTACACTAAAACTGATTATTGATTTATTAACAAAGTGGTCTATGTTATCATGGATGGAGTTTAATTATTATTTTTTGATTTAAGTAATATATACAATACAATTTTTAATTAGATTGAATCAATGTATTCAATATGGTTTTATTTTAATTTAGTTTACTACCATGTTTCAAGAGAGTGCATGATAAAGGCATTAACATGTTTAGAATGTGACAATGAAGATGTAGTTTATGATATATGGGGATAAATTTTATGTTAATTTTGTGAAATTTTAGGATCATAATTTCAAAATATTTATGTTTTCATCTTTTGGAAGGGTTACATGGTTAACTATTTTTGGAATAGTTTAACATAGTATTTAGATGAGGTTTTAGATATTAAAGTATTATTTATCTATATGAGGATTTATGCCTATTAGATAACCATTTCTAACCATTTTTTGAGATGTAAACTAAATACCGATGAAATGAATTATCATTGTTTTTGTGGATCTCATACTTTTTTATTTCATTAAAAATTATAAATTCGCCTTCATTCCGGTAGTAAGTGATGATCTGGGAATTGATCATGGCACAACTAAAGGGTGAAATTAAGCATATGTAATGGAATAAAACCGTGGATGGTTTTATTCTTGTAAGAATATCGTCAACTATAGGAAAAGTAAATTTAAAAATATTTTTCCTAATGACCTTGTTTCTATTTATCCTATGGCCTTATAAATCATCATAGATTTATAGTTTTGAGGCCCTTAAATTTATAGTGATCATTCTCATTGTTATTACTGGCGATCATTATCACTCTCTATAATTAATTACATTTATCTTACATGTTCCATAATCAGTTTCGACCTGTGTTCTCTTGTGTGGTATCCTATTTATGAGTTACATTGGGTAACCATTATGGTATCCAGATTCTTTTTTAAAGCAAGTTTTAATATCCATTATTACAATGTTGGTTTCTATGAAAGAAACTTTTATGTATAATAACATTCATATACAAGACTAATTTTGAGGATGAAATTTTTTTTTAGGGGGGTATAATATAAAATCGCAAGATTTTTTTAATTTTTTTTATGAAATTAATTTAATCTATTCGACATTTTTCATTTCACGCAACACTTAATATAGATTCTGTTTTCTGAAATGACTGAGTTATTCTTTCATTGTAAACAAAACCATGTTGACCACTAACTACACAAAAAACTTATATTATAATGTTGTATATGAAAAAAAAAATTTATCTCTAGTTACAAAAAATTTCGAGTTCTTTCGATATCTTGTGTTACACAAAAGAACTAGTTTTACTGAACTACAATGTAATATAAATAATATTATTAATATATTATTATAATTGAGACCCAGACTCTCGAATTTAAGTTAAGAATGAGTTTAATTAAATTATTAAAATATTTTTTACAAATATATCTATGAATAATTATATTTTGATCAATTAACAATAAATGAGAATAAAATCGTTTTGAAAATATATTAATTTTTTCACAGGAAAACTACATTAATGAAATCAAATTTTTTTCCATAAATAAATTAATCAAACCAAATCTTATAAATTATTATTATATATATATATATATATATTTCATTCAACTAATTAATGTTCTTTTATTTTGTTTTATTGATAATAGATAAAAATAAAACCAATTTCTCACACAGAGTTATATATTTTTATAAAAGTTATTTTCACCGCCTTTTAATGGCATGGATATTTTGTATCTATTTTATGATTTTTTTAAATTATATTTTATAAAATAAACTTAATTTTTGAATTAAAAATATCAAAATTCTTTAAGGGTTTTTTTTGTTTTTTTCTAATTTGTTTCATTTTTGGATAAATAGTGAACAATACTAAAGTTTAATTCAAAAATGCATTTTTTTATGATTTACGTATATAGATAAATTGTATTTTCATTTTTTTTAAAATTAAAATTAGATAAAATATAATTATATTAACAAAATTTAGATTATTTTAGTTAATTTCATATTGAAATTGCATATAAAAATGTTTCTTGCATTTGAACGTTTTTACATTAAAAACTCATTGTCTTATCCCATCTACCTGATTAATTTTAAATTAATTTCTTCCACTTTTGTGATTAAAATTTAAAAAAATGGATTCAATATATATAATAATAATAAATTATATTGTCTAGTATATTCAACTTTGTGTGTTTAGCAAAAATTATAGGGAATGTAATTAAAATTAATTATATTGATTAAGGTAAAAATGTGGTTACATGGGGTTTAAACATTCACTTCATGAACCAGATAACATAGAAACATTTCCCAATGAAATATTTTCTGCAAAATTTGACCATAACAACAATTTTATATAAAATTTACAATTATTAGAGGCACATTATGTAAGAGATACCTCTCAATGGTGTTTACCTTTTTAAATTTAAAATATTTTCACTCCTAAAATATAAAAGTGAACTCACCCCCCCCCCACTCATTCAAACCTCTTAATACATATATATTTTCCAAAAAAATTCGAAAAAATCTCCCATATTCCCACCTATCATTATATTTGAATGATTTTACTCCGAAGGAAAACCATGATAGTCGTTTGGTGAAAACCAAAAAGAATTACCCAAATAAGAGGTAACATACTTTAACAAACATTGTTGTTTTATTTATTTCTCCACAAACTCAATTATTATTATTTAATTATTATATAGTAAACTCAGTATTATAAATATACTGATTTAATTTAATATTAAGGTTTAAACCTATACTTATACTCACTTCTATAAAATGGGATACACAATCAACATTAACTAGTACAATGGACTACAACCTCGAAAACCGATGTCGTTTGTTCATCCATTAAAACTATTGAATTATTGAAATAAATATGTAATTACTATTTATAAATGAATTATTTGTACTTTACTATTTCATTATTCTTCTAAAATTATTATATAATATGCACCTTCATGATTTCAAGTTTGTGAGAATATGATTCGTTTACGCATTACATGGAATGTATTAAGGATGGGAACAGTAAATGTATATGATATAAATGACATAATAGTCCCATTTTAGTTATAATATATATGTATATATATATATTTCATTTAGATTATTTCTTTTAGTATAACAATAAATTGGAAACATTGTTCATTTGTACATACGACCAACCATCTCCATGAACAATGTATTCTATTTCATATTTATATATTTTATAGAATATTATAAATAATTTTATACAAAATATATTTGATATTTATATCATTTATTACATTATTCAAGTAATTAAATCTTTATCTATGTAATAGGATAAATTATAATAAGTCTAAACATACTCAAAAAAAAACAAAGCGATTATTATTCGATGCATAACATTAATATGAAATTTACAGTAAACAAATAAGATAATTTCCAAAACAAATCATATATGGTATGATATATAATAATATATTAAATGTTAAATTTATAATAAAAATATATTTATTATAGAATATTTTTTAATGTTTATGAACAAATTCAATACATAAGGTAAGGGTTTTCTTGTATCTCTTTTATTTATGTGAGATATATGAGGTATTCACCACTTATTTCTATTATGTGGTGTATATAATCCCCTATATAATGTTATATAATTTTTTTACATTATTCTATGATATTAAAATTTTTAGTTTTTTTTATTCTTTAATGTCTCTCATTATTCAAACGCTACACTAGTAGTAAGGGGATTTCTGGTCTATATTTTATTTCTCTAAGACTTATAAATTATTAACCACTCGTTTCTTTTATATGGTGTGTATACTGACCATGAATGATTTATTTTATTACTATACATAAATTTATGTGTATTTACATATCCATTTGATGACCTCTCTTTCATGGGGTCTAGTATCCAATCGTAACCAACTTAGTAAAGTGATTGGGTCTCAATTTTCCATCATTGAGACACATGATATGATATACACCTAAATACCATTACAGTGTGTATATATTTTCTATTGAAAGGTTATATCATGAATATAAATTCATTAATAATATTTTATTTTTAATTTAATTTTATTATTTCATTGTTATTATGATTCAATGTTACCAATTTAGTAAGTGTTTATTGATACTATCTCCTCGTTTATTGGCAATGTTTATGATCAAGCTTCCATTTATAAAATATTATGATCCATATATCAAGAACTCTTATCATTTATCATATACATTGGTAATTTATTATATATTCATTTAAGGGTTCCTTTTTTCCACTCTTTTATACTTAATATAAAAAATATGGTCTTTTAGGAAAATTCTACTTTATTTCACTATTTGGTTGGAAATATGTTTAATTCAAAACAATGATTTCTAAAAATATTGTCAAAAAATATTTTTAAAATAATTTCTAAATTAATTTTAATTTAATAGGTTTTTTAGAAATGGTTTACATTTTAAAATTGGTTTTAAATGTCTTACAAGCATCCTTTATAATATTTCAATGTTATTTTAAAATAAAAAGTTTTTGAAAATGACATATTTTAGAAAAAAGTGTTTTTATATGGAACAAATATTTTCATCCTAGCATATGTTGAGTGATTTTTAAATATAATTTTATATTTTTTTATGTTTTTATTAATGGAAAAGGATTTTGAAATTTTTTATTCCATAAGATTTTAATTTCAATGAATGGTAGTTTTCCTTATGAAATGAACCATGTTATATTTAAAAATAGTTCTCCATCAAAGATGACATAATTTGATATATTTTCTGATTTAATAGGGGATATTATCTAAGAAAACAGTTCACATTATTTATCTAAATGGTTTATGTTTTAATATGTTATGTTTTTTGTGAAGCCCATTTATTTTCTATGGGTATACCTGTTATAAAGCACTTATGAAACTCATTTCTTTTCGTGGGTTATTCATTGAAGAAATTATTATTAATCTTCCTTATTGTACAAAGGTTATTATATGAAGATATATTTATGATACCCATTTCATCTCATGGGTTATGATACGATGTTTGTGAATCCCATATATTTTTATGGGTCATGATATGGTGAATTTGTTATTATATTATGGAACCCATACATATTATTCCAGTATACGAGGGGTGGGACCGATATCTACCTCTAATGCATTAGGCAATGTTTTATATTTTATGATATATACATGATTGAAATGGTGATTGAACCTGGTTTGGTATGATATTGTTAACATTATGTTGGTTTTGGTAGTGAAACATGACTTCTTAAATGGTCTTGGCAGTGAACCTTGACTACTATGATGGTCTTAGGAATAATCCATGACTACTAATATGTTATTGGTAATTATCCATGACTACTATGATGGTTATGGTATTGAACTATGACTATTATGATGGGAAAGAATATTCCAAGATTATCCCACTATGGAATGAAGGTGTGATATGATCCACTGTAAAGAAAGGGATGTGACTAGGGTTTGTGGTGTGTCTCTCCCAGTAATTGAATCCCCCATGAATTTCCTTGTTATGTTTTTTTAATTCACCTTGACTTATATGGAATGATTTTATATGCTTATCTATTTTGCACAAGTCCAGTCTTATGCCAATCAAATCTTATCATTACTCATGCTCTTTAATTTCATTATGATTTGTTGCTTATAAACTGTCAACCATTATACCATGACTCAAAATCATGATCATTGATATAAAGGGTATGATCATAAAACATTATTATCATGTAATCATACACTTACATCCATGTTATTATTATAAATCTCAATTATTTTTACCCTTATCGAGCTTCTGAGCTCACCCTTTCTTATGTTTCCTTTCACTATGTTATGAATAACTATATTATATAGTTTTTCTATAGGGTGAGATATTTATGAGATATGTGAATGATCTATCACTAAATTAGAATAATGTGTTCTCAATTTTGAAAGAAACTAATCTAGTACATTCCTCAAACACGTACTTCTATAATGTGATGAATATTCATCTAAAATGATGTAATATCCATGTATGTTATTCCAGGGTCATTATTTTTTTCTCAAAAAAACACACCCCTTTTCAAACTTTTAATCTTTTTAAATTCATTTAACCATTAATAGTGAAATGTAATAATTTAAATATAATGGGTATTACCCAAACTACTCATCTATTTAGTTATAAATATGATATACTTCCACCACTAGAAGACTGATTTATCCATAAATTTCTTATTTTTAAAAATAAAATATCTCTCTCAATAGAGGATGAACCACTTCAAAAATCATCTAGTCCTTATTTGTAAGCATAAGGACCATATTCACAAGGATAATTCTAAGAAACAATCTTTTCTATGACATGAAAATTATCAATAACTTGGTTTTTCTTCATATTTAGGTCATTTAAACTTTATTGATGACACATAAATAAAAAATTTAATTATCATTACTTTTTATAGTGTTACTATATTATGGTTGTTATCATTATTTATTCTTATACTACATCCATTAAGAAAAAGAAAAATTCCATTCATGCATGGTGAAGAATACCACGTCAATGGCATACTATCTTTCGTTTCCATTCACTACCTCAGAAGGATTGAAATAAAGATAGTATTAAAGCATTAATTTTAGTTTTGTGATATCATTATTTTTCTATTCTATAAAATTTATGAACCTATTAAATATATGACCAATATTCAATCATCTTTACTTTAATCATTTAAAATAGGGATATTAAGTGGGTTATATTTTAGTCAAATTATGTAATGATTTCACTTTTATTATTTCATCAACTAATTCCATTAAATTATAATATATAAAAATAATAAATAGTTAATAAGAGCATTATTCTTTTCATATGATGATATTACAATAGAACCACCACATAATCATTCATTAAATTAGTGTATGTTGATATTTTTCATCGTTTTAACCATCTAATTGAACAATACTATCAATTTATATAATTATTGTATACGGTAACATAAATAATAGTTTCATATTTTATAAACATTTAAATAATTATTTTTTCTAGTTTTAAAGTTATTATATCAATATTAAATTCATTAATTTAGAAATCAAACATCAATTATCCAGATTCACTAAAACAAGATTATTATTGATTTCACTTTCAAGGATAATGTATAATTTACTCGTTAAAGTAGTTTTAGAATCATTAAATAAATATAAATAATCTCTAATAGTATTTTTAATGATCTAGTAATTAAGGAATATAAATGAAGAATAAATTCGGTTTTTTAACTAGTTGAAATGATAAATACTATAAACACCCAATGGAAAAAATTATTAGAATTAATATAAGGAGTTACTATTTATGAAGTGTAAAATTTAGAGAGATTTGTGTATGTTTATAAATTACTTGGTTAATATTAATGTTTTTGATGAATTATATTGAAGTATGTTAATTTATTTCTTAACTAGAGGTTAGGGTTTTCTACTCAAATTTTCTCCATGATACATATTTTTTATTATTATCATTATTTCAATTTTATGTTGAATATAATAAATATATGAATTGTAAAAGAATGAATTTTATTTTTATCAAGGTATTTTGTGTCAATTTAAAATCATTAAATTTGAATGGGTTTTCAAGAATGTGTAAATAATGATTTAATATTTTTCTTAGTCTCAATTCTGATTCATTGAGACATGTTTTGGTAACTCAATTCCAATTCATTGAGTCCTAATGATTTATCAAAAAAAAACTCTTAAATACATTGGTTAAACCACACTGATATTATATAATTATTTATAATCATATAATGTAAAATGATGATTTTCAATAAATAATTATTTAGTTCTATTTTTATAAAGTATGTTTTGAACAAAGTATTTTTGAAAATATTAAAATGTTTTTTCCCTTTAACATATATATATGTTCTCTTCCTCTAAATTTTTATCCAGAAAAAATATATATATTAAAGGAACAATTGTTGAAGTTAATAATAAAAATTCATATTATTAATATAGAATTCACTTGACCTTTTGAACAAATAAAATTTTGGGTGAATCCTAACATTGTCACAACTCGACACAATAAGGCTCGAGACACAGCTACCCAATACCACTTCCATAAGCCGGGGGTGGCAATGAGCATTAAAAGGAATAACTAATATGAGAGGAATTTTCCTACTTTACCCACACACACACCCAAGAACATCTCTATTTATAAGTGTAGATGAAAAATAATAAAATATGTAACATCTAGAGAATAAACCATGTAAGTGAAGCCTCTTGGGAGTATAAGATTATGACAGCATAAACTGAAAAGTAAACATGGTGAAAAACATGCCCAATGACAAAGATATCACAACCTAAAAAACAAAGAAAAGGTAAAATGTTGAGAGATATTGGATCTTTATATACAATATCCAACCACCATATGTGGTCTAGTGGATAGGGGTATCCTTATGCTCCACTATAATCACAACTTACATCTCCTTCGTATGCATAAGAAACAACACATGTGGGTAAATCCAATGCTGAGGTGAGTATATTTGTACCTAGTGGGACACCCTAAAAGACGATGTTGGAGAATTATGTAGCCTCACCTACTCGATTATTCACCAGAATAGTGATATTAGGTAGGTTTCCACTGATTTTGGCTTGACATTTCATATTCCAAAGGCTGCCGACTAGTTGTGAGGGTGTAAATTAAAATATTGGGGAGACAATACCCTCAATGGATGATATAATACTTGTGAGAGGAATAATATATATAATGTAGTTTAAGTAATAAGACTCAGGATACTCAAACTAGGCCCAAAAAGGAGAACCATAGTCAAGATAAGGAAACCATTGAAGTAATAAATAAACAAAAATGGTAGAAAGTCTACAGTGCACCAAGCCAAATACCCCTTTCAGCGACTTCCAAAACAAGATTGCATTACATAACTGGTCTTACATGTCAATATACAAAGTGGTACCCATGAATGTCCATCATATATACATACTATATATAAAATATTAATGAAATGGAATTATAATCATAAAAGAAACTCTAGTGAGGAAATAACACTAGGTCAATTACAATCTCCAGGAAAACAACTACTATGATCCAGCTGTTGCGGTTGATCGTTTAACTGGATATAAATTTATAAAGTATACACATGTCTAAATAGAACCATGCATTATGTGATATGAATACCTATATGATACCACCCAAAGGTGAGTAATAATCACATGTGATTACGAATGTGTCATACATAAATAAATAAGCAGTTTAATGCATTAAATTTAAACAACCAAACTTATCTCATGACCCAATGTCACCAATAAGTATCACCTACTTCGTCCAATTACTAAATCTCATAATAGTGGACGTTCCTTGGCACATGGCCCCTGACACCTTTGATTTCATGTATTCTAGGTGAACCTATAGTTTCAACCTCCATCACATAAACCAACACTATGTGCCTCATGACAGCTCCTGTCTCAAATAGTACCAACCTCTTGAAGGAACACCTAAACATATAGTAACACGGTCCCACAGATCCCATCTGAAAATATTGTGTCAACCTAAGGCCTAACAACTGGATGAATAATGATATATGTACCAAAATAAATATCTAGGTCCATGACCTAAATCATAGTGAGCCTCAACCCCCAACCAGATATCCTCATAAATATCAACCAATACACTCACCTTACATACATATTTCTATGATATGAACCCCAAATAGAAAATACCTAAGCCACTACTATTGGGGGTCTCTACCCTTATAGGTGGTAAAAATACCACATCAACAGAGTCAACTGGTGTCCACATGAATGAATCTGTGCTTTTTCCATCACGATAGAGAGGCAGTCAGAAAATAAAGAACCTAATACACATCAATAATGGAACCTCATGTGACTGCGACAATGGTGCTCAATTTTAATGGGCATACCATCCAACTATCACACCCAATTTCCAATATGGTTATCTCACCACACCAACCAATGTCTGTGACACCTAATATAGTGGTTAACCAACATTGGTATCATGGAAAAACACAACCAGACGATCTACAACGCCTCAATCATGATGTTCATGCCATCCAAATTTCCCATGTACACTCATGACATGACCCCATGGGTTCCATCACATGTTATTCATAATTAAACATATATTTATTCCAATTAAAAACACATTAATCATGAAATTCAATTTAAATGGATTTAATTTCACAAGATACCAACTATAAAAAATTTGTATAGAGGCCGTGAATTCATCTAATTTAACTAATTGAGCTACAATAATTTAAACGAATCAATTTAAATCAAAACAATTAAATTCAGAATATTTTTGCACCCTAGGTCAAAATATCTTCTGGAGAAACAACCCCTAACTCAGCCTTTCTCCTATGAAAAAGCTAAGTGAATACACAAATTCATCCCATGGGGTCACACAACAATTTTCATATAAAGAATTTTGTATTATGAGGTCTCACTCAAAATACCAAAAAGGCAGTCTGTAGGTTGCACCACCCAATTTTCTGAAAAATTGCAAATCAGTGTATAGACCACCCACTATAGACTCGCAGACATATGTACATTTCATATCGATCTCCAATTCAATGTTGATAGACGTAGATATGAGTTCCCTCAATTTCACTAAAAATTTGGAAAATCATCTCAAGTGGATTCTATGCTCAGTGAGACAAAAACCAAATTAATGGGATAGGTGCATGGGCTTATCCTTACCAGTAAAATTCGTCAGCTTCTTATGGATCTGAAATTGGACCTCGAATAAAGATAGGATAGAAAAATCGGTGGAGGAGGAGGAAGGATGGCGAATCCTTCTACAGTTCAGGACTAGGAAAAAAGGTGGGGAAAAGGGGAAAATAAAATATAAAATAGGGGGAAAATTGTAAAAAACCCCATTGTGATTGTAATAGGGTTTACCCACATATTTTTCTTAATTGTGAAACAACTGTATAATAGCCACTACCCAGATGCTCTAGGTCGCACATCAACTCAACATAGTTTTAAAAACTGTGCACAAACCATGTGGTACCCACTGTGAAAACTATAGAGAAATCTACGCATTTGTGAACCTCTCATGCACAGTTTATACAAACTCTGATGTAATAAAAAACTGGTTTTCATGGTTACCAAGAAAGGGCCACACAGTTTTTAACAAAACTATGAACCTTTTCCCTACATCCCAAAACAATCCATTTGGACTCCGTTGCTCAAAAAATGAACCTAAAACACCTGGGTATCTCTCAAAGCCCCTATACTTACCCAAAAGCATTATATAAGTCCAAGTGAACTCTCATAAATTGTGTTTTAATCAATGAAACAAAAAGTTTCATCTAATTGAAAAATTCAAAATATGATTGAATATTGACCAATTATAAAATCCAGAGACGTTACAATCTATCCATATTGACATAGCTCATCCTAAAATTATCAAACAAAACCCATATATGGAATTGAACACACAAATCCAAGTAAAAACTAACCCATACATTCTACATTGAATTGTTCATGAAGAATTCTTAAAGGGGAATCCCCACCTTAGTATTTTAATAACCTCCTCCATTCCAACCCAAACCTCAAATCATTCAACTATTCCAATGACCATTTAAAGACTCAAGCATCCTCATGTGATGTATCGTCACATACAAACCTCATCAGGTGATCCCATTTATTACATTACACCCATTCACATCCCTCAATGCATTTGATCCCACCTCGAGCCTATGGAATCCATCGCTCAATGAGGTCTCGTATCCTCAAAGATTCTCAAACAAGTCCTGGTGCCACAGACCTCAAACGAAAACCAAATCCTTGATTCCCCAATACCCAAGGAACATCATGTAACCCACATTCCTCGAATTACTCAATTCCCAGGAACCTGAAAACTCGTATCCAATAATTATCAAGTCTAGAACCTTGTTTCACACACATCATATATATATATATATATAATCACACAACAGATATGGCTCCAACCTAGTAAAAAGCATCTTGTTACTGAATATATAGCTCATACACCTTGTTCTCCCTAAACAGACATGCCTCAATATGACATTTCAAAATGGGCATGCCCCAATAGGTCATACCAAAAGAAAATAGAAACAACTCACAACTACACCCATGACGTACCACAAATTGTATTCATCTCACTACCCTACTCCGAATGTGGATGCTCCATGACACACACCTATCTAGAAGCTCAATTGTCTAATGTGTTACCACCTTGTAGTGGTACACTAGCCATCAACCACTTTCCATAAGACTGGGTCACACTATCTTTTCCATGGCATCCACATGTAATTGATCCCTATCTACTATGACCTTACATGGATCCTGAATTTTCCTCAGAACACTAATTCTACCACGACCCCTAATTTCCGACTGTCTGATAATCCTTCCTACAGAATCTCCCAAGATGATTGATCTATCCACATTCTTGTCACTCCTTTGTAGGAATCCCACATTTATTTCAAACATTTCCTTTTGGTACGCAATAGAATTAAACTATTGGAGATACACTTTGAGATGAAATACTCGTGTACTTGGCCTCACATCCCTATTGTAACTCATCTTGACCTCATTTCCTTCAATTTAAACCATCACCTAAAGACTTATATTGGCTCTATTGGGACTTATCTATTAGGTTTCCATGGGATATGGCCACATGATTTGACACATATGATAACAATTCCCACATAAAAATGATTACTTGCACCTGAATCATATATTGTAATCCATCTACAAAGCACCTCTCCATCGAGCTATCATCGCTTTCCATACTAGGTGAAATGTAATAAAATTCAATGATTGTAGATTCATAGTCCATGAAGGATTTATCTCCCTGCTAAAGGCTCAAGAACTCCTCAGATCTCTCGTCCCTCTGCATCTTTGGAAAAATGTTCTCGAAGAATCTGGCCTCCAAATCCTTCCAGGATAGTCCCTCGTGTTTTCTTTCCTAAACGTGTACATCCGACTAGTGGTTAGCTAGACCCCTAAGTATGTACATTGCTTACTCGACCGTCCACCTTGGAGGAATCCCAAGATGCTTGATTCTCATATTCATTCCCTAAATCAAATTTTTAGTAGCCTAAGATCCACCCAGACCCTAAAATCCGATAAGTGAAGCCTCTATAACTCACATGTAAGGTAATCCATTTATGAATCCAATCCCTTAGTACCTATATTAATCCCCTGCAAGACTTGTACCAGGATCAATCAGAGCTTCTCATCATGTTGTGGCCCAAAATATCTCATTTCCAGAAGATACCATGCCGACACTAGATCTGTAACCTCAGCATATTCCAGCAGATCATGGTCCGTCGGGACCTCAATGCTCTAAACCTGATCATGCTCTTGCAACACCCCGTCATCAACCACCTATTTCTCCATCGATCTGTAAAAGTGTAACCTTCTAAAAACCTAAAATGGTGAGAGAAACCATATATATAACAATAATATAAATATATAAATATATATAATGTATATAGAGAAAGTATTAGAAGTAAAATAATTCTAACGACCCTCACTCTTCCCCACTGAAACCATGTCCTATGGAATCTTGGTCTCAAGGAATCCTTACCCACCCTCACCATATCCATGTTTCACATTATTTTCAGTCCATGCCTATCATGAAAACCAACATTTCCTCAAACCAATGACTAATTCTCCCAATTCTATATCACCAAAAACATTTCACATGCCTCCTTCTATAAGATCCAATCCTATTTCACATTACATTCCATTATATATATAATCAAACCGCATATCACATTTCATATATCCAATAAAAACTATAATAGCATTTGAAATTATGTCACATAGTACAAACTCTTTACAAATAATATGTGGAATTATAAAATATAAATACCCTAATATATTCTGATCAAAACCCAAACAACCAAGCAACCATAATCTATCACACCTCACCATACCAATCCAATGTTCCAAAATTTCCCTTCCTTAAGAGGCCTAGGGTCGCATAAGACAAAAATTTAACAATCAAATTATAGGTGACCCATTGAGGTGGAAATCATGTAAACTATAATCTAAGAAAAATTGAATGGAAAATTACCACCCTTGTAAACTGAGTTCATCCTTCATTGATGGGGCTGCAGTCCCCCAAGCATGAGTTCTTGACCCAATTCTGGCATCATGTTTTCTCTATCCCACCATTACCCAAATAGTAATACCAAGAAAATATGTAAGAGAAACTCCTATAATACAATTTGATGCATCCCTGACCAAATTTGTTACTCAAATAGTGATATCATATCGGCTTCCTCTAGAATTAGGAAACCCTTTCTGTATTCTAAAGTCTTTTGACTAGCAATGAGGGTGTGAATGACAATCTTCTAGAGAATATACCCTCATGGTTATATTTAAAACTATTCCATGTAATAATATACAGCATGCATATGAAATAATAATACTTCCTAGACTCCAAAAATACCTAGAAGGTGGAATCACAATCAACGACATTAAACAACAGTAGTAGTAAATAATCATAAGCAGCAGAAAATAAATAGATCAGCATGCCAAATACCGCATGCAACAATTATAAAAAAATATCATTTTCATAACATGTTTTACATATCAATATATAAAGGGGAACCCATGGATAACCATTATATCTACATATGATATAAAAAATAATGATGAAAATTAATTAAAATATAATATGAAACTACAGCTAGGCACGACCTCAAGTTCCATGCCAATCTCTATGAAAACAACTACTAAGATCCAAATGCTGATGTTAATACATTAACTGAACATATATTCATAATATCTACATGCATCTTGAAGGACCTGATTAGAGTGTGAGAGGAATCTCATTAGGATAGTAGCCAAAGGTTATTACCCAGCATATGTGTTTTAACAAGTGTGATACAAAAATAAATAATCATTTCAATGCCTTAAAATTAAAAATCAAACTTCTATGGTTCTCTGTGACTACCAATATGTGTCACATACTTTTGGATACACCATAATATCATTATAGAAGATAGTCTATGTCCCATGGGCCTAGGAACCTATAATTTAATACAGTTTTTTGAAACCTCATGTTTCACTGCCATCATGTATCCTGACAATAAATCCCTCCTAACACCTTATGTCTCAAATTTTACAGATATCCTAAAGTCACCCCAATCATACATTAACCTAGTTCCACAGAAACCTTCACAAAGTCTCTCATCATCATAAGGCCTGAAAACTGGAGGAACATCGATATCTATCTAAAAATAAATATCTATCCCCACCATCTCAATCACGACGAGGATCAGCTCCCAAAAATATAGCCTCATCACTATCAACCAAATGCCCTCACCTTAAAAATGGATTTCTACATCAAGAACCCCCAAACCATTAATAATTCTGATAAAACTATCAATTTTTTCAACACACATGACTGGTAAAAGCAACCTCATCAATAGAGTTAGCCAGTGTGAACATGACTCAATCAGAACTATGGTTATCACAAGTGATCGTCAATCACCAAATAAAGAACCAAAGCCACATTAAAACTGGAACCTTGTCCCCATGTCACCATGGAAATCAATTTGGATGGACATTCTATCCTAATATCATAGTTCACTCACAACCTGGAGACCACTCCACCTCAACTGACATCCATGATTCCCAATCCTCTGCTCAAACCACTCAATTATCTGGGCCAAATCAAACCAGATTATCTGCATCGCCTCTATCCTTATGGTCATTCCATCCCCATTTCCATAGTCCAATCATAACAAAACCCCTTAGGTTCCATCACATAAAATTCATCATTTCACATATATATAATTCAATTAAAAAATATTAATCATGAAATTGAATTTAAATAGATTGGTTTGCACAAGCTACCAAGTATAAAAAATCATGATAGAGTTCATCAATACCTCTAATTCATCTAACTGAGATATAATAATTTAAATGAATCAATTTAAATAACAAAATCAATGTAGTCAATTTTAGAACCCTTACCAAAATACCCCAAGGATATATGACCTCTAAATCGGCCTTTTTAATCTAAAAATGGTAAGTGATTGACTAAATGCATCTCATGGGGTCAGAAAATCATTTTGATATGTAGAATGAGATATAATGGAGTCACACTCAAAATACCAAAAAAACATTTCTACAGGTCATGCCATATAAAATTCCTAAAAATCAATAATCAAGGTATACACTACATACCTTAGACTTGTATACATAGACTTCTTTGATATTGTCCTCCAATGTGAATCAGATCGATGAATAACTTATTTTATGAGGTTTTAGATAAAAATATGGAAAATAATCTCAAATAGATTCTATGTTTTGTGAGGTGAAAAAAATTAAGGATAATGGTGGATGAGATTATCTTTACCAATACAAGTCTCTAGCTTCTTATTGATTAAAAATTAGACCTCGAATGAAGAGACGATAGAAAAATTGCAAGGGGATGAGAAATGGAAGTCGAAACACTCATATGTGCATGAAAAGGAATAATGTGAGGAAATAAATGAAAAATGTAAAATAGAAATCAAATAGAAAACATAAACCCCCACTGTGTAGGCTGCATGGTTGCCGCACGACCTAGAACTCCAGTATAGCTGAATAATCATAAGTGTTTTCAAAACAATGTGAAAACTGTGTGGTAACAATGGTAAAAACTATAGGAAAATATCACGATCATGAACAACACATTCCTGATATACAAAAACCATGCTCCATTACAAAACTGGGCTACACGGATACCTGGAAAGGTCCACACTATTTTTCCCTAAAACGATTCATTATTCCCAGAAACCAAAATAGTCAATTTTCCATTTGACACTCCGAAAATCATAATAAAACACCTGGGGAACTTTTGAAGTCCCATTTCCAACCCAAAATCAACATATAATTAAAAATACAATCTCTCAAAATGGAGTTCATATTAACATGAAAATGCAGTGTAACCACTAATTGAAAAATTCCAAATGGGAGTGAATTTTGACCAGTTCTATGAACCATGGATGTTACATAGTAAGAGATACGATAAGAAATAGACAGATCACCCCAAAGTAAAAGTGTATCAATATCCAATGACATGGATATATATATATATATATATATATATATATATGGACAAAAATGTAATCCTAAAAGAGATAGAAAGGGGATCTCCATCTCACCGCCCAACCAAGTAAAGAGTGTGATTGATTACAAATGGATCGTCAATGATACCCATCATATCATGTGTTTATCCTAATAAATATCCATGTCAAGCCACACCATATACCTATGAATCCTATTGGAGGGGAACAATCACTTGGTTGAGGACCCGTGTCCTGTTATAATTGGAGGGTGTCACTCATCAGACATAGGACTTATTCCCTAACTCCATAGAAGGCTTCCAGTTAGTAGATAGCTAGAGGAACCATACCCCATACTTGTATGAGGGTTTCACAATGATGGTTAATAAACCATTTCTTGAATCAATAGGAGGGTTCCACTCAATAGTCAATAGATGACCCATCACATGTCCTACTAGGAGGTTCAACTCTAGTGGTCGGTAGTGGAACCATTCCATTCCTAGTAGGATGGTTCCACACTAGTAATTAGTAGGGGACCCATTCCTTACACAATATGATGGTACCACTTTAGTTGTTGGAAAAGGAATCATGCCCAACCCAGTCAAGATGTTTCCACTCTATAGGTCAAGGAACCATCTCATGACCAGCATGAGGGTGCCACCCTGATAATTAATTTGGGACCCATTTTCAACCACGTATCAGGGTGACACTCTAATAGTAGATAGATAAATCATGACCTTCCCAGCAAGAGGGTTACACTGTAATATATCAGGTGATCATTTCCTTTTAATACCATAATTTGTAATCACATAACAAAGTTCAACACCCATGAAGTCAAACATCGTATATCAAAATCCACAACGAAGGATTCCATTAGGTTATATGTGAAACAAAAATACGATATGAAACATGTGGCCTAAATTTTGATCCCAAAAAATAGATATGATATCTTCATATTTCCTAAAAAGGAATTTTTCGTACATGGAATGTTTTGGGAACCACATAGCATGTTGTCCCTCTCTAATGACTAGTCATGACCTTTCTGATAAAAGTCACACTACTCATGTAGCCCAACACAGTGTGTAAGGGGACTACACGACCTACCTCAACCACCCATGGTCCTACTTGTACACTTTTCCATTTCAGTGTAAAATTTCTCATATATGTGTCCTCCAGTAATTGGAGGGTCCCCACACTCTAGGTCATGTTCTACTCTTGTCCATGTCAGTGTACTCTAGTATATGGTGTGTCCTCCCACCCAGGGCCTTGACTATGTTCTCCACCACATTTCCTATCTACCTGGGGAGGTCACAAGATTTGTGTTCAAGTAACCTTGTGTGTGATACTTACAATTTTCCAAAACCCTAGAGGTGTATTCATTAGGGTGCTACATGGTGCGTGTTTATCTAATTACACATCCTATAGTCATATTTTCCATAAAAATTATGAATATGATATGTCTTTAAATATCCACACATTCCACATTGAATATCACCTCTAGGAATTAAGATATACATGTGAAATCTTTCATTCATCTTTCTGATCATCTATTGGAAGGAAAAATAATTTTTGGCCCTTCCCTTCTAATCCAATACTTATCCAGAAACCCATTGATCCTCCCATATCTTAACATGAATTACGATCCATTGTTGAATCACATTAATCTACAATGTACCTAAATCCATCACATATTTTTCAAACCATACATCACACAAAAACATGCAGTGACTCTGAGCGTCCAATCATGCTCGGTCCCACCCAACAATGTATAATATTGACCTCATAGATCTATGATGATTTAAATGAAGAACTAAGTGATAAAAGGCATAATAAAAATATGTGAATGAATCTTTTTCTAAGCATTATTCAACAAAATTTTTTATTGGGATTCATGGGAGAGCGAAACCTAAATGTACAATTTCCAATTAGTTCACCGGCTCCTGAAAAGTGACAATTTGATTACATATCAATGAAATTGTGTGATCATTCTCAATATTTTAATCAATTACATAAAAATAAACAATTTGAAAAGTCATATTTCATGTTTATAATGATTACCTATGAATAAAGTGATCACCAATGATGGATGGATATCAATTGCGTTCGTTGTGGCTTGATTAACCATTTTCTAAAGTCTTGTTATCGAATGATATTGATCCACAAACAAGAGGCGGTAAAACAATCCGCTCAACAATCCTAGGGTGGTGTGGCTAAAAATAGAGATATTCCATAATGAATATTAAAATGATTAAAATATGTTTCATTGGCCTTAATTAATATACTAAAAATATTATTTAAATAACCCACTTAACATAACCCCAATGGTATTATTATCTGAACACCCCTCAACATCGATCTTTAGGTCACTCCTAGGATAAACCTGATGTTAAATATTCAATATTTGTCTCATTTTATTAATTTTAGTGTATATTGATGATTAATAACATTATTTCTAAAAAAATATGCATGCATGACATAAAATATATTTAATAATTATATATATTTAATTCCATGCACATTGTGCCTCGAAATCACAAGTTATCTTAGCGACTTCTTCAGAAAAATATTTCCTGGTTTATTCCATAGTCTTGGAATCATAAACCAAGGTCACTACATTATTCCTTCAATCATGAAATATATCCACAAAAATAAAAAAACTAAACAGAATCCTCGGTATATTGATCCCATATCTGGCTCCTCCACTCACAGGAGATCTCTTGCATGCTCATGTGATTCCACAACACATTAACCTTGGGAATGGACCACCCTTGCAGGGTCCTATATGGTGATCAAAAATCACCTCTATGTTTACTAAGAATGTTTCTCCACCCCCAATATATAGTTCACCCCAGTCCAAATATGTTTTGTGACATAAATGCATCTCATTAGGTTTGACAATTTGAATACATGATGTAGTCGCTCCTACTATAGGAGTAGGGTAAGGTGGTAAGAAATTTTTCTAACCATATTATATATCTCAAATAGCTAGATGAACCTTCAGGACTGATTTCATTCATATACAAGTCTCTACAATACTCTTCATGGTGAGATTCTAAGGAAAAAATGATATCTCTGCTCAAACTCCAAGGGCCAATGATGTCGATATACATAATATTTCTACCTGGTATGAGCTATAATCATCTGCTCAAGGATAACCTATAACATATATTTCATCACATGTACCATCTATAGGCCCATTAGATATCCCTCACTAATCTTAGTCAATCATATGTTTGACATACAATGTCTCGTATATAGGACCACAAAATGTTCCTTGTCGATATTAGAGAGGTAGATATTATTGTATGAAAACTATACCATTTTCAAGTAATCCTCCCAACTCCAGCCAATATATATCTAATATGACCTCAACATTTCTTTAACACCTATACAGTGTTATAATTATACACATCTCTCTAGGTGTATGTCGTTTTACTCATCCTCGTATAGGTCACGAATTCTTCCTACAAGACTCTCCACAACCATGACAAAAAATACTCCTCGTAGTCGAAGAAAATAATCAAGGGAACCCCATGAAGGTTGAAAATATATCACATGTATAACTACCCCAAACACTCCACCAAAATTCTCTCTCTGATAGAATTGATGTGTTGAAAATTCATGATTCATTAAACTATAACCCAGATGGAATCATGGCCTATCATCTTCTGTGGAAGACCTTTCATGAAGTCTAGGGATTCTCCGTCCCATTAATACTCTGGGATCTCAACGGGATGTATAAAATCATTCAAAACCTGGTGCTCATCCTTCACCTAATTACGGGTGAGGGGCCATGAGAAAAACTCATCCAAACTCTTTTTCATGACATCCCTCCAAAACATCCTCTAAAAGTGTATATACATATTCCCTAAACTGGGATTTTCAACCAAAGGATAACTATGTTACACTCTCATAACCTCATCCCTTATTGTGACTAGTGTAACACCCCGAGCTTCGACGATACACTTCTCATTCAATAATGCAATAGCTTGCATTGTACGCAAGTTCGAGTTCTAACACACTGCAACTAATCAAAGTAGCCGTTATAAATAGTAATAACCACTTTTTAAAATTATAGAAATTTTATATTTCAAAATGGACTTCATTTTTGGATTCTGAATATCGAAATTAGCCTATGTTGAATTTTTGGTATTTTTCTGAGAACTTCTAATTTTTTATGAATAGTGAAAAATACTTAAAACAACTTTTTAATCAAAATAATTTATTTTGATAAATTATACTATTTAGTGGTTTTAAGGTATAATTAGATAATATTTTTACCATTTTATCCAATGGTGGTCATTAGAATTAATTTAACATTGAAATTGGACATAAACAATTGTCAATCTTTTGATATAAATTGTTTCTTAAAAACACGCTATTTGTCGTAACAGCGGGAATTAATTATAAAATTAATTAATGCAACATATATGTTTGGAATTTTGTAAAATAGACATCATTTTTGAATTCGGAATATCAATTATAGCTTAGGGTGAAATTTTGGCCTTGTTCTGAAAAACTTCAATTTTTGATGAATAGTGAAACCACTAAGTGGTAGTTAAATAACTGATTTTTCGTTTAAATGAAATATTACCACTTCTGTAATTTGATTTTCAAAAATCCGACATACATGGTTTTCATTAAGAAGTAAAATTTTGTTCAATGAGATTAAAATAATTTTTTTGTGAATAGTAACTTTTAAGTTCTCAATCGCGATTAGAGGTAATTAGTGTAGTTTAAGGTAAAAATAATGTTTTAATAATATGAGATGAGCATGACACTTGTCCTACTCCTATTGGATGAGTAATGGCTGACCAAGACAACCCATGGGTCAACTTGGGGACCCCATGGAGCCACTTTAGTTGGAAAATGACATTAATATATATTTATTTAATGTTAAAATTAAATTGACACAAACTTGAGTTATTTTACTAAAACAGTTTTTATGTGGGGATACACAAGTCCAAATTTTGACTATAAATATTCATTAGAAAGATAACAAGATTTCCTACATCATAGTATTTTTTTTTATAATTTTTAGACATTAAAAAAATAAAATATTTATGACATCATTATGATGCAGCGATGACCTCATTATTTAACGATTTAAATAAAATGAGAAGATAATGCAATATCCAAGGCTTAAATTTGTCCAAATCCTATTGGATGAAGAGATTTCGAAACCTTATCACCTTAGCCTCGAATTATATAAGTGTGGGACCTTTAGAATCCGAAAAGCATTGTGAAATAATGTAACATTTCAATCTTTCCAAAAGTGCCCCTCCTCTCCACTTATAAAAGGCCCCCACCTCTCCCACCTCATTTACACTTTCAAGCCATTTGGATCGGCAAACCTCTGCCCAAATACTCTCCCAACTTCCACCTCTTACTCCTAGAAGCCTTACATTGGGCAAAACGCTTCCCAAGGAAGCCTTTGGCTCCAATCAAAAAGAGTTACCTGATTTTGAGGCAATGTCTTCTCTAATGTTGTTTTGTTTAATTTTTCTTCTCCAACCACCTAAAATCTTTTTATTCATTTCTTTTGTAACAAAAACAGTATCCTAAATATACTAGGATGTTGTTATAAGAAATATTCGAGCTACACTTACACACACCTACTTCTAATGGTTAATGAACATACGGTTTCTGTGGATGGCGAATTTCTGCCTCACGAAACGATGATTGTTCAACACTCATATAACACCTTCAAAGGTGGCCATTAAGATGTCAATATTTTTATATATGATATATAATATGTTTATGTTTTACTTATACTTCTGTATTTCTCATTTATGGCATACTTTATGATTTCCATTATGGGTAAAATGCGATAATTTCATTTTAGGAAGTGCGGACTACCGCCCCCTCAAGGTGATTTGAATCGTTAATGCCATATTTGGGATGTATAAAGGATGGAGTAAATGGTATTATACACTATATTATACTGGAATTATATTATACATTTATATCATTATTATTTAGTTCCATTAAATATGAAATTGAAATGAAAGTAGCATTCATGCGTACGTACGTCTTACCGTCTCCACGAACGGTGCGTTTCATTTCTTACCTCTAAATGTTACGTGACATTATGAATGAATATATATACTGTATATATGATATATATGATATATACATCATGAATATAATTCTGGATATAATGGATATTTCACCACACGAACAACTTGTAATTATAAGAAGTTTATTTTTGACTCAAGTACCAAAGATCGACAAAACCACCGTTATTAACTTAAATAATTACATAATGTTCATATCATTGTAATAAGTGATATAAAAAGGATAATGAAATTAAAAATGGTTCTCAATAATGTATATATTAACTCTAGTTTATTATTCAGGAGGTTAAAGAACGGTTGAGTCAAGTCAGACACGAGGTAAGGGAACTTCTTAACCCAACTTCCATTCTTTGGGTTAATCTCCTACTTTAAAAATATTTCATGATATTATTATGTAATATCTTGTATTTGTACTTTATTTATGTGTACTTATAGTGGATACACAAAATTGATCTATTTTATTTTTTAAAAAAAATAATCTTTGTAAGGAAACTTCTTAACCCAATTTCCATTCTTTGGGTTAATCTCCTACTTTCAAATTATATCGTGATATTATTATGTCTTATTTTGTATTTTTACTTTCTTTATGTGTACCTATAGTGAATACACATAATAGATCTACTTTATTTTAAAAATGATCTTTTTAAGGACTTCCTCTCAATCTCCTTTCATTGAGGCATATTTGGTTTTATACACAACTTTCTTTTATACGGTGTATAAACCCTTTTAACTTTTATGTTTATTCGAAAGGAATCTTTTTTTATACGAAGAGTTTTACTAAACGACAAAAAGGGAATGTTTTTCTTTCCGTACATATGCGGCGACAACGACTTCTCCGCCGACGTGACCATTATTTGAGTTTCGGCTTCCTCTACAAGCCATCACTTTTTTTAATGAAAAATTAATACAATGTTTTAACTTTCTTTTATTTTGGTATTGAAAATGGTTTTGAAAGCATTTTTATTATATCAATGTGTTGTATTGTTATCTTGTGATTGAAATTTGGAAATGTTATGTTTCCTTTATGCATGTTTTATGTGATACGATTATGTTATGGTTTATGATATGTTTAAACCTATTCATATGAGGAATGCATTGGACTTAATAAGTGACGGGTGGAGCCCGCTATATCTCCTTGATGAATCGGCAGGTCTCATGAGACAAACTAGTGTCTTGGCACAAGGCCTTGACAAAATCTTATTTGTGGTCTTGGCACGAGGCCTTGGATATGTGGTTATGACAGTCTGGAATTATGCATTCCATCATTATGAAAGTGGTTATTGATATTGCATGTGATTATTCGACCAGTAGAATATCCATGTGAAGAAGTAAATGGAATTATCTCATTTTAGTTTTTCCATATTATGTTGAAGTTCATGTTTAAAAGGGTTTTGTTTTAGTTATAAATTTCCTTAAATGTTATGTTTATTTATGAAAGCTTCCTCATTATTGTTATCCTTACTGAGCATCTGAGCTCACCCCTTTCAATGTTTTAATATTTTACAGGATGTGAAGAAGTATTTTATGAATGACCTGCAGGGATAGTCAGAAGAGGATATGAGTGTGGACTATGGAGACTTTGTTATTGTAGTTTTTCACTTTATGATGTAATGTAACGTTTACGAATGTATCTAGTGTTTCCAAGGCTACTAAAGTAATCGGTCTTTCGAGACTTGATATTTTGTGATCATGCCAATGTTACGAAGTAATGCACTGACTCTGGGTAGCTGGGGTCGGGGCGTTACAGTTGGTATCAGAGGCAGTTTAGTACTTACCATGGAAGCTAGATGTAGATAAACTCTGATTAGAGCACATAGCCCAAAGATAGACTTTGAGGATTAGTATAGAAGAACTTACTAGAATTTTGGTATTATAGAGATGTTATGAGTTTTCTGAGCAATACATCCCTGTCTGGATACGAGCAGGTAGAGGCGGCTCTGGCACAGATGTGCCTAGGGGTAAAACCCGAAAACACCGCTTGAGCTAGACTCGAACGGGAACTGGTGCACGACAATGGGCCTTGCTGCACTCTTGGTTACGACACTCCTGGGGGATATGCTTAGGATAATTCTCATTTTATTTACAAACCACTTTGAAGGGTTATGAGTATATACTTCTTCAAAGGAAACATTTCTTTTTATGATTATGGATTATATCCATAAATAGTTCAATTTATGTTAAGTATTTTACAAGTATGGAATTATGTATTTTGATTCATAAACTAATCTAGTTTATGCCATTGTTTAGAAATGGCGCCTAGTGGAAGGAATGGAAACTGTATCAATGCACGCACTCCATGTAGGGATTGCCCTCCTGCTCAAGATAATTATTGTGGATCTGAAGATACAACTGGTGCTGATCAACTTATTACCGTACTGGGACAACTCACTCAGGTTATGAATAATAACCTTACCCGTATGGAGCACCCTGATCCACAACGTGGAGGATCAATGTTAGACCGCTTCATGAGGCAACAACCACCAACATTTAATGGGGGTACAAATCCATTAGTATCTGAGCAATGGATAAACTCCTTAGAGAAAATATACCATGCCTTGGGGAGTAGTGAAATGGAGAAGGTTGTCATGGCAGTTTACCGCCTCACTGGAGATGCCGATCAGTGGTGGTCGCTGATTCAAAACACAAAGGAAGATGATGACGTATCGAATATAGAATGGAGGGAGTTCAAAGATCTGTTTTTAGAAAAATATTTTCCTCGTCACCATCGAGCAGATATGGAAAGGCAATTTCTGAGTTTGAGGCAGAAGGAGGATGAGAATGTCGCAAAGTATGAGGCTAACTTTACAAGGTTAGCGAGGCATGATGCCGATTATATACGTAACCCAAGGAGTATGATTGATCGTTTCTTTGATGGGTTAAAACCATTTCTCCGTCGAGCTTTAGTATCACAACCTTTCTCATCATACGAAGATATTTTCTCGTGTGATATCAAGACAGAAAAGGAATTCTTTAAGTCTTATGACAACAAAGTAAAGCAAGAGAAGAAGAGAACGATGGAACAAGAGACAGATAAAGGGAAAAAGGGAAAGAAGGATTTTCCATTATGTGATAATTGTGGGAAGAATCACCCTGGTACTTGCCTAAAAGGAATGGGAGTTTGTTATAAATGTGGAGAAAAGGGTCACCAGGCTCGTGATTGCAAGGGAAAGAAAGAGGCTGTCAAAGTTGAATGCTACAATTGTAGGGAAACAGGGCATTATGCAAATGAATGTCCTAAGCGTCAGGGAAACTTACCTCAGAAAAGGCCAAGGGATCAAGGCCAATTTTATTTTGTGACTACAGTTGAAGCGGAATAATTAATGTATTGGTGCTTTTGGACTCAAGGATTATATTCTGGTTATAAGAATAATGTGATATATATATATGGATTGTACTGCAGTACTTGTTGATTTCAGTAAGGTTTTAATATGATGAAGGTAATCATATTTTTAGTATGTGACAAAAGAGAAACTTTAATTTGTTTGGGGAATCTGATGTTACAATTGATTTTGGAATTTAGAGACCTTTTAGAGAATGTCTGGACAGAGGTATTTTGGATAACTATAAAGGTTGGAATGGATTAAGTTGAACTTTGGATAGTATTGTTTAAAGTGAAAACATTTATGAAGATTATTTTTGGAATGGTATAGTACTATATTTTTAGGAATATGACAACCTGCAGGGTGGGGCATAACCCGTCACGTTGGACAAAGCTGCAGGAATCGAACCCACAATCATGGTGCGACAGGCCTTTATTTCCTACCACTAGCCTACAGGAAGTCTCTGGTTATTACAAAATAATATTACTAATCTAAATGGTATGTGTTAACATTTGGAACCTTATACAATTAGGATAAGTATAATATTTTTGAGTTCTATTATCTTTTTGAGTGAAAGATGAGTTGAAGGTTGAAACTCTAATTGTCAAGCATAAATATATATATACCTATCTCTTATTCAATGAATAAATTAATTCTTAATCTTTAATAAAGGGATATTAAAACAAAAAATATATGTTTTCCTAATACCTTATGTCTTGTTGAACTGATCATATTTTAAATCAACATAGATTGAAGGTTTTGAGGCCCTCAATTTGACAG
Source organism: Viscum album (assembly GCA_963277665.1). Classification (NCBI taxonomy): domain Eukaryota; kingdom Viridiplantae; phylum Streptophyta; class Magnoliopsida; order Santalales; family Viscaceae; genus Viscum; species Viscum album. Next base: position 670,497,743 of record OY728162.1, read on the forward strand.
TTGATTGTGATTGATGACCTCAATCACTCCCTACAAATATTTATGTTTTTCCTCCAATTATATGTCTCTAATTTCCAGCAATGTTCTCCTAATCGAGATCATAATTGGGTGGTGACTTTTTCATTTCCCTTTCCCTCTTATTAAGGCTAAATTTTATTAATCTTATTTCCGATGTGGGTTTTCCTCAAAGGTATTTTCTCTTTTCAACCTTTTATTTTCAAAGAAAAATTTCAAATTGCGAGGACGCAATTTATTGAAAGAGGGTAGAATGTAACACCCCGAGCTTCCACGATACGCTTCTCATTCAATAATGCAATAGCTTGCATTGTAGGCAAGTTCGAGATCTAACACACCGCAACTAATCAAAGTAGCTGTTATGAATAGTAATAACCACTTTTTAAAATTATAGAAATTTTATATTTCAAAATGGACTTCATTTTTGGATTCTTAATATCGAAATTAGCCTATGTTGAATTTTTGGTATTTTTCTGAGAACTTCTAATTTTTTATGAATAGTGAAAAATACTCAAAACAACTTTTTAATCAAAATAATTTACTGTGATAAATTATACTATTTAGTGGTTTTAAGGTATAATTAGAATATATTTTTACAATTTCATCCAATGGTGGTCATTAGAATTAATTTAACATTGAAATTGGACATAAACAATTGCCAATCTTTTGATATAAATTGTTTCTTAAAAACACGCTATTTGTCGTAACAGCGGGAATTAATTATAAAATTAATTAATGCAACATATATGTTTGTAATTTTGTAAAATAGACATAATTTTTGAATTTGGAATATCAATTATAGCTTAGGGTGAATGTTTGGCCTTGTTCTAAAAAACTTCAATTTTTTATGAATAGTGAAACCACTAAGTGGTAGTTAAATAACTGATTTTTCGTTTAAATGAAATATTACCACTTCTGTGATTTTATTTTCAAAAATCCGACATACATGGTTGTCATTAAGAAGTAAAATGTGGTTCAATGAGATTAATTTTTTTTTGGTGAATAGTAACTTTTAAGTTCTTAATCGCGATTAGTGGTAATTAGTGTAGTTTAAGGTAAAAGTAATGTTTTAATAATATGAGATGAGCATGACACTTGTCATACTCCTATTGGATGAGTCATGTCCGACCAAGACAACCAATTGGTCAACTTGGGGACCCCATGGAGCCACTTTAGTTGGAAAATGACATTAATATATATTTATTTAATGGTAAAATTAAATTGACACAAACATGAGTTATTTTACTAAAACAGTTTTTAAGTGGGGTTACACAGGTCCACATTTTGACTATAAATATTCATTAGAAATCTAAAAAGATTTCCTATATCATAGTATTTTTTTTTTAATTTTTAGACATTAAAAAAATAAAATATTTATGACATCATTATGATGCAGCGATGACCTCATTATTTAACGATTTAAATAAAATGAGAAGATAATGCAATATCCAAGGCTTACATTTGTCCAAAGCCTATTGGATGAGGAGACTTCAAAACCTTATCACCTTAGCCTCGAATTATATAAGTGTGGGACCTTTAGAATCCGAAAAGCTTTGTGAAATAATGTACCATTTCAATCTTTCCAAAAGTGCCCCTCCTCTCCACTTATAAAAGGCCCCCACCTCTCCCACCTCATTTACACTTTCAAACCATTTGGATCGGCCAACCTCTGCCCAAATACTCTCCCAAATTCCCACGCTTACTCCTAGAAGCCTTACTTTGGGCAGAACTCTTCCCAAGGAAGCCTTTGGCTCAAATCAAAAAGAGTTACCCAATTTTGAGGTAATGTCTTCTCTAATGTTGTTTTGTATTATTTTTCTTCTCCAACCCCCTAAACTCTTTTTATTCATTTCTTTTGTAACAACACCAGTATCCTCAATATACTAGGATGTTTTTATAATAAGGATTCGAGCTACACTTACACACACCTACATCTAATGGTTAAAGAACATACGGTTTCTGTGGATGGCGAATTTCTGCCTCACGAAACGATGATTGTTCAACACTCATATAACACCTTCAAAGGTGGCCATTAAGATGTCACTATTTTTATATATGATATATAATATGTTTATGTTTTACTTATGCTTCTGTATTTCTCATTTATGGCATACTTTAAGATTTCCATTATGGGTAAAACGCGATAATTTCATTTTAGGAAGTGCGGACTACCGCCCCCTCAAAGTGATTTGAATCGTTAATGCCATATTTGGGATGTATAAAGGATGGAGTAAACAGTATTATACACTATATTATACTGGAATTATATTATACATTTATATCATTATGATTTAGTTCCATTAAATATGAAATTGAAATGAAAGTAGCGTTCATGCGTACATACGGCTTACCGTCTCCATGAACGGTGCATTTCATTTCTTACCTCTAAATGTTACGTGACATTATGAATGAATGTATATAATGTATATATGATATATATGATATCTACATCATGAATATAATTCTGGATATAATGGATATTTCACCACACGAACAACTTGTAATTATAAGAAGTTTATTTTTGACTGAAGTACCAAAGATCGACCAAACCACCGTTATTAACTTAAATAATTACATAATGTTCATATCATTGTAATAAGTGATATAAAAAGGATAATGAAATTGAAAATGGTTCTTAATAATGTATATATTAACTCTAGTTTATTATTCAGGAGGTTAAAGAATGGTTGAGTCAAGTCAGACACGAGGTAAGGGAACTTCTTAACCCAACTTCCATTCTTTGGGTTAATCTCCTACTTTAAAATTATTTCATGATATAATTATGTAATATCTTGTATTTGTACTTTATTAATGTGTACTTATAGTGGATACACATAATTGATCTATTGTATTTTTTTTTAAAAAATAATCTTTGTAAGGAAACTTCTTAACCCAATTTCCATTCTTTGGGTTAATCTCCTACTTTCAAATTATGTCGTGATATTATTTTGTCTTATTTTGTATTTTTACTTTCTTTATGTGTACCTACAGTGAATACACATAATAGATCTACTTTATTTTAAAAATGATCTTTTTAAGGACTTCGTCTCAATCTCCTTTCATCGAGGCATATTTGGTTTTATACACAACTTTCTTTTATACGGTGTATAAACCCCTTTGACTTTTACGTTTATTTGAAAGGAATCTTTTTTTATACGAAGCGTTTTACTAAACGACAAAAAGGGAATGTTTTTCTTTCCGTACATATGCGGCGACAACGACTTCTCCGCCGCCGTGACCATTATTTGAGTTTCGGCTTCCTCTACAAGCCATCACTTTTTTAATGAAAAATAAATACAATTTTTTGACTTTCGTTAATTTTGGTATTGAAAATGGTTTTGAAAGCATTTTTATTATATCAATGTGTTGTATTGTTATCTTGTGATTGAAATTTGGAAATGTTATGTTTCCTTTATGCATGTTTTATGTGATACGATTATGTTAAGGTTTATGATATGTTTAAACCTATTCATATGAGGAATGCATTGGACATAATAAGTGACGGGTGGAGCGCGCTATAGCTCCTCGATGCATCGGCAGGTCTCATGAGACAAACTAGTGTCTTGGCACGAGGCCTTGAAAAAATCTTATTTGTGGTCTTGGCACGAGGCTTTGGCTACGTGGTTATGATAGTCTGGAATTATGAATTCCATCATTATGAAAGTGGTTATTGATATTGCATGTGATTATTCGACCAGTAGAATATCCATGCGAAGAAGTAAATGGAATTATCTCATTTTAGTTTTGCCATATTATGTTGAAGTTCATGTTTAAAAGGCTTTTGTTTTAGTTATACATTGCCTTAAATGTTAATGTTTATTTATGAAAGCTTCCGCATTATTGTTATCCTTACTGAGCATCTGAGCTCACCCCTTTCAATGTTTTAATATTTTCCAGGATGTGAAGAAGTATTTTATGAATGACCTGCAGGGATAGTCAGAAGAGGATATGAGTGTGGACTATGGAGACTTTTTTAATGTAGTTTTTCACTTTATGATGTAATGTAACGTTCACGAATGTATCTAGTGTTTCCAAGGCTACTAAACTAATCGGTCTTTTGAGACTTGATCTTTTGTGATCATGCCAATGTTACGAAGTAATGCACCGACTCTGGGTAGCTGGGGTCGGGGCATTACAACTAGGACCACAATCCATCCCTTGAGATGGATGACATGATTCAATCCTACATAAAATCCATCATATGAATCTCTTAAGGATATCTAGTCATGTAAGACCTCATATTAAATGTATCCAAAATTGGAATCCCTTAGACACTGAAGGAGCAAAGGATTCAACACCATCTGCTATAGATAGGATTCACCATCCTACTCAACCATGGTCAACATCATGGAACCTAACTTCTATAAAACCACCTCAAAAAAATTATCCTTTGAATTACTACTAAGGTAATCTAATACCACATTTTCCTTCCTCATAGTATAAAATTTTTAAATGTAAAATTCTTATAAAAACTCCAAAAAAACAGATGTCATAGTTTATGGTGTATATATATAAAGACATCATTGAGGATCTGATGGTCCGAGTAATAAAAAATGTTCTCTCCAAGAAGATACACCACATTTCATAGTGAATACCATCACTTCTATTTCATAGTTTTGAGTCATGTAGTACTTCTTGTGGGTTCTCAGCTACTTTTACCCACATGAGATAATTGTAAGTCTCTACATCAACACATAACTGATACTAGATCCTAAAAAATTTCAATACACTATGTGCTACACACCCTCCTCTGATAATCTCTAAAAAAGTAGAACTCGTCATCATTATAATAAACTCCTTGGTGTCTCTATAACACTTCTTAGTCTAGGTTAACGGATTCCCTTTCCAAATCAGAGGGGTCAGAGGGACTATAATCCTAGAGAAGTCTACCATAAAACTCTAGTAGTATCGTACCAAAATAATAAAAATCTTCACATATAACACAATCTTAGGCGAGTCACATTAAAGAAATGCTTCTATCTTCACTAGTTCTATAGCCAATCCACCATCAGAAATGAAATTTCCTAGAAATTGAACCCTATGGATCTATAACTAGCACTTACCGAGCTTACCATAAAGCTGGTTCCCTAGAAGAAAATTTAAGACCATACTCAAGTACTATGCATGATTTGCTTCTAATTCATAGTATTTAAGTATGATATCAGTTAATAAAACCACAAATAATTTTATGTATGGATGGATGATCTAGTATATCAATCCCATTAACAATGTTTGGACTTTTTTTTCACAAAAAGACATCATCAAAAACTCATAGTTTCTTAAGAAATCTCAAAATTCTAGCTTTAGAATACAAGCATCACAAACTCTCAAATGGTGGTAGAAAAACCTGAGATCTATCATTGAGAACAAATTCACACCTCAAAACTATCAAAGAGGTTTTCAATACATAGAAATGGTTAATTTTTCTTCATCACAGCCTGGTTTAAGTGATGGTAATCCACACCATGTCATAATGTCCCATCTTCATTTATCATGAAAAATAGTGGAGTAGCATAGGGGTCGCACTAGCACTGAAAAACCATTCCCTAAAAGGAGGTCCAACTTCATCTGAATATCCCAAATATTATTAGAGACCATTATAAATACTGTATAAGATATCAAGGGGGTCTCAAGATGCATGTATAGGAAAAACTTCATCTCTGACCTGATAGGTAGTCCCATTACGTCCTCCATGAAGACGTCCATAAAATACTACATGTCTAAATAAATCAAGATTCTTGATGATCATGATGATCCAATGGAATAACATTCCAATGTATAGTTAATAGGATGCAACCTTCTACTCATACAACCAACTCATCCCACCATGAAATATCTCTTCCCCAAAAAGGAGAATCACATCCCATCAGTGAAAAGGCATCTAACTTGTCTGTGGTGACAATCAATATGGTCTTGGAACATGGAAAACCAATCCATACCCATGATCGAATTATAGGGTTCCATCATGAGGGAAAAAACATCCCACTAGAACCACAATCCAAAAAACACATTTAAACATTGTTGGTACATAAAACATATATAAGAATAATTCAATCTCGGAACATCATGACAAATCTTTTGGGATAAGGCCTTCACTAGGAGCATCAACTATCACACCATGAGTAAAGTGATTATGTAATGAGGTGAACTTATATATACTATTACTAAATAAAGAGTATAATAATAACATATCATACCTTTAATAAGTTTGGGTGCTTCCAGTTCATATTTCTCTATAGCCAATATCTATCTGTAGCCCCAACTGCCAGGTCCTTCAGCCTGATGTGGGCCGCCTCCTAGTGGTTGTGTATAAAGGATATCAAAATTATATCTACCACCCCCGGATACTCGAAGATATCCACCTTATCCTATGATATCTCTTCTTCCATAGGTGGCACCATTCACTCACCTGGTAGAAGCGTCAACATGACGCTACTTCTACTGTGGAGGTCCATCCACTATCTTCCTTCCATCCTCATCCCAACTAGTCCAAAATTTTTGTTACATGTTAACTCCCCCATAACAATCATAACACCCCCATATTCAGGCTACCCATGGCCGGTGTAATATCCCTAAAAACACTACCATATTGATCATAGAAATATCTCTTACACTGAGATCTAGTCGACTGGTGCCTGCTAGCTGCTACTAACAAATCTGTTCTGTAATGCCCTGACCAATTATATCAATCTTGCATCCCACTGATAGGAACCTCTCCATCACCAGCGCCTACTCCAACACTGTTAAATAACTGGTAATTCACTATAGTACATATGTTTTATGAATATCTTTGTGAATACCCTGCTCAAAAATCCATTCCAAGAAGTATCCATCCTGAATCATGTCAAGGGAGTACTGTGTTTGTTCTGTGAACATTGTAGCACACTCATCCCCTATTATCCAACCCTGATACATCTCTAGAATCTTTTGAATCAGAACTGAATTCCATCATGGAGGGTATTACTCCTCATGAAACTACTTTGGCATTTAAATACATTACATTGTTGACTCATTATGTATCTGCATAAAAAAGACATCACGATCACTAAATTGATCCATAAAAATTATATCTTCTAACAAAACCACCTGATCAATCGTGGTTTTGATTGGCCTGAAAATATGTATCAATTAATCTAGCCAATACTCTACTTCCTAGGGATCTATATCCCTAATGAACTACAATATCCTCTAACACATTAACTGACGATGTTTGATAAACCAATGTGCATTATCATCATACTCTACTAGAATGACATACTACTCGTCAAGTAGGGTGTTACTACATATCCACCAAGATGAAGAATCTTCTTTGATGGAATATGAACCAAGGTATCATGACTAATTGGATCTTTGTCACAATGTATAGTTGGTAACCTATATGGTGGTGTTTTATAGGAATCTAGAATATTTAGATGAAATTTTACCACAGTCGAACGATCATAAATATGTGAGGAGTTGACTCAAGAAGGTCATTCAAAATATTCAATCACATATGATGCATAAACCATTGATCCGAGAAAACAATATCATAGTATAATTAGTTATCAAGAAGGTATTTGAGGTACTAGTGAATAGATACATCATCTTCCACACCAACACTGGATTCCCAACCACGGAAGCCGCACTGAAAACACTTTATACATTTTTTACGTAAATCCCTATCATTGCCTTCAAAGGGGACTAATACAAACATAATACCATGTAATTAACTATGATGATACCATTCTATCATGATCAGAACCAACAAAAATCATGAAACAACTACCCCATGCTTGCCTCCTTAGGTTAGGGGTGGAAATAACAACAGAAAGGAATAAGTAATATCACAGGCCTTTTATTAATTCACTTGAACAAAAAACAGAAAATTTCCATGATGATGTGTAGATTATTAATAATTAACGTAGAAACATATTGATAATTAACCATTGATGTGAAACATATATGGATTACAAGAGTATAAAATTATAAAAATAATGTAAAAGTGAAAAATACACATCTAACCAAAAATATGTTCCAACCTAACAAAAATGGAAAAGTAAAATACACAAAGATATGTCCTTTAGATATCCATGATTTGACCCCCCCCCCCCCCCAACAGGATAATGCCACATTGTATCCCTATGATCCTATGTAGTCACCACATACATTTAAATAGTGTATATAAGATATGACACATGTTGGAAAATCCCATGTAGTGATTAATATATACATACCTAGTAGGACACCACAAAAGTCTAAGGAGAAGAATTAAGAGAAATAATTGAAAATATAAATCACTAACCAAAGAAATAGCGTATTAACATACAATGACACATATATATAAATATATTCATAAAAAAGAAATCCAAAACAAGGTAGAAAGGGGATCCCTATCTGTTGTCCAAATCAGGGATAGAGTGCCATTAATTTCAAGAGGTCCATCAACTATTCGCAGCATACTATGCTTCTATCTGAAGGAACATGCAAGTCAAGAAAAACCACTCCCATATGACACACAGTCAAGGAGATAAATATATAGGTACATCAACCATGAAAATGTATAATAAAATATTTAAAATCATTAGATAGATTACCCATGCCCAGACTCTTCAGGATGGGGCCACTTAGTAGATAGTTAAAAGGCTCATACCCTATCCTGGTAGGAGGGTCCCACTTTTATGGTCAAGGGCCCATGGGCTGAATATACATGAGGGTTCCAGTCAAAAAATTTTGGAGGAACCACACCCCATACAAGAATAATAATTCCAATATTGTAATTAGAATAGGAAATGCACCATTACCAGTATGAGGGTGATACTCTAGTGGTCACTAGAGGACTCATGCTCTGTCTTGAATGTGGGATACAATTTATTTGTCAAGGACCCACACCCTAAATAACAGGATAGTGCCACTGAGATTATAGATAGATGACCAATACCCTACCCAATAGGAGGGTTCCTCTCTAGTAGTAAATATAGGACCCATTACCAGCCCATTAAGAGGGTTCCACTCTAATATCTCTAGTGATCCTTCCAGATTATTATCATCTTCAAGGGATGGTTGAAGAAGTTTCAAGGAAGTAAATTCTATCCTTGAATCCCAAAATCCACCATGAAAGATAAAATTATGGCCTACATGATTAAATAACATAGGATAGTCTAAATACCAGATAAAATTTGAGTCTCGTTGAAGGATATATGAGAGGAATAAATGTCCACAAAAATATAGTAGGGGTATATGGAATGTAAGGGGAACCATAAGGCCTATGGTTCCACTCTGATTCTTATTCATGGCCCATCTGGTACATGGATCAATGCCCATGAAAACTTCACAACATGTAGGTAGACTAGATAACATTCCTTAACCACCAGAGGTCCTTTCCATGCCCTAGGTCGTGTCCCTATAAACATTAACATTTATGTGTACTCTAGTACATGACTAGTCCCCCCACATGGGATTTTTTCAATGTACCTGGATATGTCTCTGTACTCCATACATGGAATTTCCTTTTGCATAATGTACCACCCTTATGATCCAACACATTGAATTTCTACCAAATGACGGTCACCCATCGGGTGAACTTGTCACACGGTGTGTGATGCTTAACAATTTTCAAAACCCTAGTGATACAACAATAGGTGTATTACACGAAATATGTTCATAGAAGTACCCAATGTTTAGTTTGGTTTTCCACTAAAATTATATATATACTTTGGCATTCTAGATCCACTCCTTATACATCAAATATCACTACCAGACAGTAATAAATAGATGGGGATACATTCATTATTCATTTTCGGCCATCTGTTGTCTATTAAATGGATTTATAGCACTTCCCGCATGAATCCATACACACCACCATAGACTATGGAACCTTCCTTCACCTAAATTGTAGCAGGATCAAGGTTGAAATTACCAACTTTCTCCAATCTATGTGAATTTGTCCCTGATTCGTTAAACTATTCATCTCATTAAAATCATCCCCAAATTTGGCGGTCTGATCATGCTCAGTCCCACACAAAAATGTGGAATCATGCCCCCATGGTCCAATGATTACAAACAAAAAACAATAGAAAGAAATAACATATGAAATAGATTTCATCTAATCATTTTTCAATGTTTATTTTCTAAACAATGTAAATTTGGATCCCTGGGGTGACAAAATTGAATAATCAATTTCAAATCGATTCACATGCTCAAGAAAAGGAACAATTTGAATGCAGATCAAACAAATAGTATGATCATGATTATTCCTTTAACTATTTTGGTATTGATACATAATTAATGAGTCATACCAAAATTTTCGATCATTCATCATTGAATAACACATTCTCCAATGATGGAGGTAGATCTATTGCGTTCACAACGCCACGATCAACCTAGATCAGAAGGCTTGTTGTTGTCTGATCATGATCATCCAATAAAATGTGGTAGAAAACACTTATAAATGATTCTATGTTTAGGAAAATAACCACATATAAATTACATAATAATTATTATATAGAGGAAATTATGTCCTAGAGGGTATAATGAATTAATTAAATTAATTATTTAATTATCCCAATAAACATACATCTAACAATATTTTTATCTGAACTCTCTTGGTTTGCCAACATTATTCCAAACCTATGTTTAAGAAAATATGAAATATTCAACCATGGAATCATATGTTCATCCCAATTTATTTTAAATATATAATTATATATCTATGAAAACTCATGTGTGGGTGATATAAAATATGTTTAATAATTTTTAAAATTTATTTTTGGTAACACCGATTCTTGGAATCACATACAGTATTATTGCCTTCCACAAAACATATTTATTAATATATTCGAAATTCATAAAAAGAAAAAGATATTGTCTCTACAGGCTTCCTATTTTAATTAATTTTTTTTAAAAAAATTGTAGAATCTCTTTTATGTTTTCAATTTCATTTCCGTAATTATCCATAAATGTATTTACCCTTATATTTTATATAATTGACTATTTATACTCTAACATATTTGTAAAAATTGGGTGAAATAACTCACAAAAAAATACAATTCATGATACCTTCTTCTATTGTATTGTTCAATAATTCTCTTATAAGGATACCTTTAATCAATATCAATATCCTTGAAGGTTCACTTTGTTATACTGGGGATATTTTCTTTTGATGCCATCAAAGATATTCCCATTGATTGAAAATGATAAAGTTATTCATGTATTGACTTACCCACATACTCATTGATATATACAGAGTGACCATAACATTTTACATAATTCAAATAAGAAATTTTTTACCAAAAAATGTTATTATTTGGATATGGGGAAAATATTAGTATTCTATATGTTTTTATTATAAAATGGTATGTTATTATAATGTTTTATATGTATTGTTTTATTATCCACACTCTTTATTCATATGGTGTATTATTAGGTTTTTACTTTTTTGATTATGGAAAAATAATTTGAAATATTAGTGATTATTGATTGCCAACACAGTTTGATAATTTATTTATATTATATAATATTCATTATAATGATAACAATTTTTTTAAATAAGTGGTTCCAAATGGAATGGTATGAAATGTCTTAATGACACTTGTAGAGACCTCATCAAACAAAATCAATTGTCGGTTGGGGATTGAAATTATATATCATCTTAATTCATCAACATATCTCATGAGATAAAATAGTTCATTGTATTTGGTGTATGCCTTCACAATTTAGAAAGCCATCATAACTATTATCTCATTATCAATCATTGTTTCTTGGATCAAGGCCTTGATAAAAAAAAATTCAGGCCTAGAATCATCTATTCCAATAATATGAAGTAAGTATTTTTCATATCCATGTTTTCATGTATTTTCATAGATATAGAATTATCCTAGTTTCAAATTGATTATGGAATATTGTTGTTTACATATTCATATATATTTTATTTCTTGTTTATAAAAGGATTTTTTAGTTTCATTTTTCCCTTACTGGGAATATGAGTTCACCACATTCTTAGGTTTCCTTTCTTCATGTTATCAATAATGTTATAACATGTAACAAGTTTATAAGAATAGAACCAATTTAATTATATGCGGAGGATGATGAAATATTGTCATGAATTATGTAGTTTCTTATATGTAATGTAGAAAATATCCATTAGTAAGGAAATACATTGGATTTATTCATTTATAATGTGTATAATTATCTAAATATCTAAACCTGAAAAAACATTTGGTAGGAAATTCAACTGCATTATTTGTATTTTTAAATTATAGATTATTTTATTTAGGATTTTATAGTTTGATTCAAATAATGTATGTAATGTATGTTTCTATGTGAATTGTATATGAGAGTGCACATCTAGGTCATTATATATGGTAAAAAATTATTTATTAGATAACATTAGAGATTAGAATGTTTATTAAGGATTTTTTAAGGATTCATACATTACGGTTCATTAGAAATTCAAGGGTATAGATAGCCCTTTGGGGGAAATATATGATTTAATGTTAAGGGAAAAAATGAAAAATATATTTTCTGATTTAGATGGGATAACATTAGAAAAAACCGATAGAATATTTCTATGTATAATATGGATTCATAAATATTATATAATGTCTTGAGTATATATTTTTCCACTTAATACATCATTGTCTAGATGATGTCATGTCATGGTAGTTGTGCTATAGATGCACCTTGGTGTAACAAATCTTAAAAAGGTTTTCTATATCATTGAATAAATCATCACAATAATGCATGACTAGTGGGATAAATACTACACACATATTGAGACACTCCTAAGGGATGTGAATTGGTTAATCACATTCTCTTTATGAACAATTAAAAATTACACGATGAGGTTGTTAAATAATTTGGTTTGATAACCATTTATAAAAAGTGTCATGGATAATAAATAATTTTAAAAAATAGAGCCATATATTGATAGAACTGTTTTGATTGATGATTTCATTTTCATATTATTCATATTAACATAACATCATTGATTATATTATATGGTTGAAACATGATTATAGAATTAATGGTGAGAATGGTATGTACCAGGATACTACCATGTCTTATAACTGAATAAAGGATCAATATAAAATGCTTTATTATCTTATTATATGTCTGTTATGATGAATAAGTAGATTCACATAGTAAAATCATTTATATATTCATTTTTATGTGGTATTTTTAAATAAAATTATTTTTTATTCTAAAATATAAGAGGATTATGTGTAAATAAAATGATTATAATTTTGTATTTTTACTATAAATGTGTGCTAAAATTTGTTAAATAGTATAACTAACTTTGAATAATTAATTTATGAAAAGGCTATGTTTATGTTTATAATTATTATATAATTCCTGACATAGGTATGGATATTAATATGGATTAATATATATATATATATATCTAATGCTAATAAAGGGTGGATTTATTTTTAGAAAAGTGATTTATGTAGTGTTGATATCCTATGAATTTATTATTTTCTTCAACAATAATGAATCTGTGTTTTTTTTTTCTACCAATTTTTTTGGAATATGCTCTATGTTATATTGTCAGTGACATGATGAATCATTAGTTAATATATTGTTTTTTATAGAGAAAATTTTGGGGGAATATATCACCTCATTGACTTTTAATGTATTGTAGATTCAAAACAGTTTTGTTAAATTTATGCTATTGAGATTATATGATTAGTTTATATACAAAATTTATTTATAATTTTATAATTGATCAATATATTATGAAGAAGGACATGTTACATTTTGATGGAATAGATTTATATATTTTTATGTTTAGTTTTTTTTTGAAATTTACTAGTAATTTGGGATATTTATTTAGAGTATTAGGTTATATCTTGTGAGAGAACCCATGTAAATGTATCATTTTTTGAACAAAGGGTGATGCAGGCTAAAAAAATTTATATAGGTCGAACTAAAGTAATCAAAAGTTATCATAGTATTAAGGGTAAAAGTTTATTAGGATGAATCCATTTTGTGATCTTGATTATAATTATTCCCCCATATTTTTATTGTTTCACCACGCATGTCAACCCTTTTTGTTTTAGTATTGCATACAAAAAAGAAGCAATTAGGGGTTTGGGGTAAAATGAAAATATTTCTTCAAAAAATAACCCAAAAGGAATGGGATCCACGATTATTCTAAATGATATATTATGAAATACAATTGAAAAATTAATTATAGTAAAATTACTAAAAACCCAATTAAGATAAAGATTGAGTCACAAACGAGATAATGTGATGATAATTATGAGACTCAAATGTGTCTGTGAAATAGAGAAGAAACAATATTATTAATTATAATAATGTTGGGTATTATATGACCCAGTATCATAAATCCATGGGAAAATAAGGGAGAGAGTAACTAACAATAATTTGATTATTGAATGCCTTATTTAAATACTACAAATGAACTAGATAATGATTTTTCACTAATTATTTTGTAGATTCATATTTAAATTAAATTTTCACCAACTACTAGATACTGATTTGTAAATACAAACTACTCATGGTGTGATTGTTATATTAATAATGTTTAGGTTTTTGGGATTTTATTTCATAGTGATCAATATCTTAGTATAATTACATGTGAAATTGTGAATTGGTAATATTTCTTTATAAAAAACAAATTTTGATATATTTCATATCAATAAACCTCAGTGCACATCCCAAATTAAATGAACTACCCATGTGTGCATTGTAACTAAACAACAAATACTCAAAAATATTATGTCATTCCTAGGGTAAACCTCACATCCCTGACCCAATGGTGCTTTCTTATTATCCATATGATACAAAAGTTTATTAATTAATTAAATTTAAATTATAAATTATAATAAAAAATAAATAAATTACCAAAATATTACATGTATCTAAAAATCCGACACTCACAATTATGATGTCACGCCTAGGGTAAAACTCACATTTTAGGAACAATGATGTTTGACCTTTTCTCATATGAGACATAGTTCGAGGTATATTATATTAATTTCAAAAAATAGATTCTATCATATATAATATATTAAATACTTTTATTCTATATGTGATGAGCCTCTACAGTCCACGTAATCTACCTCTACCCAAATACGTTACTACGATTATATTCCATAAAATATTTCAATGTGTTAATATATAATAATAATTTGAAAATAGTCAAAGGGATCAGAATTACTAATTCTTATTTATATTTTTTAGATAATTGTGGAATGAGGATGTAGAATATAGAATCTATTATGTAATCATGATTGGATAAATCATCACAAAAATCCAAATGGATCTTGTATAAATTATGTCTACATTGAAATTTTTAACACAATTATATAATTTGATTACTTTATTTTCTTTTTAATGAATAATTAAGTGTCTCTATTAGAAATTTGATCTTAGGACATTGGAAATGTTATAAAATGTTGGACATTATCTATTTCATTTTGGTTTTTGAAAAATTAATAATTTTTGGTATCGACATGGTTAAAAAAAATTAAAAGAAAATAAAATTTCTGGATTCCATATCGATATTTTTAGAATTTACTACATGATTATGTTGGTTCATCTTCTACTGAAAAAAAAATCAAAATGATATTAGCAATCCAGAATCAGATCATTCTCAGTTTTAAATTTTTTTGAAATCTGGTGAGGAGGACATATATTTAGGATTCTAGATGAGAAGGATTGAAGGTGTTACAAAATATATGTCTATAAAAATATTCTTTTGAATGTTAAATAGTTTTTTTGATAAATTTAATATTTATTTAAATATATTTTTTGAACGTAAATACATTACCTACATGTTTCAGTGAAAGTAAGAGGTTGGTTCATAATTTGAGTCTTAGTTATTTGAAAATCTATGCATATTCAGTTGACTACATATTATATTATGGTGATTATAAGTCCTTGGATTATTTCCCCTCATGAGGAAAATTTTGATATAATGAGTCACAGTAAGGAAATTACAGTGTTCCTATGAAAAATATGTGGTATTTTCCAATTACATCGCATTTTCATATTTTATTTATGTCTCACAACAAAACTGGATATATAACATGACATATATCAAATATTTTTATTAGTAAAATAATAAATCATTCGTGTAATGGTAATTCAAAGAATCACATTGATCAGAAGAATACTAATTTGTCTTTAGAACCTTTAACATACGTTCGAGCCTTTCCAAATATAGTTTTTCCATTTGGTGCTTATCGAATTTAGTATTTTTATTACTCTATTTTCTTTACTCCTTACAAATTACCTCCTTTGGTGTTCGTGAAAGGACCATATAAAAATTTGATGTTATTAAGTCTAGGATATCAAAATAAAAACAATTACGTATATTTGAATCCATTAATTGATGACTTAATTTCATCATTGAACAATGGTTGAATACGTTTGATATAGTTATAGATCGAAATTTTATAATGATTTTTTCATTATAATAGAAGATTTATTATTTTCTGGAATATGAAATGTTAACTTCCCAGAGCACACATGGTCTAATACCATGTCTGTACTTCATGAATTTTAACAAAGTCATTATGATTGGTAATTGAATAATGGTTATTTATTTTTACTATCATTGGATATTTCATCCAGAGGATCCCCCTTTTTGAAGGAATATAAATAATTTTACAGATGTTTGAATGGAAACTGATGAACGTACAATAGTGATCATAGGTAACATGTATAATATATTTCCTCTTCAATACCTCCTATTTCATTTGGTGAAACCATGAATAAAAAAACGAAAATGGTTTATAGATAGATCATAAGTGGATAAAGTGGAATATTTTTTGGGATCTTCCATATGGGTTTGGTTTTTTATTTTTGTTACATGTTATATTTAATTCATATTGAGAATATTTTTTTGATAACATATTGTATACAATGTTGGATACACCTAGGAAGAACAATGATAATGTAATGGCACAGTTAGATCATTCAATATTTTCAGACATCCTGTACGTCAATTTTTTTAATATAGAATATCCCAAAAATTAATGAATTCAAAATTTTCTTACTCACTAAAGTAACCCACTTATTATTTCTTCAATGGATTAAAGATTTCAGGTTACCAAAATATTATGGTAATAGTTTTTCTTGGTTTGCCAGAAATGGGAATACTACCTGGTTAAAAAGACATGACTCTCACATCATAATTGAAAGATTATTAATTGTTGGTCTTAGTGGGCTGTTGAATTATTTAATGTAGGGAATTTTTACTAAAATATCATATTTTTCTGAAATATTTATACAATACAATTGAATTATGAATAATTTATTATTCTATAAAAAATATGTTTTCTGAATTTTATGTCAATTGAATTAAATATTCCCTCTAGGATTTTTTGATTTAATGGAACATCTAAAATTGACGGTTCCAAATGATGCTAAATGTGGATGGCCAGTACAATTTAGGTGGATGTACCTATTAGATATATTTATGATTTAATTAAATAATATAGTATTTGGCAAATAATAATTTGAAGGGTTAATTATAGAATCTTACTTACACGAGGACATTTCGAATTTCAACTCTTATTAATTTTATTCGGGATATCCTTAAATAAATAATTGCAATGGTCATAATGAGATAAATGTGGATGTTGTCACATGCCCTAAATTTTCATTATTTTAATCAACATAAGATTGGTTTTGGGTGTTATCATTAATGGTGGATTACAAATTAAGAACATTAAAGAAATCATTCATATGTTCTGATGAATTTTGATAAAATAACATAATTTTTTTAGTATATACTACATTCTTATTACTTTCTGAAATATTTATAACAGATAAATTTATCTATATTAATTTTTTTGTAGACTATATGATGACCATATCAGAATTCATTTTATAAAATCATATCTAATACTCTTGAAGGACATCGTCAAAAATGTTTTTCATATTGGTTTCAAATATTGGTAAGACATGTTGATATCTATTGAATAACCAATAAATTTTTCAATGATAACTATTATTAATAATTTTTATTCTATAATGGAAACACCATATGAAATTAACCTTTTAATAAATTATGTGTGCTAAAAACCCTCCAAACATTTTGTGAAATCATATAATGGTTATGTGTTCAGTTTATTTTCATTCCAAACACACATATATGGTGACTCAAATAAATCATTGAATAGTGGTGTTTATTTGAAAGGATACCATCATTAGGAAAGTGATGTTGAATTTTCTGGTACGCGGGATTAAATAATTTTTTTCTATTATATAGGACCAAATTATGTAACAATGTTTAAATTTAATTGGTTTGATACTGATCAGAGATTTTGATTTCATCCATGAAATAGAGTTGTTGACATTAAATAGAAGATTATTATTACTTCAAATGAACTATTTATGTTGGAAAATAAAAAAATTAATGTTTATTATAAAAATTACTTTGTTGTTTCATGAGATATGATAGATTTCTGGAGTGTGATAAAAATGAAATCACATGAAAATCAATTTATTTATAATAAAAATTGTTTTTTAGAAGTAAATCGTATTGATATTTTTCATAAAAAATCCAAAAATAATCTCTTACATGTAGATATATAAATATCTATGATGAAACCCCTTACAGAAGGGACTATTATTTAGATAATGTTGATGATGTAAAAAAGGGATGATGAAATTGAAAGTAATAAAGAATTTGATGATGCTGGAGATGAGGATGAAGACATTGAACTCGATGAAAATGAAGAAGAAGATGAAAATTGATGTATTATATTTAGGTCAATAGATATTGTAAATTATTACATTCTAAAATCTT
Source organism: Viscum album (assembly GCA_963277665.1). NCBI lineage: Eukaryota > Viridiplantae > Streptophyta > Magnoliopsida > Santalales > Viscaceae > Viscum > Viscum album. The sequence goes on from OY728162.1 coordinate 670,516,518, forward strand.
TTAGTTTTTATATGTATATTTGTATAAATAATTGGTTATAAGTACAATTATTATATTTGATCCATTATTAGTATTCTATATTTGATATTTGTATTAAAAATTTATTAATGAAAATAATATTTGTTTCTGACATTTTGAGATGATCATGCATATCTATTTAATTCTCTTGTTGATTTTATACTTCCTTCTGATAAGCATGATTCAGCTGATCCTTAGGCTGGTGCACTTATTATCAGGGGGTAGGGTCTGGCTCTATTGATGATTCTAGAACTTGTTTGTATGAGATGAAAAGATAATGATTTTGATCCTCATTTATATAGGTGTGATTATTTTTTACAATATTTATTTTATATTGACTTTTTGTATTGATTTTCGTAATAATTAATGGATTATTTGTTTTTATTTACATTGTATTTTGAATTTTTCTATTAGGAAGGATGGTACAATTCTATGAAATTAATTTTCCGAGCCAGGGGTGTTCTGGAAACTGGTTTCCATTGTTGTGTGTCACCAGATGTTTGAACACTATATTATAAATTAATAAAAAATATATACATTTTCCCCTATAGGTAGTTGTGGTGGCTAGTAGGTTGGGGTTATGGGGTTCATGTCATGAGATAGAGTCCCTGTGTCTTCAGGGTAGCGTGTGTATGTGTGAATAAAAAAACACCATTAAATAATATACTAGTTTTAAAATTTATATAATTACTAACATATATTTTTTAATTTTCTCGAGTAATGTGTTTTCTCAGATTCTTGATAGCTTTATAGGTCTTATCCAAGAGGCATGGGATATTTTTATAAGCGAGTTCTTTTTTTAGTTTCGACACTACCTCCAAAAGCAAGCAATGGATATATCTTGTGCTACTATTTTCAGCCAGTCTTGCATCTCACATTGACCCAACTATATCACAGCTCAGTTATGGGATTGATTGTACTCCTTCTATCTAGGATAGTCTTATAATAGGATGTCATCTTCTGGATTTCAACATTGGGGGAGGCAAGATATCACACATGAGCCCTAATTTGTACATTTTCCAATCATCGATGACCTATGATAAGTAATATTATTTATAAATGGATAAGTACATTAACTGTAAAAAAAAATTATATTATACAGGTCCCTACTGGACCATCTATTTTGGATTTAGAATTTTATAATAAGATGTATACTTAACACTCTATAGGAGACGTTATAGGTGACTGGAAGGGCCACAATGCAGCTAGTAATTTTTTTTTAAATTTTCTGGATTCTAATTTTATTATAATACTAATTTCCCATTATATTTTACGTTAACATATGATTCTGTGAATTATCAATCACAAGAGACTCAATTCAAGATCGAATAAGATTCCATTGGTGACTTGAGTTTCAATAAGGGTGCATGAATACAATAGACTTTGTAGGTTGGGGAAGAGGCTAGGAGATTCATACTGGTTTCTAATTGATATAAATAAGTTATTATGGTACATTTACAATAAAATCAGTGAGGGTGAAGGGAGTTCATGGAGAGTAATCATCAATGTCATCATCCACTGCAAAGTATGAGGAGATTTTGATAGCTGATGATGAGATGAAAAAAAGATGCAGAAAGAGTGGGAGGAGGAGAATGAGTTGTAGCATATGAGAGATGGGATGATGTTTGTTAGAACCAAAATTTTCATTTCACATATGCATCATTATTTCATTTTGTTTTTTAGGAAAAGGAATAAATGGGAAATTTTCAAAGTACACGCCATGTACATTTGAGTCCATGTCGTGCACCCAGTTGTAGCTTGTAACATTCTATTCATCATCTAACAGCCGATTACATGGTTGTGTAGGTGACCTGGAAAACTGCCTAATGTCAGGGAAAGTTGAGGCTAGTGCATGGAGTGTAAATTAAATAAATACACTACATACCTTTCATTTTAATTGTAATATCATAGTGGGGCCACATTCCATTAACGGATAATTCTTCTTCTAACCTTGATTTGTCTAGGAGAGATCGTGGGCAATGATCAAATTCCATGCCATAGACTCTTCTTCCGAGAAACGATTGACATTTCACCAGGTGTGTTGGATTCCCACAGGTGAGTTCTCTCATTCCCAATAAACATTCTTCATGTTTTCCTTTATCTAATGAGTTATCTAGGGTTGATCGGTTTTACCCATTTCGTAGATCTACATCATTCAATGCCATTTCAAGGTTCATCATTAAATAGTGTTGATCATATGACATCAAGGTAGGTGGTTAGTGCATTTCATTGATTATATTTCGATCATATAAGATAAATTTTTTGAATACACATGTTTAGGTTATTGAGTGTTTTCAAATATAACAATGTCTAAGGCATGTTATGGTGTGTTTGATTGAGAAAGAGGTTATTGATTATAGATAATGTTTTCTACCTTGATTAGGGGTTTGTTTAAATGGTGTGATTTATTATGGTCATTTGGCCTAGTTTCATTTTTAGGAATTATTTTTTTCCATGCCTCATGTTGATAGTATGGATTTATTGTTTATTTGAGAAGCATGTGATTCACATTGTGAATGTATTACCAACAGGAATAGACTATGAGATCTTCCTACGGTATGGTCATTTATGTATGAGTCGATGTTATGTTGACCTAGAGGTATTAACTCTAAGAGCTACCGGGTGGTCAATAAACATAGGGTTTAGATCATCAGAGAAACCCAGATGGTTGTAATTAAATGAATTTTGGACCATAGGGCACTGAATTTAAGAGATTTAATGGGGTCATTTTAATTTATTGTTGTCATACAGACCATGGGGTATTGACTGTGAGAGCTAACCTGGTGGTCTTCTGTAAATTATTAGTGTTATGTGAGAGCAAAGGGATTAACTATGTGAGATTACCCAGAGGGTTTGTATTTAATAAATTGATAGTACATTGAACTAGATGGGTTAGACCATAATAACTTTCCCATAGGGTTTCTTTTCGAATAATTTAATGAATGTGGCATGCCTTCCAAGCTAGTGAAAAAAGCTTGGGCTCGGTCATACTTTTTTTGTTACATGGTATTTGAGACATCTGTTTTGATATTACATAAGGTGTACAAATCTTAGGATAGATAATTGAATTTTATTATTCAATGGTTTGAATGATTAAAACATGTTAATGAATGTAATTGAAAACTATATGACTGACTTCTTTTGAGTTTTTCTTAGTTTATTACTTCATTCTGCATATTTCCTGCTATATATATTCACTGACAATTAGGAACAGATCATTCGGTGGTTCACTACTAGGAATCGTCGCACACATTGTTTGGGTCGTGCTTCTGGACTCAAAATGATTATATGGTTGTAGGTATACATAAGGGAAAACAACCTTCTTTATCTAGTACATGATTGTTGTGGGAGATGGAGAGCATGAGACCAAGCTGAGGCTTGCAATTTTTCTGGAGATTACTGATTTTCTGTACATTAGATTTAATATTGTATTTCCTGCATTGTGACTTGTTTTGTTTTTTTCCTAGAAATATGTGACAAGAATCATTTCTGAATGTTCTAAAGTTGTTATATTACTATTAGTCTTCCGTCGTTTACTTTTGTTGTATGGTATTACTGCCTTTTCTACTGTAACCGTTTTTTATGCCGCTGTTTATACTCTTCCAATGTGGGAATTCATTCCTCACTATTATAACCAATAACTTGTTTTCTTGTCAATAGCCTCTGGAAATTGGGGAAATGCACTTGGACTAATGTTACCCACCAGGAATGGGACACTGTTGGGTCGGTCACTCAGAACAGAGATGTTACAATGTGGTATCACATGAGTTATTTTTCCTTTGTATTAATATTTGGATCTGATAGATAGGGATTAGATAGAATATTTAGTTTTTAATAAACTACGTCCGGGAGTAGCTAACCTATGTATATGGAATATCCATGTTACCTCGAATATTGCAATTTTTCTGATTTTTCAATTATTACAGTTGTTTTGATTTCACCATGGGGTGATTCCCTTGTTTTGTGTTGTTATTATTTATTTCCTTATGGTACTATTTCTATTGAAACCTAGTGAGATGAGGGTATTACATATCATGGATCATATAGACACTTTCTAGAGATCACATGTCATAAATTTTTATCATTCCATTTAGGGTGAATCACAGACTTCATGTTGTTGTGATTGATGTTTTCTGAGATGTGCATGCTCTTTTTAAAAATTTCTTCGTAGAATACTTGCCATTTATATAGGGTAGTGGAATATGTATAGTTCCAATTTGATGGATTCCAATCTGTGTTCCCTTAGGTGTTATGGCCGCTATTGGATTAGAATTTGGTGGATTATGTTTAAATTTTAATTGAATTTTTTCAAGATAAAATATTAATAAGGATGCCAAGAATTTAGTTGTAGGAGTATGGGATTTCAATGGTCATAATTGTTCTTTCGAAGGAAAAAAGTTAATGTTTTTAAAGGTTTCAGAGAAGAATCAGGGGCTTACTGTACCGAAACCTAGGCAACACAGTGTGTGGTGTTACTGACACATGCCATGGGTTCTTATGTTTTGGAAGAAACAACCATTCGTAAGTACACACCATGTACAATATGCACACACCATGTAGTGATTAACTGCGTGACTGACTGTGTGAGCAGAGACATGGGGTTGAGAATCTATTTGTAGAACATTCCGTGTACTGGGAAAAAACTCCGTGTTGTAATGGACTATGTATCTGGCCTTATGACCAACAATACATGTGGATGAATTTTGGGGTGTAAATGCTGCACCCTTGTGAAATGCGCTGTGTAGAAGTCAACAGTGTATTCATCAATGTGACCAGTGACACAGGTGGTGGGAGATTAAGTGTTTCACGCAGTTTCTAGGGAGAACACACCATGTAGTGTTATGCCGGCAGACCCCATGTGGTTCATCCATGTAGATGTACATGGCCATGGGAAAAAAGTAAGTACAGACCATATATTTTGAGAAACACATTGTGTGTAAGGGGTGTTTCATGACCAGGATGGGAATAGGTACACTCTATGCCAGGGCATAAAGGGAACACATTGTGTGGAGGTTATACATGTCGTGTAACCCAGTTTTGTAAAACATGAATTCGTTCCTTCTTCTTTTCAATTATTTCAATTCTAATTTTCTTTCCTTTTTCTTATTAATCTATTGTGTTCACTTGACCTTATTGAGTAATACTACAAAGACGTCCTATAGTTTTTCACCACGTACATGGTGATGATCAGACACTAGAAATGGTAGATCCGGGACTACCAAAAGATCATCTTTTCATGCACATTTTGGAACCAACTGTTATACCGGATGACGTGAAGACTTTTTTAAGATGTTGACAATTTTTAGGGAGTACCACATCCTTCCTGAACTATAAAATAGTTGGGGCGGGTGTTCCAACAGCCGCATCCTCCCACTTTTTCTAGTGATGGAGGACCACAGGATACAGAGACATGGTTTTAGGCTATTATTACTATCTTCAAGCATATTGGTTTGGGAGGAATTACAACCCAGATTACTAGTTTATATCTAGATGACTAGGAGACTTAACATATAGTCTCTCCTCTAGTGGTGTATCATTTCTGAGATTTATTTCGAGATGAATTTTCAGGTTTTCCTCTAGAGAGAGAGGTAGATTTATCTTTTGATCTTGTACCAAGAGCAGGACCGGTGTCCATTGCTCCATATAGGATGGAGACATCAGTTTTAAATGCAATGAACCTACCCTAGTTACCATAGTCAGTGAATTATTACATAACATTGGCATGATCACTAGATATCATGTCTAAAAGACCAATCAGTTTAATAGCCTTGGAAGTACTAGATATATACATAATTTTTACATTACATCATGAAATGAAAAAAAAAACATTGTGTTCCCTTTGAACACACTCATCACCATTATGATATTCTTATAGGTTAATTGTAATATACTTATTATCCTCTAGGAAAAAATAAAACATTGAAATGGGTGATCTTAGATACTCAGTGAGGATAAAAATATAGCAGGAACTATCATAAATAAGTATACACATTCAAGGAAATTTATAAGACTAAAACAGAAGACTTTTAAACATAAACATCAGTATCATCTAGAAATGATAAATCAAATAATACCATTTACTAATGAACTTGGATATTCTATTAGTTGAATAATCACATGTAATATCAATATGCAATTTAATAATGATGTAATGCATAATACTGGATATCATAACCACAGAGTCAAGGCCTCATGCCAAGACTATGAATAAGATTTTTTCAAGGCCTTGTGCCAAGAGACTAGTTTGTCACCTGAGACCTATTGATGCATCGATGAGATATATAAGGCTCCACCCATCACTTACTTAGTCCATTAAATTCCTCATTTGAAAAGGTTGAAACACAACATAAAAATTGATATTAAAACTAGAATACGAAGTAGTAAAAATTTAAGAATAAACCATTAAAGTTTAAAAAATAACATATCCATAGTATAACATATCAAAAAACCTTCAACACAACATGGAATATTGTATCATAATAAATCAATTTCAAACAAGTGTAAAATCAATCAAAGAATGTTGACATAGATGAAATCAAAACTATTTGAGAGAAATATCACATTATTTTGAATCATTTAAAAGTTACATAATTATATAAGAAAACATTTATTTTGAAAATCTTCATATATGATTTTAATGGAATCTTTGATGGTGTTATAACAACAAAAACGTTCCACACTCTTCATATAATTTAAAATAACTCTTTCCTTAATTTTGTTGAAAATGTAGTAAAGGACCCTGTTTGGAAGGCGATGAAAATATTTCTTTCAAACAATTTCATAAAAATTAAAACAATGTTATAGATATCATTAACCCATAGTATAGTAAATAGTAAAAATGTTTTGAAATACATTTTTGAGAAATAGGTATGTGGATTATAAAGAGGTCCCGGTAGATACTCACATATAAAAAACTCAGATAATGAAGAGATTGTAGAAGTAACCCTTACCTTGTAATTTTACTTGGTCTAGGATACTTTATCCTCCTATATTATAGTTAAATAATTTTTATTAAATTATAAAAGAACCACATACATAAATATGATTTCATATATGATCTTCTAATATTTATCTGTTAATAATATTTCAGTAGTATCATTGTTTCAGGTGTTAAGTAATTCATCTTACTTTATATTCATTGTTAAGGTAGCCATGTTTATTATGGATAGGATGTATTTCACTCATATAGATAATTATATTAAGTTCTTAAATGTTATTTATAATCATAAAAATAATATTATTTCTCAATGGTTATGATGGGGAATGAATCTCATCGCGTTTGTGGAGACAGTAATCCGTATGTACGCACGAGGGACAATATCATTCTATTGATGTTGAAATCGTATGTAATTAGATAGTATCCAATATATAAATAATTATGAACTTTTTATATTTATTATTAAAATCATTTAGACTCATTATTATAACCATCCAAATAATGAAGTGTTGAATAACAAACTACACCCCAACGTGGAGACAGTAAGTCGTACGTACGCACGTATGGTGGCCTATCATTCATAGGATGGATAGAATAATGGATATGGTTATTACATATTTATAATAACATCACAGTATGTATAATGGAATATATTTATTATTTGTTTATGGAACCAACAATGAAAGAGGATGTGGAAGAACAAAAGATCTTTGAAAGAGGTGGTTAAATTGTTAACTCTTCTTTGGGTGATTCCTTATAATTTGATCAAATGGGCTCCATAAGTTGAAATATGGTCAATTTAAGGCCTCTATGATGACTTGAGGGTAGTTGGGAGTATATTTGGTCAGGGGTTTACTGAGCGAAATTGCTTTGGAGGTGTGATTTTGAGAGAATGGGAAGTACCCTTTTATAAGAGAGGTGAGGGTTACTTTAGGAAAAGCTTGAAATATTATATAATTTTACAATAATATTTGGTTTATAATGGATCAAAATGGACTTATTTGGAGCATATGGTGGGTCTGGGTTGAAAAACCCTCAAATAATAGGTTTTGATAGATTTAGTTATCCATATTGACCTTATCCTTTAGATATAACCCTTAGTTCAATAATTTAACTTCTACAATGTATTCTTGTATTATTATAATAAATGGAAAATAAACATACAATAAAAGGACTATAGAAACCCAAGTGGTTCATTATTGATATATGTAACCTTATCTATGTCTTTTGTCTGATCCTTATATTTTTAGGATTATTATATCAATTAATAATATAGTATTTGTTTTAAAAACTCATTTATGTCAATTTTGAGAGTATTTAGTTTTTGGTATTTTATTTAAGTCAAAAAAACATTATCACTTCGAAAAATAATTATTTAATCAACACTAACATGTAATATTAACCTATAAAATCTGTGGAATACAAAAAAATTCCCAATTAAAAATTATTTTAATATTTATAATATCAATTATTTTAATCTTTCATTAATAATGTAATTATATAATCATCATTGTGTCATAAATAAATTTAATTATTTAATGTCTAAAAATAGTAAATAAAATACCAATATGTACGAAATATATTTATATTTCTAATTAATATTTATAGTCAAATTTATCTTATGTATAACCCTATATTAAAAATGTTTTAGTTATTAAAATTTGAATTTAACACTTTTAACTCTTCTTTAAATAAAATAATAATAAATGTCTTAATCTAATCCAAGTGGACCAAAAGGAACATATTTAAACTTGAGGTTGATTCTGATTGATATATAATCATCCAATTGAATTAGGACCTATGTCAGGGTAATTATAATATCATTTTACCTTTAATTACCCTATTTACTTTTAACAGTTTTTAATAAAATTCAAAAATTATTACTCACCAAAAATAATTCGTATCCTATTAAATAAAATTTTATGTACTAATTTCATCCGTTTTTCTTGGATTTTTGAAATTCAATTCTTAGAACCGGTAAAATTACATTTTATGAAATTTCTCAAATGTGCCTAGACGGTGGGTAAAGATGTTAAAATTATCAATAAAATTTTATACATCAATATTTTGTATTAAATTACCCAAATGAATTAAATTGAACAAATATATGTTTTATGTATCTAATTTTACATTAAAATAAACTTAAATAAATATAACAATTATTTATATAAATGTTGGGTTTAAAAAATAACGTATTGTTTTTAACTTTTCTTCAAAAATTGAAAGTAAAAAAAATTAAAAATAATTCAAACTAAGCTAATTTTAATATTCTGAATCCAAAAATGTAGTCCATTTTGAAAAATGAAATTAATTAAATTTCAAAAAGTGGGTATTACTATTCATAACCTCTTTTAAAATGACTATATTGGTTGGTTATGGTTTGGTATAACTCGATGTTGCATACATCGCAAGCTATTTTATTATTCAAATAGAAGCCTACCGTGGAAGAATGAGGTTTTACATTATTCCCTCCGTCAAATAATTTCATCATCAAAATTTCTAGAATACTGCTACGTAAATAGATTTGGGTTCTTCTTCCTTATAAGTTTGGGTTCCCACATGGCCTCTTCCATAATATACTTTCTCCATAGACCTTTAACCAGACCAGTCCTCTGGTTTCTCAGAACTTGTTCTCTAGTATCAAACATCTTGACAGGATCATCACAATAAGACTGATCGGGTTCCATTTCTATTTCTTCATATGTGAGTACATTTATTTGGCCAGGCATGTATTTTCTCAATAGTGATACGTGGAACACATCATGTTCTTTGGAGAGACATGGAGGCATTTCCAAACTGTAAGCTACAAATCCATTTCGTTCTAGAATTTCGAAAGGTCTGATGTACCAAGGACTTAATTAACCCTTCATAACAAAATGTATAACACCATTCATGGATATACCTTCTTTAAAAAATGATCTACAAAATAAAATTAAAAATACTTACCTCAATTATCAGCAGAGCTCTTTTACCGACATTGAGATGCTTTGATTTGGGATTCGATAATCTTCACCTTTTCAATTGTTTCATAAACAAGTTATGGGCCTACGAGTTTTCTTTCATCAACATCATCCCTATAAGTTTTTGTATCAAATCACTTTCCATATAATGCTTCATCTGCTTCCATATGAATACTTGAACGGAAGATATTATTATATGAAAATTTTACCACAGGTAAATATTAATCTCAGATACCCTGATGGTCAAGTGAGCATGATCTCAACATGTCTTATATGGTTTGAATAGTCTATTCTAATTGTCCGCCAGTTTGAGGTTGGTAGGATCTTCTCAAACAATGTTTAGTATCTGGGGCTCTTTGAAGAATTTTCCAGAATCTTGATGTAAAATGGGGATCATGATTAGAAACAATCGATATGGGTACACACTGATGTCTTAAAACATTATTAATATATATAGTCTTTTTAAACGTTCAAGTGGTAAAATCTTGTCTTATAGAAAGAAAATGTGATGACTTGGTAATATGATCATCAAGGACCCATGTTACATCATTGATTCTAGGAATATTTAGTATCACAATGATAAATTCTGTCATAATATCATCCCATTTCCCCTCAGGTATGGGTAGAGGATTCATGAATCGTCCAGGATGTTTTCTTCTAGCCTTAACATATTGAAAAACCGTACATCTTGACACATAATCCACAATATCCCTCTTCATGTTGTCCCACCAAAAATGTTACTTCAAATATCTATACATATTAGTGTAACTTGGGTGTATAGTGAAATTGGTGCTATGAGAATTATCCAACAATTCACTTTTTAGATCAGGTATATCAGGAAAACAATATCTGTTCACAAATTTCAAAATTCAATCTTCACATACGATGTCTATCAATCTCCCATCATTCACAGATTTAATATTCTTTCAAAAATCATCATCATCATTGTGAGAGTTTTTTATCCTTTCTAGTAAAGATGGTTTGAAAACCATTTGGAAAGGTATTGATGTTTCACCTTCCATAATTATTACCATATACAAAATTACAATATAAATGAACATAGGATCTCCTTCAACTCTCATCTTTATCAAAACACCATTATCCATTCTTCTCAAAGCATCTTCCACCTGATTTTCCTTCCCTGGGTGGTAGTGTATAGTGAAATCATATTCCTTAAGTAGTTCGAGCCATCGTTTTTTCATCATGTTGAGTTCTTTCTGTGAGAAAATATACTTAAAACTTTTGTGATTGGTATAGATCTCACATTTTTCACCATAAAGATAGTGTCTCCATATCTTCAATGAAATGATTACAGCTGCTAACACAAGATCATTAGTGGGATAGTTTTGTCAATGAATTTTTCGCTATTGTGATGCATAGGAAATTAATCTATCATTTAGTATGAGAACAAATCCATGTCCTTTCTTTGAAGAGTCACTATAAATAACAAACCCATCATTCCCCGATGGTCGAGTCAAGATATGAGCATTGACTAATATTCTCTTAAGTTTTTCAAAACAACCATCACACTCTATTGTCCAAACAAAATTAACCCCTTTACATGTGTGCCTGGTTAATTGGTTAGACATTCAGGAATCATTATATATGAAATGCTGATAATAACCTTATAAACCAATAAAACTTCTTACCTCATTTATAATTGTTAGTTCTGGACATTCTTTAATTGCCTTTGTCTATGAAGGATTGACAGAGATTCAATCATTAGAGACAATATGGCCAAGAAATGTTTTTTCCTGAAGCCAAAATTCACACTTGCTAAACTTCCCATATAATTCATTTCTTCCGAGGGTTTTTAGAATAGTGCACAAGTGATTTTAATTATCTTCATAGCTTTTTGAGTAAACTAGGCTATCCTCAACAAAAACCACTAAAAATTCATCATCATATGCCATGAAAATTCTATTCATTAGATCTATGAAAAAAGTGGGTTTATTAGATATTCCAAAAGGCATTACAGTAATCTTGAATTGCTTGTGCCTGGTACAAAATGTTGTCTTCAGAATGTATTCCATCCTCACGCACAACCTATGATATCCAGATCAAAGGTCAATCATTGAAAAATACTGAGCTCCGTGATGTTGATCCAATAAATCGTCAAAGTGAGGTAGGGGATACTTTCTATTTATTGTTATATCATTCATATATATGTAGTCAATTAACAACCTCATAGATCCATCTTTCTTCTTAACAAAAATAACAGGGGCTCCCCAATGAGAAAAACTAGGGAAAATAAATCGTTTATTCCTCAATTACTCTAGTTGTTTATTTAGTTACACTAACTCCACACTGGACATTCTATAAGGGATTTTCAATATGGGCCTTGAAACAGAAATTAAATCAATGAAAATCTCAATTTATCATTCTAAAGGATGTCCATGTAAATCCAGTGGAAAAACCTGAACATATTCTTGCACAATGTGTATGTCCTATATTTGAACAATACATTCCCTACCCATATTTATTTCACTCTCTTCCTCCCCAATAATTGAATTTAATTGATCTACTAGGGGTGTAACTAGATATGAATCAGGTGGTGACAATTCTAATCTAAAGACAAGGTACTACTTATAATCATACACAATATTAACCTCTTTCTTCTTACAATAAATTTTCACATCATGGTCCAAAATTCAATCCATAACAAGTATTTAATTAAATTTAATCATGGGTATGATGACGAGATCAGAAGATAAAAAACATTTATATGTCCTAATGGGAAATAATTCAAAACATTGTTTCAATGATAATTCTCTTATGAGTATTGACTGACAACTCCCTCGTTAAATAAAATAAAAAATATCTAATTTTCTTAGAAAACTGGGAAGATATGAAACAATACGATGATCCAGAATCAATAGCGTTTTGGATAAATTTGAGAAAACCGATAAATTACCTACCACCACATCATTCAGATCTTCAATATCAGCAGAAGTGATCTCATAAGCTTGTCCTTGCTCTGTTGGAGTCTTCTTAGGTAAGATTCCCTGATACTTAGGTCATTCATTTTCATAATGCCCCATCTCTCTACAATTATAGCATTCATCAATTACATCCTATTTCTATTTCATACAATGACTAGCTTGGTGGCCCTTTTCACCACTCATGTAATAGACTCCCATTCGCTTCAAGAAAATACCATGTTGTTTCATCCTACATTTACTGCAGGATGAAAATTCAACTTTTCCATTCTTCCCCTTATTTCCATTTACTGAGTGTTCAGTTGATATATTCGTCTATTTATTTTCTTTAAATTTGTAAGACATCTAGAATTTTTTTTATAACATGATAGATCATGAAAAATGTCATTGTATAATGAGAAGTATTGTGAGACTAATTCTTAATATATAAATGGTTTTAACCCATCAATTAATCGATAAATTTTATTCCTTGAGTTACTTTTATGATTTGATGCATGCCTTTCTAGCCTAGTACATTTAGCCTCATACTTTGTGACATTCTCGTCCCTGTTTTTCCTAATACTCAGAAATTTCCATTCCATATACTCTAAATGGTCAAGAAGAATTTATTTTTATAAGAAAAAATATTAAAACTCCCTCAATTCTAGATATGATACTTCCTCATCGTCCTTTGGGTTTTGAATTAATGACCACCATTGATCCACATCTCTAATGAGGAGATAAACTACCATGAAAAAATTTTCACTTTCGCTACTCCCCAAAGCAAGAAATATTATCTCTAAGGAACTTATCCATTTTTTAGCTACAAATTCATTTTTTGTACCATTGAGTGTTGGTGGTTGTTACCTCATGAGGTTGCCAAACATTGATCGTCCACATTGAGGATCAGGGTGCCCTATATGGTAAGGGTTATTATTCATAACCTGAGTGAGTTTTCCCAGTGTGGTAATAAGTTGTTCTACACCAGTTGCATCACCAGCACCACTATAATTATCTTGAGTAGGATGAAAAACCTAACATGGAATGTGTGCATTGATATAGTATTCATTACTTCCAATATGCACCATCTCTAATAAATTGAATACATTACATTATTTTATGAATCATAATACATAATTCAAAGCTAGTGAGCTACATAATAGAAATTGAATAGTTTATTCATTTAATCGATAATCATAAAAAATGTTTTCTTTAATGAAGTATTTACTGATAAATACATCAAAATGGTTTGTAATGAAAATATTACTTATCATATGAATATCCCTTACGAGTGTTGTAAACAAGAGTATAAAAAGGATCATTGTCATGTACTAGGATACCCTGGGTCAAGACCAAAACACATTTTCGGAGTTTTTACTCCTATGCACATTTGTGCCAGAGCCGCCTCTACCTACTGATATCTTGACATCAATGTATTTCTTGAAAAAAACACAAAATCTTTACATTACCAAAATTATAGTAGGTCCTAATATACAAATCCTCTAAGTCTATCTTAGGTGAATGTTCTCTAATCAGTTTTTAGCTAATTCTATTTTCCAAGGTGTGTACTAAAATTTCTTTGATACCAACTGTAACACTCCGACCCTAGTTACCCATAGTCGGTCAATTTTACATAACATTGTCATGATCAAAAAAGGTAATGTTAGAAAGCCTGATGAGTTTAGTAGCCTTAAAAGTACTAGATAAATACATAATTTTTACATTACATCATGAAATGGAAAAAAAGAAAATCTCATCCCTTTTGAACACACTCATATCCCTTAACCAATTCCTACAGATTAATAGTAATATAATTCCTTGCATCATTGGAAAAATTAAACCTAGAAAGGGGTGACCTCAGATGATTATTAAGGATAACAATATAGAGGAAACTATCACAAATAAGAGTAAGCATTTATGGAAGTGTATAAGACTAAAATAGAAAACTTTAAAAATTAAACTTCAAAATAATATAGAAATGATAAATTAAATTATTCCATTTACTTATTCACATGGATATTCTAGTAGTTTAATAATCAAAAGTAATATCTATATCCAATTTCATAATGATGGAATGCATAATTTCAGAAATCATAACCACATAGTAAAGGCCACGTGCCAATACTACAAAAAAAGTCATGGCCATATTCCAAGACACTAGTTTTTTCTCATGAGATCTACCCATGCATCGGGGATCTATAGAGGCCTCCACCCATAACATACTATGTCCCATGAATTCTTTCATAAGAAAAGGTTCAACATAACATAAAAATTCGTATAAAAAGTATAATATGAAATGTCAATACATTAACATTAAACCTTGAATAGTATAAAAAAACACATTAACAATAAAACATATCACAAAACCTTAAATATAATATGGAAGATTGTATCATAATAATTCAACTTCAAACAAGTGTAAAATCCATCAGAGGATGTTGACATTGATTAAATCAAAACTATTTGAGAGAAATATCACGTTATTTTAATTTATATAAAATTAACATAATTATAAATGAAAACATTTATTTCGAAAATAATAATATATGCTTTAAAGGGAATCTTTGATGGTGTTATAAGTATAGAAAATAGCTACAGTCGCCGTTTAAGTGAAAAACATAATTTCCTTAATTTTCTCGAAAATGTTTTAAAGAACCTTGTTTGGAATATTATATAATGATTCCTTTCAAACCGTTTTATAAAAATTAAAATAAGGGTATAATGGAATTTAACCCATAGCCTAATAAATATTAAAAATGTTTTCAAATACATTTTTAAGAAACATGGATGTGGATGGTAAAGTGGTCCCAAAAGATACTCACGTATAAACTACCTCGAATAATGAAGAAATTGTAGATTTAACCATTACATTATACTTTTCCTTGATCGAGGGTTCGTTAACCTTCTGTATAGTAGTTATATCATTGTTTTTAAATTATACAAGAACCACATACATAAATATGTTATCATATATGATCTTCTTAATTTTGTTATGTTAATAATATGTTAGTACTATCATTGTTTCATTTGTTAACTAATTTATTTTAATTTGTATCATTTGTTACATAAGACATGTTTGTTATGGATAGGATGTATTTGATTCATATCCAAAATGATATTAATTTCGTAAAAATTAGTTTTAATCATAAAATGAATATTATTCTTGAATGGTTATGATGGGGAATGAATCTTATCACGTTTGTGGAGAAGGTAATCAGTATGTATGCACGAGCAACAATGTCATTTTATTGAGGGTGAAGTCATATAATGTTAGATGGTATATCATATATACAGAATCATTAACATTATATATTTATTATTTAAATCATTTATAGTCATTATTATACCCATCCAAATAATGAATTTTTGAATAACAAACTACACCACGACGTGGAGACGATAAGTCGTACATATGTATGTATGCTGACATGTCATTTATAGGATGGATAAAATAAATAATATGGTTGTAATATATTTATAATAACATCCTATTATGTATATGGTACTAGATTTATTATTTTGGTATGGAAATATCAAATAAAGATGAAGTTGAAGAAGAAAAGAACATTGAAAGAGGTGGTGAAATTATTACCTCTTCTTTGAGTGCTTCCGTTTGATTTGATCAAAAGGGATCCTTATGCTATCTTCTGATCAAAGTAAGGCCTATAGTTTGAATTTAAGGTAGTTTAGAGGATATTAGAGAAGGGTATGGCTAAGCCAAATGGCCATGTAGGAGTGAGTTTGAGGGAAGGGGATGTACCCTTTTATAAAAGAGGTGAGGGTCACTTTAGGAAAAGCGTGAAATATTATTTTATTATACAATAATTTTAAATTTATAATTGCTCCAGAAGTATTTATTATAAAGCTAAGGTGGGTCTGGGATGAAAAACTCTCAACCAATATGTTTAAGACAGGTTTAGGTCCCCATATTTACCTTATCTTTTACATTTAACCTTTACCCTATATTCTTGTATCATTATAATAAATGGTTAATAAACATATTATAAAAATCCAAGAAAACCCCAACTGGTTCATTATTAATATCTCTAACCATATCTTAGTCCATTGGCCGAACATTATATTTTTATAAATATTATATCAATTAATAATATTGTATTTGTTTTAAAAACCCTTTTATTTTATTTTTGACAGTATTTAGTATTTGGTTTTTTTGGAAAATATAATAACATTATCACATTGAAAAAATTTTATTTAATAAACTATATCAATTCAATTTCACCTAGAATATTACCAGAATTCGTAAAAGTCATAAATTACAAATATTGTAATATTTATAATATAAATTATTTAAATCATTCATTAATAAGGTAATTAAAGTATCATCATTGTGTCATAAATAAATTTATTTATTTAATGTTTAAAAATTATAAATAAAATACTAATATGTAGGAAATATATTTATATTTCTAATTAATATTTATAGTCGAATTTACCTTATGTATAACCATATATTACAAATCATTTAGTTATTAATAATTGAATTTAACACTTTTACCTCTTCTTTATATAAAATAATTATAAAATTTGTAATCTAATAAAATTGGACCAAAAGGATCATATTTTATTCCTAATGTAGATTTTGGTCAAAATAAACGTATTCAATTGAATTTGGACATGTTTTAGGGTAATTATAATATAATTTTTACCTTTAATTAGCCTATTCACTTTTAACCGTGGTAAATAAAATTCCAATGTTACCTTTCACCAAAAATTATTTTTATCCAATTGAACCAGATTTTATTTACTAATGTCAACCATGTGTCTAGGATTTTTGAAATTAAATATATAGGAGAGGTAAAATTACTTTTTATGCAAAATATCAAATATTCTAAGAAGGTGGGTAAAAAACGTTAAAAAATTAAAAAAAATTAATTCTAATTTTATTATAAAATGAATCCAATGAATTAAATTGAACTAATAATGTTATTATGTATTTATTTTCACATTAAAATAAACATATATAAAATTAATAATTATTTAAATTAACGTAGTGTTTAAATAATAATGTATTGTTTATCACAATTAATCAAAAAAGGAATTTTTTCTGAAAAATAAATAAAGTCACTAAAAGTTTATTTTGTTATTCTGAATCTAAAAATGAAGTCCATTTTGAAAAATAACATTTATAAAATTTCAAAAAATGGTATTATTATTCATAACTACTTTTAAAACGGCTAGTTTGATTGATCTTGGTGTGCTAGAACTCGATGTTGCATACATCGCAAGCTATTGTATTATTCAAAGAGAAGCATACCATGGAATATTGGCGTGTTACATTATTGGAGAATTAAAGTAGTTATAGGAGTTTCAAGTAAAGAGTTTCATCTGACCCAGTACCTCTCCTTGGGGTTCACCCGTCATTTTTACGAATATGGTGGACGGTACCCATAGACTTTTTTGGATTATTTGAAGCGAATCTAGTTGATAGTCAGGAACCAATATTCCTTGTTGAGGATTGATGATATCTTTGATCAGTGTCGAGGAGCCCGAGTATTCCCGAAGATTGACATGAGATCTGGTTATCAGCAGCTGCGTGTTAGACCATCACATATACATTTTATAGTCTTTTGGAGCATGTATGGTCTATATGAGTATTTTGTTATGTCATTCCGTATGAAGAATGTTCCAACTGTTTTCAAGGAACTGATGAACCGAGTGTTCTATCCTTAATAGAACTATTTTATGGTAGAATTTATGAATGATATCTTGGTGTACTCTCATACTCAACAGGACCATGTCAACCATCTTTTGATCGTATTGAGTACACTGAGATAGTAGTAGTTATATGCTAAGATATGAAAATTCCATGTTTGGATGGTCTTGATTCACATCATGGGCCTTTTTATCTATGATACAAGTGTGTTAGTGGAACCATATATATTTAGAGAAGTAGTATCCTAGGAGCAGCTGAATAATTTCTTTGAGGTACAGAGTTTTTGGTGGCTAGCTGCCTACTACATACACTTTATACAGAAATTTACACTCTTAACAGCGCCACTAAAGGGCCTGGCTAAGAAGGGGGAAAAGTAATTTGGGATGGATTCATTTGATTCATACATTCAAAGGTTGAATGGAAAATTTACCTCAACACCGATAATGATTTTTCTGGAGCTGGGGAAGAGTTACACTATTTATTATGATGCGTCAGGTATCTTGATGGGAGCAGTGCTTATGCAGCGGGGAGGAGTCAGTGTGTACGGGTCTCGACAGTTGAGGCCACCTGAGAGTAACTACCCAATGCATGATCTCGAGCAAGCTGTAGTTTTTCATGCATTATACAATATGAGAAATTATCTTTTTTGGATATTATTTTTTGGTATACACTGAACAAAAATTCCACAACTACATATTTACCCATCATGATCTAAATTTTAGACATCGAAGGTGGGTTGAGTACCTTTAGTCCTTTGAATGTGAGCTTGCCTATATGCCTATGAAAGGAAATATAGTGGATGATGTGTTGAGTAGGAGGACTCAGATAAAAGTTGTTCTTAAGACTAACATTGAGTGGAAGCTTATGGATTTTTTCTCAAAGATGCATTTGGAGGTGCACAACAAACAGGGGTAGACATTTATTTTTTAAATTGCTTTTACCTCTACCCTACTGGATCAAGTGAGAATGAACTAGATATCACATGCTGAAGGTCCAATCCTATGGGAGAGTGTGTTATAAGAGTTCCATACTCTTAGGTGGACCATATAAAGTGATGATATATTGTGTTTTCATGTACTTGTATGGGTGTCAATATACATACATGAAGAGTTGATGGAATATTTCAATGCCTGACTAAGGTCAGTTCATCATGGTGTCACCAAGATGTATAGAGATCTACAATTTCAGTATTGGTGTCTGGGTATGAAGATGGATGGTGTTGGTTTGGTTATGATATATTCCACTTATCATTAGGTGAAGGAAGAACATCAGTGACTAACATGGATTTTATAGTAGTTACACATTCCTAAGTGGAAGTGAAATTATGTCATGATAGATTTCATGATGGGTTTACTGTCATCACCTAAGAGGAATAATATTGTTTGGGTTATTATCGATAGGCTGATGAAGGCTGCATATGTTTTTCCAATCAGGAAAACCATCAGTGATGATGATCTTGGAAGGTTGTACATACAATAGATTGTACGTTTTCATGGGGTCACACTCACTATTGTTTTCAAAAGGGATGCTCGGTATAATTCATGTGTCTGGCAGGAATTGTAGAGGGACTTGGGAACATTGGTAATTTTGAGTACAACATACCATCCCCAGACTATTGTCAATTCTGATTGCACAATTCAGGATTTGGAGGACATGCTTCGAGCATGCATCCTGTATTTTGGAGGATCTTTGGAGAGAAAAATACCCCTAGTGTAGTTTTACTACAATAATAGTTTCCAAGAAATTATTTTGATGACACATTATGATGCTTTGTATAGTAGGCCATGCCGACCACCGCTATGTTGGTAGGAGGCAAGAGAGGCTGCTATGATAGAAGATCCTATTTCCTAGGAGAACATAGAGTAGGTGGAGTTGATTAGGAATAGGATGGATAATGCACAGTCTCGGAAGAAATCTATTGTCGATCAACGAAGATGACCTATAGAG
This sequence comes from Viscum album, assembly GCA_963277665.1. NCBI lineage: Eukaryota > Viridiplantae > Streptophyta > Magnoliopsida > Santalales > Viscaceae > Viscum > Viscum album. The sequence continues at coordinate 670,536,972 of OY728162.1, forward strand.
TTCGAGGTCGGAGATTAGGGTTTTTTATTTGTTACACCGAGGTTGGGAAACAAGAGGATTAGGAGATATGGGAAGCATTCATCAAGAGATGTTGGACCATCTGAGGTTTTGGAGAGAGTCAGGACGGTAGCCTATCTGTTGGAGTTACCTTAGAGAAACAAGCCTATACACGACTTCTTCCATGTTTGTAAATTATGAAATTACTTTTCAGAACCATCTTCTGATTCTCAACTTGAAGAGGTTGAATTAGAGGAGTATGCAACCATTAACGATCACCCTATTCAGATTGTGGATTGCAACACGATGGTTCTCTATGGCCTGTTTATTCCTATGGTATGAGTGTTATGGAATCGCAGACGAGTACATGATGGTACTTGGGAGAGGGATTCCAACGTACGGTCCTAGTGCCCATATTTTTTTTGAAGTTTCTTCTTCACCACCCTTAGAAAGGAAATTTTATGGAAAATTGTTTTAATGGGGGTTGTTTGTAAGAACCCAGATATTAATTTCAGGTATGATTCATTATTTCGTGTTGTTTTTTATGAAAAGGAGGATTTATAAATTTTATATGTACACTCCATGTACATTTCAGTACACATCGTGTTCCTCGTTACCACTTGTAACCATGTACTTGCTGTGTAATAGCCGAGGACATGGCTGTGTAGGTGACATGGAAGACCACCAAATGTGGGGGCCGGTTGACTCTAGTATAGGGCGTGTACAATACATGAAAAAACCATGTATTTATGTTTTTAATTTTTATATTAGATCGGGGTTGTGTCTCGTTTACGAATCATTCTTCTTCTAACCTTGGCTCATCTAGGAGTGACCTAGAACAACAATCAAAGTCCGAGCCACCAATTCTCCATCCAATATCCAATTTGATATGCTTCCAGGTGTGTTGGATTCCCATTGGTGAGTTATCTCTTTCCCTAAATCCTCTCTTCATATTTTTCTCTCTCTCATGTGTAATAGAGGGATTATTGTTTATAACCTTTTCATAGATCTACAAAGATCTAGGTCGATTCAAGGACTAACGTTCAAGAGTGTTGATCGTACAACCACAAGGTATGTAGTTTATGATTTTCTTTGTTTTTATTTGGATGATATATGAAACAGTTTCCGAATTCCCATGTTTAGTGTATTGCATGTTTCGGACATTAACTATGTTTATGACCAGGTATTGTGTGTTTTATTGGGAAATGGTTTAATGATTACACATAAGGTTTTATACCTTGATTATGGGTGTGTTTCCCAGGATTGATTGATTATGGTCATTTGGCTTAGAATACACGTTAGGGTTTCTTTGTTTTCCATGCCTCATGTTGTTAGGATGGAGTTACTATTTATTTGAGATTCCTATGATTCACATTGTGAGTATATGATGAAGAGGAATAGACTGTGATAGCTTCTCAAGGTAGGGTAATTTATATTTTATTGTTGTTATGAAGACCAAGGCGGTATTGACTGTGACTGCAAACCAGATGTGAGTTTTTAAATGATTAGTGCTGTGTGGGGACACAAGTTTTAGACTATGTATGATATCCTAGAGGTTTATTTTATATTGAATTAATGTGATGTTAAACTAGAGGGGTTAGACTATGAGGACATTCCAATATGGTTTCTGTTTTTGAATAATTGAATGATTCTAATGACCTTTCCAATAAGGAGAACATGCTTGCACTCGGTCTTACTTGTAGGTTAGATGTTATTTTGACACATATAATTTTTTATTAAATAGGGGGTACATAACACGAGTTATGTCCTAGGATTTCATTATTCAACAGTTTTAATAATTAATAATATTAAATGAATGTAATTTAAAACTGCATGATTGTTTACTTTTTAGTTTTTCCTAGGTTATAATTTCATTCTTCATATTATATGCTATATATATTCATAGACTGCTAGGCATAGATTATTTGGTGTTTTCCTACTCGGATTCATCTCCCACCATGTTTGTGACATTATCATGGACCCAAATATATTATATGGTTTCAGGTATAGATAATGGAATAATCCCTTCTTTATCAGGTACTTGATTTTTGTTGGAAATGGATAGCATGGGACCATGTTGAGGATTGCAATGATTTTGGAGTTTACTGATTTTATGTATGATGGTATTAGTATTGTACTTCCAGCATTGTGACTTGTTTGGCTACTTTCATAGACACATGTGACATGAATCATTTTTGAATGTTCTCCATTTGTTATATTACTATCAGTCTTCTATTGTTTACTTTTGTTGTACGGTATTTATGATTCTACTACTGTTAATTTTTTTATTCTACTATATATACTAGGCCAATGAAGCAATTTTTCCCCACTATCACACCCAATTATTTCACTACTATTCGGAAACCAATAGAATTTGGGGAAAAACACTTGAGATTATGTGACCAACCGGGAAAGACACACCTTTGGGCGGGGCACCCTAGAACTTAGAAGTTACTATGGTGAAGTGCATGCAACGACTTACATGTGATGTTGGTATGAATTTTCCTCACCATAGTCTATTGAGTGATCCTACTCCACATAAAAATAGTTTATGACTATTTTGTAATTTTTTATGACAATCATATCAGGTTAAAAATGATGAGAGGTGGATGGATGAACGGGAACGAAAACCCTCGGCTACGGATCAGATTATCGATCATTCCTGAAGCCTCAATCTATAATCATATATCCAGAATCATCACGCATCGAAAAATAAGACGATCTCCAAGGACATTGGCAGTGATAAATCGAAAGGTTCCTCATTGTTCACCTTCCCAAGTAGACCATTCACATCTATAAAAGAATGTGTTGCACATCGGATTTTTAAAAAGGGATCTAGGACCCATGTATCATCTTCTGATGGAGCAATTTCAGAACGAATCGATATTTTTAAGAATTCCTTTATTTCTTGTATTTCACTCTCGAAGGGAATGAAACCTTGGAAGGTCTCTAACCTAGTTTCGACATTTGCCTCTATTTGGGGCCTTACAGACTTCAAATGTGTTTCTTTAGGGCGTATTTTCTTCCATTTTATTTTTCCCTCTAATGAATTGAATGGGATACCATGGGTTGTTGGTTCGATTGACCTCATGCCAGGAATCCTGAGAGTTCAAAACTGGAAATTGAATTTCAATATCACTGATTTTAAGGAAACATGTGCGTAGGTGTGGGTCAATGTCCATGTCCTAAATTGGGTGCTTTGGCATCCTAAAATTATTTTTTGATATATCATTAGATATTGGGACCGAAATTCGAATGGACAACACCACAAAATTTGTGAGTTATGGTCACTATTCTATGATTCTAATAGTGTTTTATCTAACTTCTATTCTAATTGATCATGTAGTGCTTTCTACCCCTCAGGAGGAGGTTAGCCTTAGAATTGAGGATGAAAAAACACCTCATTTTTTGTGAGGTTTGTGGTATCACTGGACATGGGAAATTTAGTTGTAGGGGTAATATAATTTTCACTGTTTTTCACTTAAAGTGGATGAAGCTGCTCTTTGTCGAAAAAGTAAACATGAAGGGGTTGCTCATACTACCAAATCCAATGACCAAATATTGAATGATGATGAACAATATCATGAAGGATTTTTAAATCAAGATAATATATATAAAGGACCTACCCTTACCGCCCAAGCTCAAGGGGAAAATTTTGTTATAACTATTCAAGCTCAGGTAGAAGGAGTCGTTCAAGAACTTGGAAAAGGTGGAAAATGATAAATGACAGTAACTGCAATAAAACTAATGATTGGGGTGAAACTCATTCCACCCTCATTCCTCTTGGTGATGATGATATGATAGAGCCCTTTCATAAAGAGTTGAAGATATCTAAACAAAAAATAACCTAGGATGAAATGGTATGTGATTCACATATGGAAAGTGAATCTCATATATCCAAAACTGGAAATGAGAAGGAGCGGGCTGAGGTAAACTATGATGAAATTCAGGGATATAGATAAATGCACATTCAAGAGGATGTTGACTTAGAAATCTGGCGGGAGAAGAAACTGATTACCTCCAAAGGTAGAAAAGGTAAATAAAATGCTGAGGTTGCCACCTATTTGATGCACGTAGGTAAATGAGGCCCTTCTCCCTCTGTTTACAAGTCCAGTTTGTGAAACACTACATCTATGATTGGTAGTGCATGTGAAATATTAGGCACTCTAGCTGTGGAACAACCTATTTTTGATGCATAGGTGGTGATACCTATTATGTTATACACTAAAATCAAGAATTATGGCCTGGCTGCAGCTGGATGGGGATGTGCCTCTCCACAACATCCATCCAAGTAGTTTTTCCAGCAGGAAAATGATATTTCATGCACTCCTCAAAGAACCACAACTGCTCATGTTGTTGAGCAGCCTATTTTGATACATGATATCCTAGGAATGGAGATTATATACTTGTCATTGGAGAGTGTTTCTAATCAGGGATGTGTTGATTCACCTCCACAGTCTTACAAACTGATAACTCAACAAGAAAATAAACATTTCATAGGTTTGGCTCAAGGAAGAGAAGAATCTACTTATGATAAAGGTACTGCTAAAAATATATATGCGACTGATTTCCAGAAACAAGGTAAGTTGCACTCTAATGTATGCACGCATAATTATTTTAACTTTCTTGCATCTGGTAGCTATGAGGAAGACGAACAAAGAGATGATCAAACACATGGAAAAAATGATACTAAGGAAATCGATGATGTTGGACTACAAGATGATGGTGGTGGACCATGGATTCAAGTGAAACCAAAGAGAAGGGGTAGACCCCCTCGTGGGAGAGGTGGTCGATCCCTTCACCATAGCACGTTCCCTCGGTCTCGTGAAACATGAATTTTCCCCGTCTCTAATGGCGTTTTTTCTTGTTGGACATTCTAATCTGTACATGCATTCACTTTCAATAAAAGGTACCTCTACGTCTCAAATTTTATAAAAAAATATCATGTTAAAAATGATGTATTACTTTTTTTCAATTATAATTTTTCAATTTTTTATTTTAAAAAATAATGATTTCTTAATACTTGTAAATTTTTTATTTAATTTCAAAATAGTTTTTATTTTTTAAATATTATTAATGAATTTGGATTTTTTAAAATATTTTTAAATATATTTAATTTTCTAATTATTTTATTTTTTAAAATATATATAATGGTTTGAATTATTTTAATTATATTAAACTTTTTAATTAATATTAATATTTTCATTTATTTTATTTATTCTTGAGTGTATTTATTTTAGAAATTTCTTAATAAATAATAACTTTTTTTAAAATTTAAATAATTTTTTATGATATATTTTTTAAAAATTTTATATTAATGTTAATTAATTTTTAATCGGTTTTTTTATTTTAATTTTTTAAAATTTCATTTTTTTGAAAAACCTATTATTTTGGACGGATGGACAGTATGTCACAAATAATCAATTATGATAGACCATAATAATTTGGTATTTAAAAAAATTACACTAGTAATTTAAGACAGATGTAACATTAGTCACAATTATTCTTTATTTGAGATGGTCTTTCATAATTACCCGAAACTATAAAAATTTTCACCACATTGTATTGGCAATGGACTCCCATCCCATATAACTTTTTGTGAGGGGATTTTTTTCACAAATACACAATCACAAATAATCAAAATTCTAATAGTGTATTATGAAATAATTATTTTTTCTTTGTAACTATCTTATTTGAGATTTATTCAACCAAGAAAACATATAATTATATAAGTATCATTGATAAGTTTTAATTTTTCTACATAAATGATATTATAGTTTTTTATTCTTATACCCAGTCTCTTATGAAAAACCAAACCATCGCTCGTGCGTTGTGAAGACTACCACCTCCATGATGACACATTTTTTATTTTTCTTAACTGCTTTACAAGGATAAATATAATGGTTATTAATGAATAAATTTTATTTTTATTATATATTTAATGTTTTTTGTGAAACAATTTTGAACCTATTAATAATATGATCGAAGAATGATCATCATTTATTTAATTGTTTAGAATACGTGTGCTAAGAGGATAAACATTTATTCAGATTTTCTAACATTTTAATATGTGTTATTTCAATATATAATTCCTTAAACTTATGATAAATCAAACTTATAATTACTATATAACATCATTATTCTTCTGGTTTAATTATATTACATGAAAACCACCTCATAGTCAGTCACTAAATTAGGGTATGTCAATGTTTGGGTCAGTTAAACCACCTTATTAATAAATGCAATGAATTTTTATCATGATTGAATATGGGAAGATATATTCAAGGGTAATATGATATATTTGAATAAATATTTATTTTTTTGTTTTGTAGATGTTTTATAAAAAATTATTCATTAATTATGAAAACACACTTTGGACATCAAGAATAATCTAAACATACATGTTGTCAATTTCATATTCACTGATAAAGGGTGAAACACTCATGTAAGTGATTTGAAAAAAGTCAATATGACTTATAACTAATAGTATGGTTCATTATATCATAATTTTAACATTTGAAATAAATATTAACATCTGCATTATACAAATGATAAAAACAATCAAACCCGTTGTGGAAAATCAATATAATTCATGTAGATAAGAAATATTTTTGAATTGAATAAATGAAAATAAAATTTTGTAAGTTTGTTAATTATTTTATTAATATATCTATTTCTATGACACATATCGCTAATGTACATTTCTAGTCACGCAAGAGGTAAGGGTCTTTATTTCAGATTCACCTCATTGAGACATATATAGTATTATTCACCTAATTACATTTTTTCATTATATACATCCCATTTGAAATATCATATCATTAAATATAATTTAATAATGGTATTTTATGTTCAATTACAAGAACCCTCTTTTAATGTGTTTTGATTAAAGCATGTATCAAATACAAGATTTTTCATTGTCTATATCTTGAATATTTGAAAAAAGTTATATATTATGAACCATGTTTTCTATTTATGGTGTATTAAATACCCAATGATATTTTTCCATTATCATTTTTTTCATAGGATTTACTCCGAAAATAATTTTCACTTATTCAATTGATTATTGAAAGAGTTGTTTTTCCAAATATTAAGGATTATTATTAACTCAAATCCCATTCTTTGAGTTATAATGTTTTACCTTTAAAATATTTCCTCATTTTTGGGGTTGTTACACCCTAAGGTGTTAACATATTTGGTAGTCCTAATAATGAGAATTTAATTTTCAATAAAAAAATTGTTTTATACTCTTTTTATAGTATGATTTATCAACAAGGTGTTTTTAAAAATATTAAAAAAAAATTCCCCATTATCATTCAAATGTTTTTCCTTCATCGCAAAATTTCTCTAGAAAACCATTATTTCGTTTAAAGATCCTATTATTGAATATTATTTTTAAAAATAAAACATTTAATATCTTTTCATCATTTGAAAAATGATATTCAAAGAGACTTGTATCTCCCTATTTAATGTTAATGCTAAATTTTTTTTCAAGAAAACTATTTTTTGTTTTCACTTCCATTTCACCTTTCCCTTTTAAAAGTATTTTCCCTAATTTGGATTATATTGAGATATTTATACTGTAATAAATATATATATCTTTTGGGATAATAAATTCATGATACAAAACAATCCAACTCATGATCCCTTATAGAACAATATCATTCATGAATAAATTTATCAAGGATGATTTTATACATTTTAAATATCCCTATTGGTTTCAATTATTACACTATGGATATTTTTATAACCATACTTTCTTCATGTTATTAATGTAATAATGCCATGTTATTAAATTACTTAATTAGTCATATAATCCTTACTCTATACATCAATAACATCAAATTACACATAATTTAGATTGTATAATATTCAGGTTGAGAGAATATTATTCTATTGACATGAGGGGAATGTATTGGTGTTCTTTATTCTATAATTCTACAGGGATTATTATTAGAATATTAATTTTGTTTTTATACCATCCACCATCTTTATGAAGATGGTTTTTTCATATTATTCCTTATTGACATGGGAATGTTTATTGACAATACTTATGATTATTGAGAACCCAACACATGTTAATATTGTGTTGATATTATGTGTTTTTAAATACATGTATATCCAAGAATTAATTAGTAAGAGGTTATATAGGGAATGGTATGAAAGGTCTTAATAAATCATATGGGTAATGAATTGGTCATAATAAGGTGATGGGTGGGGCCTAAAATTATATATCCCCTTGATGGATGAATACATCTCATGAGACAAAATATGCTTTGGTATTTGGTGTATACCTACACAATTCATAAAGATAACTTGACTATAGTCTCATCAATAGGTTTTGATTCTTTGAAAAAGGCCTTTAGAAATATGTTTTTATATATAGTATGATGCATTTCATCTATTTTTTCTCAGTATTGTTGATATCAATGTTTTTTTACTGTATTCGATATATAATTATCCTAGATTAACGTTTATTATTGATTCATGTTGCTTCAATATTCATGCAAAAATATTTATTCCTTTTTATTCCATGATTTCTTATTTTTTATTAGTTTGTATTTTTTTATAATTATCTAAATCATTAAACCATAAGATATCCTTCACATATAATAGATTCAATAATTATTATTTACTTTTTTTAATATCATTGGAAATATCAATGATTTGATAAATTTTAACATAGAATATATGTAAATTATGTGCCTATGGACATATTAATTGGGATTTTTGGTCAAGGGTGACACAAACCAATTGTTTGGTGTCCATCTATTACTGATTTCAGATTCTCGTAGAGCAAATTTTGCTAAAATATACTTCTGTTTATTCCTTATTTACTTCCATGAAAATCATTTTTTTGTTGAAACATGTGAAGGACCCTACTCATTCTCTCTAAAAATGTAAATTTAATAATACTCATATTCATTTAATGGGTATGATCTATTTAACCAGGAAATAGAGTTCATGGGTCATCTATCTATTCTTCTTTATCATCCATTTTAATAATGTCCACTCATTTGCCTAAAATCTATATCATTATTTTCATAGTTATGGTAGAGAATATGTAATATATAGAAAGAGTTTATTCATTTAAGTATTGGATAAGTGAAAACCATCCTTTTTTACTTCTATGCGCTTCTCAATTCAATGTAATTCCCAATATCTGGACTATTTAACTATTTAACAGACATTTAATCTAGGGAAATATAGTTTTACTGCCTACTGAAAGATCACAGACATCATATAGGTATGTCCTTTTTAAAATTTTGGTTCCACTATGTTGATTTTAGTTAATTGGATGTTTCCCAGGGGAATGAGGGGCCTAGGGGTATTATGGGGGTTAAGGACATGAATCAAAGGAATAAATGGGCCTTCCTGAGGTAGGCAATCAATTGGTTCATGACTAACAGCCAATTAAGTAAATCATGTGACGTTGAAGAAATTTTTGGGTAGGTGTATCTCACACATTTGATTAACATTATAAAAATATTATGGGGATTCCCGCGTTATATTATGTCCCAAATTTCCAAAGATAGTGTCTTGATAATGGTTTAAGCATTGTTTGTAAAACCTTGTGAGTAAACTGTGTGCCCCTATAAAAGTTATAAAATTTACAAAAGTTCAATTACGATGTATTTAGATCCCACTGGATTTATACATCATTTTCCCCCATGAACCCTAAGGATTATCCAAATCATTCCAAGATGTCCAAGGGAGGTTCTCCATCAATTGTTTTCTATTAGGAGTACCTTTTGTTGTTTATTGAAGCCCCAAGTATGTGAAATTAGAATATTGCTTCTCTTTTATGGATTATGGTTTATAGTTTCTCCCATCTTCTTACAAATCCCAAAAACCATGTTTTTCGGGTGGAATTTAGGTTGGGTCTTCAAGGTATTCATTAATAAGGATCTAAGTCCACTTTTAATAGTACATTGACCATAAAATTCATGTAAGTGGTCTACCAATTATATCCCATAGTATTTATATTGATGTGGGAATATGTGATTGTCTTCTTTATTAATAATTGTTATTGGATGGATCCATTTAGTTAGATCTAGTGAAATTGGAGTGAAAATGATAAATTGAACCTATCATGTTCATCGTGGTATTCATGAAGGAGTACCTGGCCATTTAGGGCAACCCATAGGGTGTGCCAACATTCCCAAACCTAGAAAGAGGTAGGTTTAAGTGAAGGGTTGTTGAGTGGTAATATATATCCCATGAAGAATGTGATTTAGTGTTTGACTATGTTTAAAATGGAAAAATTATAGTGATTCTGAGGGTGATAATGGCATAATGGATTGTTTTTCATGACACAAGAGTGATAAAACTAGGATAAATGATATTATGTCTAATTATTAATAAATTTTGTTAGAATTCCTAAGAGGATTAGTACATATTAAATGATGAACTTTTTAATGGGAAATATAAGTTAAAAATTTGGAATATGTTCTATAAGATGAAATAATGGAATTTATGAATATATGTAATGGGTTAATACAAGGGAATGATGGGGAATACCTAATGGGTTAAACGTAATAAAGTGGTTGTGCTATGCGATATCAAAATTGTACTTGAAATTCTTAATTCTGAAAATTCTTGTAAAATGATAAATGCGATAAAGGAGCTAATGTATGGTAATTGATTAATATTGGGTATTGTGTGGGAGTGGTGAATACTCTTATTGTGTAATGAAAAAGAAATAGAAATTTGGTAAAATGGATACGTAATGTAAATTCTAGTTGTGTTAATGAGTAGTTTCATAATGTAAATTAACATCTTGGTTGTTATGGTTGGTGTTTTCTTTGGGCATTGGTTGTGTTTAGTTTTGAAATGGTATATATGTGGTGAATGGATAATAATAATATTAACATGGATTCATAGAGAGGGGTGTTTAAACGAGGTTCTACACCGATGGTTCGAGTTAGACAGAGTCTCTAAAATCCACTCCAAAATGTATTGGTTAGGGAAGGGTATGGTGGATCTATTCCCCAAAAAATTGCATTCCATTCAGACTGAGGCATTGAGGGGAGGAATATGTGATGATGTGATGTGTTTATCCCTACTGAGATAAAGTGTTTATTTATTTCCTTTTACATAGTTATCGATTTACTTATACTCATTTATAGATTAGGTATATTCCAAAACCATGGAAAACATGATGAAAAAGGATTGAGAAATGAAGAAAGTCTAATTGATGAAAATGGAAATAATTTTGGAAATAGTTAATGTAATGGTTTTTAAAAATTAATCATGTGTTTTATTTTACTTACTTGTATTCTATATTGTATTTTCATGAACTATTGGATTAGACAAGATGTTCTATAGAAACCATTGGTGGTGGAATACTGAGTTGTACTCACACAATGTTCGGGAACCGTTGGTTAACTGACGATATTTCAGGGTTGTAGGATAGGACCAAGGAAAGGGCCCTATTCCTGATAGTTGAGTTGGGCTGGCATATGCATGGATAAAGATTCTCACTTTGAGTCATGGATGGTTTTTGGATTCGGCCGATTTTATTTATTTTGGGGTTTGTTTACTTGGAACTATATGAGTTACATGACATATATCACTTTGGTTATTGTTTGTACCATGTTTTTGAGAATTGTTGTCTTTCATATTTATTGGTTACTTCAATTTGGTTCTTATATTTATATTACTATATAATATTTCTTAATATGTTAATGTGGGTATAGTCTCCACACATGGATTTTATACCCTTGCTGCTAGTTGGGAACTTCTGGCATACGGGGAGGTGTACTTGAGGTCCTCTAATGACTCATCTTGGAGCACTAGTTTAGTGGTTCCGGGGTCAGGGATATTACAAATTGGTAATATAGTAGTTCATTTTTATGGTCTTGATATTTTAGGTGGTAGATAGGATGATAGGACATGTTAGGTCATACTAATGAACTCATTATTGGCAGTTGCTAACCAGTGTACGAGGAAAAAGATTCAACTGGGGTGGGGATTTTTGTTCTTAATGAGTGTTGTTACAATTGAATGTCATTTCACCATTGGTTTATGCACATTTTGTGTTATGTTAATATTTTATGATTTTTTTCTCATAGACTAAAAGGCATGAGGTTGTGCATTCATCTATCATTTTAGGAACATAAGGATATTGGTGGCATGTGTCATGATAAGAACACCCAGGATGTGTATGTGAGTTATAGAGAGTAATGAATTTTATTTATATAGAAATACATGATGAAAATAGTGACTAATAATGGTGATGAATGTGGTTAAATGAATATAATACAAATTAATAGTTATTGAATAGGGTGTATAAAGAAACATTATGGCCTGGATAAAATTTTATGTTGTGGTAAATTGTAAAGATTGAACAGGGACAATAAGGGAATGATTTTCATAGTTATAGTAAAATGGGAAAATAATTTTACCTAATAAAGGTATTAAATTAGTTAAAATTATGATTGTAATAAGTTATGCAGTGGAGGGTTTAAAATGTTAATGTTTGGGTTGCAAATGTTGAAGTTATTTATAGAGATATGTTTAATGGTGGAACATTAGGGTGAACCGAGTATTGGGTATTCCATATTTTGTCGATTTGACCCTTGTAGTGGTGGTTTACGATGTGACTTTACCATAGTTTGAGACCCTCAGTTGGGTTTGTGAGGCCCTTATGGTTATGATATGGCATATTAGTAGTTCTTATTGAACCCTCGGAAGGTTGTGACCTTTGGACCATGAGGAATTTTTTTTAATGCTAGTGTGGAAAGTATCATGGGTCATTAATATAAATGGTTTATACTAGACCTTACGGATGGTAACTGGTCTATGGTGAACTTATGAGTATGGACCTTGGGAGTTGTGTTTCGGAAACAAGAGATGGTGTTGGGATCATAATGTAGATTTATGTGTATGGTTACCTTTTGTGTCAAACCTAGAGTAAATGGTCACTTTGTGTCCTAGGCATAGTGGGTATTTGAACAACAGTGAGAGTACCATTCACATACATCGTTTTTTTTGTGGATGGATGTGTATAATTTGGAAGGAGGACCAATAGATTTTACTTTCCGTAACTCCATTTGGGGGGTAGTTAAAATTCGGCCTTCGAGGTGGCTTATGTAAGTGATCAAATGAGGTTCCTAGTGATTTTGGGTGTATGTCACATAGGTGGATGTGTTGGACATTGACAGGGGGAACAAATAGTGTTACCTAGGGTTTGTCCTAGAGGGATAAGTTGGAAGGTTGATGTTGTAGTGATTTTAAAGATTTGTGGTTACACATTTATTATTTCAAGGAAATAAAGGGTGGCCTCATGGATGTATAGACAACTATTGTAGGTTCCGTGAAGTAAGAAACAATGATAATGTTTTAGGGGTGAAATCGATGTATAATTTGTACCATAGAGTTTTGTTAAGTTGTATAGTTGTGACATGGTTCTTCTAAAGGGATCTAGAGAACCTTTGATAGGTTTTATGGTTTTTTCAGAGTGTTTCATCATATGGATATATGACTAGTCTATTTCAATGATGATTAATAGAGATCCTGATGTATTTTTCAAGTGAAAGATACAAGGTTGAAAGAATCATATTCAAATGATGTTTTTGAAGCTGATACATGAGGTATGGGTGGTGATGTGGTCGATCTTGTTTTTACAAATTGTTTAGATGTATGGGGAGATGTTGTGGATTTATTGGGGAAAATTTGGCTGATGGATCAAGAGGCATGGTTTGGTGTGTAAGCAGTTATTGGGAAATGATAATGTGTTGGTGGGATTGAGGAAAATAATGTCAGTGTAAGTGTGGTTGTAGGAATGTGTCAAACCATGGGGGCCCTAACAAGTTCTAGATGTGGGAACACATTAGTAAGGCATGCTATCAATATGGATCGGCATTCATCATTCCCAATGAAGCCATGGTGGGATGATTGGCCATGTAAGAGTCTATTGGTTTGATTGTTGTGATGTAATTATTTTGTTTAGGTTGTTAAATATTATATGTGTACCAGAGGTGAACGAGGGCTATGGAAGAAGTAGCTCCATATGAAAATTTTGTTGATGAATACTTGGTGGATGGTCATGGAGTGGTTGTGTGTTCTGGTTATAAATCACACCTAATTTGGTGGTGGTTTTATTTCAGAACATATTATCATATCACACCTAGCGATGATCATGTTCATCATCATTACATAATCCCATGTATTTTGAGATGATTTGGATTTACACCAATGGACATTAAGGAATTTTTCTGGATGAGGGAAATCACATATTTATCTTCACGGGAGGTGTATATGTGGAGCTGGTTGTTGGGAAGTACAATATTGAAAATTCTAGTTGAGTTCCTTTGGATGGTCTAGGTGTCAACAAACATCATGGTTCTATACATGGAATCTAGAAATGGGCAATGAGTGATGTTGGTTTTCTTATTCTAGTTAAATAATGATTGAAATGCCTATTATTGACATCTTTATTGTGATTGAGTGATATCCATGTGGTTGGAATCCCTCATGGAGAGAAATGATAACAAAAATCTTAATGTGGGGACTGCAAAATCAGTCAAGGGTATGGGGAGATGATTAATGAGATGATTTAGTTACACCAGAATGGGAATTTAGAACCATTGAGGTGTGCCATGGGTCTCTTAGATAGGCTTTCCGGGATATGATTTTGGTGGTTTTTTTATGTTAGAATTGGATTTGGGAATATGGAAGTACTGAATGAAATATAATATTCTCGTGTCTCTTCATCAAAGGGTGTGGTGAGACTTAACAATAGTTTTTGTCAATAGAGGTTTGATTCTATAACACAAATAAAAATTGTATGTAGACTTGGGTAAGTGTACATGGGTGGTATTATAATTTATTAAATTTTGATGCCACCTCGGCATTGTAAGGTATTGTCATGCTAATTGTGAAGAAAAATTTTCTAGGATGAGTCAATCAGGGTAGGTCGAAATTGTTTGGAGAAAACGATGTATGTAGAGAGTGGTGGATCACCTTTGTTGGATGATTTGGCATGATAAGTATGTTTAAAATCATATAGCGGGTTTAAGTTTGAACGTATATTTATTTATTTAGTGTATCAATGGTAATAATACTTTTGTAAAGAATTTTGATTGGGGTGGTGGAGCCCAATGATTGTTTGGAGGGTAATGATTCTTTTGATGAAAAAATTATACTAGAAGATAGTAGTGACTTTAGTGGGATTGTTGGATGATAATTATTGGCATCAAGTAATTATGTACCATTGGAATGGGGAAAACAGGTACTATTCCATCAGTGGAATATGGGTGTTTTGGGACAATTCAGTTGGGGGTGGCCCATCCTGAGATGGTAAACATGAATGGGTGTGGATAGAGTATTCCACATTCAGTAAAAAGTTTAGGAGAATATTTCTTTCGAAAATAAAGTTTTACATGACTGAGGTCAAGTTGATCTCTATCCTAGAATGGATAGAGTAGGAATGTCCTCTGTGGAAGCTTTAATAGTGAGTCTAAAAGATAGGGTAGGGAGAAATCTATATGGATGTTTAGGAATAGTGAGTTGGGAACACGTTAGGTATGATGTGGAAGTCATGTTTTGATTCTGATCATCTTTTGTCAATAATAAGGGTGATAAATAATGGATGATGGTGGAGGGAACCATAACGTCCAAGTGGTTGATTGGTGACATTATCGGATTTTGGGTTTTGTGGGACTCGAGTGATCCCTAATGAGGTGAGTTGGCCCTGATAAAGGTCATTGTCATTTTTTAATTGGTCGAGTTCCCTAAGAGTTAGGTTTTTTCATTGATGAATGGTGACATAATTAGATTTTTGGGACACAATTAGTTAGTCGATGTAAGTCTAGAAATGTGTTTTGAAAGACTATGTGTTTTAATTTCGTTGATGTTTAGTTTTGATCACCATTGGAGTTTTTTAAACAATACAAAATTACAACATGTGATTCAAACATGAGTTGTGTCGAGGATTAGACTGATGGGGTAATTCATGGTTCATCCACGATGTTATGATACATTGTGTGAGCTTTACAAGTTCTTTGAATTAAGTAAGGTGTCCTAATTTATTCTTATGAAGTTCTAGTGGTTGATGTATGGTTTATGTTAAAGCCTCCTTTGGGAATTATTAGTTTCGTGTTGTGGAATATTGTGAGAAAATTTTGCAGGGAAATGTTTTTCCCATGGATCGAGTTTTATTGAAGCATGAGAATGTTCAAGAAGAATCATGAGAGTGATAATTGGATATATATGCCTAGTGTCCCAGTCTTATTATTACTGAAGGACAACAGTTCTTGGGAATGTGGCTTAAGGATGATATGTAATAAGGTGGGGTAGTTGTATGATCCGAGATATCATAGGTGTATGTACTTGTTTATATTTTGGTTTCGATCACGTTTTTTAATGTGATGCTTTGTGAGATAATGAGGGCCCTCGTGGGTGTTTTAGAGTTTAGGGACATAAAATCAAGGAAAAATTGGGCCAACCTGAGCTAGGTGCATGGTTAGCGCATGAGTGCTACACAATTAAGAATACTTCTGGAGGTGGGACCAATTTTTGAAATTGGTATCTCATATGGTTGGTGAATGGTTTAAAAATAATGTGGGGATTCCTAGGTAACCTTGCAACCAAAATATCCTTATATAGTGGATTGTACGTGGTTTTCACATGGTTCAGAAAACTGTACGCCCTTGTAAAAGTTACAAAAATTAAAAAAATTACATTACTGTATATATAGATCCCATCAAATATCTCCAACATTTATCATCTCTAAACATTAAGGATGATACAAATCAGTCAATACTTCTAAATGGTTATTCACCTTCGATTCATTGCAGTTTAGATCACTGTTGGATCGAAGCCCCATGTAAATCTAAAACTCCACTTTCTTATTTTCACTGGATTAGGGTCTATAGTTTATCTAATTTTTTTAATACCTAAAACCCCTTTTTTTGGTGGTTCATAGGTCGATGATTCAAAGGAATCTTTAATTCAGATCAAAGGCTATGTTTAAGAGTACACTCATCATCAAATTTTTGGTAGGTGGTATATAAGTTATATCTCATTGTTTGGATTTTTATTTAGGAATATTTTATTGGTTTCATTGTCCACCTTGTTATCGGATTGAATAATTTAGATATATCTATTGAAATGGGTGTCTAAACGTTATATTGGACCCCTCATGATTTCTATGGGATGCATGGAGGAGTAAATGACCATTTAGGGCCACCCATGGGGCGTTCTTGCTTTCCTGAGCCTCAAATGTGGTAGGGTTGAGTGGTGGGTTATCAAGTTATAATGTAAATAACCTATAGAGCATTCATAAAGGGTTGATTATTTTGAAAATGTAATAGTGATAGTGGTTCTAAGGGAGATAATTGCATAATGGATAGTTTGTAATGACATATGAATGGGAAGAATGGGTTGAATGAGGTTATGTAAAATGCGTAATAAATTTTTTTAGAATGACTAAAAGGATTAGGGAATATGAAATGGTGAAATTGTAAATAGGTAAATGAATGGAAAAATGGGGAATATGTTAAATGAGATTAAATAAGGTAATTGATGAATATATGGAATGGGTTAACACCTGGGAATTATGGTTCATACCTAATGGGTTGAATGTAATAATGTGGTTTTTCAATGTTATTTAAGAATTGTATGAGAAATTCCTAAGTGGGAAAACACATGTGAAATGATAAATTTGTTAAATGAGATAATATATGGTAATTGGTTAATATTGGGTAATTTAGGGGAATGGTGAATATGCTTAGTGATTTAGGTATAATAAATGGAAATTGGGATAAATGGATATATAATGTAAATGGTAAATTTGTTAATGGATTGTGGAATAAGATTAATTCCCATATTGGTTTTCATGGTTGGCATATTCATTGGGCATTGGTTATGTTCGGTTTTGGTATGGTATAAATGTGGTGAATGGAAAATAAGCATGTGCACATGGTTTGGTAGAATGAATAATTAACATGTCTTTCAATGACCACAAGGTCGACTTAGAATATGACTCAAATCTCCTACCCAAAAGGCATCGGTTAAGTAAGGGTATTGACGATCCATTCCCTTAATAGTTTAATATTACCTAGACCTAGGATTTAAGGTGAGGAATATGTGTTGATGTAATGTGTTCATCCTCAATGGGGTATGGATTAGATTTAATCACTTATTCATAGTGATTTATTTCTTTATAATCATGTGTAGATGATGTATATGACTAACCCATGGAGAACGTGATGGAAATGGAATGAGAAATGAAGAAGGTTTAAGTGATGAAGATGGAATTAATTAGTGGAATAGTTATTGAATTGATTGTTATCAATCTTGAAATCTATTTTTTATATGCATGCACTGTCTATTTAGACTGGATATTTTTTAGAAAAACATTTGTGGTGGCCTACTGATTTGTACTCACACCCTTCTAAGGCATCATTGGGTACAGAAGAATATTTCATGGTTGCATGTTAGAATAATGGAATGGGCCCTATATTAGAGAGTCAATTTGGGTTAGGATATGCATGGTTGAGGATCTGGACATGGAGTCAAGAATATTTTGGGGATTTAGTCGGTTGTTTTTATTTTGTATTTTTTTCTTGGAAATGTTAGAATAACGTGATATATTTTACTTTTGTTATGGTTAGTAACCAGTTTTTTTTGGGATGATTGGATTTTAATGTTTATTTTTTATTTCAGTTTGTTTATACTATTTATATTTTTATCTACTATGGATTAATATAGTAATGATGGTATAATCACCTCATATGGATTCTTATACCCTTTCTGCTAGTCGGAAACCTCTGGCATACGAGGCACGGTTGAGGGCATATGATGGCTCAGATCAAGGCACCAGTTTTGTGGATCCTAGGTTGGGGACATTATAGTACTCTCCACAGGTACATAGAGTACAAATAATTCCCCATATATTTATACACTCCCGATGATTGAGGTCCATATTCATCATTTTTTTCTCATTATCCTTTATTTAAATGACTCATGTTTATAAGAAATTTCCACTTTTACGTAAGTAGTTTTCATGTTCGTCATTTAGTACCTTTTCAACAATCCTTTTTATACTCATAGGCCTCTATATGAAATATATATTGGAAAATTATATAAACTATAGCTTCTTCATTGAATAACATTTATTTTATTTTAGTTCAATATTATTCCTATATAATCCTAGTATATTTATCAAGAGACCATACATTATTTACACTATATTCAATAAAATCATTAACGTATGAAATATCCTTATATTATTTTTCAATTATAATTTGGAATTTAACTTCTCATTAGACACTTGATGAATAGATTCTTATTGATATATATCCTTATTTTTTAAGTAATTTTAGATTTGATTCTGTCAAAATTATCTGATGACACTTTTAATAGTTCAACTATTTTTTTCATCATTAGTTTTATATCATGGTCCTCAAGTTAATGTTTATGTTACACCTGAGGATAAAAAAATCCTTCTGTTTTATTTTTTTCCTACAATTTCATGATAAAATTTCTCATTTGTACTCATTATAGGATCAGCTGCATCTAATTTGAATTCACCTATAACTTCTTCAAATTTTCTCTCAGCGTCATCATACTCTTTCTTTCCCACTATGATTATTCATTAAAATATCATTCTATAATTAATTCTAGATTTGGTGTTTCATCTAAATGGAAATCTATTTTACTTTTATTTTGAGAAATCTAACACACTCTCTCCATATTCATGACTACTAAAATGTGGTTCTATGAAATATCTATTATTTAGACAATAAGAAAATACAATGGTAGCTTTATGTCAAATATTCCACTTCCTCACTTGATTGTTCATATTATAAATGATGGTAATTCAACCGTTCTTTCCCATTCAATATCAACAAATTAATGAATATCTATATTATATATGGCCATAAATTGAATTTACTTACATGAATGGATCATAATTACTTATATATTTAAATATATCTTATAATGACCCCAAATATTTTCAATAAAATTTCCCCTTTAATTACATAACTATGTCATACCTAGTAATATGGTATTATATAAAGAACATGAACCACATGAAACAACTAATGATATATTATTTTAATAATTTTAATGTAATATTTATAGAATAAACATATGCATATCAATTGAAAATGTAATAATGTCATTAAAAATAGAAAATATTAAAAATAAAATATTAAAAATTGTATTTTATCAATCCATCACAGTAAACACACTCAGGAAGTACATTATAGAAACAAAACAAAAATATGAATTATAAAATATTTATATTATATGTGAATATATATATTAACATGATAAAAAAATGAATATAATGATGAATTTATGAAATATTTTGTATTTTTAAGAATTAGGTCAACCATATGACAGTTAAAAATCTGACTGTTGTAATAATAATACGACTATTGAAAACTAATCATTAGAATAGTAATCTAATATGTTATTCCCAATAAACAAATCCTTACAATAGTATCATCACTTATATATGTGTTAAATAAAAATTTATTATCTAATAAAATGAAAATATAACATATTAGTATTTTGATACTAGTAAAAAATGATTAAAATTGATAAAATATGTGTTTATATTAATGAAAACTATATATGTATTATTTCCATTTTGTAAAATTTCTAATTTAATAAAATAAATTTATTTATCAGAATAATTTTTTCAAATTAGTTATAATATTTTTATAATGATAATATACTTTTTTGAGACTTTTATTAATTTTTCGCAGGGTTCAACAATAGATTATAATATTAAAGTAAGTATTTTATACAATCAATAAATGATTAAAAAAATAATAAATTTCTCATATTTATAAATTTATTTTTATAGAATCTATTTTATTTAATGAATCAACATTTCATGAAATTCTTGGGAATCATCTTTCCTTTTCCTCTAAAATAGTTTAATTTCTGGTGAATATTGAAATATTGTAAAATACTGTATTTAACATTAAACGTTATATAAACTATTAATTGAATAATGTATTCTCTAAGAACCCATTAGATAAAACTCACATGGACCATTTTAAAAATATAGTCACAAGATTCAACACTATTGGTAGTCTTGAGCCACAAAAATAAACTAATGAATAAAATATTCAAAACACAGTTTTCCTCCCATACTAAATACCTCCCCTCACCTCCATTTAACCTCACATACTTTAAGCCTTGTAGATCTAAAAATTTCTACCAAATTATATTTCCAATCCTTTCCATCAAGTGTAAGATATTTTGACCTTATGAAATAGCTAATTCAATGTTCCTTAAGGATTGTTTCATGGAAACAATATTCAATAGGTAATATTTTCAAACTCCCTCTTTTAAATTCCTTTCTTCTTCAAGATTATCCTCACCCACTATATCTAATATTTCATAATATCTCACGTATCATATAAATAGTTAATGGAATTTTGAATCACAACTGGATTATCTATCATCCAGCGTCTTCCATTCGGCCCTTACTATAAAAATGGAATGGATTTCTATATTATATCAGTTCATCGACTCCATGGACGACGAGTTTTCATTTTCGATTACCGCATTCAAGGAGAGATTAAATTTTATTATAATGGTTTAAATGATATAAATATGTATATCATATTTTTTCATATTCTAAAATGAAAATATATATATATTATTAAAAAAATGATATTAGTTCATGGTGGTTGATAAAATAACTAAAATGTACTAAACATATAAGGTAAAAATTTTCACTATATGATTATTACTTATGTAAGAAAACAATATTGATATAAGAGACCATTTATGTTTTTTAGGGACATTAAAATCATTTCATTTCACTGATGGTGTGTTATTCTAATTTTAAATTAATATTCTTAATTTTCCTCATCTGATCAAACCATAGTACCGTGAAATAAATACCATATGAAAAATGGAATTGAACCTTATATCTCATTGAAGTGGTTTTAAATGATCAAAATATATTTATACATTATAATATATAGATATCAAATATTATAACTTATATAACTAATGATTTTAATTTTATTATTATGGATGTTAAGTGAAAGTGAAAAAGGCATTCTCGATCATTAACTATGATATCTCTCTGAACCAAACTATTTTCATTTGGTTACACATTCTATATGTTTAACTAACATAATATATCAATTTTTATTATTTATATAATTTATATTATATATATTTATATATATCTCCCTTATATATATACTCAGTTTAATTCTCCATTATTTTAACGGGATATACATCTTTTAATGAATCCCTCCAGAATTTCATTTGTTATGTAAAAATGATTAATGGTGACTCTTACCCAATTTTAATTACCACACCATAAAATATTTCAAACCTTACAAGGTTTCTAAATTATTTCACTTGATTATGGATAACCATTTTTATTTAATTTATTAAAATTAATGTTCTATTTCCCCTTCAAATATATTATTCACCCTTTTCCCTAAAACATCACTTTAATGGTACAACTAGAAAGTTAACAATACACAATTTTTTACATTTTACTTTACATGGATATGCTTCTTAAAGAGTCATGATTTATTTTTTATAATAAATTGATGTATATAAATTATTTAATCATTTATTTCATGAAAACCATATAGATATTCCATTTGGTTATACTATAATATATGATTATGCAACTTATTTAATTCTATGGGTAATCATTATGTTTATCCCTTATATTTGATTTATCTTGTTGAAAACATAGGCATTTTCATGTAATGATTATTAATTCTATATATATCCAACGAATTGGGACACATTTATGTCTCATGAGATATATGTATTGTATTATATAGTTATCCTATTCCATGATGATGATTTATCAACCATGTGGTGTTTTCTCAGAAGTGAGCCTTGACTTGTGATTTAATCACATTTTATGTTTTCCACATGTTTATGTTTAAATTATTTTATGATTCCATGTTAAAAATTTTATTATCCCTTACAATAATTCAGGAGCCATGTATTTCATGATGTTATTTTACGCCTTTTGAATTATATGTTATACTCCATTATATTGGTTATTTGTTTACTGGGATTTGATGTTCAACCCATTTTTATGTATTTTGAAGGTTTTACTATGATTTTTAGGATATTAAAGGGGTTTAGGATGACATTAAAATCATTAAAATGATGTTAATTTATTTTAGTTGCATAATTTGGTTTTATATGACTTTTTCTTGAATAATCCAGGAATCTCAATACAAGGGTTGTATTTATTGGATATTTATGAAAAAAATTTCATGTAATAGTATGTTCGAGAGGGTTAGGTCATAATAGTTGGTATTAAGGGAAGGTATATGTATTTTTTGTTCATTATTAAAAGAATACATCATTATGAAACCTATGTATAATTAAACATATAGGAAAAACAAATAGAAGTTTGGTGAAGTATATAGTGACTAGTTTCTATGAAATACCATCTCTATATTGATATTAAATAAGGATGTTGATATAGTGGGGTTGTACCTATGGGTATTACAATTAGGTATTTTAGATTGAGTATTAATAATATTTTCACCTGGTCCATGATAAAAATACCTTTCTAGACACCGGGTTTAATACTCTCGGTGATATTTTTTGAAAAATTCACAAACACTCTATGAAGTTTTATGAAGGGAATGGATATATTTTCTCATTAGCAAAAATAATTGGAAAATTACAATGGAAGGCCTAGATTGAATCATAGAGACTCATAATTTAGGATTTACATGAACTTATTTATTTATTCATTATAATCACATTATTTCACTTCTATATTCATATTTTTTAATTTATTCGCGTCTCAACATTTATTTTGGACATCATAAATGACTAGAATGAAAATAAAATATGCAATGTTGTTATCATTATCAATTAATGATCCAAGAATTTCCTATATTGTAATTTTTCTGTAAATTTTTTAATATCATGCATGTATAGTATAACTATTCAATTACCATGTCAAAATATAGAGGTTGAGCTATCTATGGAAAAAAATAGGAAAATTATTGCTTTCAAAGTATATAACACCTCACCAGTCAATGTTTAAGGATTGAACCTCTAATAAAACATTTTCCTAATTCATTTATTGTAATTTGATTTAATTTATCTAAGATGTTGGATATAGCTATATAAATTATTCATTAACTATAACTCCCGAAGTTTTTATGAATTATTATTTTTTGAATAAATTGAAATTCTCGGATGGCTTGCGTTGCATGTTACAACAAGTTAAGCTATTTTAATACACAAAACATGTAAATATTATTATATACACAGAGTAAAGTTTATAGTTATGTACATTTAACACTGATTTTGTCTTGTGTTACCTTAAATAACATGTTTATTTGAATTACACGCAACACTTATCTTATATTGTGTAACACAAAACAGGTAGTTCAAACGAAACATGACATATTATTAAATATTATTATAGTTATAACCTTGATATTGGGATGGTGGGTATTAAAAAAATTAACTATATTATGAAAACATTATTATTCATGTTTATAAAATAATTTTTTTAGAAATATATTATTTTGAAATGAATGTAAGAATAATTTGAAAATAAAGAAATTTATTTTCGAAAAAACTATTTTTCTACGCACGAACATGTTTTATCTCAATAATTTTAAAACCCACTTTTGAGTAATTATTTAAATGATATATATGTATATATATATATTTATATTATATAATTAACTAAATATATAACATATAATATATGTGCTTTATAGATAATAGATATGAAGAAATGTTATTTTATAAATAAAAATATCTATTTTTCTAAGATGTAGTTTTACTGCCTTTTAATGGTTTACTTATTTTAAAACTAATTTTTTAAAATTTAATAAATTATATTTGAAATCGGAAAATTCATTTTTCATAGAGTAATTTTAAAATTATCATAGGGTATGTTTTTTGGTATTTTTCTATGAAGTTTCATTTTTTGATGAATAGTGGGAAATACTAAATTTTAATTAAAAACTGATTTTTTGTTAATTTATTAAATAGATAAAATTTATTTTGAATTGGTTTTAAATTATATTTGGCTAAATTATAGGGTAGTAAATCCAAGTTATGTAAATATAATCAATTTCACATGTAATTTTCATATAAAAGCATTCTAACATTTTAAACATTTTCACATTAAAAACATCTTGTTTTGTTCCCAATGTAGGATTAATATAAAATTATTTGATACAATTATATGATTGTTAATTGGAAAATTGGATTCCATTTTTTTAATCAGTAGAATTTATTTTCTATAAAATGTTACACCAAATTTTTAATTAAAATTATTATTGAAAATGGTGAAATTTAATTACAACGATTGGGAGAAAACAAGTTAACCTTGGTGAAACACAATAGCATAAGGGAAACATTACCTAGAGACATGTTCAAAACCTATTGGTTGTTTATATTTTCACCCTATCCTCCCTTTTATATAGTAAAATTCATTATTGGAGTCACATTATAAACTGGATAACCCCAAATCATATATACCTTTGGGTATTTACAAGAATGTAAATCCTCCATTTTAAAGGGAATCTAATCTCCCTAATTATGTAAACATCTAAAGACCTTTGGATCAGCACATAATTATCCAAATATCATGCAAAAATTACCCCTATGAATCTATAATCATCACACTGGGATGAAATATTACCAAGGAAGTCCTTTGGTAAAAACCCAAAGGAGATACTCGATGAAGAGGATGTTTGATCAAGTACAACGTTTGTAAAGACATAAGGTATGTGGTCTTCTAGTATAATTTTATTTCTACAAGAATTATTCCATATTCACCACTAGATTCTTCTTTGTGGTTTATGTTATACCCTATGACATTTAATGTCATGAATTTTCATTATTCCATGATATTCAATGTTTCAATTGATTTTTTTTAATTTACAAGGCCCATGATTCAAAGGTAACCCAAGTAGTAAGGGTTTAATGTCTAACATATTATATTTGTGAGATAGGTGATCTACTCCCCTCCACTTCCTATAATTCATTATATATAATTATCATGAATTTATTTCTATATTATTCATAAAAAATAGATTTTTATTTACATATATATTTTATGATCTCCCTTTCATGGGGTTTAGGGTTTAAAAATTGCGAAATAGTTATATAATTTTAGTCACAATATTCCTTCTTTTGAGACGAATTTTATGTTATGAACCTATATTATTTGATGAAGTGTATATTAAAATATCTTTAAATATTTTATCATGAAAATATATATCCTAATTATATTTTACTTTATTTTCCCATGGGTATTAGGATTCAGGGTTTTCTAAATGGTTAGAGTTATATGTTACAATCTCATCTTTTTCTAGGATTATTTATGATCAAGTCCCCAATGTTGAAATATGAATATATAACTCTCAATTTTTCTAAAAAAGATTATTACCCTATGGATATTCATGGTAAAATTATGTAATAGTACCATGTTACAAGTATTTGGCACTAATGTTAATTAAGATATTTTTTTTAAATTTTCAATTTATCTATATATTATGTCGATAATATGATTTCATCCAAAAAAATGTTTTCTAAAAATGATTTCAAAAAATGATTTATATTATTTTTAATCTCATTTAAAAGGAAATGGATTTTAAATTCTTTTAAAACAGTGTGTAAAATTATTTTCAAATCATTCGATATATGTTTTCAAGGACATTTTCAATGAAAAATATTTTCAAAATTCTTAATTATTTCTATAGTGTTTTTATAGAAAAAAAACTATATTATACTCAATATATTTTTAAAATGAATTTTAAATTTTACTTCTTATATTCTCAATGTGTTAAAAAATAAAAATGTTGTTGAGGAAATTTTATGTCTTCAAAAAAGTATATTTAAAAAAAATATCATTATGAAATTCTCTAAGTTACCTTTCAAAATACTTCTCCATATAAGATGTAATCCATTGATATAGTTTTTTATTTTATAGGTACATTATCAAAGGTAACCATTATTATTCTTTCATTCAATATTTTTTTATGAATATTTATTTTTTTACGCAACACGTTTCCCTTCCATGGGTTATACAATGATAAAACACTTATGAAACCTGCTTCCATTCATGGGTTATCCTATGATTATGAAACCTAACATATTTACATAGGTTATTATAAGAATAAATTTTTATGATAACCATTTAATTTAAAGGTTTATTATATTATGTTTTGGAAACCAATCTCTTTTTATTGTTCTTCATATGAGGAATATTATATTAACTTATAAATCAGGTATGCGTGATTTCATTATGTAATGTGCAAGACCTATATCTACCTCCAATGAAATTGATAAAATTGAATAACTCATGAGTATATATTTTATTCATGAAACTTTTTATAGGTTAAATTTGTTTGTGTAGACTTTATTACATGTTCATAATGTTTTGTGTGAACCAGATTACATATCCACAATGTTATGCATGAAGTTGGTTAAATGTTCATAATGTTATGCATGTACATGTATTTTTTATCCATAATAAAATGCATGGACCTGGTTGAATGTCCCTGATGATATTCATGGACCAGGTTTCATGTTTATATGTTTTCACTAGGGACATATTTTATGTTCATAAAATAATTAGTAAACCCTTCTCTATATATACAAGTTCACAATGTTATGAGATTATTTATATGACACAAATATATGTTTTATGACAGCGTTATTCTCTAATGACTCATTTTCTTTGATTTCCTTATGATTCATAAGTTATGATCTTCCAATATTGATTATATTAATCTTCATTATGATTTTAATATGTAAGGTGTAATTTTAAAATGTTATGCTCGTAATATAATACACTTATGTTGATGTTATGCTTGTATATATCATATATTTACTATTATAGAGGATCTGAGATCTCTATTTCTTTTGTTTCATTCCCCATGTTACGAATATTGTTTTAGTTATGATATAACAATGAGGACTACTAAATTATAATACCTTTATTGGAAACATTGAAGAACTCTCACCATGTTAAAATATGGTGATCTATGTTTCCCAAGGAAATAAACTATTACGGTTCTTAGGAATATATTTTTTGTGTGCTAAATATTCATAAAAATGATTTAATATTAATGAGTGTTAATCTTCAGACTCTATAGTTGGTATTAAATTAATTGTTTAGTAAACCATTGTAAATTTGGATGATAAATATTTAGTGAGATACTTAGAGAAATTTCTAAGGATATATCTAGAGATGTCTCTAAGGATAAGTGAATGGATGAGTAAAAGTATGGGAAAATGTTCTATAATTGTGGTAAATGATTGAGAGAGTGTTTTCCATGAAATTAAATTCATTTAAAGATTCTAAATGTGGATGTATTAGTTAAGGAATAAGATATATTTAATGTGGAAATAAGGATGCAATTAAAGTAACTTCAAAGGAATAATGAAAAATTTAGTTAATGAAATGGATGGGAATAATGTCCTTTATATTATATCATCTAAATTTGAATGCCTTAATTGTGTAATGTATGGTAATTATGAACATAAATATATTTGGGTAAATATAATGAACTAAGTATACTTGGTTGTAGGATTAATGATTTGGATACTGATGAAAGACTTGTGAAAGCGAAGAAGTGCTAAAGAAAATGATGAAATGATTGGTTAATTGTTTAGAAGTAATTGATATAATTTAATTATTTTTATTGGTTTTTAATAATTTTGAAATATATAATAATTATTCATTATAATTTGTTAAATAACGGTTTTAAAGGATATTTGTAATGATGTCAATTTATTGAAAAAGTTATTTAATTGAAAGTTTATATTTAATGGAAAACACATTATTAAGGGAAGGTAACCCAATATGTTTGCATGATGTTGAGAAAAAAGTTTTTTGTTTTGATAACGACCAATTGGAAAATAATAAATTATTTTAGATTTTAATTACTACTTACAAAGGAAATTAATAATTTTTTGAAAAAGTGGATTTTGATATCAGAGGTAGATTTTATGAAATTTTTATATTTATAACATATAAAAAAAATATGTGTTTTAGGAGTAAGGAAGAATCCATATATTCCACAAGGTTTAATGGAAATTCAAGTTATTACCATGTTTTAATATAATACATGATTGAAGTATTCACATGTTTGGTATGTGACTATCAAGAGACACTTTACGGTATTTATAGATTACTGAGATGTTCATTTTGGAAACTAAATGACTATAATTTTAATGTCGTGGATTTTCAGGTTTTTGAATGATAAAAAGGATAACCATTTATGAAAGGATAATGATGAAGGCTGAATGAGGTTTCGAAAATTAATGTATTCTATATATATATGAATAATTATTCATAACCTAGGACAACAACTTTTCATTGATGATAACTAAAGATATAATGAATTAATTTTCATTCTATCTATGAATCTTATAATCTGTTAGTGCTTCAGGGATAACAAGTTCACCTATATTAGTTGGAGTAATAGATGCAGCATAAATTGATAATGTAATGACCAAATGTTATGATTGTGCATAACAAATGGAATGAAGTTAAGTAAGTATATCTCCATGTTCAAATTATTCAACTTTATGAAAAGGACATTGCAATCAAATTTTGTCATGTTTTATTCATTTTAATGATATCAATAACCTTTTAATGCATATTATTTTTATGATTTTTTTGTTTGTTTACATTATATATATCAAAACATTTCTTGGGAAAAATGATCATAATCAATCTATATGATTATTTCTATTTTTCTTCAATGTGAAAATATTTACATCACATCTATATTATCCTATGTATAAACATAGTTACGAGTTACCCTGGCTATTTTTTATGTTTCCAACATACTTTTTTAACACATTTTTTTATTAATTTTTAAGGTTTTGGTTTTTTAGAGAGTAACATTCATGTATTGAAAAATTGAGTACAATGAGTAATTTTAATGAATAAATTCATTTTAAGTGGGTAGAATATAATACCCCATATTTTTATGAAATACTTTTATAATCAATAAAAAAAATTGTATTTCATTGTACACTACACAATGTTAATATTTATTTATATACACCTTCAAGATAAGATTACTCTACAAAAAATGATGGTATTATATATAGGTAAATGAGACACCAATGATGACTTTTGATACATGTAATAAAAAATTTATATATCATTACATGAAACATAGATCATAACTCTTGTTACATACAACACTGAGATTAAATAAAATATGACATATTACTAAATATTATTATAGATAAAACCTAGATGTTGGGATGGAGGGAATAAAATTGTTTAACTATATTATAAAAATATTTTTTATTAATGTTTTTAAAAAAAATTATTTTTTAGAAAATATAATGAAATGATTTTTTAAACCATTTTAAAAAACTTATTTTTTTTCTGGAAAAATATTTTTCAATGATGAAATATGTTTTACCTAAATAAATTAAACATATCCCTTTTTTGAATCATTCTAATTATATATATATTATATTTTATTCAATAAACAATTTAACATTCATATTATGTATTTTCTAGATAGTATATAATAATAAATTTAATTTTAGAAAAAATGTGTTTTTAAAATGTTATTTTATTAAATTTTAGTGCCAGGCATATTTTTAAAAAACATTTGACACTATTAAAAATTAAATATGGAAAATAAATTTCATTTCATAAACTATAATGTTAAAATTATATTAGGGTGTGTTTTTTTGGTATTTTTATGAAATGTTTCTTTTATCACGAATACTGAAAAAATTGAATTTTAACTAAAAAATAACATTTAAATAAATTATATTATAAAGATAAATTATATATTAAATTTGTTTTTAAGTAAAATTAGGTTAATTATACAACAAAAAATACAAATTAGGTTATTGGAATCAATTTAAAAATGAATCTATATATAAAAAAGTTCAAACTTTTGACCATTTTGACTTAAAAACTCATTGTTTCATCATGTTTGTGAGATTAATTTTAAAATAATATCAACAAACTATGTGATTATAATTTGGAGAAATGGATTCCATATTTCTTATTGGTGAAATTTATAATTTTTATTTTTTTCAACTTAATTTTGTACAAAAAGTATTCGTGAAAATAGTAAAATTAATTACTGCAATGAGAAGAAACACAAGTTTACTAGGGTACTAAAAATTAACTTGAGGAACAAAATTATGTAGACGAAAGTTCAAAATCTTTTGGTTTGACATATTTTTACCATATTTACTCTTTTATATAACATGATTCATTATTTGATTCATATTTTGTAAGGTATTCCTTCTAATAGTGTTTACCTTTTGGTATTTATAAGAAATCCAGTCATCCTTCATTAGAATGGACATTCACTCTCCCAATATCTTCACACCTCTCAGGGAATTTATCTTGGAAAATAAAAATCCAAATATATCACCAAAATACCTCCTATTAACATTGAAACCTGGCTTTGGAAAAAAAATACAACCATGTAAGTACTTTGGTGAAAACCAAATGGAGATACCAGAATAAGAGGAGGTTTGAACGAGTACAATAGACGTTAAGACAAATGGTAAAGGGATTTATAGTCTCATTATTATTTCTATGAGACTTTTTCCATATTCACTATTATTTTTCTTGGTTTATATAGTTACCTATTAAATCATATATCATTTATTTAATTTATTTAATAATATTCAATGATTGAATATCTGTTATTCTTTCACAGGGCCCATGATATAAAAGTTAATCAAGTAGTAAGGGATTTACACCTCACGTATTAATTTTTTGAGACATGTGTTATATTCACCAACACATTATTCTATGTGTTTTATACAATTCCAATGCATTTAAATTATTATTATTATACATAAATTTATAAGTATTTATGCATGCATTTTAAGATCTCTCAATCATGTGATTTACAGTTCAAAAGTTACCAAATCATAAAGGATTTGTTTCACAGTTTTCCTTCATTAAGATGTATGTTATGATATAAAACTATATTATTTCCTGATATATATTTAAAACCCATTTTAAATGAAATATCATGACCTTATCTATCCTCATGGTATTTTGTGTTTCATTTTTTGTTATTACTTCATGGGGATGAGGATATAGTATTACAAAAATGGTATTTGTTTTATCTTATAATCCCAACATTTTTTGGAATTGTTTACAATGAATTATCCAATATTGAAATATCAGGATTCACACTAAAGAATTATCATAAATTTAATTATCCTCTTGTTATTCATGATATCATTAGGTAATGGAACCATTCTTCCACTTTTTTCTACACTACAAATTAAAACAATGTTTTAATGAAATTCTCAATTTATTATTCTATTCATATAGAAATCTATTTTCTTCCTAAACGCTGATTTTTTAAAAAGATTCCTTCAAACTATATGTAAATTATATTTGAAACTAATTTTAATTCATATGGATTTTTAACTTGTTTTATATTTAAAAAACAATTAGATTTGGTTTCAAAGATTACATTATATGATTTCATGGTTATTTTCAAAGAAAAATATTTCCAAAATATTTTTTTATTTAAAAATATTTTTTCAATGTAAAAATGATATTTTCATCCAAAAATGTTATTAATTCATTTTAAATACTATTTTATATTTTTTATAAATTTTTCTCAATGAAATTTTTATAATGTGTTTTATGTCTTCGAACAGATTTCAAATAATGGTTATTTTCCTTAAGAAATTATCAAATCGATATTTCAATATTGTTCTCCATACAATGATAAAATTCTTATGAAACCCACTTCCATTCATGAGATATTCTATGATCTCGAAACTTGTCTCTTTCCTAGAGGCTATAATACGATGAAATGGATATGATTCCCATTTAATTTAATTTATTATTATCTTATTTTTATAAAATCCATCTTTTTTCTGGTTTATTATTTGTTGAATGTATTATTATCTTTTGGAAAACGTATGTATGATTTCATTAGGTGAAGGCGAGACCTATATGTCCCTCCAATTCGTAGGGTAATAATGGATAACTCATGTGTATATATGTTATGGAGGTAGTTTATTTGATGTTCACATTGGTATGTGTTATCCTTAGTAAATGCTCACAATGTTAAGTGTCAACATGATTAAATATTCATAATGTTATACATGACCATGATAACAAGTTCATAATTTAATGATTGAACCTGATGACATGTTCCAAATGATTTTTAGGGACCTACATTTCATGTTCATAATGATATGTTTGGACAAGATTGCATGTCCATATTGATATGCATATAACTTGTTACATGTCCTTAAGTATATTAAATCGGCCTATTTCATGCCCTTAACATAATGAGTGAACCCATTTCGATTTATATAGGTTCACAATGTTATATGATGATGTGACTGCAACAAATATATGTCTTAGAAAACTTTTATTCAATCCTGAATAATTTTATTTTATTCCCTTATTATTTAAATCTTGTGAACATCCAATATTTATGCCATGAAATATGATTACGATTTTTTCTATATAGGGAATGACCTTAAAATGTTATGATAATGTTCTCATACCCACATATTATTGTTATTACTTCATATCAGATATGATTACCCTTATTGTGAATGTGAGCTCACCCTTTCTTATGTTTCCATTCCAACGTTATGAGGAATGAATTAGGTAGGATATACATTTTAGGAGTAGTAAATAGGAAGATATTTCTAGGAAACATTTATGATCTCTCTTCATGTTAGAATATTGTGTTCCATGTTTCCATAGAAACAGAAAATTATGGTCCTTAGGCCTGTAGTTTTTTAACATGTTGAATATTAATCTAAAATGATATAATATCATTGAATGTTAAGAATCAGTCAATATATTAAATATTTAGAGAGAGAGAGAAAAATCTTAATATCTTGAGTCATCTATAATTCTATACAATTGTATGGATTAGGATGAATCTCCTTTAGAATATTCCTCCCAGGTGTGCATATTATTTTCTTTTGAGAAATCCTATCTAGGTCAACCGATTGTTATAAAGGACAAAACCATTACAAAAGACCAGATAATTATGAGTTACGTTACTAATGTATTACTTGAAGAGTTTCATTTTCTTCATCATGATCTATTGGTTGATTTTTGAATTGAACATATTCCTAGATATCTACCTAGACCCATGATTCCATATATAATAGACTTTTATGATTTGTAATAACTAAATTAGGTATTAAAATAGAATCTTTAAAAGTTTTGATATTATTTATTGCGTCACTATGGGGTGTGTCTATTGTCTTCATCATGAATAAGTATGTGTCAGTGAACTACTACAATGATTATTGATAACTCAAAAAAATCATGATAAAGAAAAAACATACACTTACATGGATTGATGAATTTTTTAAAGAGATACATGGGGATATGAACTTATCTATATTAGACCATCAGTTAGGATATCATGAATTAATGATGAATAATAAATATATTCTGAGGACTATCAATTTAATTTGGTATGTAAACTATGCCTTTGTGTTGACTCCCTTCAAACTCACTAAGGCTGATGAAATATTCATGGACATTATGAATAATGTCTTTAAGGATTACCTCTACAAATTTTTGGTAATCTTTTCAGATGAAATTTTGATATACTCAAAAAATGAGGATGGGAATGAGGAAGATTTCAATTATGTTTAAAATACATTGTGGAAGGATAATTTATATTATATGTTTAGTAAATGTGAGTTTTTCAAAGAGGATATGGGATTGTTAGGGTATGTTATCACTAGAAAATGGATATCGATGGAAATCGCTATGAAAAATGGAATTAACTAGTATCCATGTCCCGCATATGTAATGGAGATCCATAGTTTCCTTGAACTAGTATGTTTTTACCAATTAGTGTTTAGAAACATTTCATGATTTTCAAACTTGTTAACCAATCTAAATCGAATAGGGGTAATAATTTTATAGAACAATTATTATAACGAGAGACTCATGGTATTAATAGAGGCATATAACTACACCATATCTTACACTTCCAAAATGTGGAAAACTATACATTATCTATATTTATTTTCTAAGGTGGTTAATGGGTTTTGTAGTGATGAATTATGATAAACATGTAACCTACTCCTCAATGCTATTAAATTTTCATGAGAAAAACTATCAAATACCTGATCTGAATTTGGATTTAATAATAATTTTATTAATGAATCATAAGTATTATATCTATGTGGAGTTGTTTGAAATATTTTTATGTAATAAAAGACTCAAATTTGTATTCCCATAAATGGACAATAAGTTGTTCCAAAGAATACTGTTATACATTATCAAGGAGAATAAAAAATCTATCCACTACCATTCTACAAAATTAAACAATGTGGATGATTCCCTTAGTATAAAGGATCTTATGACCTTCTCAATGATGATAATTTAGAATAATATGATCCTGTTATATATTAAAATGATGGAAATGATAATAATAAATGAATGAATAATTTCATTCTTTTGTGAAATGAATTTTCAACCATCCATTCTTGTGAAGATAACAAATTCTCAAAGAGTTGATGTAGAAATTTTGAAGAGGTTATAAGTGACAAGAAAAAGGTAATTCTCAATGGTCAAAATTAATAAAGATATAGTTTTAATATTTGGGGAATGACTTTTTATACCATTGAATCCTAGGATAAATAATTTTTTTGAATGATTCAAAAAGTTATTCTCTATCCAATTATGGATAATGAATATGTATCAACATATATGAGGTCACTTTTTGTGGGAAAATATAAATTAGTACATCACATAATATAAATCAATGTTCTTAATATATTATTTTTTCAATTCAGCAATGAATAAAATCATCCAAAGGGGTGATGAATCAATTACCGATACCAACCTTGAAATTAGAGAACATCACATTGGATTTTTCACAATTCTCACAAAAAGAAATCCACATTAAGTAATGTTATATAGGATGTGGTGGATCATAATTCAATTACTAATAATTTAATTTAAATTTGAGATTAATTCTCAGACAATAAATATATAGGGATAAATATCATACAAGTGGTGAGACTGTATAAATTACCATATTCGACTGTTTTTATTAAGATATCACATTTACCTGAAATTATCTAATAAATATGATAGAATTTATTATCAATTATCAATACTAAAATATTTTATAATGTTATAGGATTATCCAAGAACTTGAATACGTGTGGAGTAAATTTTTTATGGGCTTTAAAGGATGATGGGGTCAATATCTTCCTCTATATATATTCATTAACAAAAATATTTTTATATCAATAATCTAAATTTTCTATACGAATTCCTTTATTGAAGAAGTCAATAACACCTATTTATTTCGTTGAAGTTAGGGATTCATGATATTAGAACCTAAAATCATCATGGAAATAGAAGAAAATGTAAACACCATTCAGTATAACATCAAGGATGCTTGGAGTCAATAGAATATCAATGCTGATAATCATTGATAAGACATAGAGTTTGAGGTTGAATATAAAGTTTTACTTTGAATATAGTCATTAAATTTGATAATGATATTTTGGATGATGGTAAACCAATATTTTAGGTATGTTATCTCCTTTTACATTCATGATCTCATCACAGTTGTGTCTTATCCACTAACAATTCTACAAAATCTATACCAAGAACATGTTGTATTCCATGTATCTCTATTATGGAAATACATACTAGACCCCTCATGTAATCTTAATTCATAGATGGTACCTCTAGAAAATGATCTCAATTATTAAGATCATCCAGTCAAGATCTTGGACTATATATTTAAATTTATACACCACAACACAACTCACCTAACCAAAGTACTATGGTGAAATTATTGGTTTGAGTAAGAGAAATGGAAATCCGGGGAATCCATCAAACCGAAGTACCCTCTCATGTTCTCACATATGTGTGTAAAATGAAATTTTAACAGAGAAATTTCATAATTGGGGAGAGTGTATGACCTAGTAGCTCATTTTTGGAACTGGTGTTTGTCACTCCTAGAAAGGGATTATCTTTGTATGTTTTGATTCATATTAGGTTAATCAAGGAGTTTGTATACTAGGTGATATTACAATGAATGTGGATACAATGTTGAAGGTGGAATCACATCCCATTATATGATAAGTTTTTATAGGACAAAAACATTATGAATTTTAAATCTTGAGGGAATATGGATTTCTACGACTAAAACCTTGGAAACATATAAGATAAATGGATTTCACGTATGTTGGAGTTTCGAGAATATGTGAAGAATCATGATGGAATATATTTCCTCAAATTTATGGAGGTTTTGGAATGATATTTTCTGAAGAATTATTTTGTTTTTATGAAATGAAAGTATCGTATGTGTCTATGATAAGAATAAAAAATGTAGAAATTTCACTAAAACAACGCAAGGAAAACGAGCTCAAGAAACATAAATGAAGTGGGTCATGAAAAATAACTGGAGAAACTGAGAGATTCAAATAATAGGTGTTGATTATAAATAGAATACCACACACATTTTTATGAATGATGATAATTTAGAAAAGGAGTTAAATGATATGATTTCATGAAGGTATTATTATAATGTTCTTATTCTAGAATCTATTAATCTTCATAAGATAAATCATTGAACAAAAATGGATATGAACTAATTAAATCAATAGAATTTCAGAAAAGTGAGTTTCGAGATGTCTAAGAGTCGTGTTATATATAGGAATTCTATAAATTATTGGAGATTATTTAAGGAAAGTATCTTCATGAATGTGTGCATATTTACAAAAGATAAAATATCATAGAAAAAAAAATTGGTATTTATGAAGGATACTATATTAATGATTAATAGTGCTATACAAAGAGTATGAGTCAGTAGTGAATTCAAGTGTATCAATTCTGGGATGTGCTGTATCTAACCTCTCGTTCTAGATAGGGACAATGATTTATATTTCCATAATATGTAAGAGACCACAACATCTACAAATTTAGTAGGACATCACCAATGGTTGTGAAAAAGGGGTAGTCGATGGATGTGATCTGAGAAAGGGAGTTTTTTCCACTAAAATTATTATAAAGGAATTGAGGTTAGAAAAGAGT
The DNA here is from genome assembly GCA_963277665.1 of Viscum album. NCBI lineage: Eukaryota > Viridiplantae > Streptophyta > Magnoliopsida > Santalales > Viscaceae > Viscum > Viscum album. The sequence goes on from OY728162.1 coordinate 670,574,992, forward strand.
TACCTTGCAATGTTTATTTTAACGAACAATATCTAGTGATTTTTAGTGGATTTAGGTATGATGGAATCAATGTCAAAATGTGATACTTGGACAAACCCTTAGTGGTGAACCAACTAAAATGGTTTTTTAAAGTATTTTCCTTTTTATATGGGTGTTTAATATCTATATGATCCATCATTCAGATTTAAAAAATTCCTAAAAATTTAGTGATGGTGAATCTTGGTGTCAACATTTTCATTTGATGAGTCAGATCTTATTCTCACATTGATAAAAACTCTTAAAGATGTATGCTGGAATATTGAAAATATTAAACAACCATATGCAGAGATAGAAAGAGAACACAATAGTTTTATATGGTTCACTTATAAGGGAATGTCCAATGAGAATATGCCGATAGTGATTTTACCATACCTGAATCCAGTAAGATTCACCAGATATCGTGGATTAAAAAAGATTAAACATGGTCACTCCATGTCAGGATCGTTAACTTTAATAGAATTTTAGGGATATCACACTATATCCCTAGAATCACTTCTATAGACTCCCAGATTATCACTACATTGGGTGATGTCTAACCCCGTTTAATAACATAAATGTCACTTCAATATATTTGGAATATATATCATTTACCTGATTTGTATGGGACACTTCATTCACCATAATACAAAATCAATGCACTCGAATGATTTGTTCACCAAAACTAGATGTTGAACACTACTATTCAAGAATCTCATAGACTTCATGAAACACATTTTTTTCAAATAACCTTCATCACTCATGAAGCTAAACACATTCAAGAAGCTCCTAGACTATTGGAATCTTTCATCCTTTATAGAACTCTTAATTATCATGAGAATCTTAGTCTAAAAAAACTCCCTTTTCTGAAATTCTACCGTGTTAATCTATTCATTAACATTATTGTCATGACGCTTCTTATCATGAAGAGTTATTTTTCATTAATAATTTCCTTCTTATTAGATCATCATGAAATTATTAAATTTAAGACTTTTTCTAAATTCTCATTGTGCCTCAAATTATCTATGGTCACCCATTTAAAGGCAACACTTATTTCTTGGATCTCCCATGTTTTTAGTGGATTTATCTCAAACCACCTCATTTAGGTTCATGAATATCCTTTTCCTCATGAATAATCAGGGAAATTTCTCTATTAATAATGATTCTTTTAGTCCCAAACATTATCGTCATTTGATCACACCACATCCATTCATTGTGAAACATCATTCAAGAAACATCAACACTTTTTAGCACCATATTCCTTCCTGATGCTTCACATATTTGTGAAACTCAAACATTTGTAAAATCCATACATTTTCTATATTATCAATGATTTATTAATGGAAATTCATATTTTGAGAATCTTACTCTTTTATACTAATTTTGAGCTCCAAACAATCTGTGAAATCATGGAAATTATGCCATAATCAATACAAAATCCACTTGCATTGTATGATCAATTCAATTTCAAAATACATTATCATTCCAGTCTTTATATAAACAAACAATGCATTTTGAGACCTAAAAAACTATGGTTCAAACAATATACCCCTTTGAGAAAGATGAAATTCTATAAATAAATTCAAAAATCCACCAGCCAAGATAAAAAAAAACTGATATGCATGAAGTAAATCACTCGTTACTCTATGTCTATATGTGAAGATCTCAACGTAGAAAACAGGAGTGGCGAAAGCGTGTTTCATACCATGATAGATAACAAACAATTCTTAAAAAAAATATTCCCTAAAATTTATTACCACCATTTTTAAATAAATTCAATTAACCTAATTGGGTACCAATGTACCTCAAAACAAACATCACATCGCATAATATCTCCCCCATGGAACTACATAGAATCACTAAAAATATTAAAACATTTATCAAAAATTGAAATTGGGGATAAAATGTATCCTGTTCATGGAGTGGGAGGTGACTGGAGAAGGAGGTTCAAGTGATGTTTCTAAAACATTAGAACTAGAGAAGGATTATTCTAGATTCCAATCACTTGATTATTAGTTCCAAAATGGTCTTTTTTTAATCACACTTTAGGCAAAATATTCATCGGCGTAGTGATATCCGATCTCAATATGTTTGGTATGAGAGTACAGAACATGATTTTTCATAAGAAATATTTCATTCTTTAATCATAGTAAATCACCGTCGACATTTCCACCCCATATCAAATATATTTATGTTTTTTTAATTATCCACAATAGCTAAATACATTTCATTATCAAATATATTTACTATTATTAATCCATACAAAGAGAGTTATTCATTATTTTCTGCTCAACCACCCCACAGATTTTTCCCTTTGAAAAATTATCCCCCGCATTTAGACTCTTTATCCAACACATCTCCAGCACAATCATCATATTAAAATTTTAATAATTCATTATCTATTATTGTATTAAATTATAATCCAAATTTGACTGTACCATGAATGTTTTTCAATATTATTTTACTTCTAAAAAATTATCTTCCTTCATATTACATTGGAATAGGGATACTAATAATATTTCAATAATGATATTTGGTAATATTACAGTAAAATATAATAAAATTCCACTGATCCTCAAATATATGGTGGAATCCACATAATTCAAATTCTCATCCATTATATGATTTATCATACCTGAAGAAAGATTCAATATTTCTTTGGACACATGGATATTCAATTTCATCAAAATATCTTTTACATAATTTTCCAAATAAAATATGGTTTAGCCCCTATTTTTACTCACCTACAGGTCGAAATGGAATTTGTTGTCTCTAACCATAAAAAATTTAAATTCTAACCTCATGTGATTATGAAATTATTCACCCAATCCAAGCCTTATTATACAAAATATAATATCATCAACATACATAAGGAGAATAAACTGATCTCTAGAGAAATCATCACAAACATAATATGATCAATGCCTATTATTTTAAATTGAATTTTATTCAAAAAATAATCTACTCTATAATACCATTTTCACAAAGTATGTTATGGACCCTAAAAATTAATTCTTTAATAAAGAAATAAAATTCGTCATTTCCAAACAAAGATACCACTAGTTATTCAATATAATTTCTTTTTCAAAAAAACCATTTAGGAATGTCATTTTGACAGCTATCTAATATTTTTTGTACCCTATTTGAATTTCCATTGAAATTAAGAGCCTATGTGGCTCTAATAGAGATAGTGGAACAAACATTACATAATAATCATTTTCTTAAATCCTTTTATATACTTTACACACAAAGAGTTTATTTTTTCAAATTTCCCATAGCATAACTTTTTTTGAAGGTCCAATCTAGTCAAATCACATTGTGATTATCTAGTATCTTAAAAAGATAAAATGTTTTTTTGCTAATATGATCTATTTCTTCTTTAATGGACATAACCCATGATTCATCCTTTAATTATTATTCAAATGAAGTTCATTCCCTCAGTATCTAACTGAGAATAATTTTCATTCTTACACATTTTACTTTTCGGTGCAGGTGTAGTCCAATCCTTGATGATGTTGGATTGGTAAACTTCTTCTCTTATATTTATCATGTGAGGTTCTGATAGAGTTTTTTCAGTAATATATTCCTCTTTTGATTCTACTTATAAATCATCAACATTTTGAGAAACCATAATATTAGGTAATCCTTCCATATTTTTTGTATTTGAATATTCCCCACTTCAACTATCTTCTTAATCTTCCATCACATATACGTATGAGAACACCGAGTTACTCGTTGTGTTATCCGCAATGATATTGAAATAATTTAATTCCAAAATCATTTTATGATTATTATTGTATCATTTATATGATTTATTATTCATTTAGTGTCCATGTATTACTCCCTCATCTATAGTATCTCTATACTTTTCTTGATTTATTTTTTTATTTCGGATGAAACACTATCATCCAAAAATATATGAATACTTTTTTGGGGCACTTATTCCATTCCAGATCACATATGGTCTCATATCCTCTCTTGTAAATAGCCTTGATTGATTGTGTCTGTACACCAGGACTTGAATAGGATCTTTCTAGTAATAATTATAAGAAAAAATCCCAATAATCATATCTATGGATATATTATTAAGCAACTGATTTATGGTTTCAATGCCCCCATTTTTTGAGGTATTATCAATGATGACTCCTCATTAATGACCCTGTGTTTTTCTAGTTAATTAATAAATTCCTGGAAATCCAATTCTATACCATTTTTAGATCATAATATCTTGATTATGTGGCTAGTATTATTCTCAATGCTTCCGTGGTATCTCTACATCCAATCAATCACTGGAATTTCTGTTACATAAACATCACATCTATCATTATAATATAATCATCAATAAAAATAAATATTTACTTATATCCATTTGTGATAAACATATTTTTTATACCACAAACATATATTTGGGAATGATCAAGTAGATTTTATTCCCTTTTCGTCCATGACTGATAAGAATTTAAGACCATCTTTTCTAAAATTTAAGCTTTAGATGCCTTTTCTAGTTCACCACTAAGATTTGGAATTTTGAAAACAACCATTAGATTGGATATTATTTCCATGATACATTGACTAATGTGACCAAACCATTGGTTCCATAAGTTAATTTCCAATTCAATTGATAATAAATAAGTGTTTTCTTTAATATTTAAATAGTAAAAAATTCCATTTTTCCTGTTTCATTTGATGATATAATTACATGTTTTCCCTTTGATTTTTCCCCCATTTTGGTTGAATGTCACTACCATTAAAAACTAATAGAGTTTATTGATAGTCAATATATATTTATTTAACCTATCATTGTAGAGTACCACTTTTTTATTAGTCCTATCATATTTTAATTCTTTATTTCCATTAAATTGGATTTTTAAGGAACTATCATTGTCAAATATCACTATTAAGTCATCCGTTTTCTTAATATTTGAAATCAATCATTCCCTATTATTACTATGTATCCTTGGTTTACATTTATGTCATTTTATTTTATTTTATTTATCTATTTTTCATCTAATCTGATATTAGGGTTGTGTTTTGGGTGAGATTTTCAGAGTTTTGGAGGTTTCTTATGGTTTTGGAACTATTCATGGTTAGTGTTTCTTGATTGAGGAGAAACTGAGTGGCTGGTTTATGTAGAGGGTGATATTATTTTAGTGTTTTCATTTATTATTTTTCTACCAATTATTCCACATAGTTTAGTCCAATCCCATTCAAGGAAAATGAGAAACTATGAGACAATTTGGTGGTGTCTCGGATAAGCCATACTACTTGTGAGTGATTAAGAGAAATTAGGTGTAAAACATGTATATAGGCTCTTCAATTTGATAGAACCATTTTCACGATTGGTGTATGGTTTAAAAAAACAACCAGCCAGCCCGTTTGAGTTTCCTCTTATTCTATTAGGGTGTACACGGTTGGCGCATGGTTTAGAAAACCATGTGGAAAACCCATGAAACATTCACATGTTCTTAAGAATTTGAATTTCTCTTTTCTCATCTTATTTCATAAAACTAAATCCAACTCACTCCTACCCTTTCATTCATGATTCCCCATATGATCCTTTAGTATATTTCTCCCCTCCTCCTCCTTGGATTTTGGTTACTTCACATAAAATTGTTTTATAGATTCATCCTTGGGTAATATTTCTTCTTTTTCTTCATCCATATCTCCCATGTTTTCTTAGTTTCCCATGTCTTGGTTATCTCTCACCGGAACCATATGGTTGAGGCTTGATTTTTGGATAATGGTTATTAGATGTTATCTTGTGCTGTTTGTCTCCATTCTTGGTTCTTCCTTCCTGAAGAGTTTCATTGTATTCACACATCGTCCAAGAAGGTGTTCCCATAAATTTCAATTAAAAATAGTCCATTTGATTCTTCTGTGTTTCTAATAAATTTCAATATATTTTTCTCTTGTTTTGGTGTGTTTACTTGAAGAATTTTGGTGATTTTCATATTGTCAAATTTATAAAAATGTGGTATAAATGTATTTATATAATTACTTATATATGTTTATTAATGAAAATTGTTTGATAAATTTTCAGGTGTACAATTAAAATATAATTGGGCATTTGGTATGTGTTTGATCTTAGGTACGTTTTGGTAACTAGGTGGTTTGTGAATTGGGTTATGTGAGTTAATTCTTCTTTGTTTTATGGTTTGGTACTTAACTATTGATATTTTTTTGAGGTCGATGTGCTATTATCTTTTCATCAATTTGATCTATTGGGTCTTATATGGCTTTCAATAAGTGTTCCATTCGATTTGTGAGTATGTATAGATGTAAGGGCTGAACATATGTACGAGCACAAAATTGATAATGTATTTCTAAAATGATACTCACCTTAAACCTCAGACTTCCAAATACATTTCCTTATTCCCGATTTCATTATCATCCCACCTATTTTAAAATGGTTCTTCTAAAACAAAAATAGTAACTAAATTGCTCCCGAAAATCCAAATGATCTCAAAGGAGGGTTTCAAATGTGTTTCTTAATGATCGTCCCATTTTTAACTGTGAGATATAATTTGGATATGAATTTCAAGGAACGAAAATTTGGCAACATCCACATTTACATAGTGTTTCATATTAGTTATAAAAATGTTTTTATAATTGGAAACTTAATGGATTAATTTTGACCTGGTTATTTTTTCAGAAATTGGTTTTAAATGCATATGTTGTGGAGGCATTCTTGGTACATTGGTATGAATCGATGCATGATGGGAACCCCTATGGTCATCATACCGATGAGAGGTACACCATATAGTTGGTGTCAGTGATTGAAAAGGCATACACAATGTCATATGCGGGTTGTGGATAATCCAAATGAAATATGACATCCACATTCTTTATTATACAATTATCATGGTATTGATGGGATTCATTAAGAGGGTCAATTCATGGTTTCTCACTGATATCAATTTTACGGTTTGGTACCCCCTAGATTGAGGATAAGCTATATGTAATTTTCCACTGGTGAGGCTAGTTCAGAGATGCTAGGTTGGATATTTATTATAGAGATGAACCATACATCAGAAGGTCAGTTTGAACAGAGTATGTAGACAGATTTATTCTATATATGTTTAGGAAATTCATATGATTACTCTATTTATGTTCCTAGTTTATTTTACTTAACTTTGGTCATTTGATTATTTAGTATCTATCTTCTTCCACCTATGATTCTTCTAGTGTTTATATATTTACTTGATATACCCCATTGAAAACCATAATTGGTATTTCCCATTCTTTTATGCACTATTTGTGTTTGGTTCCTACTCGCATTTTGTTTTCAAGTTCAATTTTAAATATTAAATTGTGTTTTGATTTTAAAATTATAATAATCATACTTATGAAATTTATTTCAAACTAGAATAATTGGACTATTTTGAGAATGGAAATTTTTCGATTTTATAGATCTAACATGTTGATCTATTTTGTGATGACACCATATTTGTGACTCTCAACATCAGTAAACCCAATATATTTTACAACTTTAGTTATATTTAGGATTCCGATGGAGTGGGCCGGTTCATATAGATGGTAGTGACTAAGAGGATAGAAGGAGAGAATGCCAGGAAAATTTGATTAAGTTAGGTTTCAGTTTTTGTTTTTTTGGTTCATCTACTGTTGTTTTCGGTCATGCCCTTGTATTTATTATTGTTACATTATTATTGGATTGTGTTTGGTGATATATTTCTCTAATATTATTTCATTTCTTATTAGTCTAAATAGTTCCCACATGGTTTATCTATGATGCTCGGTAATAGTATCCATCCAAGTATAATCGCAAATGCCTCTCAGGACATGCTTCCAGCAGGATCGGATGATAATATCGAGTTCAAACAATGTTGGTTCATGACATAATGGTATAATAGTATCCCTTGATATTTGGGAATGTCTTTTTGGTTAGATATTAGTACTTTGGGGAATTGTTAGTTTGGTGCATGAAAATGATCATGAAATCTTTCTCATTCAGATCCTCGACATACCATGGGTTTTTTGATAATTGAGTCTTATATTTTGAATTATTGTTTTATTCTGCCCGTTTTTTCTTTATTGGTTTCGGTGATGATAATTGAAGTGAAATGATGTTACATGATGAGATTTCATGGAGCAGTGACCCATGTGGAGCATAAATTTACAATCCATGATACTAATAGTCGTTGATTCTTGTATAGGGAATGAAATTCTACACCATGTGATCAAGTTAAGAATGGAGACTGGGTCCCTATTTGAAATGTTTTACAATAAGTTTTACTTTGGTTTGATTTCGGTTGGTGTTAGTGGAATTTTGAAATGCAAAATGGTTTTCGGAAAAATGATTTTTGAAAGAATAATTTTTCTTGGAGATGCTTTTATTTTTATATATTGGATTGGGGATTTGTGATTGCAGTTGGAGATGGGTTATAGTATCTAAATAGTGGGATGTAGAATTTGAGTTATAATGGGAAAATAATTTTGTTACATTGGGAGAGTGATTTATTGATTGAAATGGATTTGAAATAAGGATGAAAATCATAATTTTTAAAAATATTTTTTTTCTAATGATGTTTTGATTTGAGGGTTGATGTTTTTCTGTGGAAATTGTATTATGTTTTGAGTATTAGTGTGGTGTTTATCTGGTTTTTTTATGAAATTTATATTATGCCTCCCATAATGTTGACAATGTTTAATTCTTTATTTCCATTGGTTATTGACCCTCCCTAGACTCCTAGTGGGGTTCCGGAGTCTAACTATTTTATGTTTTTCTTGGATTTCTATGGTGGTCGGTTTCTTTGTAGATATAATATTTTCAATATTTTTCATATGTATTTAAATAAAATAATAACTAATATTTTAAAAATTTGAGATTATTGGCATAATTTTTGGATTTTTGGTTACTTTATTCCTAAAATGTGAAAATTTATTAATTCTTGAATTTAAAAGTTTTCTTTCACTTATGTTTTTCTATTAGAAATTTTATGATTTTGATTCAATTTTGTCTGTTTTTTTGTAGGTGTCATTTTTTCTGGTGATTAAACCTATTCATCTTGGCCAAGGTCCAACATCAAATCAATGGTCCAATTAAAATAAATCATTTTTTTAAAATATTTCAAGAATAAAGAATCAACTACACCATATTTACTGAGGTATATATTAGAAGGAAGAACTAAAACTGAGGTTATTTATGTTTGATATGAAATATTTCATGAATCATAATTAAAAAATAAATTTCTTGGTGAATTTCTCTAATAGAAGAAAGTATTTAATTCAACTAATTAGAAGAAGTTGGAGAGTAACCTCATCCATAAAAGGTATACCTGAGTAATTATAAAATAAATCCATATATGTGGATACAAATTAATTTATTGTTTTATTTTATATAACTAAATAAATTATGAAAAAATTATGAAGAACATTTGGAAATTTTCAGCCCTCTAGTGTGCATAACATGAGAATAATTCTGGTAGAAAAACTATAGAGGCTGATTTCTATATTATTAATTTTCCATTTATGTTCTTTTATTATTGTAATCTTTTAAACATCCCATTATATGTGGATACCCTTCACTTGGATGTTTAATGTTATGAGTGACTGGGGAATGTTAGCTTTTTTATATTTGTAATTCTCGATTTCTTTTTCATCATTTAATATAATATTTTATCTGTTATGTGAATTTGATTTAATTTTATAATAGAAGATTCTATTTTCATATATGATCATATTTGGTTTTAGATTTACTAGTTGTTATTTCTTGGGTTAGTGATCATTTTTTCCATCTTCTCAGTTCATGTTTGTATACATTAGAATAAATTAAGTCTTAGTGTTGATGTAATCAATAATTTTCAGTGTGTGCGTAATGGGAAGATGATATTATTTATTGATTTGGATAAAAAATTCTCCATATGGTATTACCAAATAATATTGATAGTATTCATGAGAAAAATATCCCAAATAGGAAGGAGAATAGATCGAGATGAGAACATAGAACGGATTATTATCACAATTATAATACGGCCAACAGATTGTGGTGAATTATCATGGAATCTCACATTAGTCGACATAGTAGAATAGTATTCGATTAATTGGAACAACGATTGAATTGTAGTTTCAAAATTGAACCTGGGATGACCACAAAATTTTGTTCATTATTCTGAATAACATTCTTGTTCAATTTTTTTCAATATTATTAATTATTTTGTTCTTTTTATTCATTCAACTAATTTGTTTTAAATATCGAACAATTTCTAAAAAGAACACATTTTATCTCTAATTAGTGTTCATATCTTTATTGTTTTCACTCTTCTCTATAGACGACCGGGGATAACCAATAAAAATTAATTTTAACTTATAAAATGATTTTTTCTTTCACACCCCATGAGCAGAATTAGTAAAAACATTGATCCTTTTATGATGAGGAATTACTAATAATATAATTCTCACATTTCATAAATTATTTTCTTTACATTCACTTTAAAAAACTAAAAACAAATTTCCATAATTTAGACTAATGGTAATTATTCTTCCATTATTGATTGATCATAGGTGTAGTGAAAAAATGGCAGAAAATGAGTCGGTGGACATCTTACAACTGTTTTATTAACACAATAGTTTGACGACGTAAATGTTGAATTCACTTATTACATGTCTCTTTTTATAGTAACTTTTAATCATGGTCAATAAATTCAAAAATTATTATCAATGACTAAAGTATAAGAAATAAATTAAATTGGATGAGGGAACAAAACATTAACAAGAATCCAAATCAGTTTTGGACTGGAATTCTCCACTAATATTTTAAATAAGAAAATTATCACTACCTACCACTATCTGGTGAAATTCAATTCAATAGATCACATTCCAAAAAACAAAAAATTTAATAATAGAAAACTCTAAGAGATGATATTTCTATGAACTTATAATCTTCAAATATTATTTTAACTATGTGGATTATTACCTCACTTGTTATAATTTTTTAAAATTATCCAACATTTGTATTGCCTCTGAGAAAGAATATGTTCTCAAGGACATGTTGCATCTGAAGAGTAACATATGGAGATCCTAGAACACGCTGAACAATTATTTGAGGGAGTTCATAACGAAATGAAAGTGTCTCTTATTTAGAAAAATAGAGACACAAGATACTTACATTAAATTGGAATAATTCGATATTGATTCTTCCTGATTTAATATTGTTAAAATAAAATTAAAATATAACATTTCCACTAAATTTTAACTTCATTTAGTATACATTAAATAAAAAACTGGAGAACAGAGAAAAGGTTATTAATGTGGAAACTATGAAAGAGAAGGACACAGTTTTTTTGACTCCAACAATATTATATGTATTCTATTATAATGGGGGATGATTTTTCATGATATATCCTTAAAATCCACAGCAAAAAGGAATACTTTCCTGATTTAAAAATGTATTTATGGTGTCTCATCTCACAGATATTCCACCCATCAGAAGATTGGGGATAACTAATAATAAATTCCCATATATAGAAAGTAAAAACCCATCACTCAAAATGGGATATTAAACCATGATATATCTATATTTTCTTATGATATTTATATTTTGTTTTATTTTAATAAATTTATTATTTTATCTATTATACTATTTCTTGTAGTCTTGTAGAGTGAAACACGTATGAGCTTAGTTCAGTGTTTCACTGAGAATAATTTAGGTTTCACCACTCTTTAAGACTTACTTTCATGCTTTGATTCAATTAAAAAAATTCTTACATGTTAAATCCACATGAATTTATTGTGAAAATTTCATCATTTTACTATGGTTTGGGGAATCTTTTTAGTTTATGATTTTCATTTTTTGTTTTTTTTACAAAATATAATTTTTAATAAAAATTTGGTGTTTCATTTTAAAATTTTCTATGTCTTTTAAACTGGTAATATCAAATGATTATCTCTTCCATTTTTGAAGCCCATGAATCTAATTGAAAAAATTTATCCCATTAAATTGTAATTAAATTAATATAGAAAATGGCTTTCTTTCAAGTTCAAAACATTTGGAATTTCATGAATGTGATTTGATTTTTATATCTCATGCCACATCTCTGTATTATTACTATTAAAAAACAATTTTTGTGAGCCTTATAAATTTTTTTATTTATATTATTCATCTTCATTTAATTTATTGAGAGTACCAACCCATGTATTCTTTATCTATAATTTTATTTAATCTAATCCAAACACGATATTATTTAATACTATTGTATTAAATGATTGAGTCATATCTTTAGTTTTAATTTCCCCTTCTCAATATTCATTTTTTAATTTTTCCATCCTCGAACATTTAATCCATGTATCACGTAGAATCCATGATCATTTCTTTAGGTTAGGAACATTACAAGCAAATTTTACCTATACAACATTCTGTCGAACTAAAATTGCATGACATGGTTGATCGTAAGTTTTGGGGGAACTATCTTATGTTATGATACCATGTTTGGAGATACATTGCATCAAAAAGAAAAAGAAAAAGATATGATTCTACTATTGAAAAACCCATTATTCTGAATGTTGTTAGTTTAGATAGAATTCAAGGTTAATAATTATTTCCGTTATAAAGAATCAAAAGGAAAAGGAATGTTGTTCATATCTGGAGCTTTTGAGGAAAACATATATTTGAGAAGATTAACATTATTTATACTGAAATAGTAATCATTATGTACATTTCATGATTTTTCATGATGACTTATCTGATTCTATAATAATGGTAGGGAGGAGGAGACCATAATTGAGTGAATATTTAAATGATACAATTTTTCTTCAAAAAGATCCAAAAAAATCTTATTATGACTTAAATTTTTTGAAATATAATCAATACCAATTGAAATCCTTTTGAATAATAGATAAAGTTTTTCATTATATATCGATATATTGGACTCAAATTAGCTGGATATGTATGAATGTAAAAATCTAATGGCGACTCTTGTATGAGTTTGGATGACAAAAACCCTTGTTAAAAATTTACATTTGTGAGGTGAGAGAAAAATAATGTGTGGTAGTTTTCTAGTTTTCATGGGAGGGGAAATTAAGTGGATATGGATTGAATGATCTAAATTGAAAATTTACTTAATTGTTTTTTTGTGGAATTATATATTTTGTTTCTTGTTTTTAAGTTGGAGGATCTCATGGATATGTGTTTTTAATATATTTTGATTTGATTTTTGTACATACTTTTCTAGGAATCCATGTAATCTGTGAGGGGGAATTGATGGAGATATAATTTTCATTATTTTTCTTATGTATTTTAATTATATAACCCCTTTAAATTTATCAATTTTACTTTATTTAAATCACTTTTGTATTTTTGAGGTTTTTTTTGGAAAAATGTTAAAATATCATATTACTAGAATTTCAACAATTTCATACAACTTATATATTTAGAGAATTACATTTACATTTTTTATCCAATTGGAGGTAAAATTTGTTTTTTATATTCCTTGGATTGTGGGCTACAACATATTCATATGCACATAGAGCTAATTCTAAATCCAAAGGACAAGAAAAGAAATCCATATGAAAAATAAGTATGGATGACATAATGGACAATATTTATGTAAATGAGGTATATCATAGGATAATTACAATAAAATTATGTGATTTAAGACGGATTTAAAATTGTTCTTGATGAACGATTCTCAAAATAAATTTCATGGATAATATATTTAATTAATGAATCGATTGAATTCACCTATGTGGAATAAGTTGGTATTTCTCCTCTAATAGAAAACATGTAATTGAATAATTAAAGAATATATCTCTCTAAACATTTCCAAATTCATTATTATTTTTTGGCTCAATAGAAAAAAACAATTTCAAAATACATTTATTAAGGGACATTAGTGTGTTTTACCCATCTGCCGAGATGAACGAGACAAGCTTCTAGGGGAATGATTTTGGTATATATTTTTTTGTTCTTTCATTTCGTTAATTCATATTTTTTACTTTCTTAATGATTTATTCTTCCCCCATATTCATGAATACCATTTAGTTAAATTGGAAATGTATTGAGTCATTAGGGAATGGGTAATTTCATATTTATTAATGATTGAGTTATTATTCGTGATTTTATAATATTTTTTCTCTCTTCTGGGTTGTTGATTTCAATTTTTGATATCATTTTTACTATAAAGTAAACTTGTATTTGATTTTAGTTTCTATTTTTTTATTTCAGAATATTAATTTTTTTCCCTATACTTGTTTTTATTTTATATAAGATGGAATAAAACTAGGATTAATGGTGAAGTAATCTGAGATCATCAGTACATGTGGGAGAAGTAGTGGATATTCTTCATTTTTTCGATAAACAAGACCTGATTAGGTATTGAATAATTAAATTAACTGTATTTGATAACAAACTATCACACAAACGATTCATAGTAGATCATGATGATATCATATAATGGTTTACTCTCACCATCAACATCTAAAAAATGGAGTTATAGAATGTGATTGTGGAATCATACATTAATTGGTTTGGTAGAAGTGGATTTGATAGATTGGAATTAATATAGCATTGTTTTTGAAAAAATGAACCAGACATGATCACCCAATTCATACCATGTTTTAAATAAATGTTTTTTGTAAATTATTCCCCAATAATATTTTTAGTTTCATTAATTTTTTTATTCTCTTTGTTTTTTTCAAAATAAAACAATTTCATAAACATCCACATTTCATCCTCTAATTAAAGTTGAAAACATTATTATTGTGCACTCCTCTCTAGAGACAACCTAGTTTATCTAAAACAATACACATTAAAATACGAAATAATTATTTTTCCTACACCCCATGATATTCATGTGTCAATCCGTAATAGGATACGAAATTGATTGTGAATGTCGATGGTGTTTTTATGTCATTGAGAACTCCTAATGTTGTTAATGAGTGAGTTATTGGGGTTCTTTTTAAGGTCCAGGTTTGGATTAGTGGAATATTATTTTTTCCACCATCATTTAATGATGGGTGGTATTGGGAGTTTTTTAAGACAACTTTCATTTGATGGTTTATACCTGACGATGTGAATTTAAAGAATGTGTCAAAGATATTGATTGTTCAAGAAGGCCAGCATAAGGTGATGGTGTATGATGATCAATTAAAATATTTCATTACCTTCTCACTGGAGATAACATCAATGGATGTTTTTAAATATTCTCCCTATAGATAGGGTCTCAGTTCAGTGATTAAAGAGAGTGTTATTTAATTTGTGGAATTTTTGTTCGAAATGATGCAGATGAAGAGTTTCTAGTCGAGTTGGTTCCTAGAGTGTATTTTGTTGCATGTGAAAATCCTATTTAACTTGGATATCATTAAATTTCCACAAATGGTGAGAATTTTATTCTATATGAACCCATTTTTTTATGTCTCCTTTTTTTGTTCATGATCCCATTCATAAAACTATTTTCTTATTTGTTTCAAGTGTAGTGAGTTTGGGATTCAAAGCCATCATTCTGTAGTCCTTCAGATATTTTTCTATAATTTTATCATTTGAAGCACTTAGAGAATATCTATCTGAAGCTCTAACCAAATAAAATATATCTGGTGGAGGTTTTCATCACCTAACTATGTGGTTGTACATTCTTCAAGGCACATGGGCTCCATCCATAGGCCCTAGAATATAGCATTTCTTGTAGTCATGACCTCCTTCGTGTGGTGGGGTTTTTGGACATCCTTTTGTATCTAATGAGGGAAGATAGATAATTTTAGTTTCCCTATTTTAGTTTTCTTTGCTTTTAATGTTTATTTTTATTGTGAATGGCATGGAAGATTAATTTTCGTAAGATTTTGTAACAATGTTTTTATTTATGAAATTTGTGTGGTTGTATTTCTTTTGGATCTATATTGGTTATGATATGTAATCATTTTGGATATTTTTATGTCTTTTATAAATAGTAAATTTTGATTTGGCTCATTTTTTAGTTTATATTTATTCAATATGGGGTTTCCATTGTGGTTCCACTGTGTAGGGGAGTTCTCATGGTTGGACAAACCCTTTTCTTTATATTCCTCAAGGTTCTCCTTATTTTTTTCTCCAGAAATGGCCAGTTGTGACTTGTGGAGTTAAAAGGTCACACTTGGATTTTGGATATCATTTCTAATTGTATAGATCATTCATGAGTTTAGTTCCTTGTCTAGTTAAATAATGTTTTGAATGAAAACTATTTTTTTGGTTGGGGTAATTTTTATACCCTAATTCCTATTTTCATTTATTTCATTTCAATTTCTTTTACTTTTTGTTTTTTGCCCTTTTTTTAGATATTTAATTTGATTTTCTTGAGAATTTTTTAGTGTTTTTGAGTTTTCATGTGGTTTTTGACCATGTTCATGGTCAGTGTACATGACTTAGGGAGAAACCACGCAACTGGTTTATGGTAATGGGCATTTTTAGTTTGAGTTTCTTTTATGTTTTTGTTGATGGTTTTCTATATAATTTCGATGAACCATTTCTAACTATAGGAGAACGGTTTGGAAAAATAGTTATCCAGCATGTGTGGGTGTAAAACTCTTTCATTACCATGTTTATTGTAGGATAACTAATTGGAAAATCTTGTTGTCAAAGAATGTGAATTTCCCATGTTCAGAAAAAGTTAATTTTCTATATTACACTCTTTTCTATTGACCCTAAATACATGCCATTACCCAACCCTCTCATTCATGTGGCCCTGGTGGAACACTAAGTGCTCCCCCCCCTCTGTGGATTTTAGGTGATTATACTTCAATGTTTTGGTTGGATTCCTTCTTTTGTTATGTATTTATCCCCTTATTCATCTTTCTCTCCTTTTCTTTCTTAGTTTCTATTTGTATTTTTTCTCCCTTGGATGAAAACTATGGTAGAGGGTTGATGTCTGGATTGTGTTTATTGGATGTTCAGGTGTTCATTTTGAATCTTAGGTGTGGTTCTTCATTTCCCATTGTTTCATTTCATTATCACACCATTAAGGTATTCCATTCAATCCATTTCATTTTTTGGGACATTTCAATAAATTCATGAGTGTATTTGATTTATTCCTAAATATTTTTATCTTCTTGAGGTGTGTTTTCTGGATGAATTGCAGTGTGTTTCATTTTGGAAAATTTCAAAAAATGTGTTTTTAAGTGATTTGAAGAATTATTCCTAAATGTATATGTATAAAAACTATTGGATTAAATGGAAATTGGTATTTTAAAATAGAATTGAGTGTTTTGGATTTTTTATCCTTATATATTTTTTTGATAAAATTTTTTAATTTGAATTGGGATTTGTCGGTGAATTTTTGAGCCTTTATGGTATGTTACATAAGTGCTGATTCTTTAATGAGTTATTCTTTCTGTCATTATTTCTTAAATTTGATCCTTTTATACATTTAGGGCTTTCAACAAGTGATATTTTGGTCGTGGGAATGTCCATTCATACAAGGGGTGAACATATGGATATGTTCACCAATGAAAATGGATTTCTATAATGATTCTCACTATTAACCCATTTTGTCAAAATAAATTTCATTCTCCCCTTTTTTCTTCTTCAGTTATCCTATTTTTAAATTTTTCATATAAAACCTCAATGGTTCCTAAATGGTTCCTTGGATTCCAAGTGATCTCAAATGTTTTTTTCAAATGTGTTTATTAATGTGTATCCTGTTTGGTAACATCAGATCCCTTTTGGTTAAACATTTTGTGAATAGAAAATTTGGATTATTCAATATTTACATAGTGTTTAATTTTCTTAAATGGTTTTATAATTGGAGACATAACGTTTTGATTGGTACTTGGTGATGATTTGGGAGACTATTTTTAAATATATATGATGCATAATGGGAAGTAGAACTTTTTAATTACATTATGTTTGTTGTGAAACCCTATATTCATCATCCCAATGATAGGGACTTCACATAGTTAGTTTCATAGAATGAATCATATTACGTAATAGCATCTATCAGATGAGCCTAATTCCATGTATTTTATGACCACCACATTCACCCTTTTGACTATTATCATTATATTCATGAGCACAATCTATAGGGTCATGTGATGGTTTCATGGTAATCCATATTATAAGGGTTGGTACCCCTAGATAGTTGATAGAAAAAGTGAAATTTTCCACTGGTGATGCCACTTTAGTGTTTCCAGGTTGGTTATTGAAAATATTGATGCACCGCATGTCGATAGGTGAGTCTTTACTAAGTATGAAAAAGTATTTATTCTAGAAATGTTTCATAAATTCTAATTGTTATTATATTTATGTTCCTAGTATATTTTATTAAACCTTGGTCATTGTTTATGTATTATTTTTCTAATTTCAAAAGTGTCAGTTCATATATTTATGTATTTTCATGATATACCCTGCTGCACAGCATAGCTCATATTTTAATTTTATTTAATTATAGTTTGTTTTTACTTCCTTCTTTTATTTTGTTTCCAAAATGAATTTAAAACAGGAAATGTGTTTGGAATTTAGAATAATAAGAATATTACATCTTAAAATTTATTTCAAACTAGCATAATTGGACTATTTTGGGAATGTAAATGTATGAATTTAGTGGTTCTTTTATACTATGATTTTATATTCCCACGCCCTAATTTCTTCAATCAGTGTTAGTATGCCCAGTATATTTACTAGGTTTAGTTTTGTTCAGGTTTTCTGGGAGTGGGATGGTTCTGATGGATAGTGGTTACTAAGAGGTTAGATGGAGATCATTTCAGTATGGTTGGTTTCATATATTTATCAATTTTGTTTTTTATTCAATTTTTTTCATCTATTATTGTATGTTTTTACGTAAATGAATTTATTGGTGATAAGATATTATTGGATTATTTGGTTTACTCTATTTTCCATCCTTTATTTCAGTTGTGTATTGGTAAAATCATTATCAATGTGATTATTATTTATGTCTCACATTAGTTTCCATACTATGCGGATCAAGAATGTATCTCGGGCCTTATCATGGGATACCACAGGAGACTAGTTTGGGGCCGACCCTGGTTGGTTCATGAGACCTATAATGTAGGATGAGCATTCGATATCATGAATCTAGTAGATAGTGTTCATTGTTGTTTTGATAATTTTTTTCCATGTTGGGTTGAAAAATATTCTTATTGTCCTTCTATGATATTCTTGATTCACTAAAAGGAAAATATGGTGTTTCAAACCCCTTTTCAACATGAATGGTTGAATCGTACTCATAATTTTTTTCTATAGGGGAACATTTAAATTCAGGGGTAATTATGCTTGGATGATCAATACTAAAATGTCTCTGATTTCTATAGTCATTATTCCAAACATTACTCTTGGTTCAATGAATATCATTATTTCCCATGCTAAAACATTGAAAAAATTAACATAAAAATTATTTCTTCTATATGATTAACTATCTGTTATAATTCACATTTTTTAATGTATTGTGGTTACCCATCTAGAAAACTCTTTCCTTCTTCAGAGTATGACATGGTATAATTAGAATACCATATGATTGATATTTCACTAGAGGAAATAACGTTTCACTTCCATTAATCACTATTTACCCTTATTTATTATAGTTATTTTATTGGATATCCTCTATAGATAGTTGATGATTATTTTTATCTCCTTTCTTTGTTTGGATCGAAGCACTCTGTATTTGAATCTTGTGACTTTGTTATTTTTTCAACTTTCTGTATCGCTTTAATTTATATCATCCCTTTTTCATAAATTGATGTTTCTTTATCACATAATAATCCACTATTCCCCATAAATTGAGATATCTTATCATTCAAGGAATTATCTACACCATTATATCTACATTTATCTCTTTCCAAAATATCTACATCTAAAAAATTTTGAAACAGTATTTTCATCATCCTTTCTCTTGATTTTTATTTGTTTTAGGATTACTTCTTAAATAAATAACATCTTATTCAGGTCCCTAGACTTTTTTATATTTTTCCTCTAGTATCGATGTATGTTCATAGTCTATGTTTTCCTTCCCCTTGATCTCGAGATGAAACTACACAATTTTTATAAGATTTCAATAGTTGTTAAATTTTCATCAACTATTCTTATAGTCGATCAATCTCTATATAAAGATGACCCACAAACTCTGATGATGATTTTATCAAGTGTCCTATCATTCTATTTTTCTTCCTTTAAATTTAAATCTCATCAAGATCACCCTCAAATTTTACCTTGATATCTATAACATCATTCTTCTAATTGTATTCATCTTTCTATGGTTTTACATTTTTAACTATGTTCATCATGAAGTCTTTAATATGACATTAAAACTATGGTTATGAATTCTCTAAAAATTTATTATTATCTTATTCTTCTTTTTAGGAAGATTTCTTTCTTTATAAATTCTTTCCTGATTTGAATTATCCATTTTACGGGAAATTCCATTAAGTCCACTTCATGATTTATGCTTCACATTCAGTATAATAAAATATCAGTGATCACTAAGTGAAAAATTTCCCTATATTACACAAAATAAAACAAGGCATATAAATATTTACATCAAATATCCTCATTCCTCTCTATAATTTCTTAGATTGTATAGAATATATATCATTATCGGAATCATACCCCTCATAATGATAATTTGGAATATCATGTTTTTAAATGGATTTGAATGTAATTTCCTAAAATTTATAGTTTTATGAATCTTATGTTTTAACTATCATTTCATTGTCAACCTTAATAAATTGAATATCATCTATTAGGATCAGTGAAAGATCAATTTCCACAAGGGATAACACTTTTTGATTTCACAATTGTTGGATCCTTTTCATGATTTTCTTCATCATGTAAATTTTTGTGATTTCTTCCCCAAGTACTGAAATAGCTTCATAAAATGGAGTAATGTGATTAATAAATCTACTAAAATATTCAATTTTAGATAATCAAAATGATTCTAAAAAACATGAAGTTTGGTCTTAGTCACTTTATTTTCACCTTAGAATATATTTTTCAGTTTCACCCGTACGGAATTAATAGAATTGAAGCTCATAAAATTCAAATATATTTTATCATATTCTGCTAAGGTAAGTAATTTTTTTGTTTTATCACAATTATAGTTAATTTTTATATCTATTTTAGTCATGTAAATACATTTCATCTTCATTGAATTGACTCTCTTGAACTATAGAAAAGAGAACTTCTGTCCCAAGAGATCCCAGAATATATGTCATTATATTCTACAAACTCTGCAATTTACATCTTTTAAAATGGGGAACTAAATTTTTATTCATGTAATTGTCTATAAAAACTACAACATAGGGAGTATTTAACTACTGTTATGTCACTTTGATACCACTTTTAGGACCCTAGACCAAATTTATAGGGGGGAGAGGATTAGGGACTCAAACTTTTCATTCAATGATATTGATATTGTCCCCACATAGGTAGATCATATAAAACCTATCTAATTGATTCATGATGATATTAAATTCACTTATGTAGAGAAAAAAACATGACAAAATAGGTTTACAAGGATAACCACTGAGGGAAATTCTAGGGAGCATATGCCAACAATGTGTCATCCTTACCTGAATCAACTATGATACAACAGATATTATGGATTAAAAATGATCATACATGGTAACACTTTTCTAATAAAACTTCCATCATAAGAATTTTAGGTTAAAAACATTTCATCCCTTGGAGAACATTTTTAAACTCCCCTTCCTTACTCTCTTGGGAAATGTCTTACTTGGTTTATAAACATGAAGTTCCCCTCAATAGAATGTGCATAAAATTATTTTTCCCGGACTAGATTGAGACTCTTCTTTCACCATAGTATATAATTGATGTGATTGAATGAATATATAAAAAAACAAATTTTTATCACTACAATTTTAGATTCTCCTACCCTTAATGAGAACTTATTTTTGTTTTAATGATATTTTATCTTCCTTGAAGCTATGCACATTTATGAAGCTCCCAACATGCCCAAAACTATCATCCATAATGAAACTAAAAAAATATCATGTGACTCTTAGTGTTCATTAATTTCCTTTTTTAATATTAAAATGTGGTAATTAGTCTAAAACCATTCTTCCCATGATGCTTCTTCTCACCAAGAGTCTCATATTCGTATAAAATTACCTTCTCGTATGGACTTCTCAAAATTAGGTCATTCAACCCTTTTTCCAAATTCCCATCATGCCTCAAATGATGTGTTGTCTCTAATTATAGGAAATTCCTCTTTCATGAATATATTTGGCTCTTTATGGATTTGTTTTGTGACCCATATCATTTGTGTTCGTGAAAGAACATTTTCCTTGTGAATAATCAGTTACATGTCCCCATTCATTAAGCATCACATAGTTGAATTCCTTAAAATATATTCATCATTCCTCAAATAATATTTGTGAATCCCCATTCATTAAATTTCTATCATTCATGACACTATATTCCTTTTAAATTATCCATATCGTCATGAAACTCTATTCTTTCAGAACTCAATTCCTTCTCAATATTTTCAAAAAAAATCCCAATAACTCCATATTTAATTATTCTTTCTTCTTCCTCCTAATTTTGAGCTCCAAATATTTTGTAATGACATGGAAATGAAAAAAAATTCAATATTTAGGCAACATAAAACATAATATCACTTAGATTATGAACTCCTTGATCTACCAAGATTGGATTGAAATGAAAATAGAAAAAAATCAATTTATATCTATTAAAAACCATGGTTCCAACCCATGATAAAACCAAAAAAATATTATCATGATTTGATCATATCATTTTGAAAATAATCAGGGAAGTATGTATTGATTATATTTAAATTGCATAGAAACAATAATATCACATAGCATACCACTGTAATATTTTTCTGACCGTTGGAAATATAACCATTGGACTAGTAATCTAAATGTTTGGAATATTATCCCAAATGTTATTATATTATCATTATTATCAATGTATAAATAATATTTTTTCATGTTTTAAAAATATAATATACATTATTTATATAATGATACTAATAAATAAATGTCACGAACCGAATCTGGACGCCGCCAAAACCGGCACCAAACCCAGACCGTGACAAGTCCCGAAGGGCGTTTCCGATCCCCACGGGCTGGC
Organism: Viscum album; assembly: GCA_963277665.1. Lineage (NCBI taxonomy): Eukaryota > Viridiplantae > Streptophyta > Magnoliopsida > Santalales > Viscaceae > Viscum > Viscum album. The sequence goes on from OY728162.1 coordinate 670,598,051, forward strand.
ACAAGTGCCCGGGTATCATAAAATGAAAATTGGGAACGATTTACCCGAGTTTATAAACATAAAACAACAAAAGAATCTAATGAAACAAATCTGGATTTTTCAAACCAAACAATATTTTACAAAAATTCAGAACTGAATTACATGGCTTAAAACAACTCAAAAGTTCAATACCAAAGGTATAAATCCAAATAAGGACAGCCCAAGAACCCTCATGGCAAGGGGCACCGCCCTCAAGCCACCTCCACAAGACTTCACCACCAATCACCTGCTAGGAACCCGAACCACTGGAACAAAAAAAACTGTACCCAACCTGCGACAACAAAAATAACCATGTCTACTTACACCCAAGGGTGTAAGTAGGGTGTGAGCCAATGCCCAGTAGGATACCACCACTAAGAGATTCCATGTGATAAACATTTAAAGACGAAAAGCATGCAATTTTTCAAAAACATGAAAAGCTAGTTACAATTTCTAAAAGATGCAACTTTGAATAAAAACAGTTTTCAAGTGGGCTATCATTAAGAATCAGCACTTTTAAAAAAATAATTTCAACACTACTGAATTTTCCAGCCAACTATACCGTATGCCGACGGTAAGTACAAAGTAAATAATGAGCACAAGAACTAGGAAGTAACCCCTAGGCACTAGCTAGCTGTGGGTCCCAGGTACCTCGTATCTCGGTGAGAGTAACCATCACAAATATCCATTCTCGTGCACGAGCCACTAGTAGGGAACATACCCATAACCTAGTGGTCCCCAATCAACATCATCATAGTTTAGTTAGAGTTGTAAGCGTCAATCTTGCTAAGTGAAACTGAGGCCAAACCCCACGGATTCACTAGCATACTAGTACACGTCCACCCACCTAGATACCCAGGTTTTCCCCTTGTGCTCAAACAAGTTCAACAAGTCAAGAAATATACATTGAACATGAAAATATCATTTCCACATCACAAATTCACCAAACAGCCCATATGTATACCACACAAGTCACAAAAATCCATTTTTCATTCAAAATGATTTTGAAATCCGAATCACACCAAAATAGCCCACAACATGTTTCACATTTCTTCAACACTTCCTCAAAACCATTAAAAAATTTTATAAAACAATTATAAGATATTTAAACTCATATAACAGCCCAAAAACATGGAATATAACACTTCTTTAATAATCAAAAATTCAATTTTTCACATCACACTCACACAAAACACTCCACATCACTTTCACATCACTTTCACTCCTCAATATCTCCTTCAAACAATTTAATAAAATATTTCCAGGAGGATACATATCACATAACAAAATTTTAAAAAATTAAATGGACCTTTTAAAAATATACTCCTACCAAAACAGTTTGCTGATATAGTTTCACCTATTACACAACCCAATAAACCATTCAAAACATTCAAAAAACAATTACAAAGAGTATACCCAAACTTTGCACATAAAATCCATTTCAAAAACCTCTTTTTAAGCCATAATCACACCAAGACCATACCAAAACAGAATTGGCATCCCAATAAACATGTAATAATCCACTTTCAAATGTTATATAATCACCTTGAATAATATCACAAAAGATACCCATGAGAACACACAAATCCATAAAACACTTTCAAGGAGTATAACAAGGTTATACAAATAAAACCATTCAAATACACCCCCTTTTTATGCCCACATGGAACTATATCATTCCCAACCATAATTGGAAGCCCCTTTCAACAACTAATAAACCACTTCTACATTTTACAAAACTACCACAAAAGATAACACATGAAATACATTTGAAAAATACACACTTCAAGCAAAAATGTAACTTTAAAAACAAATGCTTCACTATAGCTACCAAAAATGGTTTTATCATAATTCACAGAACATAAAGAACATGTAAAATTATTTAATCAAGCAAACTAACTCATCATTAAATGGTTATCCACGGAATCACCTACCGAATGTGTCGAAACCCTCAAATATTGGGGTGAAACATCAACCGCATGACCGCCGCACCTAATGGAAGTTAAAAGAAAACTAAAACCTCAATATTTCACCCAAAATACAGTAATTTAGATCCTATGCACGAACCCTAACTTCTGGAATTTTTTTATAATTCAAGAATTATGGAAGAAACCCTAAGCAATTTGAAAGAGGAAAGAAATAGACTCACCTACTTGAAGTATCCTGAATTAATCACTCCAAAAACAATAGTTTCTGATATTGAAAACAGCCAAAATTCAGGTATTCATCGAACAAGATATAAGAGTTAATTTGGGAATTGGAATGGAGGGAAAAGAGTAAGAATTGAGAGAGTTAAGAAGGGATGAAGTTACCTCTTCAATTCTGGCCGATTTGAGACACCCTATGAAGATCAGCCCTAATTCGCGATTTCAAAGAGCTCCAAGGAGGAGGGAAAGGAAATGGGAGCCCGCCTAGGTTTCTTAGGGTCGAGTGAGAGGTGGAAGCACCGAAAGAACGCAAATAGGGAATGAGATATAAAAATTTTAACATTTATTTTTAATGCCGGAAATGGGCCTTCGGGCAGGCCCAATATCTTAAATAAAAACCCATATCCACCATGATTATGGATTTATAAAGGCTCCAAATTTCTATTTTGGTGTTAATAGGTCAGAGGAGACCATTTAGGAATTGGAATGAAGGAAAAATATTAAAAAATGAAAAAGTTATAAAGGAAACAAAATTTATTTTTAAATCTAGAATTGGGCTCACGTTTGGCACAATTCATGAAAACTCATCTATTTCTCCATAAAACCTTTGGAAACCATCCAAAACAAAGAATGAAAGGAAAATAAATGAAATTAAACTTCAAAATAAGTCATGTATGTGACAATTCTCCCCACCATGATAACTTTCCGTCCCCGGAAAGCTACAGAAAGGCCAGATACGAAAGCCAAACCGAACTGATAAACCAATATGTACTCCCTTTCCAGGTTTTGCCCCCAAAGGCCAAAACACCTCCATTGATCAATTAAGGAAGGAATAATTCACAACAAAATCATACACCACATTCTTGAAACAATCAATCACATTCAGGATTTATCCCAAAGGAAAACTCCTCAAACACTATCCGAACAAGACTCATGCAATTCACTCAAACGAACAACAACATCGAACAAGGTTACACATACCTTGATATATCTAAACCATTGGGCACTCTCCAATCTCAATGGTTACCCAAGGAAGATTTGGGTAGCTTGATAGATCTGAATGAGACTACCTACCACCAATCCTTGACCATGGATAAGTCTAAGTTATTGGTACGGGCAAAAAAATAGGCTCCCCACCCTAAGAACCAACAATCTTAATCGACCAGCATGGGCTGGTATAGAAAGACCCCAAAATATAAAGTGTTGGGACAACCACATGGTTGGTCTACACGGTTTGGGAAACCATGAACTAACAGTAGGGATTCTTCTATCTACATTGTTTTTTTTTGGGCATGGTCACTACTAACCATGTGAAAACCGTGTGGTCAACCTGTCTAGCCAAACATCATACATTTCTCTAAAGACTCAAAGGAAACCAATGTGGGAGGGAATAACAATGGGCGATGACATGGGTACAATACCTCCACCTATTTCCACTGAACGGGAACAACAGAAGAAATATGATGACACCATAGGTTTAAACTCTTCTTATCTTTCATATTGAGGATAGGACTTTGCACAAGGGTTTAAATGACACTGGGGTTTCCCCTGACTACGCGCCAGCTTCTCTCCGGGACCTATGGCTGGAGCTCAAAATATTGAATCATCTTCGGCCTCGCAGTTAGGCTTTGGAAACCACCTGAATGAGAATTCTTCTTTCGTTTCAAACAACAACTACACCACAATCCCCCCGATATGTTTTTTCCAAGACATAACACATTCCAAACTCACTTTACCCTAAATCGATATTTTACTGAAACAAGGGATTAGAAGATGTTCACACATCACACCTTGTTTGTTCGGGTGAGAAACAATAGAAGTAAAGAACACTTATACTCACCTTCCTATAAAATGGAATATTTTTTTATGATTTTTTTTTCAAGGGATACATTCTCCCAACATAATAGAGACTCTCAGATGATTTCCCAACTTTCACCTTTACATTCAATCGAGCACATGACATCACGAGGGATCACCGAACATGACCATTGCGACTGATATAAACAATGAATAGAGAGGGAACTTGTACAACATCCCAAAACAACACACAATTCTAGAAAGTGGCCATAATATCCTCTCATGACCAGATTTCCCACACTAGTAGTTTAACATGAACTCCTTCTTCGAAGAGAATATGAAGGACCGAGAGTTCCTCTTAGACACTATCCAAATACTCATCCACACTAACAACGAAAGAATACTTCCACCATCGATGAATCAGGAAACTTAAGAAACTAAGGTCTCTTTCAACCTTCCACAAGCACTATACCACTACAAGAGGATCCACAAATCAATGAAATAAATGGGTGTAGACACAATCAACAATGATCGATAAAATATTCCTTATATTGATCAACTGGAGGATTTTTCCAATGGTGAAACAATATGGGTTGCATTTCAATTGTGCATTAACCCTTAATGGGGGCATACCTTATCCAATAAGAGAACCCAAGGACCCAACCAATCTGGTCCATTGTTCAAAACAAGCCATAAACTAGCTCCAAACACATGAAGGGAACTATCTTAAAGGCATCCCAAAACATTTTTCAAAAGAGACCACTAACCGTCCTTACAACACGGCTTACCGACCAAACACAAACCCAAAACACAATTCAAACAGAAGGGGTTCTTGGAATCAAAACATGCCACAACATCAACATTTTCAAAAACCCATAACACAAACCATACAAAAATATTCATCAAGACATATTGTTTTTCTTTAAAAGTAATTCTTTGAGAATAAACAGTTTGGCAGTAAGCATATCCACCAATGGTACCCCATGGGCCTCACACATGCATGTTTTTGTGCCACACTAGACACCCTCCTCATATCAATCCTGGCACTCCTCCAGTCATGCCATCAACCATCTATCATCCCATATAACCCCATGCATGTGGTCACTCATGGAAATACCAAAGGTCAATGCACTGATTTCTTTCAACCTTTCAAAACCAAAACGGTCAACCAACACATCATTCTTATCAAAACCGCTAACCAGGTGGTCGAACCCAAATTACCGCATTAAAAAAACTTTTCAGAAGGGCACAATATCTCCAATGAAAAATCACATTCAATTTATTTACATCAATTTCAAAACATCTCATCCCATTAAAAAAAACTTTTAATAGTGTAGAAATCTCTAATGGGAACACTTTTTCAAAACCAACTTAAATATAGTTTCTGCTTTGAAAAGAGGTGTAAGAACACAATTTTCCATTTCAAAATAATTCTGAATATTTAGTTTTGCCATTTCATAAATCAAACCATTCCATATTTATTTTAAAATCATTTCACAAAAACATTACACTTCCTAAAACCAAGTCACTTTAAAACCAAAGTTCCGAGATTTCAAAACTAAAGAACACCAGACAACGCGAGAGGAAACTAGTTTCAGTGGGTGACTTGGACATATGGTTGGCGGCCATATTCCAATCACTTCACTGTCACAGAGAGTGTTCTAGGGAATATCCCCGGCTCCACATGGCTTGCCAGACCCTGCGAGCTCATTGAGACCATTAACCCTACTCTCTTTTCATTTCCCCTAATCATTATCAAACCAAGAAATCCAAAAGACCTAGACAAATCCCAACTTCCCCTGGTGACTTGAATCCGGAAATGAGGTGTGGTGATCAAGCACACTACCCATAACCAGAATTCCAAGTCCCAAAAATCCTAACTCTAGACTATCCCGACTATTTCCCAAATAACATGACTCCAATGGAGCGAACCTCCTCTGATACCATTTTGTCACGAACCGAATCTGGACGCCGCCAAAGCCGGCACCAAACCCAGACCGTGACAAGTCCCGAAGGGCGTTCCCGATCCCCACGGGCTGGCACAAGTGCCCGGGTATCATAAAATGAAAATTGGGAACGATTTACCCGAGTTTATAAACATAAAACAACAAAAGAATCTAATGAAACAAATCTGGATTTTTCAAACCAAACAATATTTTACAAAAATTCAGAACTGAATTACATGGCTTAAAACAACTCAAAAGGTCAATACCAAAGGTACAAATCCAAATAAGGACAGCCCATGAACCCTCATGGCAAGGGGCACCGCCCTCAAGCCACCTCCACAAGACTTCACCACCAATCACCTGCTAGGAACCCGAACCACTGGAACAAAAAAAACTGTACCCAACCTGCGACAACAAAAATAACCATGTCTACTTACACCCAAGGGTGTAAGTAGGGTGTGAGCCAATGCCCAGTAGGATACCACCACTAAGAGATTCCATGTGATAAACATTTAAAGACGAAAAGCATGCAATTTTTCAAAAACATGAAAAGCTAGTTACAATTTCTAAAAGATGCAACTTTGAATAAAAACAATTTTCAAGTGGGCTATCATTAAGAATCAGCACTTTTAAAAAAATAATTTCAACACTACTGAATTTTCCAGCCAACTATACCGTATGCCGACGGTAAGTACAAAGTAAATAATGAGCACAAGAAATAGGAAGTAACCCCTAGGCACTAGCTAGCTGTGGGTCCCAGGTACCTCGTATCTCGGTGAGAGTAACCATCACAAATATCCATTCTCGTGCACGAGCCACTAGTAGGGAAAATACCCATAACCTAGTGGTCCCCAATCAACATCATCATAGTTTAGTTAGAGTTGTAAGCGTCAATCTTACTAAGTGAAACTGAGGCCAAACCCCACGGATTCACTAGCATTCTAGTACACGTCCACCAACCTAGATACCCAGGTTTTCCCCTTGTGCTCAAACAAGTTAAATAGGTCAACAAATATACATTGAACATGAAAATATCATTTCCACATCACAAATTTACCAAACAGCCCATATGTATACCACACAAGTCACAAAAATCCATTCAAAATGATTTTGAAATCCGAATCACACCAAAATAGCACACAACACGTTTCACATTTCTTCAACACTTCCACAAAACCATTAAACAATTTTATAAAACAATTATAAGATATTTAAACTCATATAACAGCCCAAAAACATGGAATATAACACTTCTTTCATAATCAAAAATTCAATTTTTCACATCACACTCACACAAAACACTCCACATCACTTTCACTTCACTTTCACTCCTCAATATCTCCTTCAAACAATTTAATAAAATATTTCCAGGATGATACATATCACATAACAACATTTTCACAAATGAAATGGACCTTTTAAAAATATACACCTACCAAAACAGTTGCTGATATAGTTTCACCTATTACACAACCCAATAAACCATTCAAAACTTTCAAAAAACAATTACAAAGAGTATACCCAAACTTTGCACATAAAATCCATTTCAAAAACCTCTTTTTAAGCCATAACCACACCAAGACCATTCCAAAACAGAATTGGCATCCCAATAAACATGTAATAATCCACTTTCAAATGTTATATAATCACCTTGAATAATATCACAAAAGATACCCATGAGAACACACAAATCCATAAAACACTTTCAAGGAGTATAACAAGGTTATACAAATAAAACCATTCAAATACACCCCCTTTTTAGGCCCACATGAAACTATATCATTCCCAACCATAATTGTCATCCCCTTTCAACAACTAATAAACCACTTCTACATTTTACAAAACTACCACAAAAGATAACACATGAAATACATTTGAAAAATACACACTTCAAGCAAAAATGTAACTTTAAAAACAAATTCTTTACTATAGCTACCAAAAATGGTTTTCTCATAATGCACAGAACATAAAGAACATGTAGAATTATTTAATCAAGAAAACTAACTCATCATTAAATGGTTATCCACGGAATCACCTACCGAATGTGTCGAAACCCTCAAATATTGGGGCGAAACATCAACCGCATGACCGCCGCACCAAATGGAAGTTAAAAGAAACCTAAAACCTCAATATTTCACCCAAAATACAGTAATTTAGATCCTATGCACGAACCCTAACTTCTGGAATTTTTTATAATTCAAGAATTAGGGAAAAACCCTAAGCAATTTAAAAGAGGAAAGAAATAGACTCACCTACTTGAAGTATCCTGAATTAATCACTCCAAAAACAATAGTTGCTGAAATTGAAAACAGCCAAAATTCAGGTATTCATCGAACACGATATAGGAGGTAATTTTCGAATTGGAATGGAGGGAAAAGAGTAAGAATTGAGAGAGTTAAGAAGGGATGAAGTTACCTCTTAAATTCTGGACGATTTGAGACACCCTATGAAGATCATCCCAAATTCTGGATTTCAAAGAGCTCCAAGGAGGGGGGGAAAGGCAATGGGAGCGCGGCTGGGTTTCTCAGGGTCGAGTGAGAGGTGGAATCACCGAAAAAACGCAAATAAGGAATGAGATATAAAAACATTAACATTTATTTTTAATGCAGGAAATGGGCCTTCGGGCAGGCCCGATATCTTAAATAAAAACCCATATCCACCATGATTATGGATTTATAAAGGCTCCAAATTTATATTTTGGTGTTAATAGGTCAGAGGGGACCATTTAGGAATTGGAATGAAGGAAAAATATTAAAAAATGAAAATGTTATAAAGGAAACAAAATTTATTTTTAAATCTTGAATTGGGCTCACGTTTGGCCCAATTCATGAAAACTCATCTATTTCTCCATAAAACCTTTGGAAACCATCCAAAACAAAGAATGAAAGGAAAATAAATGAAATTAAACTTCAAAATAAGTCATGTATGTGACAATAAATGTTTTAAAATTGATAAAATAAGTTTTTGTATAATTAAAAGCTGTATATATTTTATTTTCATTTTTATAAAATAATTATTAATTTAGAAGAATGTTTATTTTCATGAAATGGGTTTAGAAAATAATATTATTATTTATAATTATTATAATTTAATTTTAGGATACAATATGTAATTTTTAAAAGTATCCAAAAATTGTCCATACTCTTATATATTTGTATTTTTTCAATCCAAAAAATATTTAATTTAAAATTTAATTTCACATATTTATAAATTTCATTCATAAAATGAATTATTTTTTTCAATCTACAAATGAAAAATTGGCGAGGGAGAAGTTTTTTTTTAAAATAGTAGGTTTTTTTTATGAAAAATAAAATATGTTACTTCACATTATAAGATAAATATATTAATACTTGAATAAGAGATAATAAAGTAACCCAATTCATCCAAATATCATCAACAAGTTACTATATAGATTTATAATAATCAACATTATATTTAGATTTTATCAAAAACAATAATCTTATGAATATAATATAAAAAACCTCTACTACAATTATAATTACCACCCTCATATACGATGTGTTTCTCATATTATAAAACAAAGAGAATTAAAAAATTTCTAGTAAATTATCATCCCAATCTTACACCCAATTTCATAGTTCTTTTGTTCTCATGAAAAAACCTATTTCATGTTCCCTATTATGTTTTTAACGTATAGTACATTCAAGATGTAATATTCTCAGAATACCACTTCTAATTTTTGTTCTTCTTCTACCTTCTCCTCACTCCCCACATACAACATGGAATCATAACTGCAATGAATTATATATTCTGTAATTTTTTCTTTATAATGGAATATCTATCATAAATACCTTTTTCATCTCTTATTTTTCTAAAACTGAAACATGTTGTCCACAATATGTTGATTCCCCACCTCTATGGATGATGAGTTTCCATTTACCATTAACACCCTCATTAAATGGTTAAATTCGATTAAATTTTTTTAAAATAAAATAAATTTATATATTTTATATTATATATCATCTCGTATTTTTAATTGAATATGTTGGATTAATATTAAATAAAAGGAAACTAGTTTGAGATGGTCGGTAAGAATGCCACAATGAACTAACAGAGTTATGCAGACAAATTTAATTAATAACTCGTCCTTCTTTCAAAACTCCTATAGTTATTTGGGCCCAAATTTTTTTTGAATATAATCGTTATAATTTCATTTATATTATGTATTTTTACACCCATTTGAAAATAATCTCTAAAATTATCCTGCATTGATCCAATCCTAGAACCATGAAATAAATGACAATCGAAAAGTGAAATGTATCTTTTTATCTCATTGAAATGGTATTAAATTAATAAAATATAATTTAACTAAATAAAATAGTGATGAAAAGTTTTCTTAATTAATCAATTAATGAATGTTATGTGATTACTCATGATGTTAATTATAAGTGAATAATGATTCTATAATATTTGGTATGGCCTCTATCCAAACCACCATATTATATTTATGTTGAAAAGTCTCTCTCTTTACCTGATGTTATCTTTCTATTTTTCGTATGTAATGATTTTATATAATTTATATAGGTAGCCAAGAAATAAAATAAATATAAATAAAATTTATTTTATGAGGATATAAATTTTTATAATGTTCCCTAATCAATTTCTGTCATTCAACTAAACCAATTCATGGGAACTTCTTTGTCTCTTAACCAATTTCATTTACAACTAAATAAATTATTCTAAATTAAAAGTGGTTTCTAATATTTTACATGTTAATATTGAAGAGACTTATTATTTCATTTTTGAAAATTAACATATGCTTTCTCTTTTTAAGGACTCGTTACACATCAACATTGTTTTTTATTTTCATTAAACCCGTTTTAATGGTTATTGGGGAACCAAAAATGAACCCCAAAAATCAAAACCAGATGAATGAACCACCCCATAATTTCTTGAAATCCCAGAACCTCCAGAACACTAGGTCATCCATCCACACCAACCCCACATGATTCTCATGACACATCATCACTTTGTTGCACCACCCATCACATCACCATCTCGGAAATACAACTAGACTAGAAACACACTGATGAATAAAAGATAACAAGGGGAGATGAAGAAAAGGAAACACACATGGAAATAGAATAAATTGTTTTATAAAAATAAAACCACAAGTTAATACTCATAGAATCCACCGAAGGAGGCAACCAATGATGAGGGCTTTGTCAATAATTCTCCCGGTTTTTGAAGCATTGGACTGTCAAGCCACCACAAATTATCCCACAAACCCAAAATAGAACCCAAATAGAAATATCTAGAAAAGACACAACACCAAAATCAAAAATTACATTTAATCCATAAAAACCAATAAAATGGGGTCATGCACAGTGGATCATGACAAAATGGATGAGCAAACTATGGAGATACATAACCATCGAGGCACAACACAAGGAAAAAATTGCAAAAACCCCAAAAATTGATCAAAGATGAACAATATCATAGAATATAGTCAACCCGAACACCAAATATACAATTAAGGGGGTTTGAAGAATTTTTGAAACCATAAATTACTATTGGAGAAAAAATAAGGTAATCCAATCCAAGTAATGGGCATTATTGTTGAGGGAGATGAGTAAAAACTGAAGAGGAATGACTATACCACCACACTGAAAGAAAATAGAGTAAAGAAAGAGGCTAAAACTAGAAAATTAGGCCTATAGAATACGTGCCATAAAAGAGGGATAAGAAATTGTGTAACCATCAACAACATAGATCTTGAAGGGTATATTTTAGGTTAATTACTCTAACCATTTCCCAAAACCACACTTAATATTCACATTTCCAAATATGCCTTTCAACACATTTTCATATCATTACTTATCAAGTAAATCATTTTTCATGAACCATGCTTACTTTATTCATATATAAACATCAAATAATGTTTCAATAATTTATTTCATGGAATCCATTTTGATATTCCATCTATTTTTCTGTAGAATTGAATTATGGGACTCGATTGCTTCCATGGGTATTATTTATGATTATACTATAAGTTTGATTACTTATGTGGAACACATGTGTATGTACATGTTATAATGGGTCCAAATAGAGAGTTATACAAAGAATTATGACATATTTATTTCTCAGGAGATGATATGTATGGGATTATGGGGTAAACCGAATCCATGATTTTAATTTGTACAAAATGTGAAGTTGTCATGGAAATTTGCATTAACATATGATTATGATAGGATTATTCTTGATGTAAAATTCATATGTTTACATGATATTTTGAGTCCATATTATTTATTTTATGCTCATTTATTATTATTAATTATAATTTTATATTTTGTTATCATGTTAATTCTTTTGTCTCAAATGATATTCTTCATTACCATGTTTATTCCCATACTAGTCTTTTTTGATCAACCCTATTTTTTGTATATTCTTCATGTAATCCAATGATGTTTTAGGATATCAAATGTATTTTTTAGCACAATATGGACATTTAAATAATGAATTTGTATTTTATTATCTTGTTGTTATTTTGTTTACTTACTCTTCCAAATAATCTAGGCATCTTTATCCTTGGTTTTTATTTATTTAATATTTTTATACAGAATCATTTAATTATCTTTTAAAAAGGGTTTCAGTCACTATATATAACATAAGAAACAATATTTTCATATAAATCATGGCATATATATATAATGAATGTCTTAATTAGTTGTCAAAACTATTGTATAATATAAATACATAAATATCAATATAATTTTTTTCATAATATTTACATCCTTCACCATGTCTCTATATCACTGAATAGATCAAAATACATCAATGATCTGATTGAATAATCCATCAACATTACCAATTGAATATATATTAAAATTATTAAAAATATTATGTCTAAAATGAATCATCACAACATTACATATCTATCTCCAGGATAATCATTAGACAAGATATCATAAACTTCCATTATTTATGTACAACACACCACCTTTACGTAAACATAATTATGAGATTCTGTTGATAATTCCTTTTTTTCTACATATCATCAATAATATATATTATATTATTTTAGTCATATATAACTCATTAGTGTCACTCAACATTATACCCTATATATATGTATAGAAAACAATTATACAATGATATAATTTAAGTGATCTCATCCGGTTTATACAAATCTGATAATTACTACCATAAAACAATTTAAGTCCATTTATATTTATTATTTCTTCAATAATATATATAGTTCCATTAATGGATTCACAAATATGAACTGGTTCTAGAGATATCATTGGTTCTAATTATTATATACTATCACGCACAAATATTGATGGTTATTAGGGTGTGATCAATTTTTTACCTTAAACATCCAATAGATATTATTCTCACAATGGTATGCACAATATGAACCTTTCATGATAAACAAAATAATTGAATAATTATAATACTAAAAAATAAATTTACTGATTCTATGTTTTTAATTCATTCACTACTATGGGATGTATTTAAGAAGAAATCATTGAGGATCTATTCGTCAAAAAATCCATGACACACTATATGTGATTTTAGGGTTTTAGAAAATCTCACTACTAATCTGTGGGTTACAAACCCCTCTTATAACTCTGTTAAATACAACCAGGAAAGTTATATGAATTACCAACATAATGCTAACTCATTAGAATCATTATTAAATTATACAAAACTAAATAGTAAGGTAGTATTAATTGGGATTATATCTTCACCAAAAATATATATAATTTATAAATCTCTACATAATAGGTACTCTTCTCACTCATTTTCTAGTGATGTCTATTCTCCTCTCTATATTATTTATTACTCCATATTATCCCATAAGAAAACCAGTTATGTTGATTTTCCTTTATTGTTTATTATATCCCTCTCAAACATCATATTTACTTTTCAATAATCATTCAATTACCATAAACCTCCTGTTTTCCTCAGGTAAGACACTTATGAGGGTCCAAAACCACCCATTATGTTTATAAAAGTACCCGAATATAACATTCGAGAAAAAACCACGAAAAATAATTAAAAACAATCTATAATTTTAATAGTATATAGAATTACCAACCTCATTGTTCCATTATTCCATATAAATCCCACCCTCTATGAATAACTCCATCATATTTGTGGTTTGACCTATACAATTTATGTATGATTTTCAAGAATTCTAACTAACGAGAGTCACACTTGATTTTCAATGGGGCCAAAATCTTCATGAATATTCTCTAAAATTCATACTCTAAAAAAATATATTTATAAACATTAATCACTTATACATAATCTAATCTGATAAATATGGTATAATTTTTAATATATTGGATTTAATCTTATGCCTATGTATTATAGTATGATATCATACTTCATAAGGAAATTATCCGTCAAACCTAATACATTCCTAGACCAAATAATCATGGGGTCTTTGTCATGATTTAATGTTCACAATAATACTGTAACAACTTATGTTGTGTTAATAATTAAAATGTTTCTTGCCAATATTGTCTCCAAGCATCTCAAAATACCTTCATTAGTACTCATTTTTTCTCCAACTCCATATTAAAAAATAGTCTCACTATTAGGGACAATTAGAAAAAACATGACATAATTTCCAACCATCATGATTAATTATAAACAATATCTTCATTTCCTAAGTCACATTCTAGTGTTCCACAATTTAATTAAACTACCTACTATTAAAGAGAAAATTTATTCAATATGAATACTTTATTATGAATCATTACTTGGAGTTATTTTATCACTTAATTATAAATTATTATGATTTGAAATAAATTGATATATTTGTATTTAGTATTTCTAGTTGTGTTAGTTTTTTTCAATTAAATATATAATAATACAATAGAAAATAAGTATTTTAATTTTTTTAACAATAAAAATATTAAATGGATCATTCATGACATGAAATTTATTCATTTTTATTAAATTCAAGATGATGAAGTGAAATATGATTCATATAAATAATTTAATGAACATTAATATGTTAATTGGAATTATGTGTATTGGAATATAATATTAAACGGGGAAATATTAATGATATTTATGAATTTCCTATCCAACATGTATATATATAAAGGATGTTCCATGAATTATTATCTAATATAGTGAAGTCAACAGTCTATTGGATAAGTCACATTTCCTGTAGATAATGAAAAGATTCCAATGAAACATCTTTTAATGGATTCATAAGAATCATTATATAGACACCATATATATCAGAACCCAGTGGGAGAAAATATCTAAAAATATCTAATTTTTTTACATCAGTGATGTGATATCTCTTGGAAAATGTATATAAAGACACAGTATGATAGGTAAATCAGGTAATGTTGCAATGAAAAAAACCCTAGGACTGTGAGGTAGGACGATAATGGGGTCATGATAATGTAATGAAGCCAACAAAAACCATTTTCGTGAAAATTATATAACTATTTTTACCAATAAAGTTATGTTAATAGAACTTTATTAGTGTTTATACTCCATATGATTAAAATTAAATATAAAAAAATTGGCGTCCCCATTTTTTACAATAGTTAAACTATTATGTCTTACTATGAATGAATCAAATCTACCATTGTTTTATTAGAACATAACATAGTGAATGAATTGAATATTTTCTATCATGGAAATGAAAACATGGATAGTATTTTGATTCAAACGTGATAATGACAAAGGGTGTGAAGTATAAATAAAAAAGACTATATTTATTTCCCAATATAGAAACACAATTATGATACTATTTTTTAACAACATGAAGAATGTAAGTTTTTAACAATTTATCTAGTTCTTATTTAATATAATTTTAATAATTTAAATTTATAAGTATCTATTTTTTTGTTAAATAATATGGAAAATAGAGAACACAACAAAATTACTTCATCAGTGTCTTCAAGCAGTGATGTGTTAATGATCTGTGGGAGTACTAGATGAATTTTATGGATACATGGAAGACATAAAATGAGGAGAATATTTTTTATAGCCATTATAACAAAATAAGTTAATTACATAAAAATATATATAGGTGGTATTATATCAATAGGAGAGAAGGTATAGGTATATGGGTTAGGATAATCGAACATTCACATGATGATTGTTGGATATTTTTGGAGTTATAATGGTGTGTAATTAGATGATGAATTGTCTTAAAATATACAACCAATAAGGATTGATCACATATATAAGGAAATTTAAGAGGAAGTTTTAAATAAGGATTTATATATAGATATAGGGATAAACAATTTTACTATGATTGAGTTGAATTGATTAAATACCTACCAAAGCATGTGGATTGAAAGAATCATAATATGAAATATTTTATGATCAATTTTTCACTTAAATAAATTATTATGATGATGATTGGGTTTGTCATAAGTGGTAATTGTGTGGTGTTGATTTAATTATATCTATTTTTTGTGAAACAATAGAATTCTTGTTATTTTTTTATTTATTCTTAATTATATACTTTTTGATCACATAGTAAATAAACACTAAAGTTTTGTTAAATAATTAGGGTTGAAAAATATGATGTCCTCCAAAGAAAAGGGAATTATTCTTTAATGTCTAATAGTGACCTAAAATATCATGGACAACACATATTATAGATTTAGAAATTGAAATAATTTAGTGTATAATTTATAAACAACCATAAAGATATTAGAATAAATTACATAAATGGAACATAATTTTCTGCCCATATGGCCTCAGTCATGCCTCCTAGTATGCTAGAGGCTCTAGTCCAATGAATAGGGTCCATTATCACTGTTAGGGAAACTATATTGTTAATATAAAATAAATAAATAATAAATAAATCCATCAAAGTATATCCCTAATAAATAATCTAAGTACACTTATTTGGAATTACATCCATAAAAATTATAATGAAATAAAAATACATAGTTCTATAAGAGATTAATATACAATCATCTAACCATGAATCCTACTGGTCACCCAATGTGTTGACACCAGACACTTAACAATTTAAATATATATGTTACAAAGTGGATCTACTAAAATCCTGGAGCCTTAACCAACCCCCATATTAATTCAATATTGTGTTGTTCTAGTATAATCAATATTCAACCTATTCTCAGAATATTATAACAATAATTAGTTACAAAGTCACACTATGGTTCCTGTACATGGTGTGAGAAAAACTCAATAAGCTTACGCTAATGTATCCAAAATGTATTTTATCATATACCTCTATCTTCATGTGTAAAAATAATTATTATAACATATGACATATAATTATTCATTTTGAGTCATCGTTTAATAAAAAGGACACTATAAAACTCAATCCTACCTAATATAGTCCCCTTTAGGTCACCAAGACCATGAAAACCCCAAGACATAGGAATCATCTTATGGGAATAAAGAAACAGAGTCATACTCAATCATCTAGTGAAATTTTATGTGAACCTCCGACACCAAAAATGTATATGATACCACTTATGGAATGGTTTTAACTAAATATCCAAAAAAACACACTATCACTCACGATGGATTCCATGAAAAAAATATAGTGTAAAAATCAACTCACTTATAAAGAGATATCATATTAAAATCCTAAACCAATACCTTGTAACCTATATTAAGATCTCTTAAAAAGTCCACTACCAACACCCTAACACTCATGGTGAGGTTCCATAACCTATGCTCGAACACTATCAACTAACTCATGGTTGGGTATCATGTAAAATAATTACCAAACACTGGTATCAAGAAAAATCTTATACCGTGTTTCAAACCACCACTATATCATTCAGGGTAAGGGTATATATCTATGATCCATGATATTTCCATATCACTTAAATCTGATATACTCGTCCCTATAACATTTCTCTATTCCACACCTATGATGTTAGTGTGAAACAAAGATTGGATAACATATCCACAAGTCCAAAATATCATATAACATCAAACGAATCCAATGAGTCCCATTCCCAAATCGTAATATGGGTGATACACACACATGAATTATCCCTATAAATCAACACCATTTTCATTTTATATATATTCATCTAATAAATTCAAACCTCGTAGACTAGATAACATAGGGAAAAATAGACAAAATACTTAAAAATACTGGTATAATTTATGAAGGCATCCACTAGGGTTATTATACTAAACACAATTTCTATTAATTGACGCCAACTGAAATCCATTACCCCTTTATAACCCTAATACATATAGACTTATCTTAACTAAATAATTATTAGACTATTCCAAATACTCCTTACATTTCGCATATAATGTTTTTATCTTATTACGAATGTATTGTACCAAAATAAACTCACTCCCAGACCCTTTACTAATAGAGGCCAAGTTATTATAAAACTACCATAACTGCTACTTGGGTCTCACCTAATATCTATACAGGTTAAATATAATTCATATAATTTGAAGTAAAGTATCACCATTGTACCAAACCAATCTCGAGAGGTATTTTAATACTCTCTTTAAGAACCTATACCATATGAAACAATCATTATTGATGATACTAACAATACTAAAGATAAAATACCACTTCACATATCACCCAATAGTATAAACCCATCATATCTTCGATAAAATCCATTAGAGGGCCAACCAATGAAATTCAAAACAAGATGTAATACCAATACCTATGTTAGGAACACATGCACTCCACTGAAATCCTCTCTCCATGTTAGAAAATAGTTTGGTGAATCCAAACCACATAACATATAATAATACACATAATCAATCTATAAGAGTCCTTAAGACATAATATTCCTCCACTATGGGTTCTATTGTTCCCCATAGATTTTACATTAACCAAAGAACTTTTTAAGGTGTGAAAAAACATATATTTGTAATTTATTATTAATTATTTGAGGAACTTGTAATATAAAAATATGTATTGGCCCCTCGATATACTCTCATTTGTACTCATCGAAGACCATTCATAGAAATGTCAACTGTACTAAATTCAATAATACCCAAAATAAAATTATAAAACTAAAAAAATATTTATTTTATTTATAAATAACTAAAACAATTTATCCCATATTACATAATCCCAAATATCTCATTGAGTGGCCTCTTCCAACAAAAACCAAGAAAACAAATTTGTGGAAGGATCATGCACACCCAAGAAACCTCTATGAAAAAAATAACTATCTATTTATATATATTAATCGATAATTTTAATCAATTTATATAAATAATACAAAATTAACATGGAATTCAACAGACCTCAATAAGAAATGTTTGAATTATTGTGTGTATTCATCATTCCTTAGTTTCAGAATACACTCCACACAAAATCCCATAGTTCTGGATGACTAAACCATTACCTATTGGAACAGATTCAGAAAATAAATAACCATGTATTACTTAAAATTTATTGAAACCAAGATGAAGAACAATGGATTAATAAAGGAGATATAGTTACGCTAAACACTTCAAATATGACATTTTGGATTCCCCTTATCAAGTACATAATCAATATTTATGGGAGTTGTAAATTAGGGGATGGATACCCAAAAATGTCTATTCCTGAAAAACATCATACAAAATAATCCAATGGTCTCAATGGTAAAATTATCTGAATGATCCTACTTAAAAAAATAAAACCCACTGGGTACCTAAGCAACCATGACTAGGTACCTAGTTAGGCACTGGCTACTCACAGGAGCTCCAATAGCCACCCAGGGGAACACTTTAGGTATATGACCCATAATAGAAAAACTAGGTACTTTATAGTAATTATATGAATGATAAATTTACTAACTCATCAATTCCTTCACTAAAATTTCTAAAATATCTACCAAAACATCAAAAAAAGACAAATACTCCACCTGAAGATTTTCCAACTTTAAAAATTATAATCTAAATCCCAATAATAATAAAAACCATCACTCAGGGACTTAGAATTCAAATTAACTCTAAATTATGAAACCCTTAATGAAATTTGTTATTATAAATTTACCACAATGATGATTCATTTTCTTGAACAGCACCTAGAAATATCTATGTAACGTTAAATCATTAATCAGTATATGATATAATTCATTTGTTTAGATTCAAAAATAAATAGGTTATAGCTAGACAACCCAAACACTTAATCTGAATACACTTAATTTCCTCGAAAAAACAATATGTTTGACCTTAAATATTTATAATACTTACCATTAATGATATAATAAATCATATTCCCCCAATAAAAAATACAGTAACTCAAATAATCACTTGCAATTTCACTATTGGACAACATATCCCAAATAACATGACCTTTAATGATATAACATCATCACATAAGACTTATAAAAAATTCATTTAATTTTGGATCCATTACAATGATACTTAAACACCAACACTGGAATATTGAAATCAATCTTGCTGAAATTCATTAATTAAATTCAGGATCTAATCTGACTAACATCATATTCTCTATTGTCTATAAAATCTCCCATTATGAGTCTACATCAAATGAAACATTGAATGTTTCAAAAGTTAACATTCCACTTCATTAAATCTACCTAACTATCAAAATTTCATTTTTTGTGTCTTCCAAGAAACTAGATAGAATCTCATCTTTGTACAGTAGTTCCTTATGAAATATCACAACCACCATCACCTAGGTTCACTTTCCCTTAATCCGGAAAACATGAGGATTTTACACGAATCAACCTAAAAGATACTCCCCACAATAGAAATATATTAAACATTATGTTTTTAATTAAAAATGCTCTCCAAAACTCACATCTCATTAAATAATCAAAACAATGAATATGATAGACTTGTCCCTCGTACCCATGTGAAAATAAGAAACACCAATGTTTTCAACTTTATGTTTTCTAATAAATCAACTTTGATATTCATGAAAGCCTAATAAAATTTACGGTAAGATAATTGACTGATCAACGATGCACATCTATCAACATGAAATACCTCATGTTGTATTTTATTGAGAATTAGTCTTAAAAGGTTACAAAATCCCACAATTGATTCTTTTCCTAATCTATGCTCATCACATCCCAAAAAACCACTATTATAATATTCCTAGATGAATTTACGAATAGATCTATATCACATCTCCAATTTTGAATAACACTACTGATGGAACACATCAAATTTTTGATTAAAACCTAAATCAACCAAGCTTTTAAGCATGTCAAAAACTTCATATGTATGCCACCCATACTCAAAATAGGGAAATAATGGATTACTCATAACACCCTAGTCATCCAATTATTGTTAAAAATAACATATCCCCAAATTAAATCTTAATTAATAGATTAAAATACACCCCACTCATATCCATATCACAATGTTTTCAATCTCCTTATAACCACAACAAATTCATTGATTATCTACTGATACATAGAATGGAAGAGGCCACTCTTATTTATAGATCACAATCCAATGGTGATCACATAACAAAACCCAATTATGTTCCATGATTCATCTCTAATACATGAAAGAATATAGTGAATTATAAAATCCCATATTGTAGAAACCATGAGTCTATGAATTGATGCATACATACATTACATTTGAAGACATAAAATCTTGAATAAAAACATTTATGGAACCTAAATATCCCTTCTATCATATCTTTGAAAATTACACATAGTTCTCATCTATGATTCTCTAGGAAATGTTGAAAAATAATGGTGATCTCAATTAATTTGTAAGGAGTATCGTATATAAGAAGTTATCACAACATAAAAAATATATAAGATATATGCAAGGAATATATAAAAAATATTTAGTAATAATCAACTGAAATTAATAGCAAGTTATATCCATAAAAATAATTGAAAACATCGGTAATAATAATCATTGATACCATTCTAATGGGATTCATAATTTTAGACATAAAATATGGTTTTGATGAGATAATTTCAAAATATTATACCAATATGGGATGAATTACACACCAAAACATAGGTTGTATCATATCTTGGGTCCTTTAAATGAATCAAGGTACTATATAATTCCAGACCCTAGCCTTCACCATATTATGTCCAATGCATTCACCATAAGAGTCAACTAGACCTTACATATAGTTTTCTATGGAACCTATATCTGAATAAAAATATATCAATCAACAAATTAAAAATTTCCTAAAATAAATACTTCCCCATTCAATAGAAAAAATTGGATATTTAATAGAACAAACCTTAATCAAAATTAAATATGTGGGGTATTTTTTATTATAATTAAACAATCCTTTTTCAATGAAATACAGTTGAAATTGTAATTTCAATGTGTTGAGTTACCCATGGAAGATGGTAATATAGTCAATATTATATATTTTTAAGATACCATGTAAATGGTAGGAAAATTATTTCCCCAAGGTTCATTAAGAGAATTTCATTATTCCAAATCAAATACCCTAGTATTTTCTAGTCATGTATGTATTTTTAGTCCCACTTTTAGTGCGTCATTATGATAATCCATTCAATGATCAACCATCCATTTTAGATACGATCTAACTGAATTTCATTTATAATATAGAATTTTCATTATTAAAATATCTAGGAGTGTATATATTTTATATAAAACTACTCACACTTTTAATTAAAAAAACATCATATGGTTTTTTAAACATTGAGTTGATATAGGTTTAGAGTAGTATTGGTAATACATGCATCAAAATAATGCGACAGAGGGATAAGAATATAGACATGTGCATATATTAAAATTAATCACTAAGAATGTAGAATTTATTCCATGTAAATGTATTGTCCACCCAATATAAAATAGTTTGGGAATATAACATGAGTCCCAATGAGTGAATGGTTAGTTTGAGAACCCCATGTTTTAACATGGGTAGTAACTAAAACAAATCCTCTTGAAATTTAGTGATTAAAATTTATCTTTAAAAATAAATAATAAAAAAATTGATTATATAACATCTAAAATAATTAATATATACACCACAAAATGTATATTAGATGAATATACAAAACATTTTCCAAAGATAGGTATTTGATATGGAAACACCTAACGCTTATACTGAATTTCATTAAAAAATGGTATCCTCTTATGTATGAATCATTGAAATCTTAATAAATCAATTCATAACCCTAATAATATCAATTTTCATTTAAAATAATTATATACAAACATAATATATATGAATTCAAATGATTTTCCATGTTTGGTATTTATAGTTTTGATCGTTGGTAATAATTTCAAAATCGAGGTGTTCATATTCATTATTCATAAAAATTCAATCATAATATATCATTAAAACTACTATTAGAGACTATTTATAATTATATATGATTTTTAAAATTATTTTCATTATTTTTTAGTCTTTATCATGGAATATTGAATTAATAACAATCATGTTTTGATTATTCATGATGATCAATGGTTGTTTTATTAATATAATAATTAAACATTTATATATCACAAATTAAATAATGAAATCATTATTTACACACACAGACACACACACACACACACATATATATTATAGTGTTTTTTATGTTCCAATAGTCATTCATGATATAAATTCATAGTTTTTTCTAGTAGGTGGTTAAAAAGACCCTAACATGAACAAACCCTAATTTAATGTAGTATATTGAGGTGCTATTGTAACACTATCAACATAAAATAGGAATAATGATCGTTATTTATGTTTATTAGTGTTATATATAATTATTATAATGTAATTATAAGAATAATTAATATATTTGATAATTTTTCAAAATTTAGATGAAATATTTTCCACTTATCATGCATGTTTTTAAATGATTTAATTAACTATGATCGTTTATTAATTATATAAATAACAAGTTATATAATTTTTAATAATAGATCATTAATTATATCATAAAAATAAAACTTATATATTAATTTTTTTTAGAAAAAATCAATGGTAGGTGGTGAGGGAAAATGAATTTTGTTTCTCATGGTTACGGTAGTCCGTCAGCAGGCATGAATGATGATTTATTTTTTCTAAATGGATGGGATATATGAATATATTGTGATAATAAACATAATATCATAATAATATATAATATAAATAATAAAAATATAATCATATTACTATTTTAATTAAGAAACTAAAGGTAGATAATCAATAAGTAAATAAATGTAGCTGATAATAGTAATATATGGGACTTGATGTTTCCTTTAAATTATCCATTGAAAATTAGGGTATATATTTAATAATGGTAAAAATTATTTTCATGGTGGGAGATGGTTCTAGGAGTATAAATTTTAGTTTAAAGATGAAATTTGATGTATAGTTGAGTCTTTGTGTTGTGGAAGTGTTTCCAATTTTTATTTGAAGGGAATGGTACTTTTGTGAGTAAACCTTACATTTTCAATAATGTCAAGTTAGTTTCCATAAGAAAATGGACACAAAATGGACAATATAGGCAGATATAGTGAGTGTGGGGAAAAATTACATCAATAATGAATTTTTGGTGAAAAATATTTATTTGTTAGGTATTTTTATTTATCTTTTTATTTTTAACCCTAATGTACAATTTCCATATTAATCAATTTTTAACATTATTATTCATTTTTAATGGAAAACATTTGTACTCATCCTTTTAAAAAAATTTATTGTGATTTAAAAATTTAAAATCTTTTAAAAAAATTAAATTTATCATGACATGAAATGTAAATTTTAAATTAAACACACTAACTCACATCAAAATAGTTCTTATTAAAATAATTTTTCTGAATTCAGTTTATATATATAATATAATTATATTCAATGAATTTTTTAATTACATAAATTGAATTAATAATAATAAATAAATTATATGAATATTTCAATGAAATCCAAAACTAAATGTCACCACAAAAATAAATCATTAAAAGAAAATACAAAAAATAACATTTATTAAATTAAAATTTATATTAGTTTTAAAAATTTTGGGCATAGAATTTATATGTTCATAAAATATATTAAAATGAATAATTCTATTCCTTAGTTACATACTTCATTAATTGAATGGTTTTTTTGAGTTTTATTGGTTCTCAAGTCCTTGTAATGTCATAAAATTTTCAGTTTTACCATAAATTTTATTTTCATTATTAATATAAAAATGTTTTTTGGAGGAAAATAGATATTTTGATCATAATATTGTATATTTATGAAGATGGTAAATTGAATTTTATTGTTTAAAATTAATATTCTCTCATTCATAAATTTATCCATTAAATATTCTCATGAATTATCAATATTATTTTGTGATCATCTAGAATATAGTGTTTACCTTCTATAGTGTGATCCTAGGTAATATTGGTACCATCCTATATTCCAACATCACAATATCACTGGTCCATCTAAGAACCTGTGTTTTCCTATCTACGCCCCTTCGTTTGCTTGATTTATTGATTCTCACTCAAGCAGGATTCTTCGAAAGGGTTCAGTGGCTCATGTTGATGTTAGTCCTAAAATATTTGATGAGAGTATTGAAATTGGTAAGAAATCTCTAATTGCACGTCTTGTTTTAGTGAAGGGTGCGACGTCCGAGAAATTTGATGATCTTGTCAGTCTGGTTTCATTCTTGTGGGGTTCCTCTGATTGGCGGTGTGTTTCTCTTGGTCGTGGATTCTTTCATTGTATTTTTCCATCTAATGCGCTCAAAGATCATTCATGGAGTATTGGGTCCCTTTCTTTGAAACATGGATGGCTTCATCTTTATGAATGGTCCCTTTATTTCAATGCCTCTCAAGCAAGGAATGCCTTTTCGTAGGTCTGGGTCCGTTTGCTTGGGCTTAACTGGGTCCTTTGGCATCCATGGATTCTTCATGATATTAGCATGGCGATTGGATCCTCTATTCGCCTTGACAAGGAAACTGAGGTTGTGCGGTTTGGAAATTTTTCTAGAATGTTGGAGGAGGTTGATTTGAGCTCCACCTTCATTGATAAGGTAACTCTTTCCACTCCCACTGATAACATTAATATTGATGTTTATTATTAATAGAAACCACTTTTTTGTACAGAATGCATGGCTGTTGGGCACTCGTTGGAGTTATGTCAAAGGAAGATCTCTTGTGAGAGATGTGGGATGAAGGGTCACCTGACTACTCTCTGTAGAAAGAGACTTCAGGGGAAGCATGTGGACTTGTAAAATCATCAAATGGATTCTCTCAAAAAATAATCTGCCACTTCGGCTGAGGTGTTGGCCTCCAACAAACCTGTGTCTCATGTGAAAGGGAAATGGCTGATGGTGGATACGTCTCCGATGAGTGGCCCCTCTAATGTTTGGGCTGATCACACGGAGATAACATCGAAGGATGGTCGTGCTGTTACTCCCATTGGGTTGGTTAAGGCTGGACATACTCCCAGCCTCTCTGTCTCTAGATCCCCTACTTGCATTGATCCTCCAAATGTATGTATGAATGATAGTCCTGATGCAGACTTGATACATGATGAGACATTTGAGTTGGCTCCTTCTGGGACTTCTCAAAATGTTGATTGTCATCAGGAAATTCAGAATCTCTTGATCTCCTTTAAGATTTCTGGGAAGTGGGGTGACATATTTGAGGAGGAGGAGACAGTGACGGGTTACGGTGCACCTAGCACATTCAAAGATGCCCTTCTTTCTGGGAAAGGGAAGGGGAATGATTTCTTAGTCTTAGATCCTGCTCCTTCGAAGAGACGGCCAAGGAAGGATTATTCTAACATACCTTGTATGGTGTCTACACGATCTTCTAAGCATTCAGGTGCGTTCAATTCTGATTTTCTCAAGATCCTAAATCAGGATAAGTCCCACTCAGAATGGGAAACTGCTGATGACTCTGATTATGGGAATGACATGTCTTAATATGATCTGTAATATTGTGTTTGATGGATGAGAGCAAGTTCCTTTGTTTGACCCCAACCACCTCCTCTGTACCTTTTTTATTTATTTAATAAATAGTTAGAAGCTTACCTTCTAGCTGATCTTATGGGTAATACTAGGTACGACCTCAAGGAAAAGGCCAACTTCATGATCACTTTTACTCCCGAATTTCATTGAAACAAATAAGTTTCTATCCATGATCAACACACTATGTACATGATTAAAAATGATATGTAATGGCCCCGACCCTCATGGTCCACCCCATTACCAAAATCAGGATCCTAAGGGTGTTGTCTTAGTGGTAGGATGCTCTATCGGCGTGCGGCCGATCAGTGGGCGCCCGATCAGTGTTCCACGATCAGTGCCTCACCGATCGGTGCAACGGATCGGTGCCTCGCAGATCGGTGTGACCGATCGGTGCGACCGATCGGTGTGTGGAATGATCACTGAAATGTGATCGGTGTCACCCAGCCTTGTCAAGTTTTTCTTATACATTTCTCCTGTAACACTAATTTTAGTACATTTTACCCTTTTTGAAGTGGTTCAAGGTCGATTTTATTGAGCCCATATCAATGGTCAAATTCCTAAGAGTGGGGAAACCCATAATGGACCCAACTGTGTGTTTATGTTAATTGCCCCTGTGTTTATATAAAAACCATTAAATGTCACAGCTGTTACCACCATTTTCTGATGGGAATCATTAAATAACAATTCATTCAGTCGTGTTTAACCACCCAACTGCATGGTGAAACAACGATCCGACCATATAGCCCTTAAAAATTCCATATCTCGTGACAACCGGATCTCATCCTTATATCACACGGGAATCTCATCCTCTTATTTCCTCTTTTTCCTCTCCTTTATTCCTGGTGTGTTTTGAGTTCCCCCTTCTAGAGGTGAGTGATGCACCTGTGACGAAGCTTTTCTTCCAACCCTTGGAGCCCCGACGTTACTCCCCTGCAAGTCGCGCATTCCTCATTCTTTGCATGTGGAGAAGAACATTGATCCTTGATCATCCAGGTATGGATTTTTATTCATCTCTCCATACAGTGTGTCATGTGGGGTGGGTTCTCTACTGATTCGACGGGATGGATGGAACCAAAACGTTAATGAATATAATAAGAGGAAATTTAATGAATGAATGGGGAGTGTGATCAGTGTTCTGCTGCTTTTTCCTTACCCTTGATTATTTATTTTGTGAATTGTATGGGCTCATGCTCACTGAAAATCATGGTCGTTGGTGGTCTTTCCTTGCGCACTAATGAAACCTTGTCTTCTGTGATAATTTCATGACTCCATCATGGGAATTTGGTTAATTACGTAAATTCGGATGATTAAATGAATGTCCAATGAACAAAAATCCTTGTGTGATCACCCCCGTTAACCAAACTGAATGAAGAAAAACATAGTGAATGAAGTACTTGAGACCAGAAACATCCTTGTTCTGTCTTGATGACTTCTCTGTTCTCTCTTATCGATTCTTATGGGGTGATGTGGATGGGGATGGGGTCGTCTATTATGGTACAATAGTTGGTTGTGAATCTGAATATGTGTGGGGATGTATCTCGAGGCTTGGTTTGGTCCTAGTACATTGAGGGATCTCACTGATCCCTTTGTTGTTGTGACTTTACAAGAGAACCAGGTGTTAATTCTCAAATTGAAACACCCCAAATTTTCATAGTACGTTATTTCATTAAAGTAATTCAATAACTTTCACTACACACAACAATGAGTTCTAACGGACAATGACTTACCAAACTAGCCGTTGAAAAGAGGTTATGAATAGTTTTAACTAAATTTTGAACATTATATAATCCTTATAATTTTAGAATCCATATTATGAGTTTCATAGGCATAATATAAGAACGAATACAATTTTTCAGATAAAATATGTATTTTTCAAAAAATGCAGTTTTACAACCTTTTAGTGGAAAAGCCTTTTTTAAATGAAATATTTGAAACTTTTATATATTCAATTTGACAAAATAAACTTCTTATTTATAATCAGGACATAAGAATTTAGTTTCAACAAATTTTTGGTTTTTTTTCTGATAACTTTCATATTTGAGAGAATAGTGAAAAATACTATATTTTAACTGAATTTTTTTTAATCAAAATAATTTATAGTGTTAACTTATAAATTTTAGTTGTTTAGATGTATAAATAGATTATATTTTTAACATTTAATCCAATGATGGTCATTATATGTAATTTCACATTGAAATTGGACATAAACAAGTGTACAAATTTTGATATTTATTATTTCTTAAAAATACGCCATTTGGTGTTGAATGTGGGAATTAATTTTAAATTAATAAATACCACTTCTATGTATTTAATTTGGTAAAATAGACATTATTATTGAATTTGTAATATCAAAATTAGGATTCGGTAATTTTTTGGTTTTTTTTCTAAAAACATTTAATTTTTGATGAATAGTGAAAGACATTGAGTTATAGTTTAAAATATAATTTTTAATTAATTAATTAATTATTTATTTTTTAAATTATTTTAGATCCAAATATATACATAAAACCTATATAATTTCAATGTAATTCCTTAGAGTCAGTTTATAATAACTTTAGATATATAAAAATTTTATTTAACTTTTCACCGTCTATTACCCACCTCCTAGGAGAATTTGTAAATTCATATAAAACTTAATTTTACCACTTCTGTGAGTTGAATTTAGAAAATCAGAGAGACATTGTTAATATAAAGGAGTAAAATGTGGTTCAATAAGATAAAAATAATTTTTGGTGAATAATAACTTTTTACTTTTATGTACCACGATTAAAAGTAAATAAGGTAATTAAGGGTAAAATTAATATTATAATTACCCTAACACACATCCTAATTCTACTGGATAAATATAATTTGACCAAAAACAACTATATTAACAAAATATGACCCTTTAGGCCCAGTTGGATTTGATTAGG
Organism: Viscum album; assembly: GCA_963277665.1. Classification (NCBI taxonomy): domain Eukaryota; kingdom Viridiplantae; phylum Streptophyta; class Magnoliopsida; order Santalales; family Viscaceae; genus Viscum; species Viscum album. The sequence continues at coordinate 670,627,693 of OY728162.1, forward strand.
ACATTTATTATTATTTAATTTCAAGAAGAGTTAAAAGTGTTAAATTTAAAGTTTAGTAACTAATTTTTTTTTAATATAGGGTTATACATAAGATAAATTCAACTATAAATATTCATTAGAAAGATACAAATATTTCCTACATCATGGTCTTTTATTTATAATTTTTAGACATTAAATAATAAAATTTAAATATGACACAATGATGATGTAGTAATTACCTTATTAATGACAGAATCAATTAAATGGTATTATAAATATTAAAATAAATATAATTTCAAAGTTTTTATGACATCCAAAAATTTTCTAGGTGACTATGACATATTGGATCTTAGTAAATGTATCTTTTTGGAAGTAATCAAGTTGTTATGACTTTCACAAAAATAAAATACCAAATAGTGTCAAAATAGACATAAATTAGTATTTAAAACAAATACCATATTATTGGTTGTTATAATATTTCTAAAAATTAATGGTTCGGACAAAGGGCTTAAATAATATTATATATGTCATTAATTATCCACTTGTGGTTCTCTTGGAATTTTACTGTATGTTTATTAACCATATATAGTAAGAATACTTGGAGACACGGTAAAAGTTAAACTAATTAACTAAGAGTTAAATCTAAAGGATAAGGTTAAAATGGTAACCTAAACTTGTCTAAATCATATTAGTTGAAAGGATTTCGACCCATAACAACCTAAGGAATTAAATAAATTCATTTGGAACCATTATAAACATAATATGATTGTATAATAAATTAATACTTTAATCTTTTCTTAAAGTGACCCTCACCCCTCTAATAAAAAAGAACTTCCCCTTCTCTCAAAATCAAACCCCCAAAGACATTTGCCTCGGCCAACCCCTGCCGAAATATCCTCCACACTTCCCTAAATTTTACCTAGATGTCTTAGTTTGATCCGAAATCCATCCTATGGAGCACTTTTTATCAAATCAAAAGGAAGAACCCGAAGAAGAGGAAATGATTTCACCACCCTCTTTCAAGTTCCTTTCTTCTTCCACATCTTCTCTCTCTGTTATTTCAATTATAAAATAATAAATCCAGTGTCTTCTATATAATTTGATTTTATTATAAATATTTCACCACTATATTCATTATTATATCCATATTATGAATCATAATGTCACCATGGGTGCATACGTACGGCTTACCGTCTCCACGCCGTAGTGTAAATTGTTATTCAAAACTATGTTATTTGGATGGATATAATGATGAGTAATATGTATATAAATAATGAAAATAACATAATAATGTCTCTGTAAAATTAATATACCATCCAATTCCACACCATTAAGGAAATGATATAGTCTCTCGTGTTTATGTACGGATTACCGTTTCCACGACGTGATGAGATTCATTTCCACATTCAAAATTCATCGACGATTATAAAAATATATATTTATAATATGTTTGTAATATATGACATAATAATGTTACTAGATATATATATTTATATATATGTACTTACATATATTTTATTCACTTAGTTCTGTTCAATACGTTATGAAAACGGAAACAACGTATATGCGTACCTACGGACTACCGTCTCCGTAAATGGTGTTTTCAATTTCATATATATGTCTATTATACATATTTATATTCTAAATATATATGATATATAAATAATGTTATATATTATTTAATTATTTAAATCATTATCTAGGTGATACAATCAAGAGTAACAAGTTGAAACACGTACGATAAAGGAAGTGATTATTACCCGAAATATTAATTTTACATAGAAATTATTATTAATTGGGTAGTATAAAGTCATAAATGAATAATGTATGATATAATAAATATTAATATGGTTTTTTTATAATTTAATAACATACTATGGTCTTCATACAAGAGTTTAAATGTACCCTTAACTAAAGGAATGTGCATGGTAAGAGGTTTTCATCTCACTCCTTATTTCTGTGAGATTCATTCCATATTTCTACTATTACCTTTTGTGTGGTGCATGTACTGACCATAATTGTATTCTTTGTGTAATACACATTAATGTATGTGTAGTTACCTATTCATTTTATTATACCTCTTTCATGTGTTGTTTGTTTCATAAGATAACAAATTGGTATGTGTTAATTTCACAATCTCTTTATTATCCGAGGTTGTTTTTACGTAAGTATCTAATGGGAAATATTTATTATCCATGTCCATGTTTTAGGAAATTTTTTTCAATGGGATTCATTTAATGATATTTTTTTTAAAAAAATCATTTCAAATGTTTTATATATTTATTCTTCGAAATATTTCTCATTAATGTCCATGTCTTCAAAATGGATTTTAAGGATTTATTTATATAAACATGAATTTTTTTAAAATGTTAATTCTTTTAAAAAGTTTCAAAGTGGTATGAGACAAAATGATTAAAATATGTCTTTAAATGTCTTCCTTTCTAAATTGTGTGACTTTTAAATGTTTTCATGGAAAATGGATATTTCTCTCAAAGAGGTTTACAAATCATTTTCATCTATGTCAACATCCATTAATGGATTTTAAACTTGTTTGAAGATAATTTCTTATTATACAAATCTTCCATATTGTATTGAAGGTTTTGTGATATGTTTGACTTTGGATGTGTTATTTTTATACGATTCATGGTTTAGGGATAAAGTATTGATATTTCGTATGCTTGTTTTAATACGAATGATTATGTTATGTTTAAACCTTTTCATATGAGGAATGTTTTAGAATTATTAAGTCACAGGTGGAGCCCGCTATAGCTCCTCGATGAATCGTTAGGTCTAATGAGACAAACTAGTGTCTTGGCACAAGGCCATGACAAAATCTTATTTCTAGTCTTGGCACAATGACTTGACTATGTGGTTATGATAGTCTGGCATTATGCATTCCGTCATTATGAAAGTGGTTAGTGACATTGCATGTTACTATTCGACTATTATAATATCCATGTGAATAATTAAATGGAATTACTTCATTTTAGTTTTTCCATATTATGTTGAAGTTCAAGTTTAAATGGATTTTGTTTTAGTTATATATTGCCTTAAATATTTATGCTTATTTATGAATTTTTCTGCTGTATTGTTATCCTTACTGAGAATCTGAGCTCACCCCTTCCTTTATCTTATTTCTACCAGGATTCCAAGAAGTTTATTGTGATTTATATGTAGGATTAATCCATGGGAGTAACAGAGTTCATAAAGGATTATTTATGTTGTTTTGTATGTTATAAAGTGTCATGAACATTCGTGTATGTAATCTATTTTCCAAGACTGCGAAACTGGTCGGTCCTTCGGGACTTCATACCTTGTAATCTTTCCAATGTATTAAAAAAATGAACCAACTCTGGGTAACTGGGGTCGGGGCATTACAGTTGGTATCATAGGAAGTTTATCATTAACCTTGGAAACTAGATTTAGATAAATGCTAATCAGAGAACATATCCCTAAGATTGACTTTGAAGATTAGTATAGAAGAACTTCCTATAATTTTGGTATTGTAGTGATTTTGTGAGTTTTATAAGCAGTACATCCTTGTCTGGATACGAGCAGGTAGAGGCGGCTCTGGCACAGATGTACCTAGGGGTAAATCCTGAAAACACGGCTTTGATCTAGACTCTAATCGGAATTGTTTCATGACAACAGGAATTGTTGCACTCTTGGTTTCGACACTCCTGGGGGATATTCTTAGGATAATTCTCATTTTCTTTATAAATCATTATGAAGGGTTTAGAAATATAGACATCCTCAAAGAAGTCATTTTTATGATAATGGATTATATCCATAAACTGTTTAATTTATGTTAATTGTTTTAAAAGTTTGGGATTAATTACTGCAATTCATAAACTAATCTAGTGTATGCCATTGTTTAGAAATGGTTTATAATAGAAGGAATAAGAACTCCAACAATACACATGATGCAAAGAGTAATAAGGATCATATCTTTCATGGTCTTAAGCCATAATTTAGAAGGGAAATAGTCTCCCAAATATTATCATCATGTGAACAAATAGTATCATGTATTGATAAGATAAGTAAAGAGTTCTCAGAGTCCTATGGATTCGAAGGGAATCCATAGAAGAAAAGGATGGTAGAGATACGTATAGATAAAGGGGAGAAGGAAAAGAAGGATTTTTTCATATCTGATATCTGTGGAAAGAATCACCTTGGAAAATGCTTGAAGGGAATGTGAGTATGATATAAGTGTGGAGAAAAAGGACACCACGTTCATTATTGTGAGGGTAAGAAAAGGTTTCAAATGTACAATGCTTAATCTACAAGGAGTGGGGACACTACACGAACCGATGTACAAATCAACAGAGTATGCCCCAAATGATGCTATTGGATAATAATAAAGTTATGATACAACCTCAGATGAAGAATAGTGATCAGTGTTCTTATGTTTTTATTATATGATTATTTCATTTGATTGTTGTATCAAAAATATACTTGTAATATGAATTATGGAGATAAATAAGGATTGTACTACAGTACTATTTTATTGAGGATTTTAGATTATATGGTTCTATGAAAAGTGACATAATAGTGAGCTACAATTTTGGTAAAATACATCGTTGAAGGAAAGTTAATCTCTAATATGGTCCTGATAATGTGGTCGTGATTTTGGAATAAGATATGGTAGACTTGAATAAATTATATTGGATATTATTGTCTACCTTGAAACTGATTAATGATTTGTCATTGTTGGAGTTTAAAACATTTTTTGATAGAAGGAGTATATATAGTATTCTATAACGAATAAGGGATCATGAATATAATCATTAAGGTTTTATGGTAATTTAGGATGTTTAGTGTCTTAAAAGAATACATGATGAAGGTGTTTACATGTTATCATGCGGAAAAATGGATCTTTATTTTTTTACCTTCCGTATATATTTTTGACTGTGAGTTTGGAGAGAAGTATTTTGGATAATTCTAGTTTGAGATTATTTTTGGATTTCCAAAAAAGTACAACCCGGAGGTCAGGCGGCAACCCATCGCGTCCGGCATGGCCGCAAGAGTGAACCCACAACCGAAGGGCGACAATGGTGTATCACCTACCACTGGCCCACATGATGTCCTAGATTGAATAATGTAGTATATTTTAAAAAAAAATCTGGTAGATGAATTATAAATTAATTTTTTTGAACCCTATACGAATATGATTAATAGATTATTATTTTTAAGTTCTATTATCTTTTAGAGGGAATGATGAGTTTGGGGTAGAAATTAGTTAAAGGATGGGACTCTACTTGTCAAGTATATTTTTTTTCTTCTCTTATTCTATGAAGAAATAAATTCTTAAACATTAGTGAAGAGATCTTAAAACAAAAAATGTGTTATCCTAATACCATATGTTTTGTTGAACCGGGAGTATTTTAAGTCATCATAGTTTAATGAATTCAAGGCCCTCATTTTTACACTTCTTTGTGATTGATGACCTCAATCACTACCTATAAATATTTATGTTTTTCCTTCAATTATATGTCTCTAATTTCCACCAATGTTCTCATAATCGAGATCATAATTTGGTGGTGACTCTTTCATTTCCCTTTTCTTCTTATTAAGACTAAATTTTATTAACCTAATTTCTGATGTTTGTTTTCCCAAATCTATTTTCTAATTTCAACCTTTTATTTTAAAAAAATACTTTCAAATTGTGAGGATGTAATTTGTTAAAGGATGGAGGAATGTAACACCCCAAGATTTCATAGTACGTTATTTTTTCAAAGTAATTTAATAACATTCACTACACGCAACACCGAGTTCTAGCGCACCATGAATTACCAAACTAGCCATTCAAAAGTGGTTATGAATAGTATTAACTGAATTTTTCAACATTATATTATCCTTATAATTTAAGAATCCATATTATGAGTTTTTTAGTCATAATGTAAGAACAAATACATTTTTTCAGATAAAATAAGAATTTTTAAAAAAATGCAATTTTACCGCCTTTTAAAGGATAATCCTTTTTAAATCCAATATTTTAAACTTTTATATATTCAATTTGAAAAATAAACTTCTTCTTAAGAATCGGGACATAATAATTTAGTCCAAATAAAGTTTTGTTTTTTTTCTGATAACATTCGTATTTGGGTGAATAGTGAAAAACACTATATTTTAAATGAAAACAACTTTTTAAACAAAATAATTTATAGTGATAACTTATACATTTTAATGGTTTGGAAGCATAAATAGATTATATTTTTACCATTTAATCCAATGATGGTCATCTTATGTAATTCACTTTGAAATTAGACATAAACAAATGTCACACTTTTGATAGTTATCATTTTTTAAAAATACACCTTTTGGTTTTGACAGCGGGAATTATTTTTAAATTAATAAATTCAACTTTAATGTTTTGAATTTGGTAAAATAGTATTCATTATTTAATTAAAAATATCAAAATTATCTTAGGGAAAATATTTGGTATTTTTCAAAAAACTTTTAATTTTTGATAAATATTGAAAAACACTAAGTCATTGTTTAAAATAAATTTTTTTTAAAATAATTATTTATTTTAATTAAAGTTATGTTAGGTCAAAATAGATATATAATACCTATATAAGTTCAATGTAATTCATTAAATTTAGTTAATAATAATTTTAGATATATAAAAAGTTTATTGAACTTTTCATATTTTTTTACCCACCTTATAGGAGAATTTGTAAATTCACATAAAACATAATTTTACAGCTTAAGTGAGTTGAATTCCCAAAATATTAGAGACACGGTTAATATTAAGTAGTATAATGTGGTTCAATAAGATAAAAATAATATTTGGTGAATAGTAACTTTTTACTTTTATACACCACGGTTAAAAGTAAATAGGGTAATTAAGGGTAAAAATGATATTATTATTACCCTAACACATGTCCTAATTCTATTGGATAAGTTTAATTCAACCAAAAACAACATTATGAATAAAATATGACCCTTTAGGTCCACTTGGATTAGATTAGGTCATTTATTATTATTTAATTTAAGGAAGACTTAAAAGTGTTAAATTCAATGTTTATTAACTAAACCATTTTTAATATAGGGTTATACATTAGATAAATTCAACTATAAATATTAATTAGAAAGATAAAAAGATTTAATACATCATGTTATTTTATTTATAATTCTTAGACCTTAATTAATTAAACTTATTTGTGACACAATGATGATGCAGTAATTACCTTATTAATGAAAGAATCAAATAAATGGTATTATAAATATTAATATAAATCTAATATCAATCTTTTTATGAAATACAAGAATTTTCTAGGTGACTATGACATGTTAGGTCTGATTAAATTTATCTTGTTTGATGTAATCAGGTTGTGATGACTTTCACAAAAACAAAATACCAAATGATGTCAAAATTAACAAAAATTAATATTTAAACAATTACTATATTATTGGTTGATATTTTGTTAATAAAAATGTAAATTTCGGAAAAAGGATTAAATAAAATTATATATGTCATTAATGAGCCACTTGAGGTTCTCTTGTAAGTTTAGAGTACGTTTTTAACCATATATAGTAAGAATACAAGAAGACACGGTAAAAGTTAAACTATTTAACTAAGAGTTAAATCTAAATGATAAGGTTAAAATGGTATCCAAAACTTGTCAAAAACCTATTGCATGAGAGTATTTAAACCCATAACCACCTAAGGATAAAAATAAATTCATTTGGAACCATTATAAACTGAATATGATTGTATAATAAATTATTACTTTAATCTTTTCCTAAAGGAAACCTCACCCCTCTTATAAAAGGGCACATCCCCTTCTCTCAAAATCACACCTCCAAAGCCATTTGGCTCAGACAACCCCTACCCAAATATCCTCCCAACATCCCTCACTACGTTCAATAGGCCTTAGTTTGACCAGAAAGTCAACTTATGGACCCTTTAGATCAAATCAAAAGGAAGAATCCGAAGAAGACGTAATGATTTCACCACCCTCTTTCATGTTCCTTTTTTCTTACAGTCTTATTTCTTTGTTATTTACATTATAAAATAATAACTCCAGTATCTTCTATATACTGTAATGTTATTATAAATATTGCACAACTATATTCATTATTCTATCTTTCTTATGAATGATAATGTCACCATGCGTGCGTACAGACGGCTTACCGTGTCCATGTCATGGTGTAATTTGTTATCCAACACTATGTTATTTGGATGGATATAATGATGAGTAATATGTATAAAAATAATGAAAATAAAATCATATTGTCTCTGTAAAATTAATATACCAACCAATTCCACACCTTTAAGGTAATGATATTGTCACTCATGTGTACGTACGAATTACAGTCTCCACGACGCGATGAGATTAATTTATACACCCACCACTCATCGACGATTATAAAAATATATATTTAAAATATGTTTTTAATACATGACATAATAATTCTACTGGATATATTTTATTCACTTTGTTTCGTTCAATATGTTATGAAAACGGAAATAGCGTATATGCGTACCTACGGACAACCGTCTACATAAACGGTGTTTTCCATATCATATATATGTCTATAATACATATTTATATTCTAAATATATATGATATATAAATCATGTTATATATTCTGTAATTATTTAAATCACTGTCTAGGTGATACAATCAAGATTAACAAATTAAAACACGTATGATAAAGGAAGTGATTATTACCTGAAATGTTAATTTAACATGGAAATTATTATTAAATGGGTAGTATAAAGTCATAAATGAATAATGTATGATATAATAAATATTAATATGGTTCTGGTATAATTTAATAACATACTATGGTCTTCATATAGGATGTTAAATGTACCCTCGACTAAAGGAAAGTGCATGGTAAGGTGTTTTCATCTCACTCCTTATTTCATTGAGATTCGTGCCATATTGCTAATATTACCTTTTGTGTGGTGTATATACTCTCCATAATTTTATTCTTTGTGTAATATACTTTAATTTATGTGTATTTACATATTCATTTTATAATATCTCTTTCATGTGGTGTTTGTTTCGAAAGTTAACAATTTGGTATGGGTTAATTTCACAATCTCTTTATTATCTGAGGTTGTTTTTACGTAAGTATCTAATGGGAAATATTTATTATCCATGTCCATGTTTCAGGAAAGAGTTTTAAAAGTTATTCTTTAAGGAACTTTTTTACAAAAACATCATTTCAAATGTTTTATATATTTATTCTTCTAAATCTTTCTCATTAATGTCCATGTCTTCAAAATGGTTTTTAAGGATTTATTTATATGGACATGAATGTTTTTAAAATGTTAATTCCTTTCAAAATTTTCAAAGTGGTATGTGACACAATGATTCAAAAATGTCTTTAAATGTCTTCCTTTCTAAATTGTGTGACTTTTAAATGTTTTCATGAAGAATGGATATTTCTCTCAAAGTGTCTTACAAATCATTTTCATCTATGTCAATATCCATTAATGGATTTTAAACTTGAATGAAGATGATTTCTTATGATACAAATCTTTCATATTTTATTGAAGGTTTTGTGATATGTTTGACAACGGATGTGTTATTTTTATACGATTCATGGTTTAGGGATAATGTATTGATATTTATTATGCTTGTTATAATACGAAAGATTATGTTATGTTTAAAACTTTTCATATGTGGAATATATTAGAATTAGTATGTGACTGGTGGAGCCCTCTATAGCTCCTTGATGCATCATTAGGTCTCATGAGACAAACTAGTGTCTTGGCATAAGGCCTTGACAAAATCTTATTTCTAGTCTTGGCACAAGGCCATGACTATGTGGTTTTGATAGTCTGCCATTATGCATTCCGTCATTATGAATGTGGTTAGTGATATTGCATGTGATTATTCGACAAGTAGAATATCCATGTGAATAAGTAAATGTCTTTACATAATTTAATTTTTTCCATATTATGTTGAAATTCAAGTTTAAAAGGATTTTGTTTTTGTTATATATTGCCTTAAATATTTATGCTTATTTATGAAAGTTTCTGTTGTATTGTTATCCTTATTGAGCATCTGAGCTCACCCCTTCCTATATTTTATTTCTCCCAGGATTCCACGAAGTGTATTGTGATTGATATGTAGGGTTAATCCAAGGGAATAATGACGTTCATAAAGGATTATTTATGTTGTTTTGTATTTTATAAATTGTAATGTAACATTCATGTATGTAATCTATTTTCCACGACTGCTAAATCGATCGGTCCTTCGGCACTTGATTCCTTGTAATATTTTCAATGTATTAAAATAATGCACTGACTCTGAGTAACTATGGATGGGGCGTTATAGTTGGTATTAGTGAAAGTATATCAATAACCATGGAAACTATATTTAGATAAATGCTAATAAGAGAACATATACCTAAGATAAGTTTTGAATATTAGTATAGAAGAACTTCCTATAATTTTTTTATTTAAGTGATATTGTGAGTTTTCAAAGCAATACATCCATGTCTGGATACAGGAAGGTAGAGGCGGCTCTAGCACAAATTTACCTATGGCTAAAACCCAAATACATGGCTTTGAGCTAGACTCGAACCAGAACTGGTGCATGACAACTGGCCTTGTTGCACTCTTGGTTACGACACTCCCAAGGGATATGCTTAGGATAATTCTCATTTTCATTAAAAATCATTATGAAGTGTTTAGATATATATACATCCTCAAAGAAGACATTTTTATGATAATGGATTATAACCATAAATTGTTTAATTTATGTTAAGTGTTTTAAAATTTTGGGATTAATTATTACAATTCATAAACTAATCTAGTGTATGCCATTGTTTGGAAATGGTTTCCATTAGAAGGAATAAGAACTCCAACAATACACATGATCAAAAGAGTAAGAAAGATAATATCTTTCATGGTCTTAAGCTGGAATTTAGAAGGGAAATAGTCTCCCACAAATTATCATCATGTGAAGAAATAGTATCATGTGTTGATAAGATAAGTAAAGTGTTCTCAGAGTCCCATAGATTTGAAGGAAATACATACAAGAAAAGGATGGTAGAGAGAAGTATAGATAAAGGGTAGAAGGAAAAGAAGGATATTTTCATATGTGATAAATGTGGAAAGAATCACCTTGGAAAGTACGTGAAGGGAATGTGAGTATGTTATAAGTGTGGAGAAAAAGGAAACCATGTTCATTATTGCGAGGGTAAGAAAAGGGTTTCAAATGTAAAATGCTTCATCTGCAAGGAGTGGGACACTACACGAATCGATGACCAAATCATCAGATTATGCCCCAAATGATGCTATTGGATAATAATCAAGTTATGATACAACCTCAGATGAAGAGTATTGACCAGTGTTCTTATGTTTTTATTATATAATTATTTCATTTGAGTGTTGTATCAACAATATACTGGTAATATGAATTATGTATATAAATAAGGATTGTACTACAATACTATTTTATTAAGGATTTCAGATTATATGGTTCTATGAAAAGTGACTTAATAGTGAGCTACACTTTTGGTAAAACACATGGTTGAATAAAGGTAATACTTAATATGGTCCTGATAATGTGGTCATGATTTTGGAATAAGATATGGTAGACTTGAATAAAATATATTGGATATTCTTGACTTCCTTGAAACTGATTAATGATTTGTCGTTGTTAGAGTTTAAAAAACTTTTGGATAGAAGGAGTATATCCAGTATTCTATAAAGAATAAGGGATCATGAATGTAATCATTAAGGTTTTATGGTAATTCAGGATATTGTAGTGTTTTAAAATAATACATGATGAAGGTGTTCATATGTTATTATGCGGAAAAATGGATCTTCAATGTGTTTACCTTCCTTATAAATTTTGGACTGTGAGTTTGGACAGAAGTATTTTGGATAATTCTAGTTTGAGATTATTTTTGGATTGCCATAAAAGGACAACCCGGAGTTTGGGCGGCAACCCGCCGCGTCTGGCATGGCCGCAAGACTGAACCCACAACCGGAGGGAGACAAGGGTGTATCACCTACCACTGGGCCACGTGATGTCCTGGATTGAATAATGTAGTATTTTATTAAAAAAACTTCTAGTAAATGAATTATAAATTAATTTTTTTCAAACCCTATATGAATATGATAAATAGAATATTATTTTTGAATTTTAATATCTTTATAATAAATGATGATTTTGTGGTAGAAATTAGTTAAAGGATGGGACTCTACTTGTCAAATATATATTTTTCTTCTTCTCTTATTCTATGAATATATTAATTCTTAAACTTTAGTGAAGGGATCTTAAAACAAAAAATGTGTTATCATAATACCATATGTTTTCTTGAACTGAGGGTATTTTAATTCATCATAGTTTGATGAATTTAAGGCCCTCAATTTTACACTTGTTTGTGATTGATGACCTCAATCACTACCTATAAATATTTACATTTTCCCTCCAATTATATGTATTTAATTTCCACCAATGTTCTCCAAATCGAGATCATAATTTGGTGGTGACTCTTTCATTTCTATTTTTATGTTATTAAGACTAAATTTTATTAACCTAATATCCGATGTTGGTTTTCCCAAAGGTATTTTCTATTTTCAACCTTTTATTTTCAAAAAATAATTTCAAATTAAGAGGATGAAATTTTTTAAAGGATCGAAGAACTTAACATACCAAGATTTCATAGTACGTTATTTCTTTAAAGTAATTTAATAACTTGCACTACACGGAACACCGATTTCTAGAACACCATGACTTTCCAAACTAGTCGTTCAAAAGTGGTTATGAATATTATTAACTGAATTTTGGACCCTATATAATCCTTATAATTTTAGTATCCATATTATGAGTTTTTTAGACATAATGTAATCTCAAATACATTTTTTCAGATAAAATAATTATTTTTCAAAAAATGAAATTTTACCGCCTATTAATGGAGAATCCTTTTTAAATAAAATATTTGAAACATTTATATATTCAATTTGAAAAAATAATCTTATTTATAATCGAGACATAATAATTTATTTTCAATAAAGTTTTGGTGTTTTTCTGATAACTTTCGTATTTTGGTGAATAGTGATAAATACTATATTTTAAATGAAAACAACATTTTTTATCAAAATAATTTATAGTGTTAACTTATAAATTTTAATGGTTTGGAAGTATTAAGAGATTATATTTTTACTATTTAATCCAATGATGGTCATTGTAAGTAATTTTACTTTGAAATTGGACATAAACAAATGTCAAAATTTTGATAGTTACTATTTTTAAAAAATACACCTTTTGATTTTGACAATGGGAATTAATTTTAAATTAATAAATGCAAATTCTATGTTATTAATTTGGTAAAATAGACTTTATTATTGAATTTGGAATATCAAAATTATCTTAGGGTAAATTTTTTATATTTTTCAGAATACTTTTAATTATTGATAAATATTGAAAAACACTAAGTTATAGGTTAAAATCGAATTTTTATTAAATAATTATTTATTTTATTTAAATTTATTTTAGGTCCAAATAGAAATATAATACCTATATTGGTTCAATGTAATTCATTACAATAAGTTTATAATAATTTTAGATATATAAAAATTTTATTGAACTTTTCACCTTTTTTTACCCACCTCCTAGGAGAATTTGTAAATTCATATAAAACTAAATTTTACAGCTTATGTGAGTTGAATTTCTAAAATATGAGAGACTAGGTTAATATCAAGTAGTAAAATGTGGTTCAATAAGACAAAAATAATTTTTGGTGAATATTATCTTTTTACTTTTATTTACCATGGGTAAAAGTAAATAGGGTAATTAAGTGTAAAAATGATATTATTATTACCCTCAGACATGTCCTAATTCTATTTGATAAGTTTAATTTGACCAAAAACAACCTTATGAATAAAATATGACCCTTTCTGTCCAATTGGATTAGATTAGGTCATTTATTAGTATTTAATTTAAATAAAAGTTAAAAGTGTTAAATTCAATGTTTATTAACTAAACCATTTTTAATATAGGGTTATACATAAGATAAATTCAACTATAAATATTCATTATAAAGATAAAAAGATTTCATATATCATGGTATTTTATTTATAATTCTTAGACCTTAAATAATTAAATTTATTTATGACACAGTGATGATGAAGTAATTACCTTATTAATGAAAGAATCAAATAAATGGTATTATAAATATTAAAATAAATCTAATTTCAATGTTTTTATGACATACAGGAGTTTTCTAGGTTACTATGATATGTAAGGTCTGATTAAATGTATCTTCTTTGAAGTAATCAAGTTGTGATCACTTTCACAAAAACAAAATACCAAATAGTGTCAAAATTAACAAAAAATAATATTTAAAACAATTATTATATTATTGGTTGATATTATGTTACTATAAATGTAAAGTTATTCAAAAAGGCTTAAATATAATTATATATGTCATTAATGAGCCACTTGATGTTTTCTTGGAAGATTAGAGTATGTTTATTAACCACATATAGTAAGAATACCGGAAGACACGGTAAAAGATAAACAATTTAACTAAGAGTTAAATCTAAACGATAACGTTAAAATGGTAACCAAAACTTGTATAAAACCTATTGGATTAGATCATTTCAACCCATAACCACCTAAGTATCTAAATAAATTCATTTTTAACCATTATGAACCTAGTATAAAATTATTAATAAATTAATACTTTAATGTTTTCCTAAAAGAAACCTCACTCCTCTTATAAAAGGGCACTTCCCCTTCTCTCAAAATCACACCTCCAAATCCATTTGGCTCGGCCAACCCCGGACCAAATATCCTCCCAACTTCCCACAATACAACCTAGAGGCCTTAGTTTGACCAGAAAGCCAACCTATGGAGCCCTTTAGTGCAAATCAAAAAGAAAAATCCGAAGAAGAGGTAATGATTTCACCACCCTTATTACAGTTCCTTTCTTCTTCCACTTCTTCTATCTTTGTTATATCCATTATAAAAAAATAAATCCAGTATCTTATATATAATGTGATGTTATTATAAATATTTCACAACTATATTCATTATTCTATCCATTTTATGAATGATAATGTCACCAGGCGTGCGTACATACGGCTTACCATGTCCATGTAGTGGTGTAATTTGTTATTCAACACTATGTTATTTGGATGGATATAATGATGAGTAATATGTATATAAATAATGAAAATGACATCATAATGTCTCTGTAAAATTAATATACCATCCGATTCCACACCTTTAAGGTAATGATATTGTCTCTCCTATGCACGTACGGATTACCGTCTCCACGACGCGATGGGATTCATTTCCACATCCACCATTCATCGATGATTATAAAAATATATATTTCTAATATGTTTGAAATATATGACATAATAATTCTTCTGAATATATATATATATATATTCATACATATATTTTATTCACTTTGTTTCGTTCAATATGTTATGAAAACGGAAACGGCGTATATGCGTACCTACGGACTACCATTTCCATAAACTGTGTTTTCCATTTAAAATATATATCAATTATAAATATTTATATTCTAAATATATATTATATATAAATCATGTTATATATTCTGTAATTATTTAAATCATTATCTATGTGATAGAATCAAGAGTAACAAGTTAAAACACGTACGATAAAGGAAGAGATTATTACCCGAAATGTTAATTTAACATGGAAATTATTAATAAATGTGTAGTATAAAGTAATAAATTAATAATGTATGATATCATAAATATTAATATGGTTATGGTATAATTTAATATCATACTACGGTCTTCATAAAAGAGGTTTAATTTACCCTCGACTAAAGTAAAGTGTAAGGTAAGTGGTTTTCATCTCACACATTATTCCCGTGAGATTCGTGCCATATTGCCACTATTACCTTTTGTGTAGTGTGTTTACTTCCCATAATTGTATTCATTGTTTTATACACTTTAATTTATGTTTATTTACATATTCAATGTATGATACCTCTTTCATGGGGTGTTTTTTTCGTAAGTTAACAAATTGGTATGGGTTAATTTCACAATCTCTTTATTATCGGAGGTTGTTTTTATGTAAGTATCTAATGGGACATATTTATTATCCATGTCCATGTTTCAGGAAAGAGTTTTCAAAGGGATTATTTTAAGGAACTTTTTTACAAAATCATCATTTCAAATGTTTTAAATATTTATTTTTCTAAATCTTTCTCATTAATGACCACGTCTTCAAAATGGTTTTGAGGATTTATTTTTATGGACATGAATGTTTTTAAAATGTTATTTCCTTTCAATATTTTCAATGTGGTATGGGAAACATTGATTCAAAAGTGTCTCTAAATGTCTTACTTTTTAAATTTCGTGAATTTTAAATGTTTTCATGAAAAAGGTATATTTCTCTCAAAGAGTTTTTCAAATCATTTTCATCTATGTCAACATCCATTGATGGATTTTAAAATTATTTGATGATGATTTCTTATGATACAAATATTCCATATTTTATTGAAGGATTTGTGATATTTTTGACTATGGATGTGTTATTTTTATACCATTCATGGTTTAGGGATAAAGTATTGACATTTCGTATGCTAGTTTTAATACAAATGTTTATGTTATGTTTAAACCTTTTCGTATGAGGAATGCATTGGACTAAGTAAGTGATGTGTGGAGCCCGTTATAGCTCCTCGATGCATCGGTAGGTCTTATGAGGCAAACTAGTGTCTTGGAACAAGGCCTTAAACAAATTTTATTTTTAGTGTTGGCACAAGGCCTTGTCTATGTGGTTATGATAGTCTGGGATTATGCATTCCATTATTATGAAAGTGGTTAGTCATATTGCATGTGATTGTTAGACTAGTAAAATATTAATGTGAATAATTAAATGTCATTACTTCATATTATTTTTTCCATATTATTTTGATGTTCTAGTTTAAATGGATTTTGATTTAGTTATTCATTTCCTTAAATGTTTATGCTTATTTATGAATGTTTTCACTGTATTGTTATCCTTAATGAACATCTGAGGTCACCCCTTTCTATGTTTTATTTTTCCCCGGATTCCAAGAAGTTTATTGTGACTGATATGTAGGGTTAAACCAAGGGAATAATGGAATTCATAAAGGATTATTTAGGTTGTTTTGTATGTTATAAAGTGTGATGTATCATTCATGTATGTAATCTTTTTTCCAAGACCGATAAACCGATCGGTCCTTCGGGACATGATTCCTTGTAATCATGCCAATGTATTAAAGTAATGCACCGACTATGGGTAATTGGGGTCGGGGCATTACATAAATTTCTATTTTGCTATTTCTCTTTCCCTGGATTGTGGTTATGCCTGTTAGTTTCCTAGTAGTGTAGAATTCACCTAATGGGATCACTTGAACATGAAAACAAGATTGGTTAAAATGGGAATTGTTTTTGGGAATGAGTTGTGACTTGGCTATGAGTATTGTGTTGTTATTTAATGAATGAATGTCAATGAGGGTGTCTGTGTTTAGGTTTTGGAACCGTAGGATGGGATGAGTGTTTTTTACCTATACATATATCTTTAATTTTTATTTTACTTATTCGCACCCCACCCATGTTGAGCACTTAGTGCCGAATGCCCCCATTTCACGGGGGAGGGTGTTTTTCCAAACACTCCTATGAGTGTTTGGATATTAGCTCCATTTTTTCACCCTTTCCTGAATATCCCAAGACTCTTCGGGCAGGATGTGACGGCCTGAGGTCCATTATAGCCCAAGATTCTTCAGGCAGGGTAGTTGTGGTGGTTGGCCCAAGTGTGTGCGGGCATGTTGTTTCCCAAGGATCATTAGGATGAGGCCCAGGTGTCTTCGGGCTTGGAAGTAGTTGTTCTGCACTAGGTGATTGCGTGAGTGGTTACATATGGTGATTGTGGCCCAGGTGTTTTCAGGTGGGATGGTGATTGTGGACCAGGTGTTTGCGGGTGGGATGTGTAGTTATGTCCCAGGTGTGTTCTGGCGGGGTGTGGCAGTGGGACTGCGGTGAGAATGGCAGGATTGCTTCGATGCGTAGGATGTCTTCAATTACCATTGGGAAAGCGGCGCGGGGTACCAAAATATTGATGTGCTATTTCTATACATTACATGACTTGTGTTATCTGGGGACTGTGTCTTGAGGAGGCTCAGGTGGATAGTCTTCCTTGCTGGGTGCTTTGGTTTTCTCTTTCTCACAGGGCATTAGAATGCCTCCTCACAAGTGCATGAGAGTCTTGGGTTTTACCAACTGAGTGTACTTGTATGCTCACCCTGTGTATATGGAACTGCTTTCAGGTTTCTAGGAGAGCTTCAGGGATCGTGCGGGGCCCTACTAGCTCGGACGTTGGGATAGTTGCTGTTGCTGTTTTTCTTTTCCATGGTACTTTATCTTTTTAGTTTCCTTGTACTTTGTGGTAATTCCTATTGTGACATGTATATGGGAATGGTTTTAATTTGTCTTTACTTTCACCCCCAGTTTTGGTGTTGTTGGGATTTACTATCTTATCTCTTAATCCTATTAAAGAAAATGTTAATGTCTTTCATCTTGTGTATGATTATATACCCTTGGTGCTATTCGAAACTCCGGGACCCATTGAAGGCAGGGTCTATGCGGTCATTATCTCTCCTTTAACTCGAAGAAGGAAGGGTCTGGAAATCTGATATCCCTTCCCTCATCTTGGTGAAGGTGGGTCATGATAGAATGGTATCAGAGGTAGAGGTTGAGAGATAGGATGGGTTTTGGAGTTAGTCACAGTGAGGATTGCATGGGATGGTAGGGAAATAGTGTTGGGTGATCTTGGTGCGTGAATTAGGTCAGGGAAGATCGAATAGGACACGAGATTTTATGCCCCCCCCCCCCCCCGTGATCCGATGCATGGACTATGGGGCTACCAAAAGTCCATGTGAGGCTGCACTGATTGCAGGGTAGATACCCTAGGGAAGGTACATGCCTCATAATGAATTCTGTTCTTGAGTTTCTTGGGTATTTTAGGAATTAAAAATGAATGAGAAGTCTGTTAAAATTTAAGAACAATATTTTACGCTACTCGGGGATAGGCATTCCTTGTTTACCTTGCAGTTATGGAACCTGGGAGATGACCACGAGTAGTGTGGGCAATCGAGGCCTAAGAGAATGACTTGGCAAATCGACAGAGGGCTGACTGGGAAGAGAAAGATGATCAGTGGCAGAGGATGCTTTGTGCCTTTCAGCGGCAGACCCTCTGGAAGTACGAGGGCAGCATCTCAGACATATAGACAGAGAGATGGATAGAGGAGATTGTAATAGCTTTCAGCTTGATCCGGGCTCTAATGATGTAATGGGTTCCTCTATCTATGAGACAGATGCGTGGATCAACGCGTCAGTGGTGGACGCTTTATCTTGGGGAAAAGAGGGAGACTGAAGTTATGTGGGCTAACTTCGAGATGGAGTTCTGAGTAGAATTCCTCTCTTCCACGATGAAGGATGAGAAGAGGCCAGAGGTACTATCCCTCCAACTTGGTATAATGTCAGTGAGAGTATTGTGGATCAAGTTCAAGGATCTCCTCTGCTTTTCTTCGGACCTCTTTCCAGATGAGGAGCCTCGGGAAAGACGTTTGTAGGAGGCACTTCGAACATCTCTTTAGTATGTTGTTGCTCCCTTCACCCTACTGACATACTTGGAGGTCCAGAAGAAGGATGGAGTGGTGGAAAGGATGCACATGCTGGGAGGTGTATCACTAGAGGGAATCCATTTGGGCTCATTGAAGGCAATGGACGTCAACAACATGCCTCTAGCATTTGGACCCTCTAGGTTTTGACCAGCAGGAAGCAGGCCTTAACAGTTCCAGTTCCGATCTCCTAGCCATCACCCTTTCTTTTTAAGACCAAGGCCGAGATGCTTCATCTGTGGAAGCTATGTGAACCTTCAGAATTAGTTCCCAGATAGAGTATAGTAAAGAGAGGGTGGGCAGGTTCAGTGACCACCTCAGCAGCAGCAGTTTCCAGCTAGACCCTTTCAGCAACAACAGCAGGGGAAGCAAGCTACCACTCCACTGAGGGCAGGCGTTGCAGGATGAGGCCAACCTCAAGACTCCCCTCAAGGACCTCGACTAGGAAGCGGTCAAGGAGGCGGCTTACCACCAAGAGGCAGAGGAGCTGGGCATAGACATTTGCACACCGCAGAGGCATCAGTTCCAGCAGGTCCAGAAGTCATTCGAGGTATGATCAGCTTGTTTAGTACTCTTTCCTATGACTTGTTCGATACACGAGCTTCACACCCCTTTGTTTCACCCATTATGGACCGTGCTCTGGGTTTAGATGTTGAGAGATGTCCAGTTCTCCGGGTGTTGAGCACAACAGTCGGAGGTCAGACTGACTTGTTCTATGTTTGCCGAGGGTGTAGACTGATGATAGTGCCACATCAGTCGATTAGAAATCTTCTGATGTTGCAGATACAACCTTATGATGTCGTACTAGTCATTTAATGGTTGTTCTCTATGTGTTCCGTCATCGACTACTTCGAAAGAAGTGTCGTGTTTTCATATTTTGCCAGATGACGTGTAACTTTCATCGGTGAGCGGGGTCTCCAGAAAAGCAGAAGGCGATAGGAGCCCCTCCCTTCCTTGTTAGCTGAACTATCAGTGGATTCGTTGGATGTAGTGACGGTGGAAGTCCCAGGAATCATTAGTGAGTATATGGAAATCTTTCCTGTGGAGGTGGCAACTCTACCCCATTAACATTATGTTGAGTTCGGGATAGACATGAAACATGATGCCCGTCCGATTTCGATGGCACCTTCCAAGTTGCAGGAGTTTCATATTAATATTGATGACCTGATGAATACGGGGTTTGTTTGACCGAGTGTGTCACCCTGGGGTGCTCTAGTCTTCTTTGCGAAGAAGGTAGATTGTGGTCTCAGGTTGTGCATAGACTACCAGAGACTGAATCAAGAAATGGCCAAGAACCGTTTCCCACTCCCGATGATAGATGACATTTTCGACCAATAAAAAGAGGCAGGGTGGTTCTCTAAAATTGACATGCGGTAGGGATATCACCCGTTGAGGGTGAAAGAGGGTGACATCTTGAAGACTGACTTCAGATGCATAAATGGGCACTTTGAGTTTGTGGTCATGTCATTCTGCCTTACAAGCGCTCCAGCTGTGTTCATGTGGCTCATGAACTCCGTCTTCCAGGAATACCTGGATCGGTTCGTAGTCATGTTGTTTGACAGCATCCTGATATATTTAAGGTTAGAGGAGGATAATGATGGGCACTTGAGAACTATTTTAGAAGTCCTCCGATAGCACCATCTCTCTGGGAAGTTGTCCAAGTGCATGTTTTGGACACGAGAAGTGCACTTCCTGGGGCACATGGTGTCCGAGAAGGGAATAGCGGTAGACCCATCAACGGTCAAGGAGGTTGTTTCTTGGGAAGCACCTAGGAATGTGGTAGAGGTTCAGAGTTTCCATTGACATGCAGGTTACTATCGGAGTTTCTTGCCGAACTTCTATCGAGTTCCGACACGTTAGACAACTATGACCATGAAGGACCTGGATTTCATGTGGAATGGGCAGTGCGAGGTGGCCTTTAGCTATCTGAATAAGAAGTTTGTAATTGACCCAGTTCTAAGGATTCAAGAAGAAGGGGCGGCGTATGAGGTTTTCTGTGATGCTTCAGGAAAGGCCTCAGGTGTGTGCTGATGCAATGGAAAGGGGTGGTCTCTTACAGGTCTTGATAGTTGTGTCCTAATGAGCGTAATTATGCCATCCATGACCTGGAGCTTGAAACAGTTATTTTTCCACTAATGTTTTGGTGGAATTACCTCATCGGGTAGCGCTTTATGGTTTTCACGGATCACAAAAGCATGAAGTATATCTTCTCCTAGAGGGACCAGAACATATGGTAGTGAAGGTGGATGGAGTTTTTTCAGGACTATGACTTCGAGATTTTATACACCTAAGTAAAGGATAATGTGGTGGCCGATGCCTTGTGTAGGAAGTCGCAGAATGATGTGGTTCGAGAGTCGGAAGATGCTTGGATAACGATGGAGGAGTTGGATGTCCTGCACTTAGATGTGAGGGAGGATGGTGGTAGAGGCGATTTGTTTCAGATGATGGTCTAATCCTCTCTACTGTGGCAGGTGGAGGAGTCTCAGTGGGGAGACATAGATAGTGAAGTGATGTGTGGTCATGTTAACCAAGGGGATTCTCTGGAAGGATGCACATAGGATGGTCAGAATCAGATTATTTTCCGAGGAAAGATGTTTGTCCTGGAGGAGATGCGTGGAAGGGTTCATGGTGAGTTCCACAACTCACCCCTAGAAGTGCACCCAAGAGATTCAAAAATGTACCGGAGTTTGAGAGGTCAGTTCTGGTGGCCCATGGTAAAGCAGGTGGTGGCATTGTTCGTGGCCAGGTGCCTTGTGTGTCAGCAAGTGAAGGATAAAAACCGTGTTCCAGGTGGGTTGTTACAGACTTTGGACATCCCCAAGTGGAAGTGGGATGACATCTGGATGGATTTCGTCACCGGGATACCAATGGTTCAAGGAGGTTGTGACGCTATTTGGGTAGTGGTGGACAGGTTGACGAAATCAGCTCAATTTCTAGAGATCAAGGAGTCGAGAGTATTGGATTCCTTAGCACAGAGATATGTGGATGAGGTGGTGTGGTTGCATGGAGTTCCGAGGTTCATAGTCTCCGATAGGGATGCACAATTTACCTCACGAATCTGGAGAGGGTTTCAGCATGATTTTGGAACCCAGCTACGTCTTAGCACTGCTTTCCACCCCCAGAAAGATGGGATGACATAGCACACCATCCAAATAATGGAGGACATGTTATGGGCATGTATTCTGTACTATAGGGGATTGTGGGTGAGACACTTTCCTCTGGTGTAGTTTGCCTACAATAATAGCTATCAATCTACCATTAGCATGGCACCGTTCAAATCCTTGTATGGAAGGCCATGTCGCTCACCCGTGTACTGGATCGAGGTTGGGGAAACAAGTTTTCTTGGCCTGGAGGTGGTGTAGAGGATGAAGGAGAAGATTCATCTTATATAGGAGAGGATAAAGGTGGCTCAGGATAGGCGGAAGTCATATGCCGATAGTAGGAGGAGACCCTTAGTTTTCAGGGTCGGGGACCATGTTTTCTTGAAAGTCTCCCCCCAGTGTGGGGAACAGAGGTTCGGAAGGGAGAGTAAGCTCTCTCCAAGGTTCATCGGACCATTCGAAGTGCTGCGGCAAGTGGGAGAAGTGGATTATCAGCTAGCATTACCACAACTGCTACTAAGAATCCAAGAAATCATCCATGTGTTACAACTCCGGTGGTATCAGCACAACGATTCACACATCCTCGACTGGGGAAAGATGGACATCAAGGCCGACGCGGCATTTGTTGAAAGACCGGTGAGGATTGAGGATCGTGAGGATAAGGTGCTCCACGGACAAACCATTCCGTTAGTTCATGTGGTGTGGAGACCTGGTGGGCTGGAAGAAAGTTCCTGGGAATAGGAGGCACAAATGTGCGCCCAATACCTAGAGCTCTTTTGAGTTTTGTTCAATAATACTTGTTTTTGATGGAACACCTTACCTTGCTAACTATGGAATGCATGGTTTTCCATATTCTCTAGATTCATGTGAAAAGTACTGAATGCGGGGAGGGGAGGACTCGATCCCAAATCAAGACGCATTTAGGTGGATGCGATTAAACTCGTGCGGGTGAGTCAGTACCACCCAAAATAGATAGTATCTTGACATGGAAGAAGAAACTCACTAACCCATATGATTAGACAACATGACCCCTTTAATGATGCATTGTTATTTAAGGGGGAGGTGTTCCTATATGTCGGAGAGGTTCACTCCTGAGAGGTATTTTCGGGGTGGTTGTTCGAACCCCCTATTTTCTTCGGGACCGGTTTGATTCCCGAGGGAGATAATAGTTTGTGAGGTATCTGATGTAATGACTCGGACCCTCATGGTTCATCCCATTACCGAAATCCAGATCCTAAGGGTGGCGTGTCAATGGTAGGACGCTCTATCATTGTGTGATCGATCGACGTGCGAATGATCAGCGTGCGACCGATCGGCGTGCGACCGATCGGTGTGAGATCGATCAGCATGCAACCGATCAGCAAGCAGCTGATCAGCATGCGACCATTCGTCATGCGACTGATCGGCGTGTGACCGATCTGTGTGTGACCGATCGGCATGCCACCGATTAGTGTGCGACTGATCGTTGTGCGCCCGATCCGTCTTCCACGATCGGTGTGGCCGATCGGTGCCTCCTCGATCGGTGTGTGGCACGACCGGTGCAATGTGATCAGTGTCACCCAGCCTTGTCAGGATTTTCTTCTACAGTTCTCCTGTAACACCACTTTTATCCCTTTTTAGCCTTTTTGATGTGGGTCAAGGCTGTTTTCTTTTGAGCCCATAATCAATGTTCAAATTCTTAAAAGTGGGGCGACCCCCAATGGACCCAGCTATGTGTCCACATAATGTGCCCTTCTGTTTATATAAAAACATTTAAATGTTGCAGCTGTTACAACCTTTTTCTGACTGGAATCATTAAATAAAAATTAATTCTGTCGTGTGTAACCACCCAACCATGTGGTGAAACCAATATCCGACCTTATATACATTCACAATTCCATATCCCGTGACAACCGGATCTCATCCTTATATCGCATGAGATTCTCTTCTCCTTCCTTCCTTTATTTCCTCTCCTTTCTTCCTGGTGTGTTTTGAGTTCCTCGTTCCCAAGGAGAGTGGTGTGCCTATGCCGAAGCGTTTCTACTCACCCTTGTAGCCCCGACATTCCTCCGTTGTAAGTCATGCATTACCCGTTCTTGGCGCGTGGAGAAGAACTTCGATCCTTGATCATCCATGTATGGATTTTCTTTTGACTCTCATTACTATGTATCATCTAGTGATGGTTCATTGCTGATTCTATGGGATGGATGGATCCAAAACGTTAATAAAGATAATAAGAGGATTTTAATGAATTATGGGGTGGGGGGAGTGTGATCGGTGTTCTGTTGGTGTTTCCATTCCCATGTTTATTTATGTTGAGAATAGTATGGGATCATGCTCACTAAAAATCATGGTCGTTGGTGGCCTTTCCTTGTGCACTAATGTACCCTTGTCTTCTGTGATAATTGAATGACTCCAACATGTGAATTTGGTTAATTACATAAATTCGGATGATTAAATAATTGTAAACTGACCAAAAATCCTTGTGTGATCACCCCGATTAACCAAATAGAAAGAAGAAAAACTTATGGAATGAAGAACTTGAGTCTGGAAACATACTTGTTCTATCTTGATGGAATTTCTGTTTTCTCTGCTCGATGCTTATAGGGTGATGTGGATGGTGATGTGATCATCTATTGTGGTACAATTGTTTCTTGTGAATCTGAAGCTGTGTGGGGCTGTATCTCGAGGATTGTTTTGGTTCTAATACATTGAGGGATCTCACTAATCCCTTTATTATTGTGACTTTACAAGAGAACCGGGTGTGAATGCTTAAATTTTTGTTTGGTTGTTTCTCATTCCATGGCTTGTGGATATGCCGGTTAGTTTCCCAGTAGTGTAGAATTCTCCCAATGGGATCACTTGTACGTGAAAACAATAATGGTTATAATGGGGAATTGGTTTTGGGAATGAGTTGTGACTTGGCCGTGAGTGATGTGCTATTCTTTTATGAATGAATAGTAATGAGGGTGTTTGTGCTTAGGTTTTGGAACCCTGGGTTGGGATGAGTTCCTATTACCAATACATATATATGTAGTTTTTATGTTTCTTATTCGCGCCCCACCCAGGTTGAGCACTTAGGGCCAAACTCCTCCATTTCATGTGGGAGGGTGTTTTTCCCAACACTACTATGAGTGGATAGTTATTAGCTCCTTTTTTTCTCCCTTTCCTGAATAACCCAAGACTATTCAGGAAGGCTGTGATGACATGAGGTCCATCATATCCCATGATTCTTCGGGAAGGGTAGTTGTGGGGGTTGGCCCAGGTGTGTGCGGGCAGGTTGTTTCCCAAGGATCTTCATAATGAGGCCCATGTGTCTTCGGGCGTGGCAGTAGTTATTCTATACTAGCTGTTTGCGGTCATGGTTATGTGTGGTGATTGTGGCCTAGGTGTTTGCGGGCGGGGTAGTGATTGTGACCCACATATTTTTGGGAAGTATGTGTGGTTGTGGCCGGGGTGTGTGCTGGTAGGGTGTGGTAGTGGGACTGCGGTGAGAATGGAGGGATTGGTTCGATGCGTAGGATGTCTTCAATAACCTGGGATTGTGGAATGGGGTACACAAATATCGATGTTCTGTTACTATACATTACTTGATTTTTGTTATTTGGGTAGTGTGTCTTTGGGAGGCTCGGTTGGATAGTTTTCCTTACTAGGTGCTTTGGTTGTTTCTTTCTCACAGAGCATTAGAATGCCTCATCACTTGTGCATGAGAGTCTTTGGTTTTCCCTACTGAGAGTACTTGTATGCTCACCCTACATATATAATAATAATTTTAAGATTCCAGGTGTACTTTAGGGATCATGCGGGGTCGTACTAGATCGAATGATGGGACAGTTGCAGTTGCTGTTTTTCTTTTCCTTGGTACTTTATCTTCATAGTCTCCTTGTACTTTGTGGTATTTATTTTGTGAGATGCATATGGGAATGGATTTCTTTTGGATTTACATTCACCCCCAAGTTTTGGTGTTGTTGAAATTTACTATCTTATCTCCTGATCCTATTAAATAAAAGGGTAATGCATTCCATCTTGTGTATTATTATCTACCCTTGGTGCTAGTGCCCACTCAGGGACCTTTTGAATGCAGGTCTCGGGGGTCATTATCTCTTCTTCAACTCGAAGAAGGAAGGGTCTGGAAATCTGTAGTCCCTTCCCTCATCTTGGTGAAGGTGGGTCATGACATAATCTCCATCCAATATTCAATCAAAAAACAACAAAAACTAATTATACATGTTATAAAACTGATCTAGCCCATTGAACAGACCCATGGAACCACACACACTCCATGTTATTTTCTTCACAAAATCCAAAGGAATATCGCATTACGTCGTCTATTCAATCAATGGATTCTGACTTATTAAGTATAAATATTACTATGATAATCATATCTCATGTTTTTGTTGAGTAAAAAGTTCACTTTTGACTTTTATGTCCAGTTTTTGAAATCACAAATGTATGCATATATACTTATCATACTGACTTGGTCAATCATACTGACTCTGTCAATAGTACTGAATCTATCAATCGTACTGAATCTATCACTCATACTGACTCTATCAATTGTAATGATTCTCTCAATCATACTGACTATGTCAATCGTACTAACTCTATCAATTATACTAACTCTGTCATTCGTACTGACTATGTCAATCGTACTGACTTTTGTGAATCGTACTCACTTTGTGTCATATCAATAAATAACACTATGTAATACTTATAGTACTCATATTTTTATCACATTATTGTTTTTCCCTTAATCAAAACATGTCAATCGTACTAATGTTTATCATATTCATATATCATTAGTTAAAACTAAAACAATGTCATGGAGTTAGTTATAAACTAATCAAAATGATGTCATGTTTTCTATTTCAATATGACCGTTATAATTTCAGGTGTCCACGTCCCTCTGAGTTTTCAGGAGAAATATGACCATTGGAGGAAATGTGACCATTGGAACCTGAGGCCTATAAATAAGAGGTCATTTGAATCTGAGAAAAACAATTGAGAGACTTTGATCAATCTTTGCTACTATCATGCTCTAGAGAAGGACGTTGTTACTTCTCTCCTACATTGTGCGAAAGAATTGAAATTACAAAACGTGAACGTCTATTTCATAATTTTTGTATTTCAAAATGTGCTTTTTTTATTTGTGCGACCGATTAGGTTATAACGATCGAGGGATGATGAGGAAAGGTTGAAGGTGCTACCGATCTTTGTATCGTGGGCTTTCAAGTGTTTGAAATATAAAGGTTCTGATTACCTACAAAATCGAGGGCTTGTAGGGATAGAAAGACAGACGTACTGATCACTGTATCGAGGGCTTGTAGGGATAGCAAGACAGACATACTGATCTTCGTATTGAGGGATTTCAAGTGTTTGAAAGACAGAGGTGTCGATTACCTGTAAAATCGAGGGCCGGTAGGGATAGCAAAACGGGCGTACCGATCATCGTATTGAGATCTTGTGGTGATAGCAAGATAGACGTACCGGTCATCGTATCAGGGGGTTACCAAGGTGGTGGTAAGACAAACCATTTATCCTAGGAGAAATGATACCCTTTTCTTTGGGTCAAAATAATTGTAATAATTTTACATTTCCACTGCTATTTTTTTAGAAAGGGAATTTTTTTGTTTCCTTTCTTCATTACATATTCAATTGTAATTGTTTCAATTATAATCATACTGTTACATATTGTATCAATAGATTCTATATGCTTTATGGGGGAATATTTCACTATTGTATTACTCTGATTATTGTATTATTTTTTGCATACAATTATTTTACTTTTATTGTAGTGTTACATCATATCATACCTTTACTTCCAAGACAATTTTGGTTAATTGTATTTTTTGTGAATTGTATTTGTTTAAGATCACTTAAACTAATTTCTTAAGTGTTTAAACATAGAGTATTGAAACCTAAAATTCACCCCCATCTTTTATTGTTCCATATAATATACATATTCATATATATATAAATCCAAAAATTGGTATCAGAGGAGGTTTTCACTGATTTGTATTACGAGCCATATTTCTTTCTTTCAAATTTTTGTTTCAACTACTTACTAAACTAATGTGTGGAGTGGAAATGATTTTGTTTTATTATATGGGAGGGATGAATATTGGATCAATTGACAATCTAAATCCAACTAGACTACCTATCATTGATGGAAATGATTATGAGTACTAAAGAGATCGAATGAAGACATTTGTTATCAATACTGGTGTAGACAATTTTATTTTGCTTACTGGAGGTTACAAAATTCTGACATAGAAGTTAGTAATTTCACTAATCAAGATAAGCAAGAATATCAACTAAATTACAAGGTATTTAATATCTTGTTTCATGACTCCGTATGAACTTACATTTTCCGCATCTATATGTCTCAGTCCTCTTCCAACACTCCTGCCGAAATGTCTTCAAAAATGTTTTCTGAGAAACACTTCCTTAGAGAAAGGTTTGTTTCTTGGGACTTCTTTGACACATATGATTCAACAATCAGAAGGATTATTTTGTTTAAAGGATTGGAACAACATTATGTTGAAAAAACCATATCTCAAGATCCAGTTCTTATTGAATAAGTTAGTCAATTCTACATAACTGTGTCTTTTGACAAAAATATGACAATCAACGTTGTTGTGTATGATAGAAAAATTTCAATGTCTTTGAAATAAGCATCCCACTTTCTAAATGCCTCAATAGAAGGTGATTCTTTTTGTCCATATCATAAACTACTAGAGGAAGTTGGTACATTTAGTAGAGAAAGTTCTCAAATGTCGTTATTTATAATAAATTTAGAGAAGAGAAATGTAGCACATTTATCTCCAGACATCATGTTCGTTGTGCTTTGGATGCAAGGTTTTCTTATACCAAGGAAAAGGGATAGATAAACTCTTAAAGTCTCTAATTTTTTTATGCTAGACTATCTTGTAAACATGATAAAGTTAAATCTCAGGGGATACATCATTGAAACAATAAATAATGTCAAGTTAGGAGAGATCAAGTCCCATTTGATTATGTATCACTCTATTCTTACAAAGTTCATTCATGAGAGCATGATTTTTGTAATATTCCATTGAAAGGGAAATTGAATGAGACGAAGCCTTCTTGGATAAGTAAGAATACGTTGAATAAGTTGTATGTATGTTTCAATGAAAAATAAAAGATATTTATCAATGATGTAGAAGTTGAATCGGCACCAAATCAATCGTTACCTTTTCCAATCGAAGATAATCTAACTGTTGTTTCCCCTCAACAGTAAGATCTACAGACCAGTTATAAGACAAAGAAGAAACCTAAATACAGCAAGTAGGTTGTTTCCAATTGGATTAATGAAAGATAACAATGAAAATAAAGCGATCCTAAGATCAGTTTTGATCCATATAAAGCTTTTGTTGAGAGGATAGGGGTAGAAGATTCTCTTCAAGCTGAAAAGAAAAAGAAGACTCTTTTGAAAAGAAAAGATCAAGACTATGATGTTTCTAAGCTTATGAAAATGGTTGTGGAGGCTAGTGCTCAACTAATGGAATAAGTGCATCATGAACCTATCATACAGAGTCTTATAGAGAATGAGAAAGGGAAACTAATTTTCAAAGAAGTGCAGGAAGTTGAAGTAGATGAAGAATATTTTCTTTTGGAATTTCATCAAAGTTCAAAAAAGAGTAGAGAATAATCGTTTCAAAAGCAATGTAAATATATTCAACATGTTCCTCGTGCCGTTCAAGCACCAGCTGAATCTCTTGAAACTCCATATAGAATTCCACCAGAAGTAAAGTAAGGTGCTCAATCTTCTCATACAGAAAAAGTAATCGTCATCAGTGAAAAGGTGGAAGAAGAAAGAAAGGAGAAAGAAAAATCAAAAGGAAAACAACCAGTTGAAATCTCAAGCTGATCAAATGAACTAGATTCGTATGATGAGGATATTGATTCAGAATACAAAATTTCTCTCAAGAAGAGTGATTACATTGTTCATGTTTTGAGAAGGATTGAGAAGAACATTCCTTATTTTCCTAAACATGATTGGAAAATGGATTTCATCACTAAAAATCAATGGAAGAAGTTTTGTTCGATAAGAGAACCAAGAATGAGAGTATTGTCAATTGAAGCCAATTTAAAATTACTATCTAACTGTTCGGATGCTCATAATAAGGCTTTAAATAGAATGAATAAGTGGTCATAAAAAACAAAAGGCTCATTGAATGATCATGAAATATAAATTGAAAACTTAAAGAGGCTATCAAAAGATCTTGATATTTCTTTCAAAAAACTTGAAAAAGAAACCATGGAAAGGCTGAATCAGATGTAAAAAATTGATGGAGCC
The DNA here is from genome assembly GCA_963277665.1 of Viscum album. NCBI lineage: Eukaryota > Viridiplantae > Streptophyta > Magnoliopsida > Santalales > Viscaceae > Viscum > Viscum album. The sequence continues at coordinate 670,658,683 of OY728162.1, forward strand.
GATATTCCTTCAGTAAAATAGCTTCTGGAGAGAATGAATGCTTTTCAGATAGTGTTTCAATGGTTTCATCTTTCAAAGATGAAATAGTTTTGTTGAAGAAGAAAAATTATGTGTTATCAAAAGATAATAAGAATTTTCAGGATAGAATTGATACTCTTGAAGAAGTAATCAGAGACCAAGAAGAGACTATCAAGAATTAGGATCATCATTTTTCCGATCAACAAGAGATTCTCAAATCACAGGGTGATTCTATCTCTGAAGACAAGAAAGAATTCCAAAAGATGAAATCCTTTCTTCATGAGCTGATCAAGAAAGAAAAGGAAAGAGAAAACAAATAAGTGTTGTTTTATCTTTCTTTGCTCATTTATAAGAATTATGTATACTTTTGTTATCTCAATGAGATTTAGGTTATCTTTCCCGTTGCTTTGCATTTCTTTTCAATAACTCATTCAGGAAACTAAAGATTACCCAATTATTTTTCTAAATCAAAAATTGGGAGAATGTTTTATAAGGGGAGAATGTTTTAATCAAATACTTCTAAATAAATGAAATTTTATGAATACAATCCTTAGGAAATTAAATACCTAAGGGGGATTTAGTTTTATTTAATTTCTTATTCAGAAGAGTTTCCAATAACTCAGGGGGAGATAAGTTTTTTTTTGTTTTACATTATGTTTTGTGCTTTCCATAAAGGGGGAGATTGTTGAGACAAAATTTCTCTTTTGACTTTTATATATTGTTTTGGAAATGAAAAATTTATTCATATATAACCATCATACTGACTATGTCAATCATACTGACTATGTATGTCATACTGACTCTGTCACTCGTACCGACTCTGTCAATCATACTGACTCTATCAATAGTACTAACTCTCTCAACCGTATTGACTCTGTCAATCATACTGACTATGTGAATCGTAATGACTCTGTCAATCTTACTAACTATGCCAATCATACTGACTTTTTTGAATCATACTCACTTTGTGTCATATCAATACATAACACTATGTAATACTTATAGTACTCATATTTTTATCACATGCCTATTTTTATCCTTTATCAACACATGTCAATCGTACTCATGCTTATCATATTCATATATCTTTTATTTTAACCAAAACGATGTCGTGGAGTTAGTTATTAACTAAAAAAAATGATGTCATGTTTTTTATTTCAATATTACTATTATAATGCCAGGTGTCCAAGTCCCTCCATGTTTTCTGGAGAAATATGATCATTGGAGGAAATGTGACCGTTGGAACTGGAGGCCTATAAATAAGAGGTCATTTATAGCTGAGAACAACAACTGAGATACTTTGATCATTCTTTGCTACTATCAAGTTCTAGAGAGAGACGTTGTGACTTATCTCTTACATTGTGTGAATGCCTTGAAATTATAAAACTTGAATGGCTAGTTCTTAGTTTTTTTATTTCAATAATTGCTTTGTTTTGATTTGTGCGCCTGATCAGGTGATAACGATCGATGGATTCTAAGGAAATGCATATGGTGCTACCGATCTTCGTATCGAGGGATTTCAAGTGTTTGAATGATATAGGTGATGATTACCTGCAAAATCAAGGGCTTGTGGGGATAGCAAGATAGACGTACCGATCATCGTATCGAGGGCTTGCGGGGATAGTAAGACAGACGTACCCATCTTCGTATCAAGGGATTTCAAGTGTTTGAAAGACAGACGTGCCGATTACCTGCAAAATCGATGGCTTGCGGGGATATTAAGGCAGATGTACCAATCATCGTATCAAGGGCTTACCAAGGTGGTGGTAAGATAGACCTCTTATCCTAAGGGAAAGTATACCCTTCTCTTTGGGTCAAAAGAATTTTGATACTTTTACATTTCCGCTACTATTTGTTTTAGAAAGGGATTTTTTTTGTTTCTGTTATTCATTTCTTATTCAATTGTAATTGTTTCAATTACAATCATAATGTTACATATTGTATCAATAGATTCTATACGCTTTATGGTAGAATCTTTCACTATTGTATTACTCTGATTATTGTATTCATTTTGAATACAATTTTTTTACTTTTCTTATAGTATTACATCATGTCATACCTTTATTTCCAGGAAAATTGATGTTAATTTTATTTTTTGTGAATTGTATTAGTTTAAGATCACTTAAACTAATTTCGTATGTATTTAAACACAATTTTTTTAAACCTACAATTAACCCCCTCTTGTATTGTTCCATATAATATACATATACATTTATATATCTATCCAATAGTTTCCTCACTTATATTAATTCACTACAATAACCTCATCTTCCCAAAACCAACCCACCAATGGTTTCCATATGATACATATACCTGACGATTAAAATTATCCTAAGATGATATTCAATGATAATATACACAAAACCAGTAATAAAAAACTACTATCCAACTGAGTTGAATTTATTCAACATGTTGGATATGAAAAACACCTTATAAGTTGTTTTGAAAACATTAAACTATTTAACCTTCTTTAATAACAATTAACTAATCACAAAAAACATCACAAATGTCGTTTGAATCTTATATGGCTAGTATATTTCATGTACACATTCATCATTCCGCATTGGTCTAAGTGAAAAACCATTAGATATTAATCTTAAATTATTAAATTTTACTCGATTAAAAATATCAATTATAATAATGAAAACCAAAAACCATAGTCTTATAACCCTGGTAACTTTTACTTCCTTCCTAATAGGGTTTTATTACCAATAATCATATGGAGAGTCACAATCTCACATACCTTCCAAGATCTAAACATATATACCAATATAAAAATTCAAAACAAAAAAGTCTTTGATTCCACTATTTAATACCAGAACCAAAATTACTATTATGGGACGTGAGAGAAAATCCCACATGACTTTAGGAACATTTTCCCATACACTAGAGGAATTAATTTAAATTCCATGGCCATTGATAAATGTTTTTTATACTATACTCTCAATATCAAAGCCAAAAATAATAAGTACATATAAAAAACATATATTCATAGCATGTACGTAAATAATTATTTCCAAATTGAACAATAATAACACTTATTTAAACCAAATTATTACTAATAAAAATGAATTATTAAAATCCTATATCACAACTAATCACTCACTAGCCCAATATCAAGTTAAAATTAATTAATGAATAAAAGGATAAAATATTTTTCACTTCGGTCCCTGATCCTCATCCCAAAAAAATCATTAATCATTCTCAAGATTCTCCATCCCAATGTACTTACCACAATATGACCAAACCATGATAAAAAATAAAATGTTTTCATTTCTACTAGAAATCTCCAAAAGTGTGAGATCATAACAAAGTAGGGTTCCACCCAAGTTCCCACAATATTTTACATCATATATATGTGTGTGTGTGTGTGTATTTTGGTGTGGTCATGTGGAATATAAGTAACAGAATGGATTGTATATAATCATACATATCAAGTCATCTTGTTCAATCGTATGCACCAATCGCCAACCCAACCTAATGTAGTACCCTATATGGTACCATTTCAACAACAATCACATGTGATAAGAAGCATATCATGGGAAAGTAAATACACATCCATAACTAGGTGTATGGTGCAATCATATATGATCCTATTGAAACAAAGATAAAAAAACATATAACTTTGGTCATTTTTATAACCATATCTCATACAAGAACACTATCATAAAGGGTGAGGTTTCATAGACAAATAGGGAGTTAACAACCTCTCACATAGGGTATGGTCACATAGATATATATTATATCAATGGCTTATCACATAATTCAATGTATCATTATTGGTCTATCAGTAAGACAATATCACTCTTGACGTGGTTCCATAACCCAATCATTCCCACTAAACTATCACATCGGCTAGGATCTCAAATTTGATCTCATACCCAGTCTTCCACCACCACCGTATCACCCGGTGTTGGGAAACATAACCAAGTCCCTCACCAACACCCGATTACACAATTTCAAAACACTTGTCACAACAACATGGATCCAAAATGAACCTATAATTTCAAATTGAACCCAATAATTAGGAAATAATTGTAGTGAGTCCAAGGTCATTGTAAAAATCCAAAACATCCCATGGACCCCAAACTAAGATCACATCCTAGGAACTAGTCAGACAAAACCATGATATGATATTAAATAAAATATTCATCATCCACCTATCTTGGTAGTCCACACATTCTTCTCATAAAAAATAATATTTATTAAGATATATTTAATCCCTTATCATTCATATCTTGTCTATTTAGGAATAATTAGAGAACCTTTGGACCAAATGGTCTCCCTTAACTAATGTCAACCTGCATATGTAACCCTATCAGGATCCTTTGGCTTATATACCCCCGAAAATCCAATATATGATAGTTCAATAAAAAAATTCAACTAACTTAAGTTATCAATATGTTATACCAGCTATAAAAGTACCATCTTACACTTAACGGATTACAAAGCCCTTAGAAACTAGTTTCCAATGCATCTAAAACTTCCCTTGACCCATTTGTGGGATCCGCCACATATCTCTTAATAAGGTCTCTTATTATCATTTCCTAGAGGATAACCTCCATGTTACAACACTCAAATAAATATAATATTTAATTCAATTACAGAAAGTAATATCCCACAATACACTGTGAAATAATATGGTCCAAACCAAAATGGAGTTGAATGAATATATCACTTGTCAACTATAGAAAGAAACCAACAATGTCTACCATAATATCCTTAAGTGATCCATCCAATGAAACAGAAAATAAATTTGATCCCCAAAAACAATATTTTCCTCCCACAAAATTAACATTCAAAGTATCTCTCTATTAGGATGCATTCTAGATATTCGAGAACACTCAACATGAAATTTTATATGTTCTCAAACTCTTTGATGTCTAAATCCCCTTTATTCCTCTACATTGGGCATTCGTGATCCCAATCCAAATTAGTCACACCCAAATCCATTTCCATGAATCCAAATTCATACATAAACATTATATATTTAAATTTTATATGAACTTGTGGTCTCACATTTGGAGTTAACCCTCTTTCATAGTTAATGAGTCATTATCCAAGCCTATTCAAAGACTTATCCATCCTTTTCCATTCCAAAAGAATTATCCCATAACATAATATTCAAATAATTAATTATGAAAAATTATCATTAATAATATAATTTAACATTGTTGGGGTAATCACTAAAATCTCAATAAACTGCATATACCTTTTAAGACAATGATCAATGGAACACAAAATGCCCATGTAACACCCATTATACCTCTATGAAAAAAATAACTATCAAATTACTCATTATAATCTAACAATTTCATCTAATTTAATGAAAATTCCAAAATAAGGGTAACATATGAAACACATTACATTTATGATTTATTTATTATAAATAATATTTCATTTGTAACGAAATATTAGTATAATGCATTTAACATTATTCAATAATGGGATTAAAACAAAAATTCTACAAATATTAAAATTTCAATTTGATAAAAATAAATATCTTTTTTAGAATAATCATTTTAAAATTTTCTAATGTTATTTTGAGGTTTTTCATAGATAGTTTATATTTTATGAGAAAAATAAAATTTCTAGTTTTCTAAAATATAGTCACTATTGTTACATTAAAAATATATAATAATTACATGACTATTTATAAAAAAATGTATATAATATATATATATATAAGAAATAATATAATTATTACAATAATATAATGTTGAAACAATAAATATAAACATAACATTTTGGAAATGTAATTTGTGATTTTGTTCAAAAAAAAAGAATTATTTTTTCTCATAATAAATATTTACAATATTCATTTAAGTGTTTATATTTATTTTTAATGAAATGTAATTATCATTTTATTTAACATATTCCAATTAATTATGTTCAAATAAAAATTATACATTATTTTTTCTATAAAATATATTTTATTTCTAAAACTACCATTTTCCTAAAAATTGGTTTTTTCATTTTGAGATCTTATGATAAATGTAATTTATAAAAATTATTTTAGTTCAATCATAAAAAAAAATTCCATATTTCGAATCATAATAAAAAATATTAGGTTATAAGGTGACCTTAATTTATTTTCAAAATGATTTGTAATTGTGTAAAATATTTATCACCTTGGTTAAGGGTCAAATGAGTTAAAAGGGTTTAAAATAAAGAGATAAGGCATCAAGAAAACTCAAAACACATTCTTAATCATAATTTTTAGTTTTTATTTCTATAATTATCATATAATATTAAAATATATCACAATTCGGTACCTCATTAAAAAGAAAATTATATTATATTTTTTAAAAAAATTCAACTAATTCTATGAGTGTCCCTCATAACACATATAAATCAGATCCTCTTATCCTACATTATTAAAAATTATTGAACCCTATGGTTATTTTAATACCTACCCATAAAAAACCATTCCAGTTTATTCCCTTAATTCTTGAGATATTTTTATTACTATAATACCACAATTATAAGGCATAAGGTGAAATACAAATGAGGTCGCTCACTGAAGTGATAATCATTAAACCCACCTCCTTCACTGTTCATTTGTTTTTAAAATTCATGTATATCAACTATTGACATTGAAAAAAATATAATATAGTATAATCTATATAACGAGATATTATTTATATTATGGGAAAACCATTTTCCTCTTAATTTACATATGATGGAAAATTAATATGTTGATCGTGCATATGTATTACCTACCATCACCACATTGGGGAATAATTCAGTTTGTAAAGTATCAGACCCAAATTCCACTCAACAATATCCTGATCCAGGTGGGTCACATGGCCTCAATCCCATCTCCCAGAATTTCTGAGGAGGTTGAATAGTAGCGAGGTCATAGTTGAGTCTATAAGAATAATAATCCCTCCCCACCAGAGTGTAGCAAAAAGGATAACAATAAGATAATAATAGAAAAAGGATTATAACATATATATTATATAAGTAAATATTGGAATACTGATAATATATTTCATACTTGAAGTTATATCATATAAAAAAATTATGTTACATTTCATTTTTCTCAATAGAAACTACAAAATTAGGAATATAAGGAAGATACACAATACATGTAACAAAATTAAAAAAATTCCAAGAGAATCCCATAACATCAAAACCCTCAGATTGGTCCCAGGATCCCATTATTCAATAGATTATGTCAACTACATGTGTTATGGTGAATTCCCATATAAAAACCTATAATCAGATAGTATGTGTGGGTCCCAAAGCATGGCCTAAACATGGTGCGTTATTACATCCCAGTAGGAAACCACCAATGGTCCATCCAGACCAATTAGTAAAAATATATAATAGGATGTGTGAAATAATAATTATATTAATCATGTAAGTACTCAAAAGTAATCATCTGATATATATATATTCTCATTTAATAACCATTACATTTATTCAAATACATTTAAGAAATTAAATTTCATTAAATATGTACCTATCCTGATTTAGCGCAACCAAACATATTTCATATGATAAATATCACAAAATATGCATAAATATTCCATCTAAAATGTATATATCTAGAAAAAATTCAATATTATGCTTGGTATAGGAAAACACATCATAGAATTCTTTTTATTCATTATTCAATTTAGATCCTGAGTCGGTCCTTAACATACCAATATTGTTTGTTGAATATATATCATGGGGTATTATCAACTAACAACTTACAAGCCCACCCTTGGTGAACCTCTATGGGTCCCAGAATCATTCTAGGTGTGGTATAATGTCTCTTCCAATAGAGTATGTCCACAGTGGTCCACTATAGGATCTCGAGTATCACCCATGGCATAATGGATCAAATTACCATTGAGTCTATCCATGGAATTCTCATATGTATACATGTATCACTCGACATATAAGTAATGCCTCAAATAGTCTGTCCATGGAATTTTTCCGTAGGATCCATGTATCACCCATGGAATAAGCAAGGTTCAAGCCATTGAGTCCATTCGTGGCATTCTGATATGAATCCATATATCACCTAAGGCATATAACCATTTAATCAATTTCAATCTCATAATAATAAACTCATTTGACATCACAATGTCAAAATAAATAGAATCTAATTCAAACTCACCTAAAATGTGATTCATGCATTGGCCAAGTTCAGATGTCTTTCTATTCAATAACTCAGATGGTGGTTTTTAATATTAAAAGTATCACATTCATAAAAAATACAATACATGAAATAAAAATCACATAAATCTCATGGGAAAACAATTATTAAGATTAATTAATTATATATCGATCAAAAAATATCATTCCCTCTAATTTAACTCATATGGGAATTCTAATTTGAAGGAAAATCAATCATTTCAATTTATTACCATGCCAAAATCCGAAGGTCATTTCCTCAATCCCTATCCTTTAATCCATTTCATTTAACTAGTCAAAACATTATTCAATTCAATTATTTATTTAAACACCAATTCACATGTGACATCTCAGTACATGGGGAAAAAGGCCTTCCAAAGGGTGTCCATGTCCAAAATCTATCAAATGGCCCATTTAATATCAACAAACTGAAAGAGGAAATTCTAGTTTTATAGTCCTTAACAAATTAAAAACATTAACAAGATTCTTCAGTTTCTTAGGACATGCCTAGAAATTCTATGATTAAATTTCCATTAAAAGCACTTCCCAAAAACTGGGTGTGCATTATGATGGAATATGTAACAACATAACATTCTTTGAAAGGCATGATACCACCTATAGTTTTTCTATAGTTGATAGCTCATCTAGTATTAGGTCTTGATTGATCTTCTATTATGAGAAAATCTATGAAATAGCGAAGAAGATAGTAATTGGGAAAATCATATTAAAGCCAAATAGGACAATTGATATTTAGAAGAATCAATAATGGCTAAAATGTAAAGGAGTCTCACCATTATAGATCCAATAAGAGAAACCACATATGAATCATAGATCAGAGAAAGAATCTATCTTAAATCTAAGTGTAGGATCTAAGAAGAGCGTCAAAGGGATCTATTTATTATGCATGGAAGACAAATCTATAATATGTTTTACAAAATATTTTTGATTTAAATAAAATCATTATAATTTACCAATTTTAAGGGGGGTATCATGGTTTAGGTTCACAGTTTCTCCAACTATGTTTCATCCATGAATGATTACCTGTAGGTGAGGGGAATAGCGCATAGTTGGTCCACATGGTTTACTAAAAATGTGTAGAAAATTCAAAATGCCACTATAAAAATTGCAGTTCTAAATTGAAAACCATGTGACCTAATGAAAAATAATTTATCTAAAACTATGGGGCCTAAATCAGCTCTCTTCTCAAGCCTCACTTTATTTTTTAAACCATTCGGTCTACCCTGTACAGTTTACTCTAAATGTGTGCTTAGAAAAGATCACCCAAATGATCGTGTTCTAGGTGTCGTACTAAACAAGAAAACCTATGTATCCTCTATGAACACAAAGGGAATTCACAATAGTCAATTTTTAAATATTTATTCTATTATTTGAAAGAAATAAAATGAACTATACCTCAAGAGATAACTATGATTTTTCAAACATCCCCCTTTAACGAAATATTTCCCTAAATTTTCCTTCCATGGTTGGTGAAGCCTGGTCTGTGAATAACTCCACCAACAAGGATCATACATCAGAGTCCCTCTCCTACGTCTAGTCATATAATCAGTCATACTTCCATAACACACATACTAAAGGAACTAACCGACCTCATAGAACTTTCATGTTATGATCCATAGTACTAATAGGATTCTCCTCGAAGGATACTAAAGGAACTAACCGACCTCCAACGGCTCCCTGCGACTCCTTGACTCTCCTTCTCCATTGCGTCACCAGTGGAAAAGGCGGTGATTGTGTCTTGGAGTTTCATATCTATGTTGTCTCGTCCACATGTTGATTCGAGTTTCAGAGGGTTCCACAACCCTATAACGACGACTCGTAGCATGGTATGGATTCAAATCGGGTACACTACCATCAGCGGTGACACCTTCAGCACCGGTAGGCCTACTCAGCTTCGGCAGCATAGATAAGTGGTTGTGGTCTCCTCCTCTCTAAAAATAGTCACGTATCAGCCTCATCCCCAACCTCAAAGCAGCGTCTGACATGAGGCTATGGCATTTTTTTGGTTCTTCGAGCAGCAGATGAAAACTAGTCCGGATGAATATCCAGGCGACAATGCCGTCCCCACAACCTCCTCCAATCTCCGGCTCTAGTGCGGCCCATTCTCCTCCACACTACGAAACATGGTTTAGTGGCATCAACTTCCATGGCATACCATCCCGGTCGGACCGCAGTGGTTCGCTCCAGTTAGTGATAGCAAGGTGGCGCACCGACTTGGATCTGCAATGGCATGGCTCGAATATGGTTAGATTTTGGGTATGAAATGGTTGAAGATCTAAAGTCAAGACGAGATGTGCAGGTTTATAGTGAAGCTCACCCGGAAAGAATACAGGACTGGTGGCTCATGATTGGGGTATCAAAACCGATGATGAACTATAGCTTTTGGTGGAGTGGTGGTGTGAAGGATGCAGGGAACTGGATACTATGGCACAAGAAGGAATACGGGTGCAGCGGTGAGGTACATGGGAAGTGATAGTGAGAAGGGGTGCAATGGTGAGGTGTAGGGGGCAAGGTCACCATTAGGATTAAATTAGGGGGTCACCATTAGAGAAAAACAAAAGGTCTCTATTAGTTTAAAATGGTAAGGTTACTGGTAGATAGAAAAATAAGGGTAACTGTTAGTCTAAATAAAAAGGTCACAGTTGCAAAATAAAATAAAAATCTTACCATTACGCAACAAAAATTGAAGGGTCCCCGTTTGGGATATAAATTAATGTTACTGGTAGAAAAAAATAAAAGCCCGCATTTGTGTAAAATAAGAGGTCACCGGTAAGGGATGTGAAATGTTACCGTTGGGTATAAAAAGTCATTGATAGAAGTCACCGTGAAAAATAATGCAACTGATAAACAAAATGAAAGGTCACCATTATATGAAGATATCATTAGAGTAGTGGAACGGTGACAATAGTCACCCGTAGAACTAAAGTTCATCATTAAGGCAAAATGGGTAACGGTGTCAAAGGTCACCGTTAGAATATATCGGTAACCTAAAAAAGGTCACCGTTAGAATCAAAGGTCACTGATAGAATTGTATCAATGAAGTGAAAGGGTCACCATTATGGTAATTGGGTAACAGTGACAAAGGTCAACATTAGAGCCAAATTGGTAGTGGTAACCTGACTAACAGTAACCTGGTTACCGATAGCAAACAATTTTAAATTAAAATGTAAATTATTTAACACGTTAATTAATTAATAAAAATGAAAAATTTATATGAAATGAACAGATTAAAATTAATTATAATAAATGATACTTAGTTATATTAAAAATAAATAAAGAAAAAAATTATTATTTTAAAGACTAACATTACACAATTAATTATAAAAAATGTATAATTAACAAATTTAATTATAAAAATACAAAAGTTCATTTATTTATTAAAAAGTGTTAAATTAATTAAATAAATTGTATAAAAAATAATAAAAAGATGTGGCAAACTGAGTAAAAATAAGGCCACATCAAATTCCCCCACAATTAAACATTATTTGTCCTCAAACAATCTCATGTTTTATCATCTTTGAAAAAGTGTGAATTATACAAATCAGCTATGTTCAGAGAAGTTTCAATAGAGGAATCAAAACGTGCGCTTAGGGTATTGAAAACATAGCCTCAACTAATGTCTCACCTTGAACAACTACTCAAAGGGAAATCAAGTAAACCATGAATCATCCATAAATAAAGGTGTCATGCTTCATATATGACTCTGCCTAATGACTCACTTCAATTCAAGCTCAATTTCTAAATTTAAGAGTGAAAATAGGATAAATAAATTGTACAATTAATATCTTTACAAAAGGAACTTTGTACTTTCACTCATCACCTTGGTTCCAGAAAATACATAAATATAAATAATTTTTATCCACTTTATTGAGTCAACCCAAATGACTCCCATACTAACCAGTTGTCCCCTTCTTCATCTGGAGTTCATCATTCCCCTCACCTTAATGAATTTATTTTTGACCATAGACACTTTATTTATTTTCCCCAAGCCATGTAATTTGTGATAGGCACTGTGCAATGAACTTATTCAGAGTGTACATATGGCTTATTGTAAACAGAAACACACCCAGTATCTAAGGTCTCATAGATTCACCGTAGGATCCCAGATGCCCAGTATTACTCCAGTTACAAAGGATTTATATAAAAACCATTTATATTGACTCAATATAAGTGGTCATTTTTATAAATTAAAAGAATGAAAAGGCTCCTCGGATAAAAGTAAAACTTCCATTACCTAAAATTGTGATCTTAAATCCACTAAAAGGTTTCCCATATCACTCTCAAAAGAAGTTCCTAACCAAAATTCATTAAACCACTAAACAGTTCCACTCAGCAATCATCCACCAACACTCATTTCAGACATAAAGAAATACTCAACTTCCAATCATGAACCACCCTAAGGAAAGACTTATTTGACTGTAGTGTAAAGCCTAAAATTGTGAAGGAATCATTTTGAAAATTTTTGAATATTTTTTGGCAAAATGATTTAATTTGCATTGGGAATTGATGGGATTTCAATTAAGCATAGTTTAGCACAGTCAAGAATTGACCCCCTCCCCCACACATAAAACCCAACTTTGTCCCCAAAGTCGACTTCCAAATATGGAGAAAAACAATTAATCAGTAATGGTTCAAAACAGATTTTCAATGAAGTAGATATATGAAACGTATAAAGGTCTAATTATAGATCATCAAAAATTTGTTTGCCACAAAATTTAAATAACTGCGGGTTCACAGGTAACAAGTACATGCATTATTAACTAAGTCCAGTGACACAAATTTTCAATGCAATTCAAAAATTTTCTAGTAACTACAAGGGTGTAGCATGTCACAGATTGGGTTCAAATGGGTTTTCAATAATGCAGAATGATGCATGCTACAAAACCTAACAGAACAAACATGATCAATGAACAAATTGACAGCCTACATGTACCCCCCACACTTAATATCAAGTAGTGGTATGATTTTATCAGAGTTTCAGTTTCTAACAATAACGTACATGCAGAATTTTTCATCCTAAAACAGTGACATGCAGTTGGACTTTTAAAACAAATAGAATTTATTAAATCACACATAAGCAGAAAATAAATGCAGAAAGTGAATACTTCCCAAAAATGAAGTGTCTTCATTAAACCTCAAGCATGGGAATTCCACTCTTTAGATGACATCAGCAACATTCATAGAAACACAAAGTATATAATCCAGGAACAAGTATCCAGAAAAAAACAGTGCATATATAAGCATGCAAAGCAGCACTTTTTTCAAAGTAAAATAAAAACAAAACAAAAGTAAACACAAGAAAAAGCATGGGTTGACTCCTATGAATCAATGAATTTAAAGTCTTCAATTAGACTTTATTTAATTAAAATTTTTTAAACAAAACAAAGACCATGGGTTGCCTCCCATGCAGCACTAGGTTTATTGTCCCCAACCAGAGTTTATTCAAGAACAATTTTCAAGAATAGTGAAGGTAGCCAAGCCCTTTGGTTGTCGCTCAAAATAAAGTTTCAGTCTCTTCCCATTGACCAACATGGGTTTATACTCTTCAACAACAATTTCCACAACTCCATTCTTCAGCACTCTCACAACAGTAAACGGTCTATACCACTTGGACTTCAGCTTCCCAGGAAAATGTTTTAGTCTAGAATTAAAGAGGAGGACCTTCTGTCTAGGTTTGAACTCTTCGGTTTCAATTATAGAATCGTGAAAGATCATAGTCCTATATTTAGAAATTCTTTAGTTATCATAACTCTCTCTTATAATCTCATCTAGTTCACTCAGCTCAAGAAATATCATGTCACCAACACTCTTAAAGTCAATGTTCAAGGCCTTAACTTCCCAATATTACTTATGTTGCAACTCCACAGGTAAATGACAGAATTTCCCAAACAACAGCCTGTAAGGAGACATACCTATTGGGGTATTGAAAGAAGATCTGTATACCCATAAAGATTCATCCAGTTTAAGAGACCAGTCCTTCCTAGAGTTTGACACAATTTTTTCATGAATTTGTTTCAGGTCTCTATTTGAAATTTCCACTTGTCCACTGGACTGTGGGTGATATGGAGTACCAGTTTTTTGAACACAGCCATATTTCTCCATTGAAGTTTTTAATTTTTTAATTCTTAAAATGTGTTCCATTATCAGTAATAAAATCTCTTGGGACACCAAATCTTGTAATGATATTCTTCCTGACAAATTTTATCCCACTATTTGCTTGATTGTTGGGAAGAGCTACTGCCTCAACCCACTTAGATACATAATCCATAACAACTAAGATATACTCCTTCCCATGAGATGATGGAAATGGACCCATGAAATCTAAACCCCAAACATCAAATATCTCTACCTCCAAAATAACCTTTTGGGGTAACTTTTGTTTCCTACCCACATTACCCAGCCTCAAACACCTGTCACACCCAACCACAAAACCCCTAGCATCCTTAAAGAGGGTAGGACAATAAAAACCAGATTGTAGGACTTTTTGAGCGGTTCTCTCACCCCCATGGTGACCTCCCCATGGTGAAGAGTGACAGCATTCAAGAACAGATAGCATCTCTTCCTCGGGAATACATATCTTAAGATTACCATCAACACACCTCATAAACAGCAAGGGATCATCCCATAGATAATATTTAAGTTCAAAAATGAATTTCTTTCTTTGATTATTAGACATATTTTTGGGAATGACACCTACTGCCAGGATGTTGGAAAAATATGCAAACCAAGCAGATTGTCTGACTGAGACAGTGAGCAGTTTTTCATCAGGAAGGGAAGAATTTATCTCACTAGGATTCTTAGATTCAAATTGGGTAACAAGAAACCTAGATAAGTGATCAGCAACTAAGTTTTCAGCTCCCTTATTATCCATAATCTCTATGTAAAACTCTTGTAACAATAAGATCCATCTAATCAGTCTGGGTTTAGTTAATTTTTTAGAAAGAAAGTATTTCAAAATAGAATGATCAGTGAAAATGATGACTTTTGAGCATAACAAATACTGTCTAAACTTCTCAAGAGAAAACACAACAGCTAAGAACTCTTTTTCAGTGGTGGTATAATTATTTTGAGCATCATCTAGCAGTCTACTAGCATATTATACCACATGAAATTTTCTATCCCTCCTCCTTCCAAAGACAGCACCTACAACAATGTCACTAGCATCACACATAAGCTCAAACGGTAGTTTCCAATCAGGTGTAGGGATGATAGGTGATGTAGTGAGTTTCTCCTTAAACAGATTAAATGATTTCAGGCAGTTTTCATCAAAAATTAAAGGTGAATCTTTGACCAGAAAAGAAAAAAAGGGATTACTTATTTTAGAAAAATATTTTATGAACCTCCGATAAAAACTTGCATGCCCTAGAAAACTTCTAACACCTTTTACGTTAACAGGAAGTGGATGTTTTTGAATAACTTCTATCTTCGCAGTATCAACTTCTAAACCTCTCTTTGACACTTTATGACCAAGGACAATACATTCAGTAACCATGAACTGGTTTTTCTCCTAATTTAGCACAAGGTTGGTTTCAATGCACCTCCCCAAAACTAGCTCAAGATTTCCTAAACAAGTATCAAAACTACTCCCCACTACAAAATAGTCATCCATCAAAACTTCAATGATTCTCTCAATCATATCAGAATAGATAGCCATCATACACCTTTGAAAGGTGGATGGAGATCCACACAACCCAAAGGGAATCCGCCGGTAAGCAAATTTTCCAAAGGGGCATGTGAAATTGGTCTTCTCATGATCCTCTGGAGCTACATGTATTGGGTTGTAACTAGAATTCCCATCCAGGAAAGAGAAAAATTTATTTCTAGATAACCTCTCAAGCATTTGATCAATGAAGGTCATAGGAAAATGTTCCTTCCTAGTGGATGCATTAAGCTTCCTATAATCAATATAGACTCTCCATTTTGTGTCTTTCCTAACTTGGACTTCTCCATTCTTTTCATTTTTAACTGCAGTAAAACCTCCTTTCTTGGGGAAAACTTGGACAGGGCTGACCCAAGCACTATCAGAGATGGGATATATCATTCTAGTGTCTAATAATTTAATGACATCCTCTCTCACAACTTCTTTCATGTTTGTATTTAATCTTCTTAGACACTCTACCCTAGGCTTGTGATCAGGCTCCAAAGGAATCTTGTGAATACATAATGAGGGAATAATACCCTTTAGGTCAGATATGGTCCATCCTATGGTAGATTTAAACTTTTTCAACAAATCCAACAATTTTTCTTCTTGTTTTGAATTGAGTTCAGCAGAGTTTATTACCGGAAAAGTAGAGTTCATCAGAGATTATTACAGACAAATTAGGATGGTTCCTATAGCCTTGGTTGTAAAAATTTGAAAATGGGTCTTCTTTTTGAGGCATCCTAGAACCATAATTAACAAAGTTTGTGTTTTCAGGTTGTTGGAATGTTAAATCATTATTGGGATAAAATATTTCAGAGTGACCATACATACCACATTGGATACATTGATGTCTAAGTGACTGATACTAGTTATGGTTTTCAACTTGATTTACAGTTTGTTTTGAATTCTGGTTCATTAATGTTTGATGCTGGTTGGTGATTTCAGCTAGTTGAGCTTGAGTTTCAGTCATTGAACCATTATTTGAATTGAATATCCTATTAACTCTTTTTCTTCTTGAATTTTTATGTTGAGAATTAAGGGCTATATTATTGAAAATTTGTCTTAACTCCTCATCAGTCTTATCATTGTAATTACCCCCACCAGCTTGATCTACCAAGTTCTGACTAGAGGAAGAAAGCCCTTCATAGAAGGTGTCCATAAGAAGATTTGATGGGAGTTGATGATGAGGAAACTGCCTAAGAAGGTCCCTAAATCTATCCTATGTTTCATGAAAAGCTTATCCATCCTCTTGATAAAAACTAGTGATTTTAGTTCTATGTTCTCCTTTCAATCTTTGAGGATACAATTTCATAATAAAAGAGTTGTAAACTTGATCCCAATTGTCAAAAATGTTCTCATCTAAGCTCAAAAACCAATTTATCGCATTACCTTTAAGAAAAAAGGGAAAAAATCTCATCCTTAGATCATTTTCAGTGAGTCCTAAAAGTAGTAGTTGTTGTACAGTGTTGTAGAAGTCTCTAATGGAGGCCAGAGAGTCCTCATTAGAGAGCCCATTAAAAGCAGGCCACGGAGAAATATGTGACTGTTTCAATTCATAGTTTCTGGCTCTAGGACTTAATCTAATGGATAATGGGTTTCTCGATACTTGAGGGAGTTTTAACTCCCTCATCCTAGGCCGTTCATGTTCATCTAAGAGTTTTGGATGGTTATTTTGGAAGTTATTATTAGGAACTCTATTATCTTGATTTTCCATTTCAGTTTTGTTCTATCTTCTTAGAGCAGCTAAGTGTTTATCTAATTCATGGTTTAGAGGATCTAATCTAATAGAAGAGTGTCTCTTGCTCATACACACAATAATATACTGTTTCAGCAGTAACAACTCAGAATGTAATGTAACAGTTTTTTTATAAAGTTTTCAATGTTTTCAATTTTTTTATGATTTTTTATATATGTGTTTTAAGTGTTTTTATTTTGAGTAATGGATTGTTAGCTCCCCAGAAATGGCGCCAAATACTTGACCTAAACCGTCGTTGAAGTCGTTCAAAGTTTAAAATCTTTTTTCCTACTAAGTACTGTATATGTGGCAAGTAGGGTCAAACCCACAGGGAAGAAAAATTGAGCCACTACTAAACAAAAAACATAGAAAACTCAACTGTTGTCAGTGGCAGAGTGGTTTTTCTAATTTTCTCTTTTTAAATTTTTATATCTTCTAATTTTTTATGATCTTATGTACTGTAATGTGAAACTACACTTTTATTGTAAAATTATTGACCAATACTAAAACAGAGTACAGCTGGAAGCAAGGTGCAAAAAAGGAGATAAAATGCCAGTAAAAGACAATAGTAAAGAACTCTCGGGGTTCATCCTAGTGTACTGGTTTGAATTGATTTTCATTATCATGTAAATTACTACTTCATACCACTGAATAAAGGTGAATTATCTCCCTCTCCAGGAGTTAAGTCGCAGAAATTGTACACTTTGAGTTCGCCACTCCAAGGAGTAAAACTTCATAAAAATGATTTTTAAAGTCGACAGAACACACTCGTCGTGAGTACTGAAGTTTTCAATTTGAGTTTAATGTTTTTAGAAAAAGGATCTACAATCAAACATGATGAAGGATTGTAGGTTCTTGAAATTCAGTATTTTAATGAAAAACAGGTGTATGTATTTAGAACTGATCTCGCCGATCAATTCTAAACACATTAAAATGATAAGTGAAAGGTATGAAAAAGATACAAGTAGAGCTAGAACTCTCCCCAAACTAGAATACATAGCTAACTATACTATACATTATCACTACAGTAATAGGAAACATTACAGTAATAGAGTATAACAGATTAAAACGTGAGGGAGATGGAACTCCCTAAGAATGCTCTGGTCTAGAGTTCCTGGACTGCACTTCTCAGCATCGTCCCTCCGGGTAAATGAATCGGCTCCCTGTCAATCGTGAATCCCCCCCAATCTCCAAAGAATACTGCTTACTCTGATTAAGTAACTTCTATCATCGTTTGCATGTCACCTCCATATCTTCCACCGACTTCAAGAGTTATTCACCCATGCACTGCACACATGCGCTTAACCTGTGACAGGCACGTCGCACGAATTTTTCCCTTGTAACTAACTTCGGATGAGTTAGTTGGATGAACCTGGATGTGTTTAAGTCCCTTGAATGAAGCTACCATGAAAAATAGAATAAATAAATGGGAGCGCAAAGGAAGAAAGTTAGTCAATTTTTAGGTTAAGAGTTATTTTAACAAGGTTAATAGAAATTGAATGATAATTATTTTTATATTTTATAAAATTATTCACTCAATAATACTAATGTGATACATATATTTATTAAAAAGTTATTAATTTTTTCCACTTTAAACTAAGTTAAAAAACACAAATAAATAAATAATTAAGATAATATTTCAGATTATATTAATAATTTAATTATTACTATAAAATAAATTAAATTGATAGGTTAATTAATTAAGTAGATAATTTTAATTGAGTAACTAAAATTATTACATATGTTTTAAAAATAATTAAATTAATAAGTATATTTTATAGTTTATTTATAATTATTATTAATTAAATTGTACAATTAATAGTAAATTAATTTATTATAGACATTTATTATTAGTTAGGTTTTTTATTTTAATTTAATAATTCATCTCTTTATTAAAATTGTGTTTTTTTAATTCTTGACTTTAACACATTAAATTATAATCATTTAAACTATTATAGCTTACCTTTACATTCTACTTCATCTTTTTCATACTTTTCTTTTTCTTTTGACTTAACATTTATTAATATATGTTTTTTTGTTTATTATTATTACTATTTATTATTATTCTTTAGTACTCTCTTCTCCTCCGCCAAATTCGGCACACATGAGGGGTTTTGGGTTGATTCTAGAGGAAGCCTCTGCCAGTTCCCTGCTACACCTCGACTCTCCTTCACTACTGTGTCAGCATCAGACAAGGCGGCGATCAGGTCCTGGAGTTTCAGATCTATGCTGGCTCCTCCACATGTTGATTTGAGTTTCAGAGGGTTCCACAACCCTATAACAGTGTCTCGTAGGTTGGTATGGATTAAGATCGGGTACACTACCATCAACGGTGACACCATCAGCACCGGCAGGCCTACTTAGGTTCAACAGGTTAGATAAGTGGTTGCAGTCTCCTCCTCTCTAACAATAGTGATGTATCAGCCTCGACCCCAGCCTCAATGCAGCGTCAGACTTGAGGAAAGGGCATTTTTTTGGTTCTTCGAGCAGCGGATGAAAACTGGTCCGGATGAATATCCAGGCAGCGATGTTGGCTTCACAGCCTCTTCAAATATCCGGCTCTAGTGCGGCCCTTTCTCCTCCACACTACGGTACATGGTTCAGTGGCATCAACCTCCATGGTATACCATCCCGGTCGGACCGCAGTGGTTCGCTCCAGTTTGTGATAGCAAGGTGGCGCACCGACTCGGATCTGCAATGGCATGGCTCGACTTTGGTCAGATTTCAGTTATGAAATGGTTGAAGTTCTAATGTTGAGATGAGATGTGTAGGTTTTTAGTGAAGCTCTGCCAGAAAGAAAACAAGACTGGTAGCCCATGCTTGGGGTAGCAAAACCTATGATGAACTAGGGCTTTTGGTGGAGTGGTGGTGCGAAGGATGCAGGGAATTGGATACGGTGGCGCAACAAGGAATACGGGTGCAGCGGTGAGGTACAGTGGAAGAAAGAGTGAAAAGGGGTGCAACGGTGAGGTGCAGGGGGCAAGGTCACCATTTGGATTAAATTAGGGGGTCACCATTAGAGAAAATCAAAAGGTCGCTGTTAGTTTAAAATGGTAAGGTTACCAGTAGATAGAAAAAGAAGGGCCACCGATAGTCTAAATAAAAAGTCACAATTGCAAAATAAAATAAAATCTTACCATTATGCAACAAAAATAAAAGGGTCCCCATTTGGGATATAAATTAAGGTTACCAGTACAAAAATTAAAAGCTCACATTTGTGTAAAATAAGAAGTTACCGGTAAGGGAAGCGAAATATTACCGTTGGGTATAAAAAGTCACTGATAGAAGTCATTGTGAAAAATAAAGCAACTGATAAACAAAATGAATGTTCACCATTATATGAGGTTATCATTAGAGCAGTGGAACGGTGACAATGGTCACCAGTAGAACTAAAGTTCATCATTAAGGATAAATGGGTAACGGTGTCAAAGGTCACCGTTAGAATATAGCGGTAACCTGACAAAGGTCACCGTTAGCATCAAAGTTCACCGATAGAATTGTATCAGTGAGGTGCAAAGGTCACCGTTAAGGTAATTGGGTAACGGTGACAAAGGTCACCATTAGCGCAAAATTGGTAGAGGTAACCTGACTAACGGTAACCTAGTAACCGATAGCGAACAATTTTAAATTAAAAAGTAAAATATTTAACAAATTAATTAATTAATAAAAAATGAAAAATTTATTTTAAATGAACATATTAAAATTAATTATAATAATTGATATTTAGTTATATTAAAAATAAATAATGTAAGAAAAATTATTATTTTAAAGACTAAAATTACACAATTAATTATAAAAAATGTATAATTAACAAATTTAATTATAAAAATACAAAAGTGCATTAATTTATTAAATAAATTGAATAAAAATTAATAAAAATATGTGGATAACTGAGTAAAAATAAGGCCACATCACATAACACTCATCCATAGGGGGGAGGGGTACATATTCTGAACTATAACCTGATTCAAATTTCAATATTACATGGATAATGTAAGTGAACAATCAAATTTTTCGGAAACGATAAATGGGTTCCTATAAAGAAACACCAGATAGGACAAAACCATTCACCATCATATCATCCAATTAGATCATATTCTCTTATATATCAACATGTGTCATTCAATAACAAGGAATTAAAATCCGTTGTGTTACCATCACCTGATCAGTCACGAACACTACCTTTATTTCAAGAGGAAGATCAAAAATGTCATATGAAAAGACATTGGGGAAGTACCTCACAATGAATGGAAGGTTTCTAACATAACTGATTACATCATTATCAACACTAATGTTATACAACAAAAACATGAGTTCTAGGTGTGATCGTTCTATATGAATAAACCACAGATCCCACTCTCTCTGATACACCTAGGAGATACTATTAGTCGAATAGAATGAAACACTCAAATTATAATAATAAATCCTATTAGATTGAGAAATGCATCAATCCATCCTGATGATGTTGTTGAATAGATCCTGACCGAGGCCATATACACCTAATAATAACTCCCTAAAAATAATCGAAAGATAAAATTCATCGGAACGAAACCCATGATCCAACCTCTTCCCAAGTGGGATATCAAAATTTATAAAAAATGGAATGAGATCTTAAAAATATTTATCACATAATAATAATAAATAAAGGTTTATGTGGATCTAGTATCAAATATATTAGTTGTTATAGAAGATGAAACAAATAATGAACCACTAAAATTTTCCATTCCCATGTAAACTTCTATGTGAAATATATCATTTTCTTGAAGTTTCATTACTCTAGATGCCGATGTCTAGAGCCATGTAATAATCAATGAATATTTCTATACAATTTTTTTCCTTTGGTAACAATGCACCTTGACCATAATACGGTATAAGAATATCCTAGATGAACCTCTATAAATGGATTAGATGACTAATAGAATTTCATGTCTTAATATGTGGATGAGAAGTATAATGTTTCTTCCATACCAAGACAAACTAGAAGCAAGTCAAGGAAAAATTGTTGGATGCTATGGTTCAGAGGAGGAACACTAATAAAAACCACATTTACCAACATTTCTTTTATTGTTACAATTTTTCATCATTCCCTTTTCACCACTGAAACCACCACTATGTATAAGGGAATGGTTATAGTATCCAATCACCCATTTCATCCATCACAACCTTATAAATTATCTACTTATAAGTGTAATGAATTAGTATATATACATAACATTAATTTTTTGGTCTAGAACCCTTGAGGAGATTTTTATCATTCAATTGATCATCAATAATCTCCATTAAAGGAAAATGAACCATCTTTGTAAAACGAATTTTTACATTGACATAGAGAAATATGTTTATTTAAAGTAGTATAAAGAATTATATTTCTCACTCATCAAAGATTTTGGGAAGAAGTGATGAATTATGTGGCTCTTAAAACCATTATATTCCAATTCCAGATGTTTTATTTCATGAGATATTGAATCTCACCTCCAATTTTCTATGACCATAAAGCATTAACATTCCCCACTTCACCTTGATTGACTTAGGTGTAACTGAGAATTTTAAGACCTGATTATAAAATCAAAAATAATAAATGACCTCACGGGGTTCATTAATACCCTTCATGGATGGGGGTTTCTTTTGTATAATGTCTTGAGTTTAATCTATGTCTACTTCATTTTTCTATTTGAGACTCAATATCCAGTTTTGGAACTCATGGTTCATTCTGTTCCATGAAATAAAATTCCATCATGATATGTAATAAATTATTTTGATCTGAAGGAGGATTCCCTTGAGGAGGATATCTCGTTACAAACACTTGTGAAACCCTTGTAAATATCTTGGAGGCATATTAATAAAAAAAGAATAGAATAAAATTATCAAACAAAGATATAACTTCAATTCAGACGACAAGAAAAAAAGTAAAACTAAGATTATGTTCAAGACACAAAACACGAGACACACACCTCAACACCCCATTGTAACTTTATGCTAATCATGTAATGATCTATCCAAACACATTCTACAACTACCTCTCAAGTCCGGACATTCCAATATCCTATCTATCAACTTCCCATGATCATGTATAACTCTTCCCTCTAATAAAAATATAAAATTACACAACTTCTCATACCCAAAAAACTTTTACCTGATCCATCCCATAATTAATTGTAGGGAATTACTGATCCCCATGAGTAAGAAAATAGCACCCAGTCATCAAAAGAATAATAAATGGAATTATTTCTCCAAACATGAAAATGATACATTTCTTATATAAAGATAATATTTATAAATAATTAGAGAAGTAATATTCCATTAATAATTATCTTTTGTAGTGATATGACCAATGTATAATAGATTAAACCTAATGCACAATTTGAACAACCCAAAAGGAAAACTTAAACTATAAAACCCCATTCCATTTTATTTTTAGGAATAATCCTACCATTTCACCACTAGATACAAATATATAGCTAACATAAACCTCACAACCTCATTGCAGTGCATTTAAATTTCCTATAAAAAGGGAAATGAATGGATTATAAATACCCAAGTCTCTGTGTATGGTTTGAGACAGAGATACTCGGTAGGAAGAAAAATAGGTGATCCATATAATTTCACTACAAATAAATCCCAATAGACTATATTTTAAGGAAAATAAGGCATTATATTAGTTGATTACTTTTTATATAAATTTTTGATAAACCATTTCTCCTTATTCCATATCTCCTAAACATTACCATGTAAAATACTTCAAAAAAATATCAGAAGAACAATTTTAATGAAAATTTAAAATAATAAGTTTCTATAGAAAAATAATATATCATTTGATATGAAACCAAAAGTTTAAATCCAATACAAAATGTAATATCATTTCACGGATAAGATAATCCAGGATTGAAATTTCACCCATAGCACATCAATGACTAGTGAGCACAAAATGTCCCTATAACTCACTTATCATGTATAGAAAGCATAAGAACATACTAGAAAGTACTTTCCTCCAAAAGATTGTCAATAAATTCCTAAATCATATGCATATATGACCGATGAATAAAGAATCACCCCAAAAAGTGAACCCATAGCAATATATATGAATAAGGACCAATAACACATCACTCACTTATGTACCCAAGGATCCCTTATGTGGAAAATTTCAAACAAATTTTGATGGGATAAAATTTCTAAATAAAATATATACAAACTTATTTTTTTATCAAAAACATTCTTTGAAAACCTATTTTTAACGAAATTTTCATATTACAATGAGAATAATTTTTCATTTACTGAAATGATAGAAGCCCATATTTAAAAAAAACACATTTTCTCACAAAAAATCAATCAATCATGGAATTTAATTTAGAAATACATTTGAAAAATGGAATGAATTTATGGTTTACACAACATTAGATTGTGATAGAACCACCTACCGCATACTCAATTCACACAAAAAACAGGAATGGATCCACACACATCAGGAATAGATGTAGGAATGATGCAGAGAGGCCATAGAATTGATTCGGACATCCTGAAATCTCATTCCATTAGAAATATTTGTTTGATAGATGTAACATGAACACATAACATTAGAAACTCACATACCGCATCACAACCAACAATTGATCTGACCATCAAAAAGAAGATCACCAAATTTATCTAGAAGGAAATAAACAATAATATTCATATACTCATATATCTCGAAATCATAGAACCAATTCACTAGAAAAACCTATAGGAATGAATCCAATTTGAGATGAAAAAATACAATTACCAAATGAAGTGAATACATCCAATCCAATGATCAAGACTATATTAAGAGGTAACCAAATGAGAAAAAACACCAGTAAATGTCTACAATGAACAACGGATTTAAATAAAGAAGAGAAAAGTGAATGAGAGGATTTCCTAGTAATTCTTCATTTAAAATCCACTAGGAAGGACCAATTCACATTTTGGATCAATGATTTATATTTTGAATTCCTGGGTTTTCATGAATACTAAAATTTGAATCACCTTATAGTAATAATCCCAAGTGACCATTTCACGATGTGAATATAATTCACATATTCAAAGTATTTTAATCTATAAACTGATATTTTATGGCTTTTTCCCAAGATAAATTTTTGTAAAAACTACCCATTAAATATTTGAGCAAGATACTATAGCCAGTTCCCATACCAATTCTGTTATAAAACTCATAGATTAACTTTAACACCAATAGAAACAGTAGTAAAAACTCTTAAACATTTAAAATAGATTGTTCCTTAATAAGGGTATTACTACAATAAAATGGTATATAATTAAAATAAACTTTTGCATGAAATTATTTAAATATTTTAAATGATATAACCATTTAGTAACCCCTTTATCCATGAACATTTTACTAATTTAGTTTTTGAGAAATAAACCGAACAATCATATATAGTCAACATTAGCAAAAAATCAAGGAATTTATTTAAACTGATTATAATGAAAACATAGAAAATAAAATATATATAAAAAAGGATATCATGAAAGCATTTAATAAAATTAAATTATATATACAATTTGATCTAACATGCATGACTAGGAAGATACACAAGGAATGGGATTTCAGTTACAATATCATTAAATTTTGGTATTTGTTTTCTTCAAATCTTAATTGGTGAAATTATACGGTCCAATCCAATTAACCCCCATCTATATTAATATAATTTTGTTATGTATTGTTACTCATGTTTATTTTCAATATCTATGATGTTTTTTTAATTTATAATCATCTATATATTTCATTTTCATCATTATTTTATTTTTTCAATCTTATTTGATTTTTTTTAAAGTGTGTTTGGGGTGTTTCATGAAGATTCAGATAGTTGTAATCCTGAACCTATTTTTGTTATATATTTATTTCATTCGTATTTTATATATTAAGATACACCAGTTATCTAGTCACCTTGGATGTTTCAATAATTTGTTTTGAAGCACTGACCATCCCGTGGGACTCTATCAGCTAGTTTGCTGGCCAACCTGTAGTAATTGTAGTTCAATAGTGGCCACTATAAGGTTTTTGGGGATAATATAAGAAAGATACTTAATGGATTTATCATATTTTTATTCCACCAAAATCCACATTTTTTCTTATCCCTTCTTTCTTGATCCTTAATTGGTTCATTTGGACGACAATTTCTCTCCCAACAATTTTTCTTGTAGAATCAATGTGCCGGTTGAATTTGTATCCCTCACATGGTCATTTATTTCTCAATTTTCTTATCATACCTCAATATTAATTGTATCTCCATTTCATCTTCATATTTAATAGTATTTTAAATGATGTTATTTTTTACATCTAAGTGTCTAATGGAATTCTTCTTATATTCGTCACATATTTTATAATTCTTAATTGGAACATTAATCCCATTGGTGCATTTGTTTCTATGGTAAGTAACAAATTTGGCTTCCTTTATTCTAGAAAGTTATAATTTGGAAATATTTTCTTGGGAACTTATTTTAAGGGTCCTTCCGTGATCAATATGGTCCTTAGGTTTTCTATTAATATGGATTAACGTGTTTACTGTTATTCCATGTTATTCAATATTGGTGTTTTCAAGGATCGGTATTATCTTACAAACCCTTCTTACATGATCGTTAAAATTAGATTCAAAATGGATAGAGAATATGGATTATATATTTATTGAAAAAATGAAATTTTAAATGGTTATAATGGAATAAATCGTTAAATATGGTGGTTTTGGTAACATTTCTATAATATTAATATCTCTCATTGGGTTTCTAATTAAAATGATTATAGGGAAAAATTTGTATGTTTTCAATGATGAAATAACATTTGAATGTTTTAGATGTGTTAAAACACAACTATGATCAATAATATGGAATGGAATTATCTATGGAGATGAAATATGCTCCCCTAAACCAGTTCTATATGTGTAATGTGTGCATCGAGTTTCCTATGTTGAGGAAAAGAGCCACTCTTATGAGTAAACTCCTACCACCTACACCTTTTCTGGTAGGGTAATGTGAAAATAAGGTATCCAACCAATCATATAGACTTTACTAGGAACCTTATTAACTAGGAACTAATTTGACTCAGGATATAGTTTTCCATGTATAATATCATTGAATCTAATGTTTTTATTATTTATGAAAATTCCATAAAGATAATGTTTCTGTTTTATTTAATAAATTTTGAGAAATGGTTATTTTATGTAATCTATATTAAAATAGGAAGTTTTATATTTCATTAATTTTCATTACATTTATGAGTATTATTGGTTTATTATATAAACTATACTTATCAAAACATTGTGGGATTCTATTGTGCATATTTTTCTCAAACACTACTTACACATTATGGTGTATATAGAAATTGTTTTTTTAATTTAATTGGAATTTGACATTGAATGGTGGTGGCTTTTCTCATTAGTAGGGTTAGGGAGCATAGAGGGGACTATATGTCATATTGATTTTGTCTTATTTGCAGTACCGAGTATATTGGATTTTAATTTTGAATTTTAGACACCATTTTTCTCACTTTTGTATCCCTCCCAATGTGGGACTATACTAGTAAATCAATATTAAAATTTATAATGTTATACTATTATGTCTTTTTTTGAATAATTATTCCCATAGGTATGTCTTGATGTGCAAGAACTTATTTCTAACTCCCATAGATAAGGTACCATCTTTCGTCCATGTAATGACTAACTCAGTTTGAGGTTATTTAGATAATCCTATTTACTTCGTGAAATATTAGACTAAATAGTATGTTTCTCTGTTTTTTTATTGTATCCTTTTTGGGATGTCTTGGTAGACATTATATATATGAATGTGGGGAAATATGGTGTATATTTGGAGTGACTAAATGGACATATAGCATCATGATGGTCCTTAAGTTACCATAGGTGGTTGGGAAATGTGTCTTTTGGGATTTAAATTATTAAAATCCCAATATTTATTCTTTTATTTCTCTATAAAATTAATATTATATTTTTTATTTTAAATCATATTTTTTATAAGATCTCATAATTTTGTTTATCTTTTTCAGATGTTGTGTAGTACCATTCCCACTAGAATAAATCCAATAATTCCTCAGCATGTCGAATCCAATGAATCTCATTAGGGAATCCCTCCAATTGATCGACGTATCACTGAAACAGCTATGAAATAGTCCGATATATGAACAATGGTGTAATAAATTCCATTTTTTAGGTTAAAAAACCCTAAATGTATTAGTATACAAATTTAGCATGGGAAATTATTCATCAGAAACAACCATCTTTCCATGGGAAGAATGATCCTTAAGAGATTAAGGATTGCATTGGAATGATGGAAAGACTTTATAATTCTCAGAGTACCCTGACACTATCATGGTGAGGTGTGTTGTGATAATTTTAGAAGCCTATAATTGTATATATTGGGACTCTTTTATATTTTTTCAATGAAGCTTGTGGCCTTTGAGTGGAAATAATTCAAGGAAATATTCACATAGATATTATACCATGTGTCCAAAACCATGGTGAAATATATGGAGTTCCTGAATATTGGGAAAGGTAATAAGATAGTGATTTTTAATGTTAATAACTTCATTGATATCACTATGTTATCACCTAATGTTGTGTCTAATGAGAATACAATGTCTCTGTGTTTTTAGATGGGTCTCTAAGAAGATATTCAGTGTCAAGATTTCATGTTAATGTTGATCACCTAAGTTGAAGTGGAGGATAAGGAATGACTGTAATATATTGTTGTGTCCCTATATTTTTATACTTATATATTATCATTTAACAAATAAATATCCTCTATATTTTACAAATCCAAACCTGAGGACTATAAATTCTTAGTTTATTTAGATACTAGATACCAAATCTTTTAATTTATTAAATAATATTCAAAATATCGCCCAATGATCATCCCTTGTTATACTATTCTTATGAATACCCTTACATAAACACATTATTTATATCATACGGAATGAAAACAAAATAAATAGTTATCTTAGATACCCACTAAGGTTAAACAAGATATATATCAGTGATCACTTAAGAATAACATGGGGATAAGAGAATGAGAATGTGAAATTAACATTTGAAAAAAAAGTACATATCATAATTCATACTCTCACGTAATGGTAGAAATCAGGGAGGTTTATAAGTCATGAATCATAAAGAAATATAAGAACGTAATCTATTATTGCATAACAAAGGCATAGAAATGGGAAAACATAGTATTGTAATATTGTGAACATGTATACTTTGAAATATGTGAAACGGTTTGGTTAATGACATGAAATTTGGCCATTATTAAATCTTATTCATAAGAAACCGAGTGCACATATAATATTAAGTACATTATGTACAGATATGAGAATAATATAATGGACATGAAAACCAGGTCAATGCATAATCTTATAGACAACAAAACCAGGTCTATGCATAAAATTGCTATCATGAAATTAGGTCAACAAAAAATAATATTTTCTTACGAGTCATCCATCGTAAACCACTACATTATAGTGATTTATAATTATGTCTCACTCATTATATAATCATAAACCCTTTCATTATTATAAAATAAGATCATTAAATCATTCATTATAACATAATCCATGAAAAGGAAAATGGATTTCACCAATATTTCATCTTCCCAATAATAATAAATATTGAGAATGAATATATATGGTATCATTGGATCATATCCATACTAAATCCTAAATAATACCAAATAAAATTTATCATAGATGAATATTTCTATAATGGATCACTGATATATTTAGTTTAGGAATATAACCATTTCATTTTGAAATAATTTGTCAAATATTTCAAAATTTCAAAAATATAATAGAAAAAAATATCATTCAATATAACCTTGGAATAATTTAAAGTAATCCTATAATAAATGAGTGGTCACGATTATAGTAAATTTGGTTAATTTCATATACGTTAAAATAAATATTCTATGCACTTTTCTTGTAAAAAGTAAAAAATAAATCATTAGGAAAATGAAAAGAAAATTCCATTTAGTCTACTTAAAAATAGTAAAATATGGGGTAAGATAGATTTAAATAAAATTTCTATAATATTAAAAACATTATTTAAAAAACATTTTGAAAACATAGCCATGCAATATAAAGTATTTTCATCCGAGGAAAACTAATGACATTTTTTAATAAAAAAGTTCCCAAATATTTCATGTTAATTAAAATGGAAATTGTACTATTAGTTGAAAATTATATAAATAAATAGAGGACAATTAAATTAATTTTATTTATCATATATTTATTATAAAATATGATCAATTAAAATTTATGCATAAACAAACATATAAAAAATGGTATTAAGATAAAAAACCCCTTGACTCAGGACTTGTATTTCATCATATGGATTAAGAACTCATATATAATAAATATTAATTTATTATGAATTCATTAATGATCCATATTCATATATATCATTCTATTTATGGTTATTTTTCATATTATCACCAATTTATTTACAATTGTTTACTAACGTCATAGTATCGTGTGATAACCGGTTCATTTTTCATGAATGTTTTTATTTGGTAGTCTCAATCCTTATACATTGATCATGGATCCAAAATCTCAATTTTTTTAATAATAATATAAATACCATATTTAATATATATATATATATATATATATTCATCAGTAAACATTATATAAAGGACAATAAATTCCATTTTTCATGAAGACGATAGGTCATATATATACGTTAATGTAGTTTTCATTTTTTAATACAAGGAACAAAATAAAGGAAACAAATAAATACGCATTATAGAATTATAAAAATAACATAAAAAATATTTATTTATCAAATCCATCATTATAACCATCAATGTAAAGTGGTGGTTAAAAACAAATAACACTACTGTGTGGAAATGTTATGTCGTATGTGAACCTGAGCGATATTTTCACTTTCCCAAGGATATAAAGAAAGTTGATAGTATTTTTTACATCCTAGTAATAACAATGAAGTATATATATGAATTATAATTAATTAATTTTGAATATATAACATGTATTTATATTAGTTTAATGAATAAATAAAATTGTAAATTCCCAGTTAAGAGTTATATCTCTTTTTTTGGAAGTGTATTTTTTTCTTACACCATATCCCATTGAGGGGTGGTATTTTGGAAATACAATAATATATAGGAAATGGTGAAGGAATTTAAGACATTATTATGGTAGGGGTTGTATGATACATCGGGATTAAGTGGTGTAAGGAAGGGAGGATAATGTGTTTCGTTTTATAAGTGAGGGGAGGGGCACTTTTTGAATTACCAATAATATTATTCTATAATTGAATCATTCTAAATAAACATGATTAAAAATTAATCATTTTAAAATAAAATGGTTCTAAGTTCTAAATATCACCACTTAATAGAATTTATAAATGTATATTTTCATTTTAAACATTACATTATTTATTAACCCCTTGGTAAGTCAATTTAACATTAACTTTGATAATGAATTTTTCAATATCAAAGGGTTATAATTTTACATACAAGGTTATAATATTCAAATTAATGCAAAATTTTTGAAATTTAAAACCATTTATCATCATATAATTTCTATTTCATTATTATTATTATTTTAATGATTTTTAATAAAATATTATTTCTAAATAAAATATTATTATTGACTTTTTTGACAATATTCAAAAAATTTAACTGTGAACATAAAATGAGAGTAATATAATTATAATATAAACATTTCAAAAATCACTAGGAAGTTATTTTTTTTGAAAAAAATTCTTCGAGCATAATAATTTATACAAATTGAATTACTATTAACATTGATAATATCATTTATTTTATTTTTCTCTTAATTGAGTAAATATTATATCGGTGCAACCTTATCCTTTAAGGAAATTATCCAAAAACATAAAATGATAAAACAAATTCAATGATAACTAAATTTGATTTTACTTTCTAAATAAAATCTTATGGTTGACCAAAGACACTTTTACCCTTAAGATAAAATTTTAAATATATTAAACTCAAGAGTGTGACTTGTTTAAATTTGTAATCAATTAAACTAATATAAAGTTCATAATCAAAGGAATATGGTATAAATTTTCCAAATAAATGATAAATGTATGGAAATGGAAGAACCCCACCCACAATATAGGATTATGTAATGTTTTAGAGAAATTTTATAGCCTTAACCTATTGTTTTACCCATAATTTACTCATTTTACCTATACTGATGTGACATAAATTTATTATGGTTACTACTCATATTGAACAAAAATAAAAAAGAGAAAAAAAAATTTGTACCCACTAGTTCAAAATAAGGAATCTATTATTCATGATTCATGTTATATAATTGGTAAAACGAAATTTTAGATAAAAATATAAAATGAAATGAGAAATAGTTTTTCAGAAAAATATTTTTTTATGAATAAATCTAAATTTAAATCAATTTCAACCGTAAAATTTATATAAATTAATATAATTGGATTATTAATAATATAAGATAACTAATATTACCAAAATATTTTAAAAAATAACAAGGATCATTGCGTACACACTAAAATAAATAAATTTGACAAAAAAAATATTCAGTTTTTTCAGTCTTAATAAAAAAATCTTTTCATAAAATTACAAAATTTAACTCTATTATAATTTTGACAGGATTATTTTCAAAATAAATTTATTTTCATTAAATAAATATATTAGTGTGTTGAAAAGTATATATAATATTTTCCCAAAAAGTCAACAAAATACAAATTTTTTAAAAAAAATATATATTTTGGAAGCATAATATACCATTACTAAAATATTGAATGTTTTTTCCTATGATTTAAACTAAAAAATTTAATAAAAACTTTACATATTTATCATATCATTTTATTACTATTTATACCCACCAATTCAATGGCTATGTTATAACGATCATATTTAAATAATAATATTTCATATTTTTTTAAGCTTGGTGTTGCATATAATATACGCATTCACATATAACGTTCTTATTTTAATATTTTTTGGTGTAAAATTCTCATCCCACATATAAATTACATCAAAAAAATTTAATATTGTCCACAGTAATCAGTGGTTTGACTTGAGAAAACCCCTTTGTAGAGGGTTAAAAATAATCCTCTAAAAGATAGGGAATGGGAAATATGGAGGACATTTGGAGTAACAAATTTTTTTTTTTGAAATTGGATTAAATTATTGGTAAGTAAAAATATAGACATGGAGGAGAAAACATAAACATAGAGAAAAATAGATAGTGATACATGACATGGTCAAGAGAATGTTAACGACCATAATAGTGTTAATTTTTTATGGGGAGAAAGACACTAATTTCCTCTGATATAAAGCTACAACTATAATTTTTTATAATATCCTCTTCATAATATTTTTTTATTATTTTAACATAAATATATAGGACATGAAAAAACGTACAAGATACATTCCATTCCATTTAATAAGTACAATTCAATCCTCAAGTTGTGCTTTGATTAACTTCAACTTCATCTATCACTCCAAGAAATGAATATTCATGATGAAATTTTCATGTTGGATGTACTAAAATTTACTTTAATAAGATAATTACATTCATAAAATAATTATAATTCATTCATTATATTTATTATATTAATCAAAAACAAAATGATTAGATTAAGTTATCCAATACTGAAAAATATAATACATTAATCTATAGAACCTCAATAATTACACTCAAAGTTCAAACAAATAATTTCCGTTAATGGTTAACCTCAGGAAACCTCTCAAATAAGTTTTAAATATATTTAAACTTGAATAATAGAATAAATTTATCTCATATCATTCCATAATCAATATAATAATTGTCCTGATATAATTTTAATCGCTCATTAAGTCACATACCAAAATGTATATACCCTGATCATGTATTATCCAAAATATACTAATTAGTTGTTATCTTTTTTTAAAAATAATTCACACATGATTCCCAAATATAATTCACGATTTATTCCCCGAATAGACTTTGTTATTTGCCAATAATAGTTTAATTAGAATTTGGGGTTCATCCTTACATTGATGACGATTATTGGTTGATTCCGAAAATAAAATATGATTTCATTATTCATGAGGGGATCCCACTAATTTTTCATCCAATATTGGTTATCCATATATCCATCCATAATGACATTTATTACATTTAGGGAGTCCTCCCATTGGTTCTCTCCCTACTGAAACCAATAATTGTTGATTAGTTTTCCACGCTTAAATTCTTTAACTATTTTTCTATGTATCAACTTCGGGGACAATCCACTTCTCAAAATATAGTTTGACCACCATGAAACACATATTCATAGTTGATAGGAATATCATAAAAATTAACATCACCCCATAGTCATCATTATCATAACAGAACCATAGCCACATCAGAAGTAACTAATTCAACATCATTAATATATATTGAAAATTTATTTAGACCCCCACCATCCACATATTTTCTAAAATATTCCATGTTATATAAAAATGTTATACATTATACAATAATATAACATAGACATACCATTGAAAGGTATAACTCAACAATAATTTTAATCATTG
Organism: Viscum album; assembly: GCA_963277665.1. Lineage (NCBI taxonomy): Eukaryota > Viridiplantae > Streptophyta > Magnoliopsida > Santalales > Viscaceae > Viscum > Viscum album. The sequence continues at coordinate 670,693,776 of OY728162.1, forward strand.
AGAGTATAAACACATCATGTTAAAAATATTCCTCAATCCATAGGCATGAAATAGAACATCAACTTCATCAGTGGACCAATAATTATACATTTCCCCTTTCAATTGGTTCATATAATTTCATATCAATATCGCATCCACACCTACAACACATCATAATAATGTGTTTTGTAGAGATTCATACCACTTATAAGTCCTACCACAACTAGCATCTGATCATATAACATCATATGTCATAAAAAATCAGCATAAATGCATACTAATATACATGGAATGTATTTTTTCATTATGGACCCAACTTTTAAAAATATCACCACCACATATACCTCATTACTAGAAAAGTCCTCATACTACATAATGCAGCACAACCCCATGTAACTAAAAGATATTTCATCTCCAACCATTACTGAATCTTTTATATAATTGTTTAGTGAATTTCTTCACCATGTTACAAATTCTAATTGATAGTTACAAAATAAGCATGTTTCGTCATCTCACCTATAAGTTATTTTCCACTATTTTACACTATAAATGGTCAAAATACCAGTTACAAACATATAAATTATATTATAATTTCTTGTAAACAACTATCAATAACAATAATCTATAATAAATATGTAGAAAATAATTTTCAAATGTAATATAATAAATAATTGAATAAAATCATCAATTCATAATCAAATCCATTATTCATAATTTTCCATGTCTATCAACACAAATTCTATAATCATCGAATTAAATTTGCAATAATTTTTCCAATTTTATTTCTCCAAATAACAATTTAAATAATAATCTACAAATTTGTTATTCTATAAAATTCAATTATTTAACAAGAATTATAGTGACTCTATTTCCAAATTTATAAAACAACATTAATTTCAATTTACCACATATTCGTTCATCCAAATAATAATAATTCATCAAGAAAAAATGGAATCTAATTAGCATGATATATTTAATAGAATTGTTGAATATAGGAGAATTAGATTTAACAACCTTGATTTAAAGATGATCACTATCATTTAATCATTAAATGATCACCACTATTCATCCATCCAAATATCATTCATAACCTCTTCAAGATCTCAAAAACACTGGTTCACCACATGTTCTCTTTCCTTGAGATAATTGAGATGATGAATAATATACATGTGAATGTAAAAAAAACCATTGAATTCAACCCAAATAAGTTTCCTGTCACTCAATAATTATATCCCATTAGTTACATGAATAAATATCCATTAAATACATTGGTCAAATTCTATTAAAACTAATAATAAAATTAACCTTTTTAATTCCTCTATCTTCACTTGTCCATAAATAATTATTCTCACTAATTTCTTCTAACATCACCAAGTCACTAACAATATATAAAATATTTCACATTAATAATAATTATTATAATACAAATACATTATAAAAATCTGAATTACTATATTAAATAAATAATAAATAAATTCATCTAACTCCCTATATGCATGGAAAAAAAATATATCTTATAAAATTACCAATCAACAAACCATTGGTAAACTGCATGTAATAAAACCAATGGTGAATTCGTAATTCAATTAGAAGGAAAAATTTTAAATTTTACTCTTCATATATGAAAATTCATCAAAATTCAATAACTCATTAAACACAAAAATATGAGTATTGATATTATACAACCCTTTGAATTTTTTTCTTCCTAGAAAAGCATAATATGTTATTAAAAATGGGGAATAAATTTCACAACAATTTTATTAGTATAATAAAATTTTATCACCAAATATAATATGAATAACTCAACAATGATTAGGATATTGAACTCAAATAATTAATTCCCTCACTAATGTACTTTCATCAATTGAAAAATTAGAAAAAAAACATTGTTTACTATAATATCTCATTCATATATAAAATTTTCATTGTGATCCTAAATTTCCAATAAATACATTATAAGGTTTATTTCGTCATTGATAAAAATATCATTTAGAACAATCACATGTGAAAGGTAATGATAACTATTCCAATTTTCTGAAAAATTAAACTAAACATGAACCTCTTTATAATAATTGTGACATTTGAAACTAATAATATACCTATCCAACACATTCCAACAATTAAAATAGACAAATAAATATTGATAAAAATATTACTCCTTAGTAAACCATTTATTTTATCTTCAATGAAAAAACTAAACAAATACAAAATATTCTAGAGGAGACTATATTGGCCTCCTAATTTAACATGAATTGGATTTTTCTCAACTATGGGAAGTCAACATCAGGACCTATGTAACATTACCGAACACTAACATATCCCAACACATCTCAATATCAACTATAGTAACCTCTCTAATATCAACATAGTGCAACAATAAATCTCAAGGTCTTTTATATAAAGATGTATAAGGTATCGTACTGATGACATAATGAAAATTTCTTATCATAAGAATACCACATAAATGATAACTGATACTCCTATGATCCTCCAAAATCAATGATACTTTATATCAACCAATCCAATATTTTTTATAACATGTATTCTTTTATTTCATGTGTTTCTGGGTTAAGATGGACTATAAGGAACAAACAGTTACTGAATAAATACTATAATTCTCTCTATATGTATGATGTAAACCTAGAGTAATGATAATATGCCATTATTCTCGTAACTCCATGGATATCCACCACATCCTCCACATAAAAATCTCCATACAATCCACCAAGATTGATTTACTAATTTGTAAATTAGGAACATCACCGATATGTGCAAAATAATCCAAATAGAATAAATACCTCTCATGGTATAATTTAATCTTATAAAATATATATAGACACGTCCTCCCATATTTACAATATAATTTATAAAGAATTAAATTATCCTACCATAATATGGTGGTAATATTTTAGATGTCATCATGCAATTGATTATGAAACAAACTCGAATACCACCATATTGATCCCATAATAATAAATATACCAATACAAATCATGAAACATATTTACAATACCCATATTTACTTTTATCAATTGATTATAGAACTCAATAGAAACATATTCCTACTTATTCAAGGGGATAAAAACAACCCATGAAACAAAACCAGATTCTTTTCATCCTTGGTCCAACCATTAACAACATCACCATTCATGATTAGATCTCTCCATATTTCTACTATTGAGTCTCCATATTTTGAAAAATATACATTTTTAATCAATTATGATTATAAAATTATCTAATAGTTTCATATCTCATCATTCATATTTTTATATCCATGATAAAGTTATGCCAATATATCCACAACACTTCAAGAAATAGAGACCTACCAAAAACATTTAGGTGATAAATAATGTATTTTTTAGTAAAAATGAACAATTCTAAGAGATATTATATTTTATTAATAATATATTTAACTAACAATATATATGATTAATATAAATGTTTTTACTAATAATTTTTTAATTCCATAAAACAATTTACAAATAAATTAATAAGTTTGTTTATCCTATTAATAGAAATAGTCTTTTTTCAAGTAAGGAATATATAATTATTAATTATAATTATCTAAGAAAATTTACAATATAAATTTAGAGAAAATATATATCATCTATTAAGAGATCATATAAAAATAATTTGTTTTACTATTAGTTAGTTGGTAAATAAAAAAAATATCCTCTTATTAAAAAAATTAAATTTTTTTATAAAAAAATTTAAACATAACTATCTAAGACTATTTCTATTTAAATAATGTTTTAGAAAATATTTCAAACAGATTGAAATTTTCAACTATTATGTATTATTATTTAAAATTGAATTAATATTATCATTTATATAAATTTTTTATGTGATAAATTTTATATAAAAATGTTTTTAAAAACCTTTCAAAAAGTAGAATAAATTATAAAAAGGTTAATATACTTTGAATAATTTTTTTGAATTAAAAAATAATTCATTAAAAAGAAATAAAAAATAATATTCACTCACCACTTTCTCCCAACACCTCCTCTATCACAACAACATTATCCCATGTAACCCTTACACTAGTGATCTCTTGTATAACTCACACTCTTGGACCGTCAAATTTAATAACACCACTACCCAAACACACTCACTGAATTCGCTACCATTACTTATACCTCATATATATTGATGTCCTACATCCCTTTTCCAATTATTAAAAATAAAACATTGGTGTTAGAGGATCATGTATAAAACCTAATTTTACATTAAATAGGTTGATTTATGAGCCTCTATGTTGGTATGAACATTATTTTTTTTAAATAACATAAAAAATGGGTACAGGGTATTTGAATTCTAGATTTGAGATGTTTCGGGTTACTAAAAAAACTCTGAAGTGGAGTCTTTAAATAGTTATAAGGGGGATCAAGTAATGTTGTTGAGGTAGATTATTCATGTATGATAACATGGTAAATATTAATAGTGGTAGTTCAAATACAAAATGTATAACGATCTGATAGAAAATTTACCTCCTAACAGTATTTAGAGAGATGAATCCTTGATGGTGAGTATTAAGTATTTAGGTAATCAATGAATACGTTCACTTGATAAGTGATAGAAAATTTCATCGGGGAATCTCACAGTCTTCGAGGTATAAATTTTTCAAATCATCATAGAAAATTATGTTATTAGAAATCTATATTAATATAAAATTCCAAAAATAAAAATTAAAAGATATTTATAATATATTTTATTTATTGGATTGTATATAATAGTTTCTATATAAAACAAAATATTTCATTTAGTAGAGATAAATGAGAATTCAATATTGCTTTGAGGAGGATTTTAAAGAATTGAAAAATATTGAACTCTATTTATAATAATCTTATAAACCTTTTGTAATTGTTTCAAAAACTAGTGCTTGATGTTTAGACATTATGGGTTCATGAATAAACCATTAAAATAAAATAATTCCTTTCAGGGGATTGTTTTATAACACTATAGTATTGTAGTGTTATTTATTATAGTTTTATAATATTCTTTTAATCATATTAATTTCAATTCTAAAATAGCTTTCACTATATATTTAGCTTTCATAAATTATGTTCTTTTGAAAAAATTTCATATAGAAATAATTTAATTAGTTCTATATTCTTTATATCTCAAACAAATAGTTTATGATGTCAGTATTTTTTATAAAAAATATTCTTTTAATTGAAATTTATTTTGGGTTTCAATGATATTTAAATGAAATGAGTTTTATTAATTTTTTTTGGTTTTTTATAAGTGGAATTTGGATGATAACAACACACTTCTATGGAAACCCTCTAGTTATTTGAGTCGTGTATCTATACCTATAAACACCAACTCTCATTTCATGATTTTTTACATTTTAATTTTTTAATATATAAATATAATACTAAATAGAGAGGATGTAAGAATATAAATTATTAGATTTTTACCATGATATTGGCATTATATATCTCATTTCGTTGAGAAAAAATTTGATCCAGATATTCAATCATGTTCGTTTGTTGATGATTCATCCACCTTCCCAGACCCCTGTATGAAAGTTGAACTCAATCTAAACTACCAAACTAAAGTCAACAATAGTCGATTCTCTTTTTACAAGCATGTATGAAAAGAATAGAAGGTTTATTTCAATCAATTTTATGGAAATAGAATTTTTTTTTCTTATTTATTATCAAACGTTGAAATGGAAAAGGATACATTATTCCATATTTACCATGTTGATGGTATACCTTTAATTTTTCAAAAATTATATATCATGTTACAGAGGAACATATTGTAGTTAAAATTTTCAATGAAATTATCTTTTATTTAGTTACATGGGAATATTTCCAATACAATTCCATTAATAGGGGATATCATGCTTAATCAAATTGTATATACAATTTTCATCTGCTTCCTAATAGATAGTTTTTTATTTACTTGATGGAATATATTATATATATTATTTAAATAAAATTGTGGACTGTAGATGTTGATTAATTTAAAAAATAATGATGATTCATAAAATATTATGATAATCAACCATGCTTGGACATGATTAAGTTTTTGGGATAGATAATTTTAGGGTTGGGTTTTAAAACCACTTTTTATTCTATTCTTGTTATATATATTTTTTACTCACATGAAGTCAAAAATTATATATGTAAAATAATTGAATCATAAAATGATTTATTATTTTTACCATTACGTCTTCCATTCATTACCATGAAATATTTTTATTTACATGTTTTATATTTTATGTGTCTCGATGATCAATAATAAAATATATTCTAAACTATTTGCATCATCATGAAATTTCATATTAACTATAAATTTTCGATATATTGGATTTTATTCGGATCATAAGATATTGATATCACTAAAAAAATTATTTTTATTCAAGATAGATTTTAAATTCAAACAACCCATTCCTCGTTGTTCTCCTACCATTTTATTTTCCTACACGACCTCTATTTGTTTATATTTTTTTCATTTAAAAGAATTTTTAAATGGACTTATAAGACATATATATTATATTATTCCTTTATAGTTATGAATTTTGTTGTTATCCTAATATTTCAATAATATATATTGCTTTTTGAAATTATTTTAGAGGACATGTTTCAATTTAATTATACACATCTTTAACAAAATATATTATAATTGATTCATAATTTGATATAATTATTTTGATATAATTTGTTTTGGATTTTCATATTGATTAAGTACCCAAAATATATATTTGACAGAAAGATTCACGTTTTTATAGAATAATAACTAGAAATTAACATAATATATTACAGATGCTTTTCATAATCATTAATATGTTTGAACAATTAGTTGTGTTATTTTAACAATCTGTGGAATGTTGCAGTTATCACTTATAAATAATCATTGAAAGGCATATATATTAGTTTCATTTTTTGGGAAGATTTATTTAAGTAAAAAATAGAATTTTGTATTATTATGGTTTTTTTATCATAATTATTATAACATAAAAAATTTCTTTTTTCAAAAAAATTTATCAAATTATGATGGAATATGTTTCCAATGTAAAAAATTTAAGTATTTATTTTTTTCTACACAAATATTGATTTTTCCCATGATAATCATATCACTTTTAATAATCATAATTTGTAATGTATATAGTAACATATTTTCATATATAAGGAATTATCTTGATTTCCATGTTATTTTCTTATTAATTTAATGGAAAATATGTGGTAATGAAATTATATTAAAAATAGTACATTATGACAATTAAATTGATTTTATTTCATTTATTGGATAATAATGTTACTAAATATAATTTCATTTTATTTCATTTGAATGATTTATTTTAAAATGTTTCTTTTATCTACCATAATTATTTTGGACTCTTTTATGGAGGAATAATATAATCCTCTGAAAGGTTTAAAATTAAATTATTTAAAATAAATCTCCACCAGATTATATAAGAAGAATGCTGAGATCAATTGTAATAATTTTCTGGCTTGAAATTTTTTTAAATAAAATAAGGATATTTTTTCATCTTTTACTGAAAATTAGAATCTAATATTGATAGTTAATTACATTTATTCTATTTTTTGGATATTTATAGGAAATTATTTATATTAATATATAGGTTTTTATTGTATTTAAGTAGTTTTGATGAACATGGAGAATACTAAATTAGTCAAGAAAGTATAAGGGAATCTATATATTTATTTATACAATATAAAATGTTTTGTTAATTTTACAATATAAATTTCTATATAAGTTTATTTTAAATAAAATAATTATTCTAATGAGATATGGGTTTTATAACATATTCAGATATAATCTTGGAAAAAAATATCAATCACGTTTTTTTGGATTGAATTTATCATACAAATCAATTAAAATTGTTAAACATAACTCAACATGATTATAAATGATATTTCAAAATCGAATGATTATTATAACTTATTATTGTATTATTAGGTCACGATTTTTAAATATTTGAACATGATTCTACATGAAAAATCATTTTGAAAATTTTAAAAAATTCAAATCGGTTTCAATGCGTATAGAAAAATTTTATTAAGTAGTTTCTAAAAATAAGACCATGATATTAATCTAAGGGTCAAGTATTTATTATTTTTTATAAAGGTTCCATTTGATAAACCATTTTATAATTGGATAAATTTTTCACTTATTTTTTTAATGTTATTATATATAAATTTATTACACAATGTCACTTCAGGACCTCTAGTCATTATGTTACTCTATCCCTATAGTCTGTTCCCTACTTTGTCTTCCCACATTCTACTTAGTCCCCACATTTATGTGATAGATAAGTAAATATTTTCTAAACATATATTTTTCTAAGGGAATGGAATTTCATATTAAGTCCATGATTTTACTATGAATAGTGAACAAAATCAACATTGGAGAATATGATTATACCATTAGGGAATTTATAGTTTTATCTATAATTTTGCCATTGTAAATTATTCTAATATATAATGATAAATTTATTTTTTTACTCATTCAGTAGGTATTTTTTAAATACAGGAATTGAAAAAATAAAACATGTTTATGTTGTTTTCACTAAAATATATACCACTTAATTATAAAAATTAAAAATATCTAGTTTTTATAAATTTCTTCTCAAAAGTGATAAGTTTTATAAACATATTTTACTATATATTGTCACGAATTCCGCTAAAATTAAGATTATAAGTTTTTAAATGTACATTAAGCAATGATTTCATCATGAATGTCATTCATATTAATTTTTTAATAATTATTTGAAAAAAACCTAAATATAGAAATTTATATTATGTGGTATGATTATTTGGAATCGTTATTAAAAAGCAATTTTTTTATTTACACATATAGAACATTTTAAAGAAGTGGAGGTGGTTGATTTTTAAAAACATTATGATGAAAATATGAATAACTATATTTGGTTAACATAGTATTTCATCTTATTCTTTAACTATATATAGAATACAAGATATTTTTTCGCATTTAAAATGATAAAAATATTAGATTACCATTGTTGATTTATCATAAAAAATTATGTTTTTTTGTTTGTTTTCACATTATGTTATAACTATAAAGTGGTTGAGGATATTTTATCAGTTTAACCATATGATAAATCCAATTACATCATTTTTTAAAAACATTTTATTTATTTTTTCATAATTTCATGTTGTCTGTGTTTTCTTACCTAATTTTTCAGTGATTGTTTCATTAATGTATATGATACAATATATTTAATAGTGAAAACATCTATATTTTTTTCAAAATTATTATCATATGTGAGATTTATTTTTAATATTTTTTTTAAGTACAAACAAGAATTTATTCCTAGTATGTATTATGTAGGTATAGGTAAGTGTTTAATAAGATGTTTGAAGACTCTTTCTTTCTTATAAATCATTGATCATTCTATCAGTTTGATTTTTTTCATTTAGTTTCTATAAATAAAAATTGAAATAATTTGTATTTATTTTATTTTAATATGATTAAAATTTTATTTTAAAAAGTAAATTCAACATCCTTAATAAAAGAATGTTTATGTAATGTTTTCAAACAATGGAATTATCATGTTTCAAAATATCGAGGAATAAGGCTATAATAATTAAACCAATTTAATGAGAATAACTTTAGTATTTACCATACACTATTATAAATTTCATTGACACACCCTAGATTAATTTGGAAAACACATCAAAGTATAGACCCTTTTCAAATTTTCTCTCATAAATGTAATTTTAAATTAATTATTATTCCTTTTAAATTGTTGTGATGATTGAAATAGTGGAAAATAATTTTTCTAATTAAATAGGATTTTTTGTCCATAGAATATGATAATTATTTTATCTATTACTATTTTTATTCCCACTTTTTTTATCAATATTAAGATGTGTGTTTTTTCTTATATATAGATCTATAATGGATTAATGTCTATTTTCTCCATTTTTGTTGATATAATGGTTAGTTAAAGTTATTTTTTGGGTATGTCGGTGTCTAGTATAGACGATGGTGTCATACTATTATGTGTTTGTTTTAATTATTAAATAATCTCTGACTAGTTTCTTGATGATTGATTATACATTCCAATCTGCTGTGTGGAATATAGAGTGGTTTGTGGCGGTGCTGTGTAAAATGTATAATTTTAGTATATTGCTGCAACATCAAACTAATTCTGATAATTTTATGTTTTGAAGTTTAGATTGTAGTTTTTTTATCAAAATAAGAAGTGTTCACAATTGGATGAAGACATAGTGTCGGCAGATGTTAAAAAATTACCTAAAAGAGGTTTTTGATTACAATGTAAATGACTGATTAATTGTATATTGGGAAATGTATTTCAATATACAAAATTATATTATTTTACTGTCAGAATAGTATTAACTTTATTGAGTTCAATAGGGATAGTGGCTATGTTGACTAGTATAGTTCTAGTAGCTATAGTTTCTTGGTGATTGGATTGTTAGTTGTTAGAATGCTGGTATGGCTAAAGGGATACTTGTTTTCATTGTTTATTTTTATTTTGTTGGTATTTTATTTATATATTGATTGATAAGGGTGGAGTATAATTTTTTTTATAATTATAAATTTTCATGACTATCATTATCTACCACATGATTTTATTCAATTTTTTATTCAATTAATATTTTGGATTATTAGTCCAAATTTTTAATGTTTTTTTCATTTTAAATTAATTATTATCTTAATATGAAAAAATGGTGTAAAAAATTTATAATTTCATATAAAATTTTATTTACAATAAAAATATTAAATTAACATTGTTAATAATATTACTTATGGATAGATAAATGTTTTTAATAATAATAACATGAGATATAAATTTCATTTGATTCCATATCTAAATAATTTCACAGATAAATAAATTATATGTTGGTATTATTATAATTGTAATAGAACAATATTATCTATAATAATGATATTTACTGATAGATTTTTTACCATTAATTTAAGAAAATTGAGATATTTATTGGATAAATGTATTACTAAATGGAAATGTTCTTTTACAAAAAACACTTCCCCCATTAGAAAATCATGAATATTTTTTAATATTTATTAACACTTCTCACTCATTAAAAAAGATTCCTCTATATAAGAATTATGAATCATGGAATCATATACTTTTTTAGATTCCTCAATGGTATATATATGATTTTAAAAACATTATCATAAGGAAATTAAACAATTGTTATCTTATAAAAATTAAAATATTTTTTAGAAGAGATAAACCTCCTAATGTTTTGATCATAATAAACATCAAAACTATATCTTATCAAATAATTAGTCTATATATTCTTAAGAGACACCAAATACCCATGTATTAATTCATGGGATGTATAATTTAATTTTGGGGATTTAACTTTATATACCACCAATAAATGAATACTCTCACTTGTATCAATCTACATATGGAACCTCACTGAGATAAGTCACAATATACATCATAAAGAACATGCTACTAAAGAAAATAAATCACCAAAGAAAAGTTTCATAGCTTGTTCAAACTATTTAATTTTTCTTGATTATAATTAAACAAAACAAAATCATTCTATTTATTTCTTTATGATGATAAAAGACTCATAATATGATAAAACATTGGTATAACCATATAATAATAATAATATAGTTCTAAAAAAATAAAAACATTAGGAATATTATTTATAGGATTATATGATAAAGTCAATTTAATTGTGGAATGGAAAACTGATTCAAAAAAATATGAAATGACATTTCCCAAATAAAGAACTTCATTTCTCAAATACAGAAACATAGAAAACAACTAATGAATCTAATAGTTATTGAGTAACTCCCACACCTCCATTATATCCTTTAAAAGATCCATCTCTATCATAAAATTAGCAAAATATCATTTATTAATAAAAGCATAATACGATAAGGATTCTAATGTAAAATTAAGATCACTTTTAAAATCATATATAATAATCGGTATTAAATAACCCTTATTGCATGAATTAAAAACGGAGTATTTAAGTGGATTAATATTGAGACACTATTAAAATTGTATTGATCTAACACTAATGGATAAATTTATATTAAAATAAAATTTATTATATAGTGAGGTGTTTATATAACCATCCATTTGGAAGGATTTTATGTCTGTTTTATGTGGAAACTCATTCATGTGTTTGGGTTATTTGAGGTTCTATTTCTTATAAACAAGTTAATGGATTGGTTTTAATTACTTTTGGGTAGAGTATAGATTCACGGAAAAGGATGGAATGATTTTTTATACAAATTCAATACCATATAATAGAGGATCTGATAAATATTTAGTTTGTTTGAGTTATTCTCATAATGGATAGACTTTACTAGGAGTAAGAAGGTGGGATTCTTGAGTTATTATTACATATAATTGATTTAATCACATGTGAGGGAGATCCCACCAAAAACATTTTAGTCTAAAAATGATTATATGAATTTAAGTAATGAGATAATTTAATAATAGATGCTACGATGGATAGTTAATAAACCACAATAATTTCATGGAATTGATAGGATAAAAATCAAATGGTAATTGATATAGATACATAAAAATTATTATGTTGAGGAGTTCTTGAGGTGTCGACTGTGTCGTATAGAAATCCTACTAAATTGTACTATCAGTATGGTGTTGGAATTATTCCAGGACCATTCTATGACACATGGTTCATTTTAAAGGGTATTTTAGGTGATTAATATCATAACATAATTGGATAAACAACACTGATACAACTTGGGTGACATGGTATTGAGTTTTTTTATTTTTGATATTTAATTCATAACACATAAAAAATCATAAATCATACCACAATGAATTTTATTAATAAATATTGGTATTATTTTTATACTAGAGAATCAATATATTTTATGATAATATTTTATAGTCATTCTAAAATGACAATCAATAATATTATGAGATACTATATGATATGTAGAATTTATCCTTAAATATATTTTTTATATGAGGATCATTCTTTAACAAAAATCATCATGACCCAATTCAAACTATGTGATATGTATGTGGTGACAATATTAGAATTGGATTTTTCAAAAAATACATATATACCTTTTCTAGAAATATATATACATAGATTTAGTAAGAATTGAGTGTTAGAACAATAGGGGAAACCAAGTGAAAATTATATAGGTACTTAAAATACAATATGTATTGATCGATTGATATATTAAAAATTAGCATTCATCCTACAATTAAAGTTCATGAAGATCAATTTTCACGATTCCTTTTCTATTGATAATAATTTGAAATGTATAATATGGTATAATAATTAATGGACACCAAGGATTAGATATATTAAAATAAAGGTGTGTGAACCCTATAAAAAAATCCTTTTCTTTAGAGTGTTCTCTCTCTCTTAGTCTCTTATTATCCCATCATAACCATCAAGATATACTCAAACTAACTGATGTTGTGAACTATATACTCTTTAATAGTGATTTTTCATTTTTCACGACAATATATTAACCTATACCCCCACCCATCATAGTGGTAGTATACTATTCCCTGGGCGAATTATGTGGCTTCAAAGTATCATTGAAATATTTTTGAAAGATTTATCTTATATGTGAGTCTTCATTAAATTCCTCATATATTTTATTGAAAAATATATGGAGTCAAGTGTATTATTAACGAGGTATTCACTATTTTTATGGAAAATATTATATAATTATATATATGGATAAATGGGACAATTCCATATATTTAATAACACATACTATAAATTTTGGATATTACTAATAGTGGTATTCATATTCACAAATTGGGATGACCTATCCTTTTTTTATTACAACTATATTTTAGATGATGGGAGTGAAAAAAATAAATTAATCTTATTACTCTAAGGGACATATTTGACAGCAGATATTATAATTAACAAATAAAATGAAATCTATATATGACACAATGATATCAATAATAGTGAAAATAAAGTGTAAGGGTCTGAATTACTAATTCAGAAGTCTCAATTTCGAGATATCTGAATGCCAAAACTTCAATTAATAGATAAATCCCTCATTAATGTAAACAAAATTTTCAACATGAAATTTCGTTATGGTGAAATCCTTTATTATTATACCATCATAAACAATTATTTTGGAATATTCATAGGTGAATTTGACATGATTATTTCAATCCTTTGGGATCAGGACATGGATGAGACCATAGGTAAAATTGAAAACATCTTGATCACATATTTTCTGATAATAGGGATTCCATGGAGGGAAACTAAAAAATGAAAAATGATAACATATTCGATTATATATATGATTTAAAACATATGTACCTAAATAAGACTCACAGGAATAAAACCAATTTTTAATATCATTCCATTTACATTAAAACATTTATCTTCTTATTCTCTAATGTAATGTAGTGAAGAAAAAGGTAAATATTGAGGAAATGTAAAATTTAACAACATTTATTTTGGAAATATTGACCACATTTCAATACTTTACCGTTATAAGAATGAATAAGACATAAAATATGGCCAATATAAAATAATATCATGGATGAACAAGACATATAGTGGTCACAATGGGGAAACATTATTCAATGGAAATGGAATATCAAATATAAAAAGTTGAAAATTATTTTCAAACAAAATTATTCAATATCATGTCAATAAAAATGAGGTAACATTTAATATGGATAATGGAAAAATATCGTTTATATTAAAATAAAAATAGTCTACTGACTCCTTCTGTGAAGAAGGAAAAAAATCAGTGATGAATAGAGAAGTGATAAATAAATGAAAAATAAATAACTAAGAGTGGAATTAATGGTTTACATGAAATTAAATTAATTGTTGTAAATAAAGAATAAATAATTAAGGATACATAATTATTTAATAATTAAATAAATTATTGAGTCAAAATAATAAATCAATCTATAGATAGAAACTGGATTCAAATGAAGGATATGTTATCGAAATGTTATTCATGATAAAATGTCTAAAATTATTATGATTACAAAAAAATTTCTAATTTCCATGAATTATGTGGTGATGTATATTGATTAAAACATGGTAGAAATTATAATTTTCATATGTAAATAAAAGGATATAGGGTATAAAAATTTTTCTAAGCAATGATGGTTAAAGAAAAAAATAGAAAAAAATATTTTTTATTCTTTGAGGAATCCCAATAATTTTTTATAGCCCCATGAATAATTTCAATTGAAACATGCTCTCCCAATTTCCATAGTGTTACTAGTGATATGTGAAAGAATAAATTGACGTCATCACCTAAAATAGATTTTATGTGTAATTCCATGTTTAATAATGGTGTGAAAAATTATAATCAAATACAGGTCTATAAAAAAATTAATTTTAATAATATACCCATTGACAAGGTTATGGTAAAATAAAAGTATCTTAAGGAGAAGAATATTGAAAAATAAAAGAGTATATCTATTTAAAGGGTATCCCCATGATAATATTTTATATAACCCATTTTCTATTTAGTTAGTTTTTACAATGAAGGAAGACGATTTTAATATTGATTATATGGTGTAAAATCATATGTGTGACTACATAATCAATCATTCTATGAATAAAAAACCGTTCTCGAATCAAGGAAAATAAAATTTTGAATTTATAATGTTCACCTGGTATAACATCTAAAAGAGAATGTATAATAGAAAATTTCATTTTATTTTCTTGAGGAGGATTTTAGGTGGTGTGCTAAACCTCAAAATGCCACTAAAATTGTATTATTGTGAATCCATAGTACATTAAACAAAATTATTATTCCAAATATTTATAAAATTCCAACAATCAATGGAATGAAATGATATTAGAGGATACATACAATAATAATGAAGAATAAAATTCATAGCTCCTATATAGAGGTTAATTAGAATACGTGATTAGAAATTAAAAAATAAAGGATATATGATATTATGATATAGATTACTTCACATTCAAAAGTATTGGATCACAAAATGTGAATGGTGTGGATAAAATAATATTTGTATAATGAAATCTAGTAATGTTCACTTTATCGATGGGTGGAGGGAAAATCATATTAGTATTTATAAAATTTATGATAGTGGGAGTGAGGTGATAATTTATAGAATTATTGTGTGATAAAAAACATAAATAAAAAAAATTGAAAACGCATAAGAAGAAAAATAGTAATGTAAAATATATTTTTGACTATCATAATTCATATTGTATTATAATTGAAGAGTGAAAACATCATTAAATTAAAATACATAGTCATTTAGGGTAGAATATTGTAGAGATGACTATCAAGCATTGTGTTTTTAGAAATGTAAAAAATCATTAATGTGAAAAACTCAACCCATGTTCTATGTTTTATAAAGGAATTTAGTCAGAAAGATTCCAAAGATTATATATATTAAAACAATGAAACTGATTGAGTTTGTATTCTTGGATGTGTGTGGACCAATGAGATTTATGTTAGCCAATGTAAAAAATTATTTTATTACTTTTGTAAATCAGTATACTCATGTATTACATCTAATTTAAGACTATTAAATAAAGAGATCTTGAGAAACATAAATATGTTCATATTATTTTATTGAATCAAATATTAAGTTATAAAAAATAATATTAAATAATTATTATGAATACAATAATTATTATTTCAATATATATATTGATAATAATGGGATTCATCATTAGTATAGATATCTCTTCCCACTCCATTAAATTTATGTTGAGAATTGAAAGAAAATATTTTTCGTGGACATGGGTTGAATAATTCTATTAAATAATAAGACTTCAAAATATATTTTTAGTGAAAATCTACAAACATGGTTATTTTGATTATAAATTGTTTCATTCAATGAACCATGTTTTTGAAAACACCTTATGAGTTATGGTTTAGAATATATCCATTCATGAATAATATGAATGTATTCGAGAGACCTTGATTTATATAGATTAAAGGATGATTTTCAGTAATGTCCAGTGAGAGTGTATATAAAGGTATATTTATTCATAACACACATCGTATGATTTAAAAGCGTTACAATAAAATTTTTAGGAGTATTGTTGAATATTATGATGTAATTATATTGTACAATAAAATGGCTCAAATAATATTTCTCCTTGATGATAACATTTATGAATTCAATGAAATGTTTTATGAATATTATAAGGATATTATATGCACTATTAGGATGTTTTCATGTGAAAATATATAATTACATAATAAAAATTTACCCCCAAGGTTAATTTCCAATATAATATGGTGATATTCGCCTAATTCAATATTCCAACACCCATCTCATTCACTGTTCAAATTGGATAGACTAGGGTGTCATATCTTGTTATAAAATGGGTTTATATGACGATGGTGAATATGAGTCTCCTGAGTATGTGGATTTGGAATATAAATCATAAATATTTTCTTAATATCCATCAATTCCCACTCTTTTTAAACATATTTATTTTGATATCTCTTCTGTGGTACATCATTCTCCTTCAGATAAAGAGGTAGATGTAAAATGTTTCTAGACTAACATATCGATTGATGGTTTTCATGTGTGATAAGAAGATGTTAAATAAGGGTATATTGGGTTAGGTTGTTCAATGAATTTTTTGTTGTTGTATGGGGACTTCCCTATTTTAGTTATGTTTGGGAAAGTTATTTATACAATGTTGATGACCCAATATTAACATCTTGTTTGAAAATCTATTGGATGTCCTTTTTTTGTTCCTTTTTTTCTCTTGAGTTATTTCTCCAGTACGTCATTATTTAATTGAACAATAACAATCATTTTAGGGATACTAGTTTAAAAAGGAATTATAGGATTCAATCATAATTGAATAATATGTAGTTCCATATAATTTCAAACCATTACACATTGGACTATACATGATTTAGTAATAAGTTAATGCTTGACCTCAATAGATTTCTTCAAATTTGTTGTGAATTATTTACTAGAATTTATGGAATATTATAACACATATATAGATTCCAATACCTTATATTAGTAAAAATTTCAAATCACCATGAATAATAAAATTCATATTCAACCATAAAACAGAAATAATGTATATAAATCTATTTCATGTGATAAAATTTATAGAAAAATATAAAAAGAACCCATAAAACTATCACATACTCAATAGCTTTGGCCAGATATAATGGAATAATTCCCACTAAAAAATTTCATGTGCCATAGTATATGATCGAATGAAACAAACACAACAAAATCTATCCAAATAATTTGTAATATTAATATAATAATGGTGGTTGAGCATATATATATATAATAAGTAGGATCCTCCCAATAATTACCATGATTTCATGTGGGTAAATAATAGAAATTCCTTTATATATGTCATGACCCATACCCCGGGGCCTATTTTGTGACTCCCTGAAGCCCAACACTCAAGGATAGGGGTTAGAATTGAAGGCGTTAACCTTCAAGTAGGAGGTACTTTATTGAGTACCATTACACACATGCATAGAAACACATCCCATGAAATCCTAAAAAGAGACAATGAATGATACAAAAAACCCACAAAGTATAAGGGTACAACTAAAAGTATTTGGGACAGAATTCTAACCCAAAAAACAAGAAACTGAAAATAAGAGGAAGTACAATATCAATGGAAAGTCAACCGCTAAAATACCCACTTGACGGGTAAGTGTATAGTAGCTACCAAAAGCCACATAAGCGCGTCCTTCATGTCTGATCTCACTAGGCATCGCCTGTTCCTAGGCAACCAAGTCCTCTGTTATGTCATCAGGAACATACACCAGACACAACACGTACAGGTGAAGCCCACATAGGGGTGATTAATAGGATTCTTATTAGAGACCACAATCTAACAAGGAAAGACCACAAGCAATCCACACGAACACCACGAAGCATGATCCTGAAGCATAATCATGAAACAAGACAGATCACACAAGGTTTAATCCAGAGTATGGAAATTAAGGATATTAGTCGTATCACAGAACACCTTTGGCTATTTTAGTACGCCTCCCCAATGAGGAACATGGGTATACCTGGTCACACAGAGACACTCTCCACTATGGGCCTGCTGGGTCACACAGAGCTGGTTCCCCTTAAAATTGTAATGTTATGGTACACACCCATGATAATTACCATGGGTATATAGGGTAACAGAAAGCATCTCCCCATCATGGGTATTCTGGGTCACACAGAGCTGCTTCCCACCTTATCCATCATACCAGGGAACTCCTCCTATCGCGTACCATGGGTCTTATGGGTCACACAGAGCCACTCCCCACCATGGTTCTACTCGGTCACACTAAGTTGCTTCCAACTGGGCCATCGTAGCTGATCCACACTAGGTCTCTTGTCACCTGTCTTCTGGTCTAATTCAGTTGTAGGATCTTCACCTGTAGTGAACTTGATTCTGGTATAACATCTCCTCAATCCATTCATCATATCTCAACATTGATAAAATCTTACTTAGAGTATGCCAAAATATCCCCCTCGTAGCATCGGTTGCAACTGCATAAACATCTCAGAAATCGGACGTGGGATTTGAAAGTTATTGGGGTTTTAGTAAACAAGGGCATGTTGCTTCTAGAGCATGTCTGACCTAGTCGGATAGTCCTGACCAACCCAGTTCTGGGGCCACACATGCCCCAGTTTGGTTCGACTGACCCGAATGGACCTGGATTGGTTATAGGTTGGCCCGATCCGGCTAAGAAACTAGACTAGGCCCACTAGACCTTGATGGACCAGCCATGTTTGGATGGGGGTCCGTCCAGCGGCCTCACCAGGTGACCCTATCTCATCAGGCCCGAATCACAACTAGTGTGATTGTCTATTCCCCACCCGGGCTACCCAACAACCCGATATTATGTCCCCATCCCTGGCAGTGTAGTGGCCTGTCTTTCACACCCCAGTTCGGCCTACCTTCCAGACCGATCTCCTCTGGCAAGAATACGAGCAAGGGCCATTTCTTCTTCTATCCAAGACACCTAAGGGTGGATGGTTAGGTGTGGCATGTCTGGCTAGGTCGACCACATTGTGGGTCCGCACACAGTCCAATGAAAGTGCTCCTACAGGGTTATGTTACTCGCGAGCATGGGCTGCACTGTCTGACGCGGCCGGTTGGTCGCGTCCCCGACCCTCCAATCACTGGCCCTAGCCTTGTTGTCTCCCGCTGGAACACTGGTCTGGAGCCATCCACTACTCCCGCATCTAGCGTGCCGTTAGGGCGTGCTTCCCATCTCCCACGTCCACCTCTAGAGGCATATTCCAGTTTATGTGGGATCATTTTTAGGGCACTGGGTCTGGTATTGTGGTCCCTTTTTTGTTTCATCTTCTCCTCTAGCATCCATGGGGCAACACATTCTATTCGAATGCCTCAAAATATTCTTACCTCAATTTAAAACATTCATCCATGAAAAAAAGTACAAGACAGAGGGGATCTGGAATTTTTTATGTCGGAACACACCCTCCACATTAAAGTTTAATCATGGGGAGGCTTGGGATGGAAGTTATATCCAATAAAAATAATTTATCATAAACCAAAATCCCAAGGTAAGAAACCTCCCACATGAACGAGTGATCCGTGGATGAAACCCTTCATGGGTTGATCCTCAATCGTCATTTTAGAATAATAAATAGAAAAATTAGAAAAAAAATAGAGAACCACTACCTTGTCAGAGTTTGTCATTGATGTGATCTATCCATGGGGATTCATGTTTGGTTGGCGTTCGACACACTATGGTATCATTCTTCGAGGTGCATCAGTGTTGTTGGTTATTTTCTAGTATTCATTATTCGTCATTGGAGAGAATAATCACCTTATGTTTGTCTTAGAAAATTTACACTTAGATCCTGATTTCTCCAATGCATTAACCCATTAAAATAAAACATGTCGTAGCATTTTTGTTACGCTGCATTTCCATTCCATTACACTGTTTCATTTATGAAACATCATAACTTCTATGATTCATTTAATGACATGTTACATTGCATGTTTATGATCCATTAATGAGATTCATTTAATGAGACTCATCATCACGTTTTCTCCACACCATAGTGCCACCTTTCCAACTCCCAAGAGTTGGAAAAAACAAATAAAATAACTTCTTATGTAATTTTATTTTTTTCTGAAAAATATGAAAATTAAACATTCTTGTCGAACCTCATTTGTAAATGTTAATCAATTTCTAGGTTAATCCAAACATTCTATGTTCAATGGATCCCTCAAAGTTTTAATCAGAGCACCGATTTAGATTTTAGGAAATCCCGCTCGCACATTTAAAAAAAACATAGATAATGTTCAGAAACTAACTTTCACCCTGAACCGGCAACAATCGAGGTTAACGTCCTTCTAAGGGAAACACATCCTAATGAGTTAAAAGGTGTTGTCATATTTATAATTTGAATTACCATTTATGAGTTATATTTATTTGAACATAAAATAATTTTTACTAAATTATTTTTTTATGGATAAAAATTAACTTCCATTGTTGGCACATGCTTCCCAATGTTAGGATTTACCTAAGGAAAGAATACCCTCATGAGCTCAATGGTGGTCTCTGATTTTCATAATGT
Organism: Viscum album; assembly: GCA_963277665.1. Taxonomy (NCBI): domain Eukaryota; kingdom Viridiplantae; phylum Streptophyta; class Magnoliopsida; order Santalales; family Viscaceae; genus Viscum; species Viscum album. The sequence goes on from OY728162.1 coordinate 670,715,287, forward strand.
GTCATGGTTCTTGAGTTATATGAATTTTATAAGTAAACTAATTTTAATTTATTTATTTAATTCACTTTTATGCCATTTTCAGTTTTTCTCACTAGAGGCCTCTTCTAACTAATCTTCAGTCGCATCTATGGTAAACCCACAATCCTAAACGCAATGGTTCCCTCATATTTTTGATCTATCAACCCTTTCAATAATTATCCTACATTTTTCTGGAAATCCAGTCATATTTTATTTTTAAAACATTCAATTTTTGGATGGATGATTACGAGTACTCCGAGCTTCAGAATCGCATGTTGTCTCATCTCTTAGTTTCTATATAATTTCACATAATTTGAAAAAAAAATACACCGAATTTCTGGGATATTATATTATCCCCACCTTATGGATTTATGTCCCAGAAAACCAAAACAAATACTACACAAATGGGTGTACTAAGCATGAATATGAACCTCCCACTACCAAGTGCTATCCTAGAGATTCTCTTGCTTCCATGAAATGAAAACAAGAGGAATAAAAAATCCATGAAGGACACACTCATGTCGATCCTTTACCTCCACCCGGAACTTCGCAGACGTCTCCCGATCATCATAGTCTAGCTCGCCCCAGTCGATGACATGCAATGGATCATGCACGTAGCTCTTTATCTGTGACATGTGGAAAACATCATGCACTTGGTGCATCTGTGGGGGGAGAGTTAAGAGGTGCTCCACCTAACAAAATCTTCTTGGAATTTGGAAATGTCCGATGAACCTCAGAGATAACTTTCCACCCCTAACAAATCTTTTCCAACCCATCAGGGTGAGACCCACGTGAACACATGGTATACCCCCTTGAACTCCATGGGCCCCCATCTCCTGTCAACATAATATTTATACCATCTATGTGTAGTCCTCATCCACTCAAACATGATTTTCTTCTTCTCTGTGGTATCCCGTACCAACTCTGAATCCATGAGTATAGACTCCGCTGGGTCTGTTCAACATTTAGGTGATTTGCAATGTTGTACGTACAATGCCTCAAATGGTGCCATTTCTATTTTGGAGTGATATCTATTGTTTTATACAGACTATACCAATGGAAGGTTATCCTTCCAACTATGACCAAAATCAAGGACACAAGCATGAAGCATGCCCTCCATGGTTTGTATGGTCTACACAATCTGACCATCAGCCTGTGGGTGAAAGACTATGATTAAGCATAACTAAGTCCCAAATGCCTCCTAAAATGCCTTCCAAAACACGAATCTAATGTGTGCATCATGATCAGATACTATCATAGATGGGACTCCATATATTCGAAATATCTATTACATGTAGACTCGTCCCAACCCTCTACTGAACCCTGATCTCAAAAGGGTAGGAAGTGGGCTGACATGGTGAGTTTGTCTACGATCAACTAGATGTTATTGTTACCCCATTAAATTATTTGGTAATATCTTCATGAGGTCTATTGATATCACATCCTACATCCACTCTGATACCTTGAGGGATTGTTTCAAACTTTTTGGAAACTGGTGCTCTCCCATCACTAGCTAACAAGTGACGCCTCTTGAGACAAAACTTGTCACTGCCTTTATAATCCTAATAAACTAGTACTAACATCAGAGGCCCAGGTACATTTTTGCAACTCTTGGATGTACAGCCAAAAAGGGATGTTTGGATCTCCCATAACACCTCCTCCCGCAATGCCATAGGTACTACAGTATGTCCTTTGAAAAGGATTACATACTCACCAAACTTTGAATATCCATCAGGGGCATTCCATGTGGAAATCATGGTACATGTATCCTTATAGCTGGTATCTCTGAGTTGTTCCACCCTAACATGCTGTAACATTTGGGGGGAGACCATCATCTGATGAAAAGTTGTCTCCTCTATATCCATGAAGAATATCTAATCTGAGATAGACTGCTATGAGTACTTGTTTTGTAGTAGTCAAATGGGTCTTATACTGGGCGAATCCTCTACCATTATTCCATTTCCCTGAGTATGGAATACTTTGAAGTCATAGTCCTAGAGGAACTCATTCCATCGTCTCTATCATAACTTTTTGAAATCCTACGGGCACCATTCCATCCATGTGAAAAGATACCCCATTTACCTAATTGATGTTCCCATTGACCATTTGGTAGTGGTTACTCATTCTCCACCAACACAAGGTTAATGTTACAATAGTCTACAAATAACGCAAACACTAGGACTAAATATACCATTCCTTTACATGTCCTTTACCTATATCCCATACTCATGATGATCTATGAAATCCATTCGATATACTGATGTTGATATCAGTTCCATTTCAGGGTGTATAATGATGCATCAATCCATATCCTTATGAGGAGGTAATCCGAGAAAAAACTTTTGAAAGGGAATTCTCACACTCCACCAATAATATTCAGAACTGAAAACTGAAAACATCCACTACAACGAGGGTAAGGTTGGATGACTGAAGAGTGACCAACTGCACTATCCTATCAATGCTTTTATCTCGTGCCTCCTGTGTTTCCTTATTCATTGACCAAGGATAAAATCATTACAAATATGTGGATATACATCATTCTTTTTCCTAAAATAGTCAATCTAAGAATGAACTATGGATGACCAGTCCTTACCCAAACTAAAACCACAAGGCCTTGATGTTTCCACTAAGAGGTTCCAACTGAAACTCTAACCTCATGGGTAAGATCACATCATCGGCTTAATTGTTATTATCGAGTCTCCTCCCATAAGTATGTCTAGATGTAAGGATCAAGTCAATGGTTTAACTTGAAACACTAGGACATGAATACGATTCATGATAAAAAGGAATGATTAAAACATTTTTTGTATACTATGACGATTAGGTGTAGACACAAACTATACCTAAAATCATTCATGGAGCCCTTGGTTCATATTCCTTGACTTCATGTAGCTACTCCCTTCCCCTTTCCACTAGGTACCTGATCCCGGGTTGGACCACATTGGGGTGGTGGTCCAAACATGTCGAAATGTATACCACCTCTAAATGTTCACATGTCTACTTTTCCACATCTACTACTCAACAAATTCATTTATCCCTATAAAATCATCTTCTAAGGATGACTGGACACACCCAATGAGCCATGAGATATAGATCCCTGATCATGGGAACTCTTCTCAAAACATTTTACAGGTCTATGTCTCTGAGATTTACCTTGGCTGCCTACTTTCCCATTGCCGACATCCACTGGTTGTATCATCTCATCCAAAGGACATCTAACCACAATGGATATCCATATCACCCAATCATATTTGCGAAAGCATGGAGGAGTAGCACTAAATCAGATGTTCATAAACACACCTTGCTTGGAGGTCTGAGCAATGAAGTACTGGTCGTATCAAATTCATCAAGTACCTGGAAAGGTCTATATGCCTCTATGAATACCCAGCTATCATCATGTCATCCTGCCAAAGCTATAGAAGCCCTTGGGTACACATATCCCTTACCTATCATGGAATGATCCCTTTATCTGGGAAATGTTTTCAATTAGTTACCATGCAAGGGTAACCTCATCATATTATTAAGTAATATAAACCCCTCCATCACCCAGATGGGCCACATAGAAGGCTCACTGCTAGGGCCATCATCTCTTCTAATGGTTTCTTTAGTAGGAATAAAAATGGCTCCCCACCTCAAGATAGTCCTTAGCTTCCTATGAGTCGGGGTCTCCACAGAACATGATGGGTCTCTTTCAAAGAAAACTTGTGAAGTGTGCTCCACCCGCACATATCATCCACTGCAAATATGAGTACCATGTGCTTCTCCATATGTGGTGGTATAATTGCTACACCACCCGGTGGTTCTATCTTTGGTATGAGCCACTATACCCAATTTGTCACCCCCTAGATCATACTTGTGATCATGCAGTGAAATCATGGCTAGATGTCTTCGTGGAAGAATTTTGAAACCAAAAAGGATGTACCACAGTCAATAGATTATACAAATTTACATGAATCAAATTTCCGAAGAACACGAGGAAATACTCGATTCCTATATGATTCAAGAATCAATTGTTTTTATGTTTAGAGCCGAAAAGCAGAATTCAAGATCCTAGTGTATGGATACGTAAGCCTCCACAACAACACAGGACTCACCAAATCAAAAAGTAGAAATTAAAACATTTAACACCATTTCCAAAAAAACAAAACAATAGGCCCTCATTCATTGAGGTTGAACTGAAAAACATTGATTCCACTATTTCACAACCCACCCCCAAGGCCTATTTGACGACACACCAAGACCGCCTCCCGAAGTCCAAGGGTTGGAGACGAGCGCCGAAGGCACTGAACTATAAGTGGGAGGCACTTTCTTGATTACGTGTACAAACAGACATACAATCATGTCCCAAGAAAACCGGAAAAGAGAATATCAAATCTAATAAACAACCCCTGAGTATAAAGGTAAAATTGAATGTAAATTGGCCAAAATAAAAAACCAAAAAATTGACAAAATGAAAACAATATAATGTAAAAGATCGATAGAGTGCTTTCGGCTGAAAGCCCCACCAGATGGGTAAGTATAGAGTATCTGCAGGAAGTTGTAGAAGCACGTCCTTCCTGGATGATCTCACTACAAACCACCTGGTCCTAGGCAACCATGTCCTCCTCTAATTCTTTGATTATATTCACAAGAAACAACACATGAGGGCGAAGTCAGTACACGGGTGAGTAATAGAATAGTCAGTATGGACCCCAAACCAATAAGGAAAGACCACAATAAACTCACAAGAAAACCATGAAGAATGATCACAAAAAAGACATCTCACACCATATATAATCTATAGTAAGGATTTTATGACTATTAGACATATCATAGAACACCTTGGGTTGCTGGAGTACTCCTCCCCAATGAGTATCATGGGTATGTCGGATCACGCAAATCCACTCACCATTTTGGGAATGCTAGGTAACATAGAGCTATTTCCCCATAAACTTGGACGGTTGTAGTACTCATCCCTGATTAGTTCCGTGGAAATTATGGGTCACAAAGAGTCACTCCCCACTGTGGGAAAGCCGAGTCAGATAGAGTTTCTTCCCACCATGGATGTCATACTAAGGTACTCCTCTTTTCATGTATCATGGGTCTTCTGGTTCATTCAGAGCTGCTCTAAACTATGGGTATACCTTGTCACATAGATCCTATTTACACTATTCTGTCATAGTTGATCAACACATGGTCTCTTCTTATCAGTCTTCAGTTATCAGTCAACCATAGGATCTCCACATGAAGTGCACTTGATTCTGTGAGAACGAATCCTTATTCCAATCATTGCATATAAACATCCATGAAATCCTCTTTAGAGTACTCCAAAATTACCTCCTCATTTCAAGGGTTCCAACGCCACAATTGGATCATCAATCAGACAACTGATTTGTATGTTATTGGTGTTTTAGTAAATAGGGGATGGTTGTGTCTAGGCCCAACCCAACCCTCTCGGACCCTCCCAACCAACTCACCCCGGCTCCGGACATGCCCTGGTTTGGTTCAGCCGAACCGACCCGACCCGGTTTGGGTCTGGTCTATCCTAGTCTGGCCAGGCCATTCGACCAAACCCATTGGGACATACTAGACCTGCCTCGGTTTGGTCGGGGGTCCAGCCTGTTGGGGCACCTAGTGACCAGGTCTCATCGAGCCCGACTCGAAAACATCGGGTCGGTCTGTTCCCCACCTAGTACACCCAGTGGCCCGGTATTTTATCTATGGACTAGGTGGAATAGTGGCCTGACTTGCACGCTCCTGTCAGGCCTGCCAGCCGCACCAGTCTCCACTGTCCGGAACACGAGCACGTGTCGTTTCATCCTCCAACCTCTACACCTAAGTGCGTCGAGGTCGGTGTTCCTTTGCTGACTAGTCCGGCCTCACTGGGTGTTGGCACGCGGTCTAGGGACTATATTCTTGCATGGTGTCGTGGACTATGAGAACATGCTGCCTTGTCCGATGCGGATGGTTGGTCGTGTCCCGATCGGCTAGCTGCCAGTCCGAGCGCCAACAGCTCTGGATGCCTCGTCGCGGCCCGAGCCGGTCAAGGCTACATATTTTGTTGGACCATCATGTAGTGAAGCCTCCTTGCTATGGCCACTAGCTCAGTCCCCCACCGGTGGTTTAATGTGTAGGATGTTTCTTTCACAAACCATGAGGTGAGCTCCGGTGGTCTGTTCTTCGTGTCGTATATGCCTCTGGCCTCCATGGGGAACCACCTTCTACGTTAATGCCTCAAAACATTCATTCTACCTTTTAAAATGTTCTTCCATGAATAACACACAAGACAAAGGGTATTTTCCATTATTTTTATCAGCTCATTCCCTCCACATTAGATTTTAAACATAGAGAGTCTTTGGATTGATGTTCTATCCTATGAAAATAATTATTCCTGGTGAAAAACTCTAATGAAAGACCCCTCCTTCCATAAGGAGAGATCCACGGATCAACTTATTCATGGGTTTATCGTTCTTCATAATTTTATAATATATAATGGGGAAACTAAAAAAAGAACCCCTACATTATTGGAGTTCTTCATTTAAGCTATCCTTCTACAAGGATTTAAGTTCCATTAGCATTCACCGCTATCTAGTCTCATTCTTTGAGGTGCATTGGTGATGTCTGTGATTCTTTGACATTCTTTATTCGTTGTTGGAGATAATTTTATTTGTTGGGTTATTAGATAAATTCCACACTTTGATCCTGATTTCTCTAATGCATTAACTAATTCAAACAAAACATGTCACAACATTTATATTACGTTATGTCTTCGTATCATTACGCTATTTCATATATGAAATAGCTTACCAGTTATTCTTCATTAAATGCGTCATTATGATGAATATTTATGAAACATTAATGATATTCATTTAATGTTAATATTTGTCTCTTTTTCGCTACACCGTAGAACTGACATGCCACCAATAAACAGTTCAAAAAATAAACAAAATAACTTTTTATGTTATTTTATTTTCATACATAAATTCTGCAAATTATCATTTCTAGTCAACCCTCCCAAGTTGACGTTATGTCCCTTCTAGGAGAATCCTAACATTCTGAGTTTAACAATGGCCTAATATTTCTGATTTGAGCACAGGTTTAAAAGATAGAAAATTGTGCTCTTACGTTTATTTAAATGAACCTAAAAAACATTCATAAACTAATATTCACCCACAACCCACACCGATAAAGGTTGAGCACCTCCAATGGAAAACACTCCATTACGAGCTCAATGGTACACTCAGATTTCCAATCTATGTTTCCATTTATGATTTATAAGGATTTGAGAGTAAAATAATATTTAGTTGATTATTTACTATATGGGAATAAAATTACTTCTAATGTTGGCCCATGCTGGCCAATGTTAGCATCTGACAAAGGAAACCAGACCCTCATGTGCTCAATGGTGGTTTCATATTTTCAATCTGAATCACCGTTCATGAGTTATATGAAATTGAAAAATAAAATTATTTTATTTATTTTATTTTATTTGTTTTATTTGTTTTATTTACAGTTATTCCATTTTTTTTCCCAATGGTGGCATTTTCCAACTAAAATTAAGTCACCCATAGGGTAAAATCGCCATCCTGAACACAATGGTGACCTCAATTTTTTGATCTGGGAACCCATTCAATCGTTATTCCACTTTTTCCAGAAAACTACTCAAGCGTGCTATTTAAAATTTATCATTTTAGATGGATCATTCAAGGAACATTAGGCTTCAGAATTTAACGAAATCTCACTATATGTTCTTGAAATAATCTCATATAATTAAGAAAAATAAACAAAATATCAAGGAAATTACATGCTATAGAAAAAATTCAAAAATTATTCAATCACAAAAAACCTCCCAAATTCAATCATTCCTCATCTTTAACTTTAAACCACATATTCAAATTTTCAAAACCACTTCTCATAAACTTCTTGTACCACCATAAAACTACAACTACACTAATTGTCATCACAAATCCATATCCTATAAGTAGTCTTCCTACAGGGTCCACACAATTGTATCACTTCCCCAATATAGAAATTTGACTATAGTGAACTCGAAATTTTAAATTTAATAAATTTTTCCATATTATTATATTTAAGTTAATTTTTTGTATTTGTTTTTGATGATCATATATTGAATTTTTTTTTGATTTTTTAATGAGTTTACTGGATTACCCTACTTCTTAACTTTATTTTTCCCCTTACTAATTGGGATGGAAAATCAATTCCATTGACTAGGTACACAACACTACCCAACCTATATAAGTTATTATAGGTTCATTTTTAATTGGGGTTTTATAAGGTTAGGTTCGTGCATTAAAATTCTTATTAATCTTTAGGAATGATTCTATTTGTAGTCCTAGGTTACATCTTTTTTTATTTAAATTAAATCAATTATTAAATAACTAATTAACTAAAATTTGTGAACAATTGATTAATTATAACATATTTCGATTTGATTTCATACCTCATTTACAAATTATTATCAAATTATAATATATCCAAATTAATTTCCATTAGATCATTAATAATATTTTTTAAAACGATAATAACATAAACAATATTTCTTTAATTTCAATTACATTTTATTTTAATAAAAAATTATTTTTTGTCCATTTAAATTATAAATTAGTACATAAATAATAATGTTTTATTTTATTTTTACTAAAAAATATAACTATGTTAGTCTATGTAATGAGTTTGTAAAAATGGGTTATAAATGAGTTCAAATTTTATAAAATTAAATTGGTAGGTGATATTAAATCGAAAATTCCATAAATACATTGATAGTTTTGATCATTAATTAGGGATAATAATGTAATAAATCGTCACCAATATTCTAATATTGACACTTGGTTCACAAATAATTTTAATTGGTAATGGTGTAAAAAATCAATTTTCGTCTTATAAGGAGTAAATAAAAAAATTGAATATATTTTTTAGTTGAAAGAATATCCTAGAGGTTTAAGTATTTAAATTATTTTTCTCAAAACATTATATGGAATTTAGAGACATATTATTGGCTAATTAGAGAAGAAGTCATATTATATTCAAATGAAAGTAGTTTTTTGATCAATGAATTTAATATTGTGTTAGAATAGCTACATTTAGTTTTGAATTGAAATAAATTTATAAAAACATAAATTATTTAATAATAACGTAAAGAAATAATGATAATTAATATTATAATAAATTTCAGTGTGAAATTATTTTTTCTATTCAAACGTAATTTAAAAAAACATTTTTTTGAGTTTTTTGTATATAATTGAAAAGATATTTATTCTAAAATTATAAATTAAATATAATAAAATACATTACATAATTAGAATCAATATTTATAAATTTGGTTAAAGATATTCTTTTAGTTTTTTTATATAAATATGTTACCATGGTAAAACATTTAAATTATAATGTTAATGATTAAAATCGGTTAATAGGGGTTAAAAAATACATAAGAATTTTAATATATCTTAAACTATTCGATATGTAATTTTTATAGTATATTTAGACCCTAAATTATTTTATATTATAATTTCTATAATTTTTATAACTCTCCCAAGAAAGAGACTTTATAATATTTTAAAACAATGGATAATTACTACTATAACCGCCTTGCATAAAAAATGTACATCATCTCCTCAATAATCCACAAACATTAAGGAATGTAGATAAAAAATCATCTAAAATATCTCCCTTACTATACTACACATATCATATAGTTACGAGTATCCTTAAATGTTCCATCTTATAATTATTATGTTGTAAGGAAATGTAGGTTATCTAATGATTAGGTAGAAGTTATAATTGAACTTATCATGTGTTTTTATTCTTCTACCTCTTTTAAATTAGTTATAAAGACGAAAAAATAATTAAATTAATAAATTAATTATAATTATATTTTTTATATTTAGGGGGAATGTATTTTCCACATCATTTTCATATTATTGAAAATGAAAACATCCCTCAATAATTTGTACAGACTACTGTCTCTATGAAGCGATGTGTTTATTTTATTCATCATATTCTTTCATAGTTGTTTACAAATATAAAATTAGTACATTAATATGACCCTTATGAGATTATTTTAATTCTATAATGATAAAATCTTCTCTATATTTTAACTCTCACCTTCAATTGAAAATGATAATGTCACTCATGCCTAAGTGTGGGCTACAACCTCTATGATGTGATGTAATTAAAATTTCATTTCTACTTCACATGACTAGACACAATGATATATTAAGTGAATTAATATGATGATTTTAACTTAAATATGATTATTTAAATTTAAATAAAATATTTATTTATTTTTCCTTTCTATATTTTTGAAAAATTAAAACACTACTCATTTGCAGTTGTGGACAATGACCACCATGAAACGATATGATTAATTTTTAATGACCACCAAATGATCATGGTAATAAAATATTATTTAATGAATATAAATGATAATTAAAAAAATTATAATATTATTTTTTTCTGAAACCATTTTCCGTTTGATAATGGTTTACTTACCATTGTTGTTTTGGAGGATATAAACTGAACGACATCAAAATTTACGACATGAAAATAAATAATTTATTAAATCATTGTATTAAATAAAATAAGAGGAATAATTAAAAGAAAAGTAATTTTAAAAATATTATCAATAAAAAATATAATAGATATAAATTTATTATTTATGAAGAGAAAAAATAATATGATGTCTTACTACACTAGGTAACAAATTTCTCATCTAAATTTATTTTCATTTAGACTTATTCCATTTTCTCCACTTGTATTTTTTTCATATTTTTTAAATACCATATTGATGTACATAATCATATGTTTTCTTAAATAAAAAATATTTACAAAATTGATTCATGTTATCTCCTTTAATGTTATTTTGATTTAAAATTTACAAATGTAGTAAGATGTTATCCTTTAAAATGATGTTTTAGATGTTTAAAAATATTCCCCCCATATCTGTATTCTATTAAATGTTTCTCAAATTATATTTTTAGATATATAATGTTTTTATATTCTAATATATATATATTATTTAATTTCATTAAATAAAATTTCAAATTAATCATTTTATCATTTTATTTATGGGTAAATTTTGACTATTTTTATAAGAGTGGGAAAATAATTATTATTAAATATTTATTACAAGACCAAATTCACTTGAATCTATATTATATTATAGTTATAATGGAAGATAAATAATTTTATATTGTTTTCCAATGAATATGATTTTTCCTCTCTTCTAGGATACTTATTTTTAGAATTTTTAAAGAGAAAAGGTTATCACATCAAAAAAATTATAAGATAATGGAATGTGGTTTTTGTTATGGGTAAAAATGAGTTTTTACTGGATTTATAGTGATAAGTGAAAGAATAAAAATCTACTAAAAATAATAAAGTTATTGAAAACATTATATGATGATGGATCATCCTAATATAGAATTTATGATGTAATAACCTCGACCTATGTATCCCTCACCTGCTTCATTACTTTATTACGATGACACTCTATTCAAGATTATAGACCCAAAGGACCGAATAGTTTAGTATTATTGAATAATTAGATACATACATTGAAATATTATTAATTTGGTAATTATAAATAAAATAAAATAGTGTAAATAAATTATAATCCATGAACTCCACTAAATATCCTTTCATAAAAACCTAGGGAAAGCAAATAAAAATTAAAAAGATCTTAAATGATCGGTAAGGGTAAATATACTAGAAATTATATTTATTCAATGATTCATAATCAATAGGGGAGATAAATACATAAAAACCATTTCATTATTTTTATAAACACTATATTCTAAGATGATAAATCATAAAAATTATGGAAATGTAAATAATTGGAATCGAATTATAGTTAATCAATAACTTGTGCACAACCTAGATACACGAATAATATCATAGTAAAAATCACATAGATAAATAATAAATAATTTCATTTATAAATAAATTCATGCAATTATATTCCATGATATCAAACATAATGGTATATATACAATCAATACATTTCAGAATACAATTTAATCATTATGGGTAAAACCAATTTAATTTTACAAACTTATTCATCTCATGAGAATACTGATGCATCAAGGGGATATCTATAACCAGGGACCACCCATTTCTGCATTTCCAAAGCATTCCTTATATATCAAAATTATCAATTTAATTAATAAATCAATATTACATATCCAAAAATATCATTATTTAGTTGAAGATAACGAATTGTAATTATTTCCCCAGTTAATCAAATATATTTCAAAGTAAATACCATATGTAAAAATGGAATATGACTTAAGAAATAACATAAATCCATGATAAAATAAATATGGTTATTTAAGATAAATGATATTTTCAATGAATTATTTCCATAAATAAAAGTTCATGTATATACACCAAATAAAATGAAATAGGTGCATAACCTCAAAAATATTCCTCAACAAAACAAAATTGCAGCATAATACCTTATAAAGATCATATTGTAAATCAAGTGAACATATTATGTGTATCTGCTATAAATACACTTAAAATGATGGAAATAAAACAAAATATATTCTATATTAATTTCATACATAATATTAGCCTCATATAGTCGATGAAATAAAATATTAACCTAATGAATGAAAATTTAGTAAAAAAATCCAATAAATCAAGATTCCTTTTAGTGGTTCATACTCTTACATCATGTATAATGGTTTAAAGAATATAATTAATTTATTATATAACCATATTTATATTTATAATAACATTTATGATCCTATAATATCATATTAGTTAATTTTTGTTAATAATATATCAATATTTTTATTTTTTTGGGAGTTAATTTCTATGTCTTAAAATATATGTTTTTCCATGAATGTACTTGTTATTTTTTATTGGATATTGATACACAATTTAGAGAATCAATACAAAGTCATAGGTACCTTATATATCAATTATTTTCAAAATTACAACCATCCTTGTTTATTTTTTATTTAAAACTAATTACACAAGGATGTGGGTATGATAAGTTGTATATACACACAAGCAATGCTTTCATTTTTCATAGAACAGATTAAAAATGAAATATGGTCATATAAAAATAGTTATAACATATTACAATATAGTAAATTGTGTATATATTACTTAATCATAGAAAAAACACATGAAGAGTAAGTATATGAAGAAATGAGCTTGAATAAGTTGGTAAAATGATTACATATTCATTAGTGGACTTCCTTTAGACCTCTTCTTAAGGAATCTACAATTGTTCTTTTTGGAATACTAGGGCCACCATAATTTGGATTTGTAATTTTTTAAGAGGATATTTTAGAGTATGGTTTATCTATATGGATCTAGTTAGTGATATGATGTGAAGGATGTAGTTCACTTTTATAATTGAGGTGAGGGGATGTTTAGGAATTCCTTTATATATTAAAATATAATTTAGGCTATTATATAGGAAAAATCCTACAAAGGACTATAAATTACATGAAATTTCATTTTATAAAAAATATTATTCCATTTATCCTTATTCATTATTTTTATGATTTTATGTAATTTAATAAAATATTATATTTATGAATTTTCATTATTATAAAAAGAAACACTATTTATTACTCTCACTTGGAATGCCTAAAAACGATTAAAATTTTAAAAAATATAATTTATTATATCTCATAAATTTCATATTTATCTATATAAATAATCTTTCATCTTAATTATCTCAATTTATATTTATCTTAATTTTTTAAAATCAATTATTCTATTGTTCCTTTAATTTAATAATTACATCACCATCATTGTGAAATCCATTAAGGTAATTATATATTACCTGAATTTTTTTTAAAAATATTATTAATATATATCTCTCAAATTAATACATAATATTTATGGTCTAAAATATCTTCTGTAAAACAATATATTAAAAATGTTAAACTTATAAAAAACCATTGTGTTATCAATTTATATTTTCTTCAAATAAAATACTGTTAGGAGATTATTTACTACCATGTGGATAAAAAGTAATTAATTTGACCAAAGTATGGTTATGGAGGAATATTATTTATTTAAATATATTTACAAAAAATTCAGTATTTTTCTTATAAAGTTTAATTTAAATTATTTTATTGATTTTTCTTCTACTTGCATAATTACTAGATAAGCGTTGAATAAGTACTGAACATAATTATATTTTTTTTATAAAAAATCGATAAATTACTATAAAAAATTATTTCATTTTGTTCAATATAGTTATTTATATTCATTCTTTATGTATAGATACTCATTTCCATTACAAGACAACTTATTTAGTTTATTAATTTGACTTTTCTTATCACGTGCAAGCATTACACAAGTATTTAGATAATATTCATATTATATAAATCTAAAAAGTCAAAAAATATAGGTAACAACAATATTTTATGAATTATATTTGAAAAAAAATTGTGAAATGACTTTTTATCTCTAAATTATTATATATAAGGCACCAAATTTATCTTTTTCAATGCATTGTAGGTGTTACATTGGAATTGAAAATTATTTTTAAAGTTATCATGAAATAATTTATATTTTTATATTTTATGAATTATTTTTTATGATATATTTATTATTATACATCTTTGTCTACAAATGTTTAATAAGTTTTTTATCTTTTATTTTTTTGGTCGTATAACAAAAAATATTTTATTTCATAAAAATTGTATTTTATACTATCTGACAAAAATAAGGATTCAAAGAAAAATAACAAAAAATCATGTTAATATAATTTTAAAACTACTATGTACAATATAAATTTTATTATTGAAACGAAAATTTATTGAATTGTCCAAATTGTTTTTGAAACATATGGACCATTTAAAGGCGGTAAAATTTCCTTTTAAAAAATTTTAAATATTTATGATTCAAATTGGATTTATTATTAAATTTATCCTGTATAATTTATTTGATGATTTTTTTAAAAAAAATATTGCTTTTATATAACATATAAAATTATTTATAATATTTTACTAATAATGATTAATTTAATTTATTAAGATAAAATTTCATTTATGGCATAAAATAATTTTTACAAAAAAATGTTATTTATGTTCAATTGGTTTTTATTTTTAATTATAATTACATGGTTACAAATGATTAAATTTTATTACATTTATAAACTATATTTTTATAATTTTGATAATCAGATTCATTCCCTCCATTCCAACAGCTAGGAAATAACTATCAAAATTAGATAATAATATTTATTCATTCATATATGCTTAGTGTTATATGTAATGAAGGATATTTAAAAGAGTGTTATTTTAAAATATATGGGTTATAAATTCCACACTCATAAAATAAATTTTATCCTCACACTTTCAAATCAGTCTTCAAAAATTAAAGGAAATTATTTTTTAACACTCATTTATGAGAAACCCACATCGTAAATAGGGTTCATAAAACATCTTCTTAGAACGATTGGAAAATGTGAAGGTTGCCAAAAAACTAGGTTTTTTTATAGTTTGGGGCCGAAGCCTCATTTTATTATTAATTCAAAGCAACGATCTTTTTTAATTGGGTAGAGGGAGACCCATTAAATAGCCTGAATGCCCAGTGGGCATGTAGCCCATTATATTTCCCGCATGCCCAAATGTTTTTCCCAAAGCCCATTCTATAAATAGTATCCCACAACTACAATATCGGCATAGTACGGCCACTACTACAGTGCCATGCCTTAGCTATAGTACCTGCTGGTCTACAACACTATAACTAGTACAGTACCACTACACCACTACTATAGTAGACTGAGCCTAATGGGGTTTTGAACCCCCATTTTTCAAGTAGGATTATAGGGTTCCTACCACTTAGCCAAACCCCAAAAAACATGGTTTTTTGAATAAGATAACATCAGTGAGAAGTGAAAACATGGACATGGAAGAGAAATATTATTATCAAGTTCTGATGGATAGTGATAGAGAATATGGTCATTAGAAATTTAACCATAACCCAACCATAAAATTGTGATGTGTTAAAGGACCATTGATTTTTGAGAAATAAAAGTAAATAGATAACATATTTCTTCAAAAATCAGTTCCTTATAGTTGATTTATTCATTTGGTATCCAAATAAGATCTTTATAAAATGAACTTCCAAGATTCCTTTCTAGGTCATAATTATAATCTCATTTATTGGTCATGCCTGTTTTTATTTCCAGTTCTTCTCTTACTTCAGTAAATGTGTATTATAAAATAATTGTTTAGTCATGAATTTCTATTTTCAAAATATCCACATTTCATTCCATTTTACATTATGTTTTTTTTAAAACCATAAATTTTTTCACATGTTATAACAAAAAACAATGTCAATTATCAACATAATCCATACCAAAATTAGTTGATCTTATGACTCTTCAAAAATATGTCCGTCCAAATCTAAATACCAAAAATTTAGAAGGAATGACACTAAATTTCCCAAAATCAATATAAAATTAGTGTTTACCTAACAAAATAATGAATTTATAATCATTTACTCCAAATATATGAAATTCTTTTTCTCCATTATACCATAATGAAAACATACGTTCTTCCAAAAATAAAATCTCAAGTTGTCAAATATATTCCTTATATCCAATAATTTTGTAAACACAATAAATATAACATAAACCATTAAATCACTAACCAATTTCATTGTCACTAATAGTTTCCCAATAACATCCCATTACCATAATTATATCAATATCTGGCATATATTTGAGGTTGTGTTTGTAAAATAATGTGTTTTCCATAAGATTAGGTTACGAAAAAATAAATTCTATTGTTTACTTTTAGTATTAATTGCATGCTTCCAAATCCATAAGGATGAATCACTTATAACTATAGTATAATTGATAAAAAAAATTGAACCCAAATACAGGGAACATTAATAATTCTTCTTCATTATTAAACCATTAAATACTCATTATCAAATTGTTCTATAATACCTCATTCCTTTAATAAGTCATTTGTAGTCTCTTTATCATCAGTAGTATATTAATTAGTTCTATAAAATAGATTATTATCCTCATGTGTTTTCCCCCTATAGAATATATTATCATAATGACCATATTTTCCACATTTAAAACATTAATCCATCGATAATACCTTAGGGATATCATTATTCCTAAATTTTTATTTTTCCTTAGAGATTATAGGTTTTATATACTTATTTTATATGCCTACTACATCATGTAATTCTTATAATAAATTTTGTTTAGTATTTCTTATTATATTCTCAATATATAGAAAACTGAATCATATTTTCTATAGGGTTTCAATTACCATATAACTTAGAGAACACTATCTTTATCTTATTTGGTGAGTTTGAGAGTTGGTTAAGGTGGATTTAGTTAATCATTTATCCATATAACTAATCTAGAATAATCAAAATATCCTTTACTCTGGTCATAATTCCATTTAGTTTCCCATAAAAACATCTTCTATCACATTCAGTGTTAACTCAGTACCTTTTGATTCTAACCATTGACTAAAACCCAAAAAAAATATTTGAAACACTAATCATGATGATATTTTCATGAAGAATCATTTATATGATGTAAAAATGAGAAAATTTTATAATTCTTTGTATCCTAAGGTTTAACATAGGTTATCCACTTTCATAAATAATATAGTATACTATCAAATACATAGAATTACCATCAAATTCAATCATAATATTTTATTTCCTTATCTTTGTTCTTCTAAATCTAGTTCACATGGATTCTACTAAAATTTATGTGATTCCAATTGTACAAAACTCGACCCCAGTAACCTGTATCAAGTTCCTTAATTTATTAAATTGGCACAATAT
Source organism: Viscum album (assembly GCA_963277665.1). NCBI lineage: Eukaryota > Viridiplantae > Streptophyta > Magnoliopsida > Santalales > Viscaceae > Viscum > Viscum album. The sequence goes on from OY728162.1 coordinate 670,733,098, forward strand.
ACAATATTCAAATCTGAGAGGAGAAAATTTTTATTAGTATTGAAGAACTAAATAAACACATGGTACCATTATTAAAAATGAAAATAAAAATGAAAAAGGAAAGTAATTTTCATCCATGAACTCATTCAATGATATCTTCATTATAATCCCGGGAACGACAACAAAAATAATTGTGAGCTCAAATGCATAGTAAGGTGTAAATATAACATAAGTTATCTTGAATCAATTATAATAATCAATATGGAATGATAAATACTAAAAACTCATGTCATTAAATCAATTACCATTATATAATTTTATTATAATGAATAAACATTATTTCAATGTAAATAATTGGAAATAAATTCTATTTAATTAATAACTTGTGCACAGTCTACATCCCTTGAAAATGTCATAGTGAAAATAAAATGAATAAACAATAACAATGTTCATACTATGATAAATGATTACTATTGAATACACTAACCCTATACATCACGGTATATCTAATTTCAAGACCATTCACAAGACATTTCATAAATTATGTGTAAAATACATTTTATTTGGCCAAAATATTTGTCTCATAAGATTACCAATGCATTAAGGGGATCTCTATAATCATGTCCCACCATTGTATTAATGTCTAAACCATTGCTCATATTTTCAAATTATAAATGTAATTACTAAATAAATACTACTTTTCCATAAATACCAATATTATGAAAATGATGAAGACTTAACTTTATTTCCCTAGTTAATCAAATAACATTACAAGTATGCACAGTATATAAAAAAATTATTGAGATTAGGAAAAAAATTATATCCATGATAGAATATATATAGATAATAAAGATAAATGATATTTTTAATGAATTAAGATCATAAATAAAAGTTTTATTATATACACCATATAAAATAATATTGGTGCATAACATAAAAAATATGCATCAAAAAAATAAAATTGAGAATATGTCCCATATAAAGATCATTTCGTTAATTAAATTAATATATTATGTGTAACCTATATTGATACACATACAGAAAGTGTTAATAAAAACTAATTTAATAAAATATAATTTCACACATAACCTTGTCATGACATAATCTCTGAAATAGATGTTTAACCTAATAAATGATAATGGTGTTAAGAAATATTGTACCTCATGATTCATATTAATGGTATGATCATTACCCCTATGTATACTGGTTTAAAGAATGTTATTAATTTATTATAGAATGATTTTAATATTTATAATAACATTTATCATTCTACTATAACCATTTATTACATATTTGTTAATACTATTTCATTATTTTTGTTGTTAAATGCCTTGTTTTTACATGTATGTTTTTTCATGAATGTAATATTTATTTTTCATTTCATATATATCCATCATTTCTAGAATCTGTTTCATGTCATAATAACGTATATAGGAATTATTTACATCGTTATAACCATATTTTTATTGTGGTGATGGAAAAAATACAGTACGGCGTGGAGACGTTTTGTTGTGTGTACGCATGTGTTATTATTTCATTTTTCATTGGATGGATAAATGGTGGAGTATTATCATCACATAATCATATTAAAAACTCATAATATATATGATAATGGATCTATTTCATTATCATGTAAAAAACACATGATGAGTATGTATAAGAAGAAATGAACATGTATGAGTTAGTAAACACAATTATCTCTTATTCAATGTACATCCTTTAGAACTGTTCTTAAGGGGTCTAAGGTTTGTCTTTCTACAAGTCCACAATCTCCAAAACATGGATATAGAATTTTAAAATATAATTATGTAGATAATGTTCAAGACAAGAGGCATAATGTTCTAAAATAAAGTGACATATGGAGTTCCCTAATATATTTAAGGGGGAGGCACATTTGGAATTCCATAAAATATTAAATTATAATTACGAATATTAAAGAGGTAAAGACTAAACAAAATCCATATAAATCACATTAGGTTATATTTTAGAACAAAAATTATCATATTTGGTATCATCCATAAATTTTATGATATTTTTGTAATTTAATATAATATTATATTCATGAAACATCCTTGTGGTCAAAATTAACACTATTAATTACTATGACTTTAAACCAATAAACAAATAATATAATTTAAAATGAAATATTTTATTACATCTTATAAATTTCATATTCATGTAATTAAGTAATATATCATCTTAATTATTAATATTTATAATTATTTTCATATACCTTTTTATTATTTTACTAATTTTTTCAGTTAATTTAATAATTTCGGCATCATCATTGTTTAATCCATTAAGTTGATTTTTTCTTATATATAAACTAAAAATAAATTACCATGAACTACTCATTGTTAAACATCACTTTGGGAAATTCAAATAGTAAAAATTTTATATTTATTGAAAACAATAGTGTGATGAATTTGACTTTTCATAAAATCAAAAAACTAAAAGGAGAATAATGTCAATGAAGTGGAATAAAAAGGTCTTAAATTCTTCCAAAGGGTTATTATGACCTAATATATTCATAAAATAATATTTATCTAATTTTTTATGTCATTTGTATATTCTTATAATTTTAAATAAAATTATTTTATTGATTTTTCTATTTCATGAACATGCACTACATATATGTTGCATAAGTATTTATGTTAACTATTTTATATAAAAAATTTAAAAATATATTACTTTTATAAAAATAAATTAATTGACAAAATTTTAATCCTATTTATTCATTTAATATATATGTTTACTCATATCCATGGAAAGAGAACTTATTTAATTTGTTAAGTTGACCTTTCATGCCTTGCAAAAGAATTTGGATATGATTCATGTTATATGGAACTAAAATTAAACAATATAAGTCTAAATCATAATTTATTAATGATATATACCAAATAATTCGTTAAAATACTTTTTATATCTCAATTATTTTATATAAGGCACCATAGTTTACTTTTTAATCATTTTGATGTTTATATGTCGGCAATTAAAATTATTTCTATAATTATCATGAAATAATTTATAATTTATATATTATTGAGTAGTTTTTATGATATTTTTATTTCGCTATTATACATGAGTCTTTATATATGTTCCATAATTTTTTATATCATTATTATTAAAAAAATTGATATCACAAAAATACCTTATTTCATAAAAAAATTATTTCATTCTATTGATAAGAAAATGAAACTTCCAATAAAAATATCAAAATTTAACTATAAGATGATTTTTAAATTAGTCTTTTGAAATTTAATTTTCTTTTCTGAAATAAAAATTATAAAAGTGTTAAAATTAATCTCTAAAATAACTACGGCATTCAAAGATGATAAAAAATACTTTTATAGAAGATAACGATTCTTATGATTATAAAATGGATTTATTCTTATCTTAAGGATGTGAAACATAATGATTGACTTTTTAATTTTTTTATTGAAATAATAAAATATAATTTTCTTATGTTTCATTCACCAATAGTGATGTATTTAATTTTTCAATATAAAATTCCACTATAGGGATCAAAATAATTTTTATAGAATCATTTTCATTATGTTAAATTGGAGTTAATTTTCATTTATAATTAATTGGAAACAAAATAATTATTTATTTATATATTTGTAAACTATATTTTAAAATTTTAAATAATATTATTCATTCACACCATTAACATTTCTTATCAATAACTATCACAATTAAATAATAATATTTTATCTTCTATTGATGATAAGTGTTTTATGTAACGAATTATATAGAACATAGTGTGATTCTAAAATCTGTGGGTGTTACATATAATGGGTGAGCTCAAAATCTCAATTAAATTCATTTGGTAAGAAGATGGAGTTAACGTGATATTATTTACTCCTTTTAAGCTATAATTATCAATGTTGTTTATTCGGTTGTATGGATTCCTGTATGGTTGACTGAAAGAATAATTTCCCAATTTACTTAAATGATTTTTCGATGATTTTTATTGTATTTTATAGAAACATTTCAATATCAAATGGTATTTTAATGAGATTTTATATTAATTAAATTTTTATAAAATTTTAAATGTGAATTATTGTTTTAAGTCAAAAATTTTCATGAGATTTCATGTTCCTCATTATAAAATCATTTTTTTCTTATTCATTATAATGGGTTTCAAGGGTTTTAATTTTGAAAATGTTGATTTTCTATTTTGGAATTTTTTAATTTATTTTCTCAATGTTTTATCTTGAAAGGTCATCCATTTTATAAAGAAAATTTCAATGTAATAATGATTTTCCATTACTTTTATACCATTTAATGACATTTTTATGATCATATAATATTTCCAAATAATTTTTACAGGATCAATAAAATATTTGGAACTATAGAAAGGTGATGTTTTTATTTGGAATCATAAAAAAAGTTGAAATAGTGTATTGAATTATATAGGGGTGTTAATATAAAGGCTATTTTTGTATCGAAAATGGACATTCTGTAACATTATTTCCTATGTAATGTGACTGTTTAATTAATTCATTAAAACTCTATTCAAATAATATTATTTTAAATTAATTAAACATCACTAAATTCTATTAAACAGATCATTATGGGGTTTTTTATGTTATGGGTTTTTATAATTTGTATCACAGTATGGTTTGATAGAACATTAGAGTATAAATGTTTTTATTATAGTAAAATTTAAATGTTCTGGATATCATCATGTGTTATAAAATCTACATTTGATCAAAATATTAATGTCATATATACACTTTTGAGGTTTTATGATATATGATTTTATGTTATCCTAAAAGTTTGGATGAATTTTTATTAGTTTTTAATTACTAAATTTGTAATATGTCCCTGTTATTTTTTACATCATATTAAGTTTGAATGTTATTTGGGAAGAATAAAAAATTATTTTATGGAATAAATTTTAAATTTAAGGATATTTTTTTCTTGATATATGATTTTATGTTGTGGTAGTTATAGTGTGTTTGGGTAAATGGAAAACTTGTTTTTGGTAATATTATATATTTAAGTAGAATTTGAAACTAATGATAGTTTTTGAATTTATATAAGGAATAATTATTGATAAATTTTATTGAATATTATATGGTCTTATTGTACCATTATGCTGATTCAGGTTATTCATGGAAGAAACTAGAATATTCTATAAAATATTAGAATTGGGAAAATATATTTTTCATATCTGAATTCATGATTAACTAATGTTTTTTTACAGATAAATGTTATGATTATTCGTGAAGATCTTGTGATCAAATATTTTGAATAATTGGGATTTAAATTTTATCAAGAATATTCTGAAGAGTTTTAGGGATATTTATTTATGGAATGATTTATGATTACCTTTTGTTTTTATTATTGAAATTTCGAAAATTCATGAATGATTGTTCATTTTGGGTGTTTTCGTATCTTTTTCTAATAATAATATGTTTTATATATGATAGGAAAAATATTTTTCCATCATTTCAGGGATCATTTGATCTATTAAGACTATATTTTAGTTCATCAAAAGTAAAAAATATTTACAGTCTTTTATAATTAAGAATATAAGATATAGTGGAAGAATAAAACAATTGAAAAGATAACTGAGGGATAAAATTTTTCATAATAAATGAAAATCAATCAAGTAAGAACATTTTTTCTCATAATCTATCCTTATATGACAAGAAGTACACATGAATAACAAAGATAAATCTATCACGTTTTATGTGAAAATATTTCTTATCTACCATGTTATGCTTTTCAAAACACTTTCTCTAATACACGCCTCATTATTGTAACTTCATGGTTCATGAAATATTTACGAAATGATTAGTTACCTCATATTTACCTAGACATCAATGTTTGTCTAAAAATTAAATATAATCTATATTACCTACCACTTATGTAGATTTATCTTCTTGATCCTATTATTGATTCTTAGAATGTTTTGATTTTTTTTTCATCATACATGATGTAAAATTGTTAGGATGAAATTTCATTAAGGGGAAATAATATAAAACCTTGATATTTTAGATTATATTACATTAAATTAATAACATTTTAAAGCATTAACCAAACACAATAATTATCTTAAATTAATTGAACATTATTATACTAATATTTTAGATTGGCCATAATAGTTGCATTATAAATTATAAATTGGTGTAATTGAATAATGAAAAAAATAGAAATGTTTTTATGATATAAATATATTTATTGATTCCTATAAAATTTATACTCAAATTTTAATGATAATAATTACATCATTTATTGTTAACAATAGTTACTGTTTAAACGGGAAATATTTCTAAAAAATTGGGGTGTCATTATATTTTATATGATTCATTTAAAAGAAAAATTTATATTATTTATAGTACTTATCAAAATTTTAAAGATTTTTTTATATTAAAAATAATGAATAATATTTTATACATTGATAATGTATTTTTGAATAATGAAGTTAAAATCATTTGATGTTAAAAAGATATATTTGTCATAAATCTATTTTTAAATGAATAACATATTTTTATATTAATAAATTATATATATCACAATTTTTTACTGAAATCGGAAAATAATATATTCCATAAAATATATTAACATTAATTTAATGGTATTTGATTTTATTGTAATGAGAGTAAATTCAATTTGAGATCTGAAAATACATTTTTTCTAAAAAACCTATATGTTCGGGGCCTGGATATTATAATCATTTTAATCCATAATTAAAAATTGTATTTGAAAAATATATAATGAATTGGTATTTATGATATTGAATTTATCTTTGGGTGTTTTTTTTAAATTGTTGAATTTTTTAGTGAATTGAGGAAATATAGAATTTTTCAATAACATAACTATTATGACATCACCGTGATGTAATATTAAAATAAAAACCCAAAATACTCTTTAATGAAAAAATATATTTTTCATGGATAAAAAAATCATTGAGAAACATTATTTTTTAATTTAGATTCCCATATAAAATTTTATGAAACTAAGTTTTATTTCATTATAATAAAAAACTATTTTGGATATTTTAATCTCATAGTGTGGTTGAAAAGGGTAATTTCATTTTTTATTAATATAAATTTATAAAAACATTAATTTTTTTCTTAAAATATCAATAAAATACATGGAAATAAAATTTGATCTATTTTGTGTAAAATAATTCTCATGATTAAAATGATTATTCTTCAATAAAACATTCATTTTTATTTTGTACATATATTATAATAATTTATTCCTCCTTTAGAAATTAAATCTGATAAAATGGTTTCAATTTTTTGAATCCACGTGTATGGATTTTTTAAACGGAATCTATTATTTTTGATGATATAAAAAATTTATGATGGTAAAAATGATACATTATCATGATAAATGTTAATATGGGTTATTAGGGTTTAAACTAATATATAATGATTAAAATATGTATATGAGATTTCTAAATGTCATAGGTTGAGTAGATTTTGACTATAAATTATCTTATATTGTAAATTTTTCATCCTTTGTGAAACTTATCCTTAAAATATGATATTAAAATTAAAAGCATTGAATAGTTACAAGAGTGTTTCACCATTCACTTATAAAAGGTAGCCTCCTTTCCTCACTTATTCACTCACGTTGAGCACTACAGAATGATTATAATATTACAAAATAATACAAAACCCATTCCTCCTATCATTATAGATATCCTATTATCCTCAAAATATACATCTTATAAGGATTAAGTTGTTAACCAAATGAGGTGGTCCGAAGAAAAGATATATGTCCTAAAAGAACTCTTTCATGATTTTTTCTTATTCTACCTCTTTAAAATTATTTATATCCAACCAAAAATAAAGACATCATCATATTGTACGTACATAAATGTGATTATTTTCATGGGAAAACTATTTCCACCTCTTTTTCATCTAATGGGAAATGAAAATATTACTCGTGCGTACGTACATACTACCATATCTGTGAAGTGATGTTTTTCATTTTTAATCCCCACCTCTCACAAAATGTTATAAAATAAAATGAATATTTATATATATGGTATTTATTTAATTTTTATCTTTTGAAATTGATAATATATAATATAAATTCTTATACTCAAATTCTTTGGATAATTATAATGTCACTCATGCATATGTGTGGACTACCTTCTCCATAATGTGATGTGATTCATTTTTTATTTATGAATTACATTGATGGTAATATGGATAGATTAATTAAATTAATATAATATTATAATTATATATAATTATTAAATTTTAATGTTTTATTTATTTTATTTCCTTTTCAAATATTATAAAATTAATGATTTCGCTCACATGTATGTGCGTACTACCACCTAAATGAAACAACATGATTCACATTCCAAGTCCTCCTTAAATGGATGGTAATAAAAGTGTATCGAATGAATAAGAATGAAAATTATGTTGTCTATAGATTTAATATAAAACAATGATAAGAGTGTTTAAATTAGAGCTTTCTAATGTTAATTTTAAATTTAATATCATATCATAGTTATTTAAGACATGTTGTTGCAACGGGAAAATAAAAGAAAATGGACATAATTATTTTTATATTAATTTATTCATAAATGACCTTAGTCCAATTTTCACACATTCCACTAAATATGAGTTATAGAACCCACTATAACCACTAAATAGAATATTATAATAATTTTCTCACACTTTTATTCATAACTCAATTACAAACCCGTTTCCCCATAGAGGCTTAATCCCAAACCAACCCTTCCTTGTATCCCTATTAGAACATCCCGAATTGTATACATTTCCACACAAGGAGGTACAACCCAATTCCTCTATTTAATTTGTGTTTCATAACCCACACTCCTTATTTTTTATGTGTATTATAACCTATAATAAGTTATGAACACATAAAATGAAATAGATGAAATAAAACCATAGAACAAGTTGAATTATTTATATTCCGACAGTCAAAGAAGTAAGATACACTCTATAATAAAAGGATCAAATGATTTATTTTATATATGAATAGTAATTGATCACAAAAGAATGAAGCACTTATAATGTTATTAAAAAAACACAGTGTTTTTATCAACACTGTAATTGGTTATTTCAAATATATTTTTTATAATGTTTCTCTATGAATGATATCTAAATATTTTAAATCTATTGCATCGTTATTTTCCCAAATATCTATTTTAGAGATTTCTATTGTTTTATCACACATAATATTCCATGTGTAAATATTTTATAAATACGACACAATATCTATTCCCATCCTCATTTATATCCTAAAAAATAAATACAATCTACAATTTGGAAAATGTTATAGAAATTAATAGAATAATAAAATAATAATTATTAATATCATTAGAAAACTCCCAAATAATGTTTGCGACTTCCCCTTTATATATAATCTATTATGAATTCGAATATTTTAAATTTTAGGATTTATTTGTGTATATCATTAAATATAAATCTCATAAATGTCTTATTTCATTTAACATTAAAAACATAAAAATGATTGAATGGATACACAAATTAATAAGTAATTTTAAATCAAAAGTTTTTTAATTATATTCTGAAAATAATTATAGTAATTGTAAATATGAAATATTATGAAAAATAGGAATATTAAAATATTTTAGAAAACACTTTTGAATCATTGAATAACCACATAATAAAATTTATGTTGTTGTTTTCACGTTACTATTTCTCTAAAAAAGTCCTTTCATATAGAGTAATCATGTATTATAATTAATTTAACTAAATTCATTTGTTTTGATTTTATATATGTGAATTTCATTTATGTGACTGTACATTGGTGAATTCACACAGCTAATTCACATAAATAAATTTATGAATCTAATTGTATAAATTTATGAATATCATAACATACAAATGTAATACATAATAAATACATTCTAAATGAAAAAAATTGGATTTTGGTCTAGTTGAATTATATTTATAACATTTAATTATATTTCCAAATAATCAAGAATATTCATAATCACACATTTATACATCTTTTTATCGTCAAAATATAGTATCAAAGTATTTATTAAAAAAGTGAAAAATATTAAATGAAAACTTAGATTGATTTCTAACAAAATCTTAAACATGAAATATAATTATTAAGGATTTTATGTATTCATTTTATATGTATTAAATGTATTACCATTCCAATAAATAAATAATAACAACATTTTGAGATTTTTATCCCATGTTTTGGTTGAAAATACACAAGGTAACCAAATATAGAAATTGTCCTCTATGGTTTGGTTGAATCTGAGAATTGGAAACATGTTTTGGCTATATGAGAGAATTGGCTATGTGATTTAGCTATATTGAAATAGGAAAATCTAGTATAAATGATATTTAAAGGTCCCAAATCACATACTTATCAATGAAAATAAATATAATACTTATAGAACAGATTTTTATGAATAAAAACATGAATTATAATGATATTTTATGGAATAAAATATTATTATATAATCATGGTTATTTATAGTTTAAAAAATAAAAATGTAAAAGTATCAATAATTTTAAGTGAAATATATTAAATGATACTTTTTAAATATCAAAACATAATGTTTTTGAAAGAGCCACTCAAAATCTCTCCATTCAATAACTTAAAAAATATGTAAAATTTCATAACATCTTCTACTTTATGAAATTATCAAAATAATAATAAATTTTCAATATAAAAAAACATTTTTTGGAAAGAGAATATTTCTCAATCCTGTTATTTAACAGTGTTAGAAAATATATTATTTCATAATAATAAATTTAAATATTTTATACATTTTATTTCATAATTATCAATAAAATTTATTTTTTAAAAACAAATTTTAAGTGTCAAATTTATAACCTTTAGTTGTTGTACAATGAGAAACTTTTAAAAACTTATTTTAAAAAACTATGAAAAATAATGAAAAATTATTCATTAAATAACCTTATATGAAAAATTAAATTATAAGTAGCACATTAAAATTATCTAGTATATTTTATAATACCAAAAAAACGAAATATAATAAAAAAATTACAGAAGTTAAAAAATTGTAAACTATAAAATATGTTCTTGATTGTTATGTTCTATATGAAAAACGCACTCATACTCCCCCTAAATTAATGAATGATAAATTATTATCTCTCTAATTCCATGATGATTCATAATTTTATCAAACATAGTAAAATAAAAAGGCTGACTAAATTTCTCATCAATATGATTTTCAATAAAAATTATTTCAATAGTTATATTTTCTTTCTTGAACATGATCCCTATGAAAATGATATCTATAATAATGTGCTTTTTCCTAGTGCATTGTAAGGAATTTCAGAAATAAAAAAAATATAATTATTTTCACTAAAATCATGGAATATTATGAAAATAAAAACCAAAACTAAAAAATTGCTACATAATCTACAATTATTAATAACAAAAAGATAGATAAAAAGTGTACATAGATTCACCAGTTGAAAAATAAAAAAATATTTCTTTCTTTGAATCCCAAAAAACAAAATATTTATAGATTAAATTACACCAATATAATGTTTTTTCTATTTATTTTAATTCCACTAAAATCAGAATTAAAATATCTTTTCAAATAATATTTACATTTAACATAATAAAATAATCCAAGATTCAATGACCCATTAGAATATGTAATAATCCACTTAATAGAATTAATGTTAATTTCCTTAGGATGAATTTGATATTTGGATCACATTCAATCTGAATAAATTAAATTATTCCTAGAAGAAGTTGAATATAATAATCTTTTAATCACTCCTCTATACACCGTAACATCAACATATTTTCCATATGTTTTTTTATGTCAATTTTATAAAGTAATCAGGGGAGTATTTGATCTTTTTGAATAATCTTAACTGGATCTTTTAACATACACTTAATGAGTTTTTTTTTATTTTATTAAAATATTATAATTTTTTTTAAATATTTTAAAACTAATGCAGAAATTAAATTCCCCCATTATAATTATACAAAATTTTCGAGTTTTTATTTCTGAAAAATTATAACATTAATTTTTAGTTGAAGTACAAAAAATAATATCATTAATATAAAGTTTCACAATTATGATAAAACTATATGATTTATTAACAAAAAATGTGGGATCAATTTTTTCCCAAAATAAATTCTATATAAATCTACCTAACCCCTCATACCATGCTTGAGAAGCTTATTTCGAACCATATAAATAATTATATAGTTTATAAACATTATTATGTAGCTTAAAATATTCTATACTATAGTGTTTTTCTAACATATAATTGTTTTGAATTAAATTAATTTATAAAATTAGATCTTACATCCATTTACAATGATTTCAACCCATGAAAAGAAACATAAGATAATAATATCATAATTTATTCTAACCTACAACTACGTGAAATATATTCTTTAAAAAATGACTCATTATTGATATCATCCATTAGTAGATAGTATAGGTTTATTTATAAAAAAATTTACATGATCATAAATTTGTTTCTAAAAATCCACATCTTTCCCAAAAAACATGAAAATCGATTTTTGGAAAAATTAAAGTCGACACACTATTCATAGTAAACTAATTTAATTCATCTTTTATAGAAATTTTCTAATTAAACCATTTAAATATTTATCATTATATTGAATTAAAAAACTCATAAATAAAATAATGATAAGTGAAACATATTCGTAGCTGATTTTTCAGTTTGAATAGTTGATTCCAAATTACCAATCACATTATCTATAAGATGATGTATGTGAGTCTTCCAAGATATTTCATAAATAAGTTCAATTTGAGCAGAAATGTTATTTCCTTCAATATGTGTCTCTTTATCTTAAGGTTCCATATGTTAAAAATTAAAATATCTAATTTCAACCTCATTTTAATCAATACTATCTACTCTTTTATTAAAATATTTTTCATCAAAGATAAAAGAAATTTATTCTTTAATAAAAATGGATTTTTATTTATATAATTTATATTATATAATATTACCTAAATATATTATGAAAATAACTTCATATAATTTTCCATCAAATTTATCTAAAGAATCATTAGTATTAAGAATAACAAAAATACACCCAAGGATAATAAATTACCTAATTTTAGGTTTTATCTTATTCCAAAGCTCATAATTTTTTTTCTCGACAAAGGTTATAAAAATTATATTAATAACATATAAGTAATTATTCATATCCTCAAAAAAATTTATGTAAATTTAAATCATTTAGCATGTTATTATCCATTTTCTAAAGAGTTCTATTTTTCATTGAAACTACACCATTTTGTTGTGGTGTTCTAGGGGATGAAGATTTCTTAAATTCCAAATTTGATTAAAAACATGATAAATTTTATATTATTTAATTCAACACCATGAACTATTAAAATTGACTTAATTAATGTTATGATATCATTTTAAATGAATTTAAAAAATGAAATAAATTTTGATATATTTTTATATCGAAGGGTATTACAGTATAATAATGTGTATCGAGTAAAAACATTAATAATCACAAAACATTTTCTCTTACCGCCAAACATGGATGTTTGAAAGGATAAAACAAATACAAATGAATATAATGAAGATGATATATATATTTTTACTTATTTTATTGAATTGAAAATTCTTGTATGTTGTTTAACATTTAAAAATAATAATAAAAAAGTTGACGGACACTTTATGTCAAGAAAATTTACGAACTGTTAGGGTTCTTTGAAAAAAATTGTCTGAACCAAAAAATAGAATGTAGAATCCTCTAATTAGAAAAAATATATATCAAAGTGTACATAATTGAAAATTTTTAATTTTTGATCATTTAATTCGTAATAATTGTCTAAATAAATACTGTATTTAAAATTTCATAAAACAAAATATATTTATCCTTAATACTATTCATTTATCATTTCGGAATTTAACAAAATAATCCATCATCAAATAGTTTTTTATTTTTTATTAATTTTTTCTTCAACCCTTCATCATATAAATAATTAGAAATAATAACAGAATTTGAAATTCCAACTTCACTAAAACCTTTTGCATTTCAATTACAATTATCACCACATGTGAAATGTCATGACCCGTCCTCGGGGCCCGTGCCGTGACTACCCCAAGCCCGCCTTCCATAGGCCCGGGGCTGGCGACTATCACCAAGGCGTAAATCCCGAAAAAAGGGAAGGCATTGCCTTTGAAAAGTAAGCAAGCACCGCAGAGTAAGCAAGCGGAAAGGTAAACACTAAGCAAAAACTGTAACAAGTTGTGCTAAATGTAAAAGGGGCCGGAAATACAAGCCCAACTGTAAAGTACAAGTGAAAGGGGAAAACAGCAACTGAAAAGAAAAGTCGCAGCGTCGAGCCGTCCTCTAGAAGTCCTACCTGAGGGGTGGGTACATATAGCCACCACTGCCCCTCAGGTCCACCTGACCGCTCCGAGTATGTCCCACCCAGTGGTCCACCTCTAGGTACTGTCCTACTCCGCAAGCCTCCACCACGATCAGCGATGTCCGTCGTCTGCATCCAACACAATGAAGTGCAGGCATAACCCGTGCATGGGTGAGTATAACGATTCTCAGTGGGGACCCCGAGACCCTCAAGGTCTCACTAAAACCAACAAGGATAACCACAAAGAAGATCTCAATAGATAACCTCTACTTAGGTATATGCCAATAAATATACCTAAGTTACAAAGTAACCCATCTCAATCATGAGGAAACACAAAGATCAAAGACTCAGCTGAAACCAGGATTTTCATTATCGATACCGCAATTGCCGAAGAACCTCATCTCTAGAGTGTACAATGGTCCTGTCACGACTCCTAGGTACTGCTCACTGACCTAAGACTGTTGTAGTACTCCACCTATCAAGTCCTGTGGGCCAGCTGCTACAACCAAGCGCTCTCCCGTGCCGCTACAAACAAGCGCTCTCCCGTGCCGCTACAACCAAGCGCTCCTCCGTCATGGGTATGCCGCTACAAAAAAGTGCTCCTCTGTGCCGCTACAACCAAGCACACCTCTGTCGTGGGTCTACCGCTACAACCAAGCACTTCCCTGTACTGCTAGAACCAAGCGCACCTCTGTCGTGGGTTTTCCGCTACAACCAAGCGCTCCCCTGTGCCGCTACAACCAAGCGCACCTCTGTCGTGGGTCTGCCGCTACAACCACGCACTCCCCACTGGGCTTTCTATAACACACCGAGTCGTTCGATCAGCAGTCGTCAGGTCTTAGTCGGCTACATGGTCTCCGTATTCCGCACGCTCGTCTCCGGGAGGGTCTGCTCCACGAGCTGCTGGTCGTTTCTACAAGTATCTCAAAGTCCCACTAAGAAGTATCTCAAAGGACCGCCTCGTCACAGGGGTCTCAATGCAACAGACGGCGCGTCAATCGGACGCCCAGTCTGTGAGTTACTAGCCCTTTCGTCCCAGGGTCCCGGTTGGTTTCATGAGCGAACCAACCTGGCCGTATCTCAACTGTACCCCGAACTCTCATAGGGTATACTCATAGGGACCGTTTCTCAACGTGACCAACAACGCCACTGACGGTTCGTCAAACGGACGTCCTGTCTGAAAGATATGAGCTTTTCCGTTCCAGGGCCCGGTTGGATTTCAGGTACAATCCAACCCGGCCGTATCTCAACTTCATCCAAAACTCGGGAGAAGTACGCCAAAAGTTCCGTATCATAAAGAGGAATTCAACGAAATAGACGGCGCGTCAATCGGACGCCCGGTCTGTGAGTTATTGGCTTTTTCGTTCTAGGGGCCCGGTTGGTTTCGTGAGCGAACCAACCCAACCGCACTCCGATGACATCCAAACCTCGAGTGGAGTAAGCCAAAAGATCCGTCTCACTTAGAGGAAATCAAAAAAGTCGACCGCACGTCCTTCGGACGTCCGGAACTCAAGTTACGAGCGTTTCCGCTCCGAGGGCCCGGTTGGTTTGGTGTACGAACCAACCCGGCCGAACCCAAAGTTCTCTGAAAACTTGAGTGTAATATACCGAAACGACCGTCTCGATCCAAGGATCGTTTTTCCGCTGACGGAGAGTCGTTTGGAGGCCTGTAGCTCATGTTACGGGCTTTTGACCGAAAGTGGTCCGAAAACGGGTGTCTGGGCCCGGGGCGACCCGGCCCGACCCCCCCTGGGTCGGTCGAATAGTGGGCGGGGTGCACGGCTCCCCCGCCCTTCGCAGATAATTGAGGCTGGCGGTTCGCCAGCCGCCTCCCTTCCGGCGGCGCGCCGCCACCGCCGGTCGCCGGAGCTGCCGCCCCGGTGAGGCGTGCCGCCGCTGCCTTCCGTGGACCACCGGACGCGCTCCGGTGGTCCGTTCCTTCTGCCATCTTCGCCTACGGTCCCCCCGGGACCCCACCTTCACTGCAAAGGGACTCAAATGCCCAAACGTCTTGCTTCGTCGTCGCCCGTCAATCAGCATGTCAAAACAAAACGCGTCATCTTCGTGGTTCTCCGGTGCGGCGTGCTGGCGCCGCGCCCCTTCACCGTGGCTCCGCTCCGGCCGCGGCGCCTTCGACTTCCTTCGACGCGGCGCGACGGAGTCGCGTTCTTGTTCGACTTCTCGGTGTGGTGCGAAGGCGTCGCGTAATACTTTCCGAGCGATTCTTGTGTGGTGCGACGACACCACGCCATCCCGTTCCATTCTCAAAGAGACAATCATGAACATAGGAGGGGGTTAGGCCGTGTTTGTGCGGTCCGGCCCCCCTCTCGTTAAACGATAACAAATAATCGATTAACCACGAAATTCGACAGGCTAGAATCAAGAACAGAAATAATTTAATTAAATAACAATAATCCCCTACCTCGGTTCAAGAATGGAGTTCGTCAACGACCCGCGGAAGACGAGCGTCGCGGAGGTCGGGCGTCGTGGGGAAAGAACGTCGACGCCGCGAAGCGAGGATTCGAAGTTCTTTGACGGTGATTTCATCACGGAAATCCGTCGCGGAAGAGATGACGTGGAAGAAGAACGTCGCGTCGCGGATACGGCGTCGCGGAAGAACCGTGTTCTTCGGTGGAGAAGTTCTTCATTGAAGAACGATGTTCTTCGCATTCTTCGTCGAGGTTGAAGAAGATGAAGAAGAAGAAGAAGATGCTTCCCAACTCTCTCAAGGTGACAAAACGCTTACCAAAAAAATAAAATAAGACCCTTTCTTATTTTATTAACACATCAACACATTTGAATTTCAAGAGTTTAAATTCAATAACCACACACAACTCACCTCGTTAAACTCATTACATTTAAGTCATAGGTTATAACTTAAGTTAACATAATTTAAGTGGGAGTTGAGGGGGGTTTTAGATGATATGAAGAGGTGGGGTTCGTGTGGGCCCCACCACCCTCATAACCTCCCAAGGGAGGTTGGGTGGTTACCCAACTTCTATCAAGAGATAACACTTAGAGTAAAATAATAAAAATTGTAGTGTAATTATAAAATAAACTTCCACAATTTTTATTATCAACACTTGTGTAAACGCAACTCCAGAACAGGAGTTCCTAAGAAATTACTGGCGCTGCGGTTCCATCGGTGCCCTCGGAATTCAATTCCGTGCACCGGTTCAAAAGTTAGACAAACCTGCTCGTTCGTTCACTGAACGTACCCGTGCTAAACTTCGAAAATTGATTCCGGGCACACCAGGCCTCAGAATCAGGCACCGTTAGAAACTGCGATCTTGTAAAATGCCAAAGAAAATTAAGAAAAAAATTTCCATGAAATTTCCAGGTCTTTATATTACTCCCACCTCAGGGCTTTATGTCCCCGTAAAGATTCAACACAAACTAGGGTCACAAAATCGGTTCAAAGCACGCATCTTGAGCCTTCCGCTCCCATGTGATCACCTGGATGTTCCCGTACTGTCAAAGAAAGTGCACTCGAGGAATCGATCGTCCTCGTAGGATCTGCTCTTATCGATCCTCAATCCCCACTAGACCTCTCTGCATGTCGCCCTATCAGTGACGTCATGCTCTCCATTGTCAATGATGTGCGTCGTGTCATGCACATATCTCCTCAGCTGAGATACGTGGAAGACGTCATGCACCCGGTGCAACTGAGGTGGTAAAGCCAGGCGATAAGTCACCTCGCCAATCCTGCTGAGGACCTGGAAGGGTCCGATGAAGCGCGGAGATAACTTTCCGCCTCGGCCAAATCTCCGTATACCACGTCAAGGTGAGACCCGCAAGAAGACGTGGTCGCCATCCTCGAACTCTAGTGGCCTCCGCCTCCTGTCAGCGTATGACCTCTGCCGGCTCTGAGATGTCCTCATCCGCTCCTGAATGACCTGGACCTTCTCTATCATGGCCTAGACCACCTCTGGTCCCACAAGAGCTACTATGATTTCATCCTTTCCGATAATAGAAATCTGGTCTCATCCCCTGGATGAACCACGTTCTTTTGCCTAATAAAGTCAATCCCGACATGGATGATACTAATCCATACCATGTATGACGTCGTAAGTCCTCAGCGCTACTACCAAGAGATCCAACCGTTACTCTCGCCTCCAAGGGTTGAGTCACAATGTCGGCATCAGTGTGTGGTGACTTGGTCTCCTCCAGTAGATGTCTCACAAGTGAGGGTCAAGTCAACAGTCTAAACTGGAACCTCTTAGTAACAATACAAGAGAGGACAGGGAAGTAAATGCCACAAGAAAAGGTGTCTTTTACTACTTCATCTCAAGTACAAAGACACAAAGCATCCACAAACATACATCAACAAAACTAGAATCAACATGAAAAAAAGTCTCCAGGTCTGGAGCTAGTCCCGCTCCTGTCCATCTGCTCCCAGAGCTCCATGATCGAACCTCTACCTCTGCCTGGGGGGCCCTTCGTCCATCTGCTGGACATCTGTATGGCGGGTCGGACAGTCGTGAGCCATGTGACCAATCGCGCTGCAGGAGTAACACTGCCCTCTCATGGCATGTCTTTGTCCACCCCGAGTGCCTCGCACAAACGATCCAGTGTCATGCTGTCGACCACCTGTAGGTCTAGTCCTCTTGGACCCCTGCGTCACCTGTCTACTTCCAGCTTTAGAAGACTCTGCCGCATGCCGGCAAGTGGTGGGTCTTGCTGCTAGAGACTGCTCAGCAAGGAAACTCTCCACTAAGAGGGCTCGCTCCAACACCCATGCCTATGTCGGAATGTTGAGGGAGATCATCGAAGCTATGATCTCGTGCCTCAGTCCCTGCTCGAAGGTCCGGGCCCGGAAGAACGGATCTCATACCATATATGTGGAGTAGCGTGAGAGATCACTAAATCTCACCGAGTACTGGGCCACTGTCATGCTGCCTTGCCGCAGCTGTAGTAGCTCCTGGATGCGTATCACTCGGAGGGTGGCTGGGACAAACTCTGAGCGGAAGAGGCTCTCGAAGTCCGTCTAGAGAAGAGATGCCTCATCGTGCACCTGGAGTATCAAACTCCACCATAGGCCCGCTGCAGCGTGCAGTAGGCTCGCCACGAGGATCACCATGAGGTCTGATGGTGTCCTCACTAGCCTGAAAACTCGTACGACCGCCTCCAGCCAGTCCTCGGCTGCCTGGGGGTCTGTCTCCTCGTGGAACCTAGGTGGTCGCTGGCACTGGAAATCATGCAGTGCACTAAGGCGACGTGCATCGTCAGCGGCTGGGGCTGGTAGCATCGGTGGCTCGGTGGGTATAGGTACCTCTGGTGCCTCAGATGTCAAAGGGCCTCGTACCGAGTCCTCGACGCTCGGTGGGCTCTCACCACACACATCGCTCGGAACCCTAGCTGCTGCCATCGTGGGGCCATCCTGAAAAGGAAATAGGTGCGCCACGGTCAGAATAGTATACCTAGTGAGCTGACATAATGTAATCACAAAGAAAACTTGAAACACACATGCAATCAATGTTTTCGTGCATTAAATCAAAATCAGAAGGCAGGGTCCTAGTGTACGGATACGTCGGCCGCTGCACCAACACTGGACTCCCTGGACTGATAACCATACTCAATACGCTAAACACTATTTCTTCACATAGAAAAGATCAGAGTTCGCGGTAGAACCGAACTCCTTGGATACCAATTTGTCACGACCCGTCCTCGGGGCCCGTGCCGCGACTACCCCACGCCCGCCTTCCATTGGCCAGGGGATGGCGACTAGCACCAAGGCGTAAATCCTAGAAAAAGGGAAGGCATTGCCTTTGAAAAGTAAACAAGCACCACAGAGTAAGCAAGCGGAAAGGTAAGCACTAAGAAAAAACTGTAACAAGCTGTGCTAAAAGTAAAAGGGGCCGGAAATACAAGCCCAACTGTAAAGTACAACTGAAAGGGGAAAACAACAACTGAAAAAAAAGCCGCAACGTCGATCCGTCCTCTAGAAGTCCCACATGAGGGGTGGGTACAGATACCCACCACTGCTCCTCGGTTCCACATGACCGCTCCGAGTATGTCCCGCCCAGTGGTCCACCTCCAGGTACCGTCCTGCTCCGCAAGCCTCCACCACGATCAGCGTTGTCCGTCGTTTGCATCCAACACAACGAAGTGCGGTCATATCTCGTGCAGGGGTGAGTATAACAATACTCAGTGGGGACCCCAAGACCCTCAAGGTCTCATTAAAAACAACAAGGATAACCACAATGAAGATCTCAATAGATAACCTCTACTTAGGTATATTCCCATACATATACCTAAGTTACCAAGTAACCCATCTCAATCATGAGGAAACACAAAGATCAAAGACTCAGCTCAAACCAGGATTTTCATTATCGAAACCGCAACTGCCGATGAACCTCGTCTCTAGAGTTTACAGTGGTCCTGTCACGACTCTGAGGTACTGCTCACTGACCTAAGACTGCCGTAGTACTCCACCTATCGAGTACTGCGGGCCAGCTGCTACAACCAAGCGCTCCCCCGTGCCGCTACAACCAAGCGCTCTCTCGTGCCACTACAACCAAGCGCTCCTCCATCGTGGGTCTGCCGCTACAACCAAGTGCTCCCTTGTGCCGCTACAACTAAGCGCACCTCTATCGTGGGTCTACCGCTACAACCAAGCGCTTCCCTGTGCCGCTACAACCAAGCGCACCTCTGTCGTGGGTTTCCCGCTACAACCAAGCACTCCCCTGTGCCCCTACAACCAAGCGCATCTCTGTCGTGGGTCCGCCACTACAACCAAGCGCTCCCCACTGGGCTTTGTGTAACACACCGAGTCATTCGATCAGCATTCGTCAGGTCTCAGTCGGCTACATGGTGTCCGTATTCCGCACGCTCGTCTCTGGGAGGGTCTGCGCCACAAGCTGTTGGTCATTTCTACAAGTATCTCAAAGTCCCACGAAGAAGTATCTCAAAGGACCGCCTCTTCATAGGGGTCTCAACACAACAGACGGCGTGTTAATCGGACGCCCGGTCTGTGAGTTACTAGCCCTTTCGTCCCAGGGGCCCGGTTGGTTTCGTGAGCGAACCAACCCGGCTGTATCTCAACTGTACCCCGAACACTCATAGGGTATACTCATAGGGACCGTTTCTCAACGCGTCCAACAACGCCGCTGACGGTTCATCAAATGGACGTCCTGTCTGAATGATATCAGCTTTTCCGTTCCAGGGCCTGGTTGGATTTCAGGTACAATCCAAACCGGCCGTATCTCAACTTCATCCAAAACTCTGGCGAAGTACGCCAAAAGTTCCATATCATCAAGAGGAATTCAACGAAATAGATGGCGTGTCAATCGGACGCCTGGTCTGTGAGTTATTGGCTTTTTCGTTCCAGGGGCCCGGTTGGTTTCGTGAGCGAACCAACCCGACCGCACTCCGACGGCATCCAAACCTCGAGCGGAGTAATCCAAAAGATCCGTCTCACTTAGAGGAAATCAACAAAGTCGACGACACGTCATTCGGACGTCCGGAACTCAAGTTACGAGCGTTTCCGCTACGAGGGCCCGGTTGGTTTCATGTACGAACCAACCCGGCCGAACCCAAAGTTCTCCGAAACCTTGAGTGTAATATACCGAAACGACCGACTCGATTCAAGGATCGCGTTTCCGCTGACGGAAAGTCGTTTGGAGGCTCGTAGCTCATGTTACAGGCTTTTGACCGAAACTGGTCCGAAAACGGGGGTCTGGGCCCGGGGTGACCCGGCCCGACACCCCATGGGACGGCCGAACCGGGTCGACCCGACCCGGGTCTGACCCGGATGGGCCCGGCCCGGCCCGGCCCAGCTCTGTCCGGCTCGGTCCTGCCCGACTGGCCGGCCACGTCTCGGCCAGCGTGGCCGAGCCGAATCACGGGCGGGGTGCGCGGCTCCCCCGCCCTTCGCCGCTAATTGAGGCAGGCGGTTCGCCGACCGCCTCCCTTCCGGAGGCGCGCCGCCGCTGCCTTCCACGGACCACTGGACGCGCTCCGGTGGTCCGTTCCTTCTGTCGTCTTCGCCTATGGTCCCCCCTGGACCCCACCTTCACTGCGAAGGGACTCAAACGCCCGAACCGTCTCCTTCGTCGTCGCCCTTTAATCCGCATGTAAAAACGAAATGTGCCGTCTTTGTGGTTCTCCGGCGCGGCGTGCTGGCGCCGCGCCCCTTGGCCGTGGCTCCGCTCCGGCCACGGCGCCCTCGACTTCCTTCGACGCGGCGCAACAGCATCACGTTCTTGTTCGACTTCTCGGCGTGGCGCGACAGCGTCGCGTAATACTTGACGAGGGATTCTCGCGTCGTGCGATGGCACCACGCCATCCCATTCCATTCACAAATAGACAATCATGAACATAGGAGTGGGTTAGGCCGTGTTTGTGCGGTCCGACCCCCCTCTCATTAAACGATAACAAAGAGTCGATTAACCACGAAATTTTTCATGCTAGAATCAAGAACAGAAATAATTTAATAAAATAACAACAATCCCCTACCTCGGTTCAGGAATGGAGTTCGTCAACCACTTGCGGAAGACGAGCGTCGCGGAGGTCGGGCGTCGTGGGGAAAGAACGTCGACGTCGCGAAGCAAGGATTCAAAGTTCTTTGACGGTGATTTCGTCACGGAAGAGACGACGCGGAAGAAGAACGTCGCGTCGTGGATACAGCGTCACGGAAGAACTGTGTTCTTCGGCGGAGAAGTTCTTCGTTGAAGAACGGTGTTCTTCGCGTTCTTCGTTGAGGTTGAAGAAGATGAAGAAGAAGAAGAAGATGCTTCCCAACATTCTCAAGGTGACAAAACTCTAACCAAAATAACAAAATAACACCCTCTCTTATTTTATTAACACATCAACACATTTGAATTTCAAGAGTTTGAAATTCAATAACCACACACATCTCACCTCATTAAACTCATTACATTTAAGTCATAGGTTATAAAATAAGTTAACATAATTTAAGTGGGAGTTGAGGGGGGTTTTAGATGATATGAAGAGGTGGGGTTCGTGTGGGCCCCACCACCCTCATAACCTCCCAATGGAGGTTGGGTGGTTACCCAGCTTCCATCAAGAGCTAACACTTAGAGTAAAATAATAAAAATTGTAGTGTCATTATAAAATAAACTTCCACAATTTTTATTATCAACACTTGTGTAAACGCAACTCCGGAACAGGAGTTCCTAAGAAATTACCGGCGTTTCGGTTCCATCGGTGCCCTCGGAATTTGATTCCGGGCACCGGTTCAAAATTTAGAAAAACCCGCTCGTTCGTTCACTGAACGTACTCGATCCAAACTTCGGAAATTGATTCTGGGCACACCGGGCCTCAGAATCAGGCGCCGTCAGAAACTGTGTTCTGGTAAAATTCCAAAGAAAACTAAGAAAAAATTTTCCTTGAAATTTCTGGGTCTTTACATAAAACTACCTACATCACATTTATTGTGTTATTGAAAGAATGATAAATCATCAATAATGTGTCTAGTTCATCCTCTATCCATATACCAAACATCACTTTTTATTCTCATGTGACACATTTCCAATAAAAAATATTCAAACGAGTCCTTGTGCCCATGAAAATATAGTTACTATGGGATTACAGTAATAATTCATGGGAAACCATCTTATTTCATACATCTATTTGTAGATATTGTAGAGGATAAATATTTAGAAATGATATCCTTAGTATTTCCAAGATATGATGGAAATCTCAAGGAATACATATTTACATAATGACCTTTCATTTGGAATCTAAAGCATATAATAGTATATATGCTTCAATTAGTTCTTTTAACAATGAATATACCATAATTTTTAGGTAATGTATAGTCATAATCAATTTCAATTGACCATTCATAATGTTATTCACACTCAAAATTTTATAAACCTTTTTTCAATCATGAAAAAAATGGAATGATTTGGATTGAATATTTTAACTAAATTTTTAAGATGCTCATTCTCTTAACGAATATTTTAAAATTTTCTTATTTCATCATCATGAATATTTTACATCAATATACTTATTTAAATAATTTTTATTTTTTAGATAGATTATAATGTAGTTTTTAATGGGAAATTTATAGATCTAAATGTGTATAATTAATATCATTTGTGACATGTTATTTCGAATATTAATTTTCCATTAGAACAAACATATTTTGAAATATAATGTTCTTTTATAAACACTTAATATTTTTTATTTTATGATCAAATATTTCAAATTCCGTAAGATAATTAATTGACAATGGGTTTTTTAGAATAATATTCTGAAGATTAATAGTATGTAGATTCACATATATTCATTGTTAAATCCATTAAGTACTTGTTTCCACAATATTTTTAAAACCATATTATTCATCCAAACACGAATCCTTTGTAAAATTACATCGGACTTCAGTTGAATTCATTTAATTCTTTTATTTATTCCCCTTGTTTATGTTCTTCTTTAGTATTTTGATATCAGGCTTGATATTTCCTCCATTCCTACACTCATTAAAAGTCACACCTTGATCATTATTACAACTAAAATAACCTTTATTTTTATCCTTAAAATAATCTTTGGACTTTTTTTGGGAATACATATGTTGAATTTCGTTCTTTTATATCCATTTTTTCTAACATATGTTGTAACAATCCCATCACTTCTCTATAACTATGCATAAAAAGAGTATGTACAAACACTTAACATGAGTCTAGTCATTTCATCATCAAATGACCTTATTCAGAAATATTTTCTTGTTCTAACTCATTTTGAAATTATTATCCAATAAGATCATAAAGTATATATTCCTTGAATTTCTTAAATTTATATATAACAACCATTTTATCATTCCACTTATTCAGAAGTTCCCTATGTACAATTGTTATAGTAACATGAATTTCATGTTTCTCTCCTAAAGAACTCATACCATTTAGATACTAATAAACCTATTAAACATTTTATTTATACTTTTTTGTCACCCATATTAAATTATTTATATTCACCCCTTTTCATATCTAACATAGTTCTAATAGGCTTATTTGAATCAAGATTTATAATTTTCATAATTTTAAATACGTCATTATAAGATTTAAAATAATATACATGAATATAAAAATTTCTATTTTTTTCAAAATATAGAATATTCATCACCTTATAATCCTACACATTCATTACAACATCATTTCCCACTAATATATCAGGTTCACCTTATAGAATCTTGTAATACTTTTTCATAATTTTCCAATATTTAATAATATATATCTATTATAATGATTCTATATGGGATTTCTTATATCAATAATTAGTACCATAAAAATGTGGTGTATTTTTCTGTATACCTCCCATATATGATATAATTACATCCATCTAAAATAGATCTTATCCATTTGATGGTTATTTCATGAAATGTTCTGCACATTTAAGTATATACATTTATAATGGGGACAATCTATGCTATCAATAGTTGTCCAAAATAGATGATAGAAGAACTAAAATAAGGGGATGAATTATCTTTTTTAATTATTAATTTTAAATTTATGGTCATATAATATTTATTAATGTTATGTTAATAAGGAAAAAATATAAGGAAATTATTAAGGTAAATTTTATAGTGCATTGAATATAAATGATCCAAGTACACAGTCAGCGTCTCTCACAAACAGATATTTATAAAACCTAGTATAACACCAATAATGGAGACATAAAAGGTATTTTTGCCACACGGAGTTAAAAAAAATAAAAACAAAATTCACCTAGAGTCTTAAACCCAAATCAAATTATCCCTTTTTACCTGGAGGAAAAAACCGATCTATCTTACATTTCCTATACAGAGCCCCAATTGAATGCCATAATTTTTTAGATTCACACCCCACAATCCTACATTTTATTGGGTTGTATAAAATTTTACAATTATGAAAAAGGAAAATGAATACAAACAAGGTAACCCATTGAACTAGATTAATGCTTCACACCCAGAGAGTCGAGGCTACAACCAAATATCAAGCTGCAAAGGATCAAATTATTTTTGTTCGTCTAGGATTATTAGTTGGTCATCCAGGATTGAATACCTAATACAGTTAAAAAGAAACCTCAACCTCATTTTATCTATGATATAATTGGCGATTTAAACTCTATTATACATAGATTTTCTTTATACATTGTATCGGAAAAGTATGAAATTTGTAGTATTAGTACGTTTTTAATGAACTAATTTAGTGTTGTTCATGCTTCTTTTACATATAATATTACACATGTTAATATTTTATAGATGAAGAAAATTATGTATTAAAGTCCTCCTTGATATCCTGTAAAATAAATACAAACTACATATTGGAACTCATTAGAAAAAATGATACAATAATAAATAATAAGTATTAATATCTTTTGAAAAAACCTAACCACTATTCGAGACTATACCTTTATATTTCATCGAGTTTGAATATGAATATGTTAGACATATAGAATCCTAATTTAAATATCAATAAATTTAAATCTCATACATAATATATTTAATTTAACATAAGTGAATTTAGAATATGTTTTCATGGATTAAAAATTAATTAAAAATTAATTTTTCATAAAATGTCTACATAATTAGATTCATAAAAACATGAAAAAAATTAATTATGAAATATCATGAAAAATAATAATTTTTATGATTTTAGAAAATCTATAAAAATCCATAACCACATAGGTAACTTCATTTGGGTGTTTTTCACAGAGCGATTTTTCACTATATATGTGAATACACATAGCTTATTCAATTATGTGAATTCACATACATGAATTCAAGTAGATTAATTTCAATTAGGTGAATTAAACATTGGAAAATTTATGTACCCGAATACATGTAAGTGATCTGACATAGCTGATTCATGGTGGAAAATTCTCATGCCCAATTCTAGAAATTTGTAAACATCTTGACTTATTAAATTTATGACCTAAATAATGCCTTATAAATGGAAAAATTTTCATTGGTCAAATTTTTTATATTTATATAGTTTTTTTATATCTCCCTGTAATTGTGAATAGCCTGAATAGGACCTCTATAGATAAAATTATATTTAATATATAATAAAAAAATAGGTAAAACTACAACATTCATAATAAAAACATAAAGTGACTTATATCCTAATCTAGGACATGATTTAGAATGATTCATAATATTATGTATTATAATTAAAGCTGCATAATTTTTTATGATTTACAACTCAATAATAATTACTCAATTTTGAAGTTTAAATCCCGTATTATGATCTAAATATAAAAGGTAACCAAATCTGGGAATTTTGTTATGTTTAAGAATTTGTTTCACGGTATTTGTATGTTGGAGAATAATATATGTGATTTAGATATATGAGAATTATTATATATTTATATAAATTATATTTAAATCTCTTAAATGACATAATTACCCTACTTACTATGTATGATACATTATAACATAATTTGAAAAATAAAAACATGAGATTTAATTATTTTTTAAGAAAATACATTTTATGACCTAATCAAGGAAAATTTTACTTTAAAAAATATATTATATAAAATTTAAAGAACATTAATGTAAATAAAATAAAGAAACAAAAATGAATTATGAAAACATAAATTTATTCAAGGATTCACTCAATACACCATACCATTATTAAAATTCTATATATTATCTATCCATGAACACATTGACCATCGTCAACCATCAAATTTTTTTTAGATTTTATAAAATAGAAGACATAAAAATATCAGACATTAATCTAATAAATTTAATAAAAATGGTAATAAATGAAAGAAATGAATAATAATAATGAGGTAAACTTAAAAAAGGTTCTTAATCAAGAAAATTAATAATAAAATATTATTATTTGTGAATAAAAAAGATCTGGTTGTTTATTTTTCATAATATGTAAGGTATTTCTTATCTTCATTTCATTTCATTGATACATATACCATTTTCGCCACATGTTTTTCGTGTTCAACAAATATATATATGTTCTTTATCATTTATTTTTTAAAAAATAATGTGGTTTAAATTTTTTTTTGATGAACTTCCATTCAAAATTATTTTTATTGAAAATATACTAAAGTGGTAGTATATTTTACGTTTAATAATGTCCTGAATATTTTAAAATATTTTTCTCCTATATCCATATCCAATTAAATTCTTCAAGAATTGTCTTATTTATAATTAAAATAATTTTATATGTCAATTTTCTATTATCATTGATTTTATTACAATTG
Source organism: Viscum album (assembly GCA_963277665.1). Classification (NCBI taxonomy): domain Eukaryota; kingdom Viridiplantae; phylum Streptophyta; class Magnoliopsida; order Santalales; family Viscaceae; genus Viscum; species Viscum album. The sequence goes on from OY728162.1 coordinate 670,761,590, forward strand.
TTTTATAAAGGAATCCTTCTAATAATTTCCAAATTGATAACTTTTAACACTTTTTATAAAATATGTAAATGGGTGTTTTAAAATATTACCATCCAATGGAATTTTCTAGTTAAAATGTACTTTATTTATTATAATGGTTAATATATTAGGTTATATGAATTTTAAAATAAGGTTACATTCCCTCCCTTTTGTGAATTTTAGTTTTAAATGGTATTTATTATAATTTTTATGAGGTAACTGAAAGAGTATTTTCTATGGGTTGAAATGAGTTTTTGATATATTAAATATGAAAACTAAAATCATAACAATGTTTTTCACTTGATATAATTAATTGATGTTTTATATGATGGATATTCCCAAATATATAACTCTACAGATGGGTGATATAGATATATATCTTGAATTTATTAGTTAATTTCATGGACTGAACTAGATATGAGTTACTATTAAAATATTATAAATAACCATGAAGGTAATTTCACTTTAAGGATACCTATAAGGGTGATTTAATGGGAATTTTTCCAATATTCCTATACTATTTTTCTAATCGTGATATGGGGGTTTATGGAATATTTGGATTTAAAGAGTTAAGATAATTATATTCATGATTTAATCAAATATTATGATGTTTTAAAGGTGAATTTTATTTATTAAATAATTTTATTTGTTTAGTTATCTTGGTTCTTATGATTGCATAACTATTTTTGTATTCTCGTTATTTGGATTAAATGGTTTTTTTGATACATTTTTTATTTTCCAAAGTGAATATTTTTTCATATTGTTCCCATGGTTATATTATAAATATGTAAAATTTTCTAGAGAATATATTTTTTATAATGAACTAACGGACTTCCGTTCTTTTTATATACACTATTGATATTTTTGGGCTCATCCAATGTTTTCAAATGTTTTTAATAGGAAATATATAACAAACAAAAATTTAAAAATGAATATAATTTATTTAATATAATAATAATAACTAAATATTTAGTTTATATTTTGTCACATGAAACACAAATTTTCTTTAAAGTCATGCATTTCCCACAAGTCTGAGTTTTACCAAAAAAAATATAATGTTAGTATTATTCTTTAATAAGATATTTATATCGTAGAAATTAGAATTTCAAGTAATAATATTATTATCTAACATATTAAAATATATGATTTACAAAATAATAATAGATATCTATTGGTTACAACTAAAATATGAATCATTTAAAATGAAAAGAAACATTTTCTGTAAAAAGTATTTTTTTCTAGAAGAAATTTCTATAATTATTTGTGAATATAAATTAAAATTATTTATTATCAATTTTAGAAAAAAATTTATAACATAAAAATCATATTTGTAATAAAAATAACATAATTTACTTAGGGTTATTGTTTTGTATTTTTATGAGAAGTTTATTTTTTGATGAATAGTTAAAAGTATTAGATTTAATTGAGAAAATCATATTATTATAAATAATTTTGAATATTAAATTAATTATTTAATTTTATTTAAAGTATATTGACTTCAATAATACATATATTAAAGAAATTTAGGTAATTTGAATTAATTCCATGTAGAATTTTGATATAAATACATTGTAATATTTTTTTGCCTATTTTCACTTTAATAACAAAATTTATAACCAAATACACGTCATTAATTTTAAATTAATTTATTCTTCATATAATAATTTATAATATTTATAAATCAATTTTTTTAAAAAATTATTTTTCAAAACATTAAAATTTAATCATTGTGATTAAGATAAAAACTTGTTTATTTAGTGCATAAACATAGAAATAAGGTGTAAAATACCCAAAACATGTCAAAAATCTATTGGATAGGCATATTTCTCTCTTATGAATTATTGGATGAAGAATTTACCATTATTGGGAAATGTTAAAATTAAAATAAATGGTTATAATTCTCTCTTTACAAAAATTACAAGTGTTCTACTCATTCCACTTATAAAAGTCTGCCCCCTCACTTTTACACATCACACCTTCAAAGCACTTTTTATAGGATATTCCTTAACAAAATGAGCTACCAACAATAATAATATCATCCTATTAGAATTAATTTTGGAATAAAAAAATAATTTAAAGCTTTTCCTGAAAAACTAATGAATATATTCAAGGAATATGTAATGTTCTTCCAAATGAGTTTTTATATTATTTCATTCCACTCCCCCTTCAATTGAGATTATACTGTGATTATATAATTACCTAATTATCATAATTATACTGATATTTTTTTATGTTAATTTTACTATATATAACTTCACACACTTCCATCAAATTGATTATGAAATCGGCATTCGTGTGAACGGTGGACGACCACCCAACAATCTGATGTCATTCATTTTTCCATTACCATTTTTTATGGTTGGGAATAATGATGTAATTATAATATATATATAATATATATAATATTAATATTTTTATTATGCTTATATAATTTTTTAATCACACATACCTTCCTGATTTCCATTTTTTAGGAATACGATTTTGTTGCTCGTGTGTATATCGGACCCCCGCCTCGTGAAGCAATGCGATTCATTGACTAATTACATGAAATGTATTAAGGACTCGTTTAAAAAAATATGTGATAAATATGAAATAAATAATACACTAATTATAAATAAATATATATATATATCATTAAATTTTATTTCGTACAATATGAAAATAAAATGGAAACAATATTCATGGATACGTACAACCAACCGTCTCCATACACTATGTATTTCATTTCCTATCCAAAAATCCTAGTGATTGATCTAAATAGACATATAATAAATATATAAGTCATTTATATCGTGGATTTCATTTTTTATATCGTAAAACCATGGTCAATATTATAGGAACAAAATATAACAAGTCAAAAGTAACTCGAAAAACAAGTCAATTAAAACATGAATCAATAAAAATGATAAAATATTAATAAAAAATGTGTGATAAGATGTTATAAAATTATCATATACGATATGATAAATATTACTATGGTTCATTTATAATTTAATAACATTATTAACACCATTATATAGGATGTTAAATAAAGTTTAGCCAAAAGGAAGCCTAAGGTATGAGTTTTCATCCCAATTTTATTTCATTGAAGAAAATTGTATTTTTATGAAACTAATGTCTTTTATATGGTGTATATAATACACATTAGACATTTGATATCATGAATAATTCATAACTCATGGTATGTTAATTTTATATTTTTATTATTTCATCAAAGGGTATTTGATCATAATGTTACCAAGTAGTAAATAATTTTAAAACTCAATTACATTTTAATGGTTTTTATTACATCCTCATTATTGAAAATATTATATTATTATGTGGATAACTAATTTTGAATAACTATGGTAGTATTTACACATATTTTATATTGATTTTAAGATGATACTCACAATCAATTCATTGATTAATTATTATTTCAATATAATGATAATTTCAAGGGTTTATTTTTTATTTTCATTCTAATTGATGAAGTTTTTACTAGAATATTCTTTAAAGGAAAATATATAATCCATAATTAATAAAACTTTTAATTTTATTCCCATATGGTTATTTCATGTCATTAATGAACCTGGTTCAACCCTAAAGTGGTTGCCTGAGATGATATTTGAGAAGGCCTAAAGGATTTTCCCGATCCCGTGGGAATGTAACTTGTGTCGGAAACAATATAAAACTATTGGGAATTATTTTCCGCATGAAAGAAAAAGATAAAAAAAATGGAAATAAAACTAACCAATGAATCTAAAAGCTTTCAAAGGAAATAAATAAACCACTACACATACCTTCGTGTGAAATCATGAGTTACCACTATGAAAAGAATGAAGTTATCTCTGAGAGAGATATAAAACTGGAATAATATGAAACTAAAAAAAGATAAAGTAGGCATGAGAACCAAAATTCATTTTAATAATTCCAACTATAAACCATGTATGATGACCGACCTACAAATAAACTCATTTACTTCTAGTTTTCAAATATTACTTGTAAAATAAGGTTTTCACTCTTTTTTCAAAATAAGTAATGGATTTCTATTTTTATGGATACATATTTTAAATTCAAATTAAAAAGAAATACCGTATCACATAAGACAATTCAATGAATTATTTTAAAAACCAACTTGTGATAGAACATGTACATAAATTTAAAAATAAATGTAATGTGTTCATGAGATAGAACAAACAAAAGTTACCCAAAAGATAATAGGTACATAAAACTATCAAATCATTGGTGTTTCCTAAAAATCTATATAGTTATCCCTAAGTATACTCGGTTCATAACCACCTGCCAGCATATAGTGAAGATCTTATGTCTAATACCAACTAGCCACCCTGAACTGACCAATCCAGTGGAACAACATGTCTTGACTAACAGAAAATCCAAGAGCTACCAACCCATCTAATCGAGATTGATCAGGAACCGTCACTCACCCCTATAAAAGACAAACATGAAACCGATGATAATAATATATTATGTTTATAGGAATACCTCACATGTGTGACTCACCTTACCTACATTCACCATACCTTCCTACCCCACACATTGACACTACCTATATGATAACCGATATAGGTAAATCCCCAATAATTTTTATCATCATATCACAAACCAAACACAAGTACCAATTGTTTTGTCACATCACTTGGAATTTTAAACCATTTAACGAACACCATATGTTTCCAATCGGGTATTCATACATTAAAAACTAAATTTCACTTCCAAATTTACAAATGCTACCAAACTGAGCCTTTAATATAATCACTCTGATATATCACAAAAATATTTAAAATCATTTCTAAAATAAAATGATACACCACTTCCAATTCCACGTTAAAAACACAAAACACACCTAAAAATGTAATAAATAGGACTTCGGGTCATTTAATTTTCCAACCACACTTCTAGTTTCCAAACATTTAATTTTTTAAATAACACACTTAAAAAAATTATTTAGGTTCCACAATATACACTTCACATCATTTCCCGAACCCTTTATAAGAAGATATAACACAACATTTTAAAAATTATATTCCAAACAGGCATCACTACAATATAAGAAATATTTAATTTTTAGAAAAACATTATTTCTCAACACAGTTACGTTCTAAAACCATTAAAAATATTGATTACAAAACCTTGGAACAACACATTTAGGGGAAAACATGAAAACATTCATAAATAGAATCAACCCATTGGAAATACATATAACAAACACAAAATCATTAAGGAAACCAATTTTTATAATTTTACCATTTTAAACAAATTGAGAAATAGAAATACATCACTATTACCAAACTAGGTCAAAAACATGTTTCAATATGAAAAAAAACATAGGTTGTAACATTCATTAAATTAGGTAAAATAAATAAGTAATTATTTCCAAAAACTAAAACAAGATCAAATATAATATAAATACTATATTAATAAAAAAACATATATTAATGAAATTAGGAAGATATATATAATAATATGTACACACACATAAATTATTGAATATATATATATATCTTTAATCTAATTTACATATTACAAGTTCCAAGAGTTAATATGTGCAAGGAAGATATATATATATATATATGTGTGTGTGCGTGTACACACACACATATGTACCAATATGTGTGTTTGCATGCCTTCCTGGAAACAACAAATATACTATAAACACCGCTGAATGCTTAAAACACCGTGGAGAAGACAAAAAAACTCAATACAAATCTCCAACAACCCATAATCTACAAAATACAGAAATTATAAAAAGAGTCACAATATGAACAGTGGAAACTATTACCTCAAAATAGTGATGGAAGACTGAATCAACCCAAAACGCCTTGCCTTCAGTTGTGATTGATCACACTCTCACAAGTAGTGCCTAATGGGTCTTCCACAGAACATAACATCAAAACAAAAAAAATGAATCACCCCCAACCTAGTGTTTAATCCAAGCTACACCAGGTGATGGTGAGTATTAAATCATCCAAATAGAAGAATAAAGAGGAGGGAGAAAGGCTTTTCCTCAATGTTTTTATAGATTCTGTGAAGAAATAGTTGTGAATCTGTAGTAATAGGAGGTATATGGTGTAACACCCCAATAATTCATGGTACGTTATCTCTCCAAAGTATTTCAATAACTTTTAATATACGTAACACTGAGTTTGAGCGTGCCACGGCTTACCAAACTAGCCATTTAGAAAACGGTTTTGATTAATATTAACTGGATTTTGAATTTTATATACTCAATATAATTTTAACTTATGTATTATGTGATTCATATAAATATTATAAGAACAAATTAAATATTTCAGATAAAAAATGTATTTTTCAGAAACATGAAAATTTACCACCTTTAATGGAGAACCCTTTTTAAATCCAATATTTGAAACTTTTACATATTCAATAATTTATTTGTGTGTACATGTATATATATATATATCTTCACACATCCACACACATAAATTATTGAATAAATATATCACTTTTATATAATTTACATATTACCAGTTCCAATAGGTAATATGCGCAATGAAGATATATATATATATATATACACAAACACATACGTACCTATATGGGTGTTTGCAAGCCTTCTTGGAAAGAACAAATATACTATAAACACTGCTTAATGCTTAAAACACTGTGGAGAAGACCAAAAAACTCAATGTAAATCTCCAACAACCCATAATCTACAAAATACAGAAATTATAAAAAGAGAAACAATATGAACAGTGGAAAATATTACCTCAAAATAGTGATGGAAGACTGAATCAACCAAAAACTCCTTGCCTTCAGTGGTGATTGATGACACTCTCACATGTAGTGCCTAATGGGCCTTCCGTAGAACATAACATCAAAACAAAAAAATGGATCACCCCCATCCTAGGGTTTCATCCAAGCTACACCAGGTGATGGTGAATATTAAATCAGCCAAATAGTAGAATAAAGAGGAGGGACAAGGCCTTTCCTCAATGTTTTTTATAGATTCTGTGAAGAAACAGTTGTGAATCTGTAATCAGAGCAGGGATATGGTGTAACACCCCAATAATTCATGGTATGTTATCTCTCCAATGTAATTCAATAACTTCTAATATACGCAACACTGAGTTCGAGCGTGCCACAACTTACCAAACTAGCCATTCAAAAAACGGTTTTGAATAATATTAACTGGATTTTTAATTTAATAAACTCAATATAATTTTAACTTATGTATTATGTGATTCATAGAAATATTATAAGAACAAATTAAATATTTAGATAAAAAATGAATTTTTCAGAAAAATGACAATTTACCACCTTTTAATGGAGAACCCTTTTTAAATCCAATATTTGAAACTTTTACATATTCAATTTTAAAAAATAAAATTATTCTTTTGATTTGGGATATCAAATTTTACTTTGGATGAAATTTTGGTATTTTTCTAATAATATTCATTTTCTATGAATCGTGAGAAATACTGTATTTTAATTAAAATCATTCTTTTAATCTAAATTATTTATATGGTTAGATTATATTTTTAATTGGTTTTAAAATTTAATTAGATTATATTTTTATCATTTATTCCAATGTTGGTCATTGAAAATAATTTCACTTTAAAATTGAACATAAATAAGTGTCAATCATTTGATAGCTAATATTTCTAAAAAACACATTTTCTGTTTTTATAATAAGAATTAATTTTAAATTAATTAATCAGACTTTTATGTTTTGAATTTTGTAAAATTGACATCATTTTTGAATTAATAATATTAAATATATCTTAGGCTGATTTTTTGGTATTTTTCTGAAATACATAAATTTTTGTTGAATTGTGAAACTACTAAGTAGTAGTTAAAAATTTGACTTTATAATTTAAATGAAATTTTACCACTTCTTGTAATTGAATTTAAGAAACCCAACATAAATGTTTGTTATTAATGTGTAAAATTTGTTTTAATAAGATGAAAATAATTTTTGGTGAATAGAAATTTTTTTCCTTTTATTTACAATGGTTAAATATAAATAGATTAATTCAATGTAAAAAGAAAATTATAATAAAACAAAATTACCTTATCATTTTTCCTACCCATATTTAATGAGTAATGGACGACCATGGGAATCTTTGGGTCGATTTTGGGACCCCATGGAGCCACTTAACAATGATAATGACACTTTATATTAATTAATTTTAAGTAAAGACAAAAATGACAAAAACATATATCTTTTAGTACATAAATTTATACATGGGGATATATAAGTTATATCTGTGACAATAAATATCAATTATAAATATAAAAGGATTTCCTACATCATTTTATTCATTTTATAATTTTTGGACATCAAATATATAAAATTATTTATGACACAATAATGATGTAGTTTTTACGTCATTAATAATTGATTAAAATAAATAAGATTATAAAAGTTAAAAATATACAAAACCTATCCAATTATTATTGGATGATTTTATTAAGAACAATATTCATCTTTTATTATACCTTAATGTGTTTTTTACCTTTAGAAACTGAAAATCATTATGTAATAAAATAAACTTTTCACACATTCTTATAGAGCTCTTCCCCCCCCCCCTCCCCTTATAAAAGGCCCTCACCTTTAACCCATTACTCACACCTCTCAAGCCCCTTGGATCAGACAACCTATTCCCTAATAAGCTCTGAATATCCCTCCCTTCCATTTATAATCCATACCTTATGAATAATGAATTTTGTGAAATCATTTTGGTTCAAACCATAGGGAGTTACCCAATTATAAGGTAATGTCTTCCCTAAAGTTCTTTTCTTTTCTTTTATTTCTACAACCCCTAAACACTTTTTATTATGTTATTTTAGAACAACACCAGTATTCTCAATATACTAGGTTGTTTTTAATTAATTTATTCTAGATACACTTCCACACATTGCTATCTAAAAGAAAAATAACATAATGTTTCTGTGAACGATGAACTACAGCCCCATGAAACGATGATTGTTCAATTATCTCCAACCGCCTCTTATGGTGGCCATTATGATGGAACTTTATTTATATATAATATTGATTATGTTTATATTTTATCTATAATTCTGTAATGTTTGTTTAAATACACACCTTTATGCTTTCCAATAGATGTGAACATGATAATTTTATTTGAGGAAGTGTGGACTACTGCCCCCTCTAGGTGATATGATTCGTTCATGATATACATGGAACATATAAATTATGGATTTAATTAAATTATGTAACACATATTTCATATTTTATTATAATTTAATTATAATATACCTATGTATCATTATTATTTCATTTCATTAAATATGAAATAGAAATGAAAGTATCGTTCATGCATATATACGGCATACCGTCTCCATAATCAGTGTATTTCATTTATTATCAATAGATACAATGAACTAATTATAAATAAATATATATATATACTATATATATATATTCTATATATGATATTTAAATCATGAATATTATACTGATGATAATATACTTTTGAGCACATTGAGAATTTGTAATTATAACATGTTTATTTTTTACTCAAGTATTAAATATCGACAAAACAACCATTATTAACTTAATTGATTTCATAATGTCTATAACATGGTAATAAGTGATATAAAAAGATTAATAATAATTAAAAATGTTCTTAAAAAATTATAAATTAACTTTAGTTTATTATTCATGAGATTAAAGAACTAACGAGTCATGTCGGACACGAGGTAGGGGGTTTCTTATCTCACTTTTAATTCCGTGATATTTGCATTGTTCGCCACTTATTTATTTCATGTGATGTATTTTGTACTTAAATTTTATATATATTACCATGATTCCTCTAATATTCATGGTATTATGTGATTCATTTGTTGGTTATTAACTTTTGGTCATATGACTCAATTAATTAGAACATGGTAAGGAGTTTTCATCTAACTTCTTATTCCCATGTGATTCATGCTATATTGACACTATTTCATTCTATGTGGTGTATGTACTACTACATGATTTTATTCTTGTATTAATATAATTTAATTTATGGAAATTTACATATTTATTTTATGATCATTCTATAATGGTATGTATTTTTAGTAAGTTACCAAATTGGTAAGGGAATTTCAAATTTCTATTTCCACTCATTACGATTTACACATAATTCGTTGATTATTTTACACCAATATTATGTGTGGAATAAATATTAATTATTTAGGTTCTAATTTATGCTCCACATTTTTTGGATATATATTTGATACACATAATCTCTCCACTAATAATTTCTCAAGTCGTTGATATGAACTTGACCAGAGTAATCTTAACTCAATTTCCATTCATTGAGTAAAACATCCAAGTCATTAGTGTTGTTTTTACAAGAATATGTGTGAAAATACATTGATTTTCTAACAAGGAATATCCAATCATATTATGTGTGTTTATATTTTTCACAGATAATTATATCATTGATTTATCCTTAACCTAAGGATACAATCTTTATAAGGGACTCTATCTCAATTTACATTCCATTGAGACTTCTTTGTTGTTTTGTGACAATTCACATTTATATGTTGTATATACTATAATTTGACATGGTATATCATTAATACATTTAGTCTCATGATATTATTATGTTTTTATTAACTCAATTATCTGAATTCATGTGTCTCTCATTTGGTTAGGAACTCTAACTAAAATATGATTTTAAATGTTTTAAAGATTTATTCTTCTAAATATTTCTCATTAATGTCCATGTTTTAAAAATTGTTTTATGGATTTATTTATACGGACATGAATGTTTTCAAATTAAAATATCTTTTAAAAGCCTAAAAGTGGAGTGAGACACTTTGATTCAAAAATATATTTAATAAAAATTCTTAATAAACATTGAGAGTTTTTTCATGAAAATGGGGGATATTTCTCCACAATAGTTTTTATGATTACCCTCATCTATGTCAATATCCTTAATTATTTTTGATTTAGGTTAATTTATTATAATAAAATATTCTATATTTTATTGAATGAGTTATGTTTCACTATGGGTGTGCTATTTTTATACCATTCATGGTGTATGGATAATGTATTAACATTTCGTATGCTAGTTCTAATATAGATAATTCTGTTATGTTTCAAACATTTCATATGAGAAATGTATTGGACATAGTAAGTGACGAGTGGAGCCTGCTATAGCTCATTGATGCATTGGTAGGTCTCATGAGACAATTAGATGTGGAATTTTCCAAGGCCTTTCCCAAATTGATATGTGGTTTTGGTCGAGGCCTTAATCATTTTTTGATGTATTGGCTGAGGCCTTGACAAGATGTCTCAGAATGTCCGGTAATATACATTCCGCCATTATGAAAATATTATTGATGGAGCATTTGGTTATTCTAATATTATAATTCCCATGAATATTTTTTATTATGTCTTTATTAACTCAACTCATATTCCTACCATAAATCCTTCATGTTTATTATTTGTAAAGGCATGTGTTTTCAGGTATTCACCATGGCTAATGGCGTGTTATCTTCCGTTGTAATACTTACTCTTACTATGAATCTGAGCTCTCTCCTTTATTATGTTTTATTTATTCCAGGATGCAACGGTGTATATTTCGATTAACCAGCTAGAATAATTTAAGGGATATAAGAGTGTTCCAAAAGGGACACAATGTTGTTTTTTATTTCACGATGTATTGTAAAACCTATTTATGTATCCAATACTTCCAAGGATACTATACTGATCAGTCCTTCGGGACATGATTCTCAGTATCATGCCAATGTATTAAAATAATGCACCAGCTCTGGGCATCTGGGGTCGGCACATTACAGTTGGTATCAGATGAAGTTTATTATAAAACTTAGAAGCTATATTTAGAAAAAATCTGATTAAAAAAAACTACCATAAGATAGACATTGAGGATTAGAATAGAAGAACATCCAAATAACTTGGTAATGTATACATTATGTGGGTTTTCCAATCAATACATCCCTGTCTAGATATGAGTTGGTAGAGGTGGCTATGGCACAGACATACCAAGAAGTGAAAAATCCTACAAGGATGTTTGGGCTTGACCCGATGTATCCTGGTACACGATAATGAGCCATGCAACACTCTTCGTTACGACACTCTTGGGGTATATTATTAGGATAATTCACATTTTATTTTCAAACCAAATTGAAGGATTTAAATATAAGATGAGAAAAAATGACCTTGGTTAATCCTAAGGTGTTCCAGATTAAAAATAAGGTGTCCTAGTATTCTCAAAATGATTTTATGACTCAAACTATGCTTTTTGGATTTAGTCAAACTAGCCGTTCAATTAGAGGCTGTTACTTTTTGTATGAATATACAAGGTATGAGATAACATTTATGGTTAAAATATGGTAGGATTATTTTTGATTAATTTATCTCATTTTTTTGAATATAATAAAAATATATAGTTTTTTAAAAAGCACAACACATAGACCGTGTGACAACCCGTAGTGTCGGACAAACCTGCGGGAATCGAACCCACAACCAAAGTGCGACTGTGATTTATCTTCTACCACTAGACTACGTGAAGTCCTCTATTAGTATGACTAATTATTTTTATTTAAATAATTATATTGATCGAGAATATGTTGATTTTGGGAACTTTTAATTTATCCTTAGTATAGGAAAATGATTTGGTGATTAAGTGATAAATGTTATTTTGGATGATGATTGCTCTTTTGGTAACACTACATGCCTATGGAAAATATAATACTATCATATTTCATTTTTGGAGTAATGGTGAGTTGTTATCAATTATTTTATTGAGGATTTATAGAAATTTGGGTTATTTATGGATATGATAGACCTATCATAAAGAATATGTTATTAGGTTAATTAATTTTTAGTATGTGAGTTTAAGACTAATTGATGTAATTTGGAGATAAAATTTAACATGGAAGACTACATAAGAAAATTATTCTGAGTTTTGGGTTTAAATTTTAGTTAGTATTATATTGAATGAAATTATGTACAATTGTTTATTGAGTGGTACATATTGAACTTTGAGAGTTTTTGGATTAATTTTAGGAATTAATAGTTTTATTTCTTTCTCTAAAGTATTATCATTTTTGGGGATCGTCTGCTCTTTTACAAACAATTTTTATATTGGTTAATCTCTAAATAAAAATGAAATATATAGTTCATCTTTTGGGGATTATGTGATTCTTTATTAGTTTATTCTAGCGCATTACGTGTGACCAATTTATCTTGAATAAAAATCGTTTGGAGTGAAAGTTGAGTTTGTGGTAAGAATTAGATGAAGGATAAAACTCTATATGATAGGTATATTTTTTCTCCTATTCTATGAATAAATTAATTAATATACTTTAGGGATGGTATATTAAAACCAAAAATGTGTTATCCTAATGCTTTATGTTTTTCTGTACTGATGATATTTTAAATCATCATAGATTTATGAAATTGAGAACCTCAATTTTTAACTTGTTTCTGATCGATGAACTATATCACTCCCTATAAATATTTACGTTTTCATCCAATTATGTTTCTTTAATTGTCACGCATATTATCGAAATCTAGACGATAATTTGGTGGTGAATTTTTCATTCCCTTTTCCCACATATTAAAACTAAATTTTATTAACCCAATTTCTGATTTGGATTTTCCACAAAGGTATTTTTCTATATGAAACCTTTTATTTTCAAAGAACAATTTCAAATTGATAGGATTCAATTTACTGAAGGATGGGAGAATGTAACACCCCAAGATTACATCTTACGTTGTCTCTCCAAATTAATTCAATAATTTTTACTATACGCAACACTAGGTTCGAGCGCACCACGACATACCAAACCAACCTCTCAAAAAACGGTTTTTAATTGTATTAACATGATTTTAAATTTTATATACTCCATATAATTTTAACATATTTTTTATGTTTTTCTTATAAATATTATAAGAACTAAAAAATTTTCCGATAAATGTTTTTTTCAAAAAATGAAATTTTACCACCTTTTAATGGAGAAAGCTTTTAAAATCCAATATTTAACACTTTTACAAATTAAATTTGACAAAACAAAGTTATTATTTTGAATTGAGACATCAAAATTTACTTTGGATGAAATTTTGGTATTTTTCTAATAATATTCATTTTTTAGGAATAGTGAGAAATACTGTATTTTAATTAAAAAATTCCTTTTAATATAATTTATTTATGTTGTTAGATTTCCTTTTTAATTGTTCTGAAGTGTAATTAGATAATATTTTTACCATTTAATCAAAATTTTGTCTTTGTAAGTAATTTCACTTTAAAATTGAACATAAACATGTGTTAATCTTTTGATTGTTAATATTTCATAAAAACACGCTTTTTTGGTTTTGAAAAGAGGAATTAATTTTAAATTAATTAATATAACTTCTATGTTTGGAATTTGGTAATATAGACATCAATTTTTAATTTGGAATATCAGATATATCTTAGGCTGATTTTTTGCTATTTCTCTAAAAGACATAAATTTTTGATGAATAGTGAATCCACTAAGTAGTAGTTCAAAGTCTGACTTTTTCATCTAAATTATATTTTACTGCTTCTGTGAATTGAATTTTAAAAATATGACATAATGGTTGTAATTAATAATTAAAATTTGGTTCAATAAGATAAAAAAAATTGGTGAATAGTAACTTTTGACTTTTATTTCCTACTGTTAAAGGTAAATAGGGTAATTCACAATAAAAAAAATAGTATAATAATACAAAAATACCTTAACACTTGTCCTAACCTTATTGGATGAGTAATTTCCGACCATTGGCATCTTTGGGTCGAATTTCAGACCATATTGAGCTACTTAAGAGTGATAATGACACTTTATATTAATTAATTTTAAGTAAGACTAAAATGACATAAACATATATATTTTATTAAATAATTTTTTTAATGGGGTTATATAGTTATCTCTTTGACTATAAATTTTCATTAGAAATATAGAACTATTTCCTACATTATGGTATTTTCTTTATAATTTTTAGACATCAAATAAATAAAATTATTTACGATGCAATAATGATACAATTTCTACATCATTAATAAATGATTAAGATAAATAAGATTATAAAAAATAAAAAATATATCCAAAACATATCCAATTGTTATTGGATGATTTCATTTCATTCAATTGTCATTTTACCTTTAACCTTAATGATTTTTGGATCTTTAGAAACCGAAAATCATTATATTATAAAATAATCTTTTCAGACTTTCTTATAGAGCCCCTCCTCCACCTTATAAATATCCCGCACCCCTAACCCATTACTCACACCTCTCAAGCCCCTTTTCTTGTCAAACATATACTCTAATAAGATCTCAATATCCCTTTCTTCCATATAGAATCCATTCCTTATGAAGAAGGCAGTTCATGAAATCCTTTTGGTTCAAACCAAAGGGAGTTATCCAATTTTAAGGTCATGTCTTCCCTAAAGTTCTCTTATTTTATTTTAATTCTATAACTAGAAAAACACTTTTTTATTATAATAATTTATAAGAAAAACAGTATCCTCATTATACTAGGTTGTTGTTATGAGAATAATTTGAGCTACACTTACACACACCTCCATCTAATGGAAAAATAACATACTTTTTCTGTGGACGACGATCGAATGCCTCACAAAATGATGATTGTTCAATTATCTCCTACCGCCTCTTATGTTGGCCATTATGATGGAACTGTATTTATATATATGATATATTTTAGGTCTAGGTTTTCTCTATTCTTCTGTAATTTTCATTTAAAGACAATCCTTTATACTTTTCAATATGTGAGAACATGATAATTTTATTTGAAGAAGTGCAGACTACCGCCCCCTCAAGTTGATATGATTTGTTAAAGACATTCATGGAATGTATAAAAATAGACATAATTAAATCTTGTTACAAATATATCATATGATATTATTCATGAATTATAATATACCTATGTATCATTATGTCTTAAATTCATTAAATATGCAATATAAATGAAAGTAGCATTCATGCGTACGTACGGCTTACCGTCTCCATGAACGGTGCATTTCATTTCTTATTTCCAAATATCATGAACTAGTTATAAATTTACATATATATATATGTATAATAGATATATATGATCTATATTATATTTAAATCATAAATATTATACTTGAGATAATAGACTTTTGACCACATGGAACATTTGTAATTATAACATATTCATTTTTGACTCAAGTACCAAATATCGACAAAATGACCATTATTAACTTATATGATTACATTATGTTTATAACATGGTAATAAGAGATATAAAAGTAATAATAAACATTAAAAATGTTATTAATAAAGTATAAATTTATTTTATTTTATTATTTAAGAGATTACAGAATGAACGTGTCAAGTCAGACGCGAGGTAAGGGGTTTCTTATTTCACTTTTAATTCCGTGAGATTTCCATTGTTTGACACTTATTTATTGAATATGGTTTATTGGGTATTTCCATTTGATATATATTATCATGATTCTCCTTATATTCATTGTATTCTTTGAATTATTTGGTGGTTGTTAACTTTTGGTCGTAAGACTTGATTGATTACAACGTGGTAAGGAGTTTTCATCTCACTTCTTATTCCAGTGAGATTCATTCTATATTGACACTATTTGTTTTTGTGTGGTGTATGTACTTCCTCATGATTGTATTATTTTTTTAATATACCATAATTTATTTGTATTTACATCTTCATTTTATTATTCTTCTTTCATGGGATATATGTTTTGTATGTTACCAAATCATTACGGGAATTTCAAATTTCAATTTCCACTCATTGGGATTTACACATACTTCATTTATTATTTTACTCAAATATTATGTTTAAAATAACTATTTATTATTTATGTAGTAATTTGCACTACCCATTGTGTGTATATACATTTTATGAACATATTCACTCCATTGATAATTTCTCAAGTCATTGTTATGAACTTGTTAAGTGTAATCTTAACTCAATTTCCATTCATTGAGTTAAACATCCAAGTCGTTGGTGTTGTTTTTACAAGAATATGTGTGAATGTCCACTGATTTACATAAACTAAAAATCCAATAATATTGAATATATTTATATTTTTCACACATAATTATGTCATTGATTTATCCTTAACCTAAGGATACAATCTTTATGAGGGACTTTATCTCAATTTACATTCCTTTGAGAATTCTTTGTTGTTATGCACCAATTCACTTTTATAGTGTGTATATACAGTAATTAGATATATTATATCATAAATCCATTTATTCTCATGATATTATAATGTTTTTATTAACTCATTTATTTTTATTTATTTTTATTTTATTTGGTTAGTAACTCTAACCAAAATATCATTTTAAATGTTTTGAAATTTACTCTTCTAATTCTTTCTCATTAATATCAAGGTTTTAAAATTGGTTTTAAATATTTATTTATATGGACATGAATATTTTAAAATTAAAATTATTTTTAAAATATTCAATGTGGTATGGGACACATTGATTTAAGAATCTATTCAAAACAGCTTCTTAATAAATAGTGAGACATTTTCATGAAAATGGGGGATATTTCTCTCCAATAGATTTTATGATTATTTTCATATATGTCAATATCCTTCATTATTTTCAATTGAGGATAATTTATTAAAATAAAATCATCCATATTGTCTTTAATGAGTTATTTTTGAATATGGATGTACTATTTTTATACAATTCATGTTTTATGGATAATGTATTGACATTTCGTATGCTAGTTAAAATATGAATGTTTATGTTATGTTTCAACCATTTCATATGTGGAATTTATTAGACATAGTAAGTGATGGGTGGAGCCTACTATAGCTCCTCATTGCATCGGTAGGTCTCATGAGACAATTAGACATGGAATTGGGCTTGGCCTTTCCCAATATGATATATTTTTTTGGCTAAGGCCTTAATCATTTTTAGACATCTTGGCTGAGGCCTTGACTAGATGTTTTAGAATGTCTGGCATTATACATTCCCTCATTATGAAAATAATATTGATAGTTCATGTGGTTATAATACTTGTAGAATACCCATGACTATATTTTATTATTTCATTATTTACTAAACTCATATTCCTTCCATTTAATGATCGTGTTTATTATTTGTAATTGCATGTGTTTTCAATTATTCACCAAGCCTAATGTTTCTATTATCTTCCGCTGTATTTCTTTCTCTTACTATGAATCAGAGCTCACCCATTACTTATGTTTTATTTTTCTAAGGATGAAAATAAGTAGATCAGGATTGACATGCAAGAATAATCTAAGGGAAATATGAGTGTTCAAATGGGACACAATGTAGTTATTTTATTTCATGATTTAATTTAAAACTATTATATATATCTAATACTTCTAATGCTACTAACCCGATCTTTCTTCTGGTACATGATTCCTTATATCATGCCAATTTATTAAAATAATGCACCAGATCAAGGATTCTAGGTTCGGGGCATTACAGATAGGGTGGGGGTGGGGCAGTCATCGTGACTCAAAGTAGAAGTGGAGGGGAAAGTAGAACGACACTGGGATAATGGGAGAAATAAAATAAAGGGTGATAGGGAAAAGGAAACAATTGAAAATAAATATAAAGAAAAACAAATTTAAAACCTATCATATTAATAATAATAAAAAAATTCTTAATTATAATATTAGTATTCATTAATTATATAAAAAACCATTTATTAAATTTTATTTTAGGTCCATATTTTATTATCATTTTACTTTTAAACATAAGATTCCCTCACGGCTTACGCACGCCTTACTGGACCGTGCACTAGCCACTACCTTATCCGACCACCCACATGTGGCTTCGATTAATCCAATAAAACGTTGAATAAAATATGCACCATTCATTCCAAATATTAGTGACAGATGAAAAACACTCACACATGGTTGTTGAATAGTATTTCTTTACCTTGCGCAACCCGTGAGTAGGACCCCACATTGATTTAAAATCATAAAATTTACCCCAGACCAGCCTGAAAACAAAATATAGGATACAAATAATTATAATTTTTAGTTTTTTTTGAGGTTGGGATTTGACAATTCTACCCACCACCAAAACATTCTTCCCCAAAAATTTCACCAAATCATATAAGGAATAAAACTCAAGCTCATAGTTGAAAAAGTCCAAAGAAACCACAAGCTAAGTCTGTTCTTTCATTATACAAGGCACATACAACATTCTCTAAAGTAAAACAACTTGATAATAACTAATACGGATAGAGGAGGGTTACCCTCACCATAAGAAATCATCTAGTTCTAAACAAAACAAAAAGAAACCACAACGAGATCCAGGGGGTCTCCCCACCATTTAATAACTGATCAGTTTAGATAA
This sequence comes from Viscum album, assembly GCA_963277665.1. NCBI lineage: Eukaryota > Viridiplantae > Streptophyta > Magnoliopsida > Santalales > Viscaceae > Viscum > Viscum album. Next base: position 670,780,936 of record OY728162.1, read on the forward strand.
TACTTGAAATTCCCTACAATGGAATCCCACCTTTTTCTTACATAACTTTTCATTACATTTTAAAAACATAAGACCTTTAAAGTCTACTATCTTGGAAATTAGAAACAAAATACATAAAAGAAACATAAGACATTCCACTAATCTAATTGTAAGGCTTCATCATAAGTTCATTCTAGGAAAAAATTACAGCATCTCAGAACCTGGATGATTTTCAGAAGACCAAATTTGAATTCCTGAACTAGACACACTGGAATCACTTAAGAGAATTATTAGGTGAACATAAGGTTGTGACCAATAAGAGTGATTTTTAGGGATATGTTCCACTACTATATACCCTCCACCATATGAAGAAATTTTCATAGTAACCATGAAAAAAAAGTGAACTTATACCCACCAACATTTAAGGAACCAACACGGAAAAAACATTTCACCCACTATCTTCCTGAACTGATCTTCTAATTCTACCTTTGAAGAAAAGGATTCCAAATCCACAATCTGGTCAACATGAGCCTTCGTTGTCTGCCGATCTTTCGGAATGATCATGAGTACCATCACATTCCTTTCATTTACCTCCTTAGGGACACATCACTAATTGAAAATGGTCTTAAACACTCCCATAACAATTCAACTTGAAATGGTACTGGGATGAACACCCACCACCGGTTCAAAGTCGATCCTCAAAAAAAAATCAAACAACATGAACCCTCACTACTTTAAGAGTTCCTAAAATCATTTATGACATTCTCAAGCCTCTTCATTTCATCTAACAAACCACGATCACAATAGAAAATAAGAAACAATCAAACCAAACATTATACCACCACTGCACTAGGAACCTGGGTAGGGATTAAGACCAAAAAAGCATAAGAAAACTTTTGAATCTGTATTGGAAGCATACTCTAGATAACCAAAGAATACATAAACAAGTCAACAGTCATACAAATATCAACCAAAAAGGTTATCTCTAACAAACCAATACACTCATCGGCCAACACATCAGTAACCAAATCAAAGCTAAACTGAATCTCATTTATCTGTGTGTACACACACACACACACACACACACATATATATATATATATTCACACATCCACACACATAAATTATTGAACATATATATCACTTTAATCTAATTTACATATTACCAGTTCCAAGAGGTAATATGTGGAAGGAAGATATATATATATATATATGTACACACACACATACGTACCTATATGTGTGTTTTCAAGACTTCTTGGAAACAACAAATATACTATAAACACCACTGATGGCTTAAAACACCATGGAAAAGACCAAAAAACTCAATGTAAATCTCCAACAACCCATAATCTACAAAATATAGAAATTATAGAAAGAGAAACAATATGAACAGTGGAAAATATTACCTCAAAATGGTGATGGAAGACTGAATCAACCCAAAACCCCTTGCCTTCAGTGGTGATTGATAACACACTCACAAGTAGTGCCTAATGGTCCTTTCGTAGAACATGACATCAAAAAAATGGATCACCCACATCCTAGGGTTTCATCCAAGCTACACCAGGTGATGGTGAGTATTAAATCAGCCAAATAAAAGAATAACGAGGAGGGAGAAGGCCTTTCCTCAATGTTTTTTTATAGATTATGTGAAGAAACAGTTGTGAATCTGTAATCAAAGGAGGGATATGGTGTAATACCCCAATAATTCATGGCAAATTATCTCTCCAAAGTAATTCAATAACTTCTATTATATGCAACACTGAGTTCTAGCGTGCCACTACATACCAAACTAGCCATTAAAAAAGGTTTTGAATAATATTAATAGGATTTTGAATTTTATATACTCTATATAATTTTAACTTATGTATTATGTGATTCTAAGAAATATTATAAGAACAAATTAAATATTTCAGATAAAAATGTATTTTTCAGAAAAATGAAAATTTGCCACCTTTTAATGGAGAACCCTTTTTAAATCCAATATTTGAAAGTTTTACATATTCAATTTGAAAAAATAAAATTCTTCTTTCTAATTGGGATATCAAATTTTACTTTGGATAAAATTTTGGTTTTTTTCTAATAATATTAATTTTTTATGAATCGTGAGAAATACTGTATTTTAATTAAAATCATCCTTTTAATATAAATTATTTATATGGTTAGATTATCTTTCTAATTGGTTTTCAAATTTAATTACATTATATTTTTATCATTTATTACAATGTTGGTCATTGAAAATAATTTCACATTAAAATTGAACATAAATAAGTGTCAATCATTTGATAGTTAATATTTCTTTAAAAAATGTTTTTTGTTTTTGAAATGGGAATTAATTTTGAATTAATTATTTAGACTTTTATGTTTTGAATTTGGTAAAATTGACATCATTTTTGAATTAATAATATCAAATATATCTTAGGCTGATTTTTTGGTATTTTTCTGAAATACATAAGTTTTTGATGAATTGTGAAACCACTAATTTGTAGTTAAAAATATGACATTTTCATTTAAATGAAATTTTACCATTTCATGGAATCGAATTTAAAAAATATAACATATATGTTTTTTATTAATGAGTAAAATTTGTTTTAATAAGATGAAAATAATTTTTGGTGAATAGAATTTTTTTCTTTTAATTACGACGGTTAAAGATAAATAGATTAATTCAATGTAAAAAAATTATAATAAAACCAAATTACCTTAACATTTGTCCTACCCATATTTAATGACTAATTCACGACCATGGGCATCTTTGGGTAGATTTTGGGACCCCATGGATCCACATAAGAATGATAATCACACTTTATATTAATTAATTTTAAGTAAAGACAAAAATGAAAAAACATATATCTTTTAGTACATAAATTTATACATGGGGATATATAAGTTATATCTTCAACAATAAATATAAATTAGAAATATAAAAGTATTTCCTACATAATTTTATTCGTTTTATAATTTTTAGAAATCAAATAATGAAAATTATTTATGACACAATAATGATGTATTTTTTACATCATTAATAAATGATTAAAATAAATAAGATTATAAAAGTTAAAAAAATATACAAAACCTGTCCAATTATAATTGTATGATTTTATTAAGAACAATATTCATCTTATATTATACCTTAATTAGTTTTGTACCTTTATAAACTTAAAATCATTATTTAATGAAATAATCGTTTCACACGTTCCTATAGAGCTATTCCTCCCCCTTATTGATGGCCCTCACCTTTAACACATTACTCACACCTCTCAAGCCCCTTGGCTCATACAACCTATGCCCTAATAAGCTCTCAATATTCCTCCCTTCCATTTAGAATCCATACCTTAGGAATAAGGAATTCTGTGAAATCCTTTTGGTTCAAACCATAGGGAGTTACCCAATTATAAGGTAACGTCTTCCGTAATGTTCTTTTCTTTTCTTTTATTTCTCCAACCCCTAAACACTTTTTATTACATTCTTTTAAAACAACACCAGTATCATGAATATACTAGGTTGTTTTTAATTTATGTATTCTATATAAACTTACAGACATCTCTATCTAAAGGAAAAATAACATACTATTTCTATGGACGATGAACTACTGCCCCACGAAACGATGATTGTTCAATTATCTCCAACCGCCTATTATGGTGGCCATTATGATGGAACTTTATTTATATATGATATATATTATGTTTATATTTTATCTATTATTCTCTAATTTTTGTTTAAATACACACCTTTATGCTTTCCAATAAATGTGAACATGATAATTTTATTTGAGGAAGTGCAGACTACTGCCCTCTATAGGTGATATGATTCGTTCATGAAATACATGGAACATATAAATTATGGAGTTAATTAAATTATGTAACACATATATCATATTTTATTATAATTTAATTATAATATACCTATGTATCATTATGATTTCATTTCATTAAATATGAAATAGAAATGAAAGTAGCCTTCATGCGTATATACGGCATACCGTCTCCATAATCCGTACATTTCATTTATTATATTTAGATACCATGAACTAATGATAAATATATATATATATACTCTATATATATATGATATATATTATATTTAAATCATGAATATTATACTAGAGATAATATACTTTTGAGAACATGGATAATTTGTATTTATAACACGTTTATTTTTGACTCATGTACTAAATATCGACAAAACAACCATTATTAACTTAATTGATTTCATAATGTTTATAACATGGTAATAAGTGATATAAAAGGATTAATAATAATTAAAAATGTTCTTAATAAAGTATAAATTAACTTTAGTTTATTATTCATGTGATTAAAGAACAAACACGTCATGTCGGACACGAGGTAGGGGGTTTCTTATCTCACTTTTAATTCCGTGATATTTCCATTGTTCCCCACTTATTTATTGCGTGTGATGTATTTTGTACTTTAATTTGTTATATATTATCATGATTCTTCTAATATTCATGGTACTATGTGATTCATTTGTTGGTTATTAACTATTGGTCATACGACTTGATTAATTAGAACGTGGTAAGGAGTTTTCATCTATCTTCTTATTCCCGTGAGATTCATGCTATATTGAAACTATTTCATTCTGTGTGGTGTATGTACTACCTCATGATTTTATTCTCATAGTAATATAATTTAATTTATGGGAATTTACATATTCATTTTATGATCATTCTATAATGGGATGTATGTTTATTAAGTTACCAAATCGGTAAGGGAATTTCAAATTTCTATTTCCACTCATTACGATTTACACATACTTCGGTGATTATTTTACTCCAATATTATGTGTGGAATCAATATTAATTATTTAGGTTTTAATTTATACTCCAAATTTTTTGGATATATATTTGATACACAGAATATCTCCATTGATAATTTCTCAAGTCATTGATATGAACTTGACAATAGTAATCTTAACTCAATTTCCATTCATTGAGTAAAACATCCAAGTCATTAGTGTTGTTTTTACAAGAATATGTGTGAAAATCCTCTGATTGACTAACAATGAATATCCAATCATATTGTGTGTGTTTATATTTTTCACAGATAATTATGTCATTGATTTATCCTTAACCTAAGGATACAGTCTTTATAAGGGACTCTATCTCAATTTACATTCCATCGAGACTTCTTTGTTGTTATGCGCCAATTCACATTTATATGTTGTATATACTATAATTTGACATGGTATATCATTAATCCCTTTACTCTCATGATATTATTATGTTTTTATTACCTCAATTATCTGAATTCAAGTGTCCTCATTTGGTTAGGATCTCTAACTAAAATATAATTTTAAATGTTTTAATGATTTATTCTTTTAAATATTTCTCATTAATGTCCATGTTTTAAAAATGGTTTTAAGGATTTATTTTTATGGACATGAATGTTTTCAAATTAAAATATCTTTTAAAAGCCTAAAAGTGGTGTGAGGCACTTTGATTCAAAAATATATTTTAAAAAACTTCTTAATAAATAGTGAGACTTTTTTCATGAAAATGGGGGATATTTATCCACAATAGTTTTTATGATTACCGTCATCTATGTCAATATCCTTAATTATTTTTTATTGAGGTTAATTTATTGTAATAAAATATTCTATATTTTATTAAATGAGTTATGTTTCATTGTGGGTGTGCTATTTTTATACCATTCATAGTGTATGGATAATGTATTAACATTTCGTATGCTAGTTATAATATAGATAATTATGTTATGTTTCAACATTTTCATATGAGAAATGTATTGGAGATAGTAAGTGATGAGTGGAGCCTGCTATAGCTCTTCGATTCATCGGTAGGTCTCATGAGACAATTAGATGTGGAATTGGCCAAGGCCTTTCCCAAATTGATATGTGGTTTTGGTCGAGGCCTTAATAATTTTTTGATGTATTGGATGGGGCCGTGACAAGATGTCTCAGAATGTCTGGTAATATACATTCCGGCATTAAGAAAATATTATTGATGGAGCATTTTGTTATTCTAATATTATAATTCCCATGAATATTTTTTATTATATCATTATTAACTCAACAAATATTCCTACCATAAAGTCTTCATGTTTATTATTTGTAAAGCCATGTGTTTTCAGGTATTCATCATGCCTAATGGTTGTGTTATCTTCTGTTGTATTACTTACTCTTACTATGAGTCTGAGGTCTCCCCTTTATTATGTTTTATTTATTCCAGGATGCAACGGTGTATATTTCGATTAACCTGCTAGAATACTTTAAGGGATAAAAGAGTGTTCCAAAGGGGACACAATGTTGTTTTTTTATTTCATGATGTAATGTAAAATCTATATATGTATCCAATACTTCCATGGATACTATACTATTCAGTCTTTCGGGACATGATTCCCAGTATCATGCCAATGTATTAAAATAATGTACCAGCTCTGGGCATCTGGGGTCGGCATATTACAGTTGGTATCAGACGAAGATTATTATAAACCATGGAAGCTAGATTTACAAAAACATTGACTAAAAAATACTACCATAAGATAGACTTTGAGGATTAGAATAGAAGAACATCCATATAACTTGGTAATGTATACATTATGTGGGTTTTCCAATCAATACATCCCTGTCTAGATATGAGCTGGTAGAGGTGGCTATAGAACAGAAATACCTAGAAGTGAAAAATCCAACAAGGAGTTTTGGGCTTGACCCAATGTATCGTGGTACACGACAATGAGCCATGCAACACTCTTGGTTACGACACTCTTGGGGTATATTCATAGGATAATTCACATTCTATTTACAAAACAAATTGAAGGATTTAAATATAAGATGAGAAAAAATGACCTTGGTTAATCCTAAGGTGTTTCAGATTAAAAATAAGGTGTCCTGGTATTCTCAAAATGATTTTATGACTCAAACTATGCTTTTTGGTTTTAGTCAAACTAGCCATTCAATTAGAGGCTGTTACTTTTTGTATGAAAATACAAGGTATGAGATAACATTTATTGTTAAAATATGGTAGGATTATTTTTGATGAATTTATCTTATTTTTTTATATTATAAAAATATATAGTTTTTTAAAAAGGACAACACACAGACCGTGTGACATCCCGTAGTGTTGGAAAAACCTGCCGGAATCGAACCCACAACCAAAGTGCAACTGTGATTTATCTCCTACCACTAGACTATGTGAAGTCCCCTATTAGTATGACTAATTATTTTTATTTAAATAATTATATTGATCGAGAATATGTTGATTTTGGGAACTTTTAATTTATCCTTAGTATAAGAAAATGATTTGGTGATTAAGTGATAAATGTTATTTTGGATGATGATTTCTCTTTTGGTAACACTATATGCCTAAGGAAAATATTATACTATCAGATTTCATTATAGGAGTAATGGTGGGTTTTTATCTATTTTTTTATTGAGGATTTATATCAATTCGGGTTATTTATGGATATGATAGACATATCATAAATAATATGTGATTAGGTTAATTAATTTTTAGTATGTGAGTTTAAGAGTAATCTATGTTATTTGGATATACAATTTAACTTGGAAGACTACATAAGAAAATTATTCTGAGTTTTGGGTTTAAATTTTAGTTAGTACTATATTGAATGATATTATGGAAAATTGTTTATTGAGTGGTACATATTGAACTTTGGGAGTGTTTGGATTAAATTTAGAAATTAATATTTTTATTTCTTTCTATAAAGTATTATCATTTTTGGGGATCATCTGCTCTTTTAAAAACAATTTTGGTATTGGTTAATCTCTAAATAAAAAGGAAATATATAGTTCATCTTTTGGGGATTATATGATTCTTTATTAGTTGATTCTAGCACAATAGGTGTGACCAATTTATCTTGAATACTAATCGTTTGGAGTGAAATTTGAGTTTGTGGTAAGAATTAGATGAAGGATAAAACTCTACATGTCAATTATATTTTTTATCCTATTATATGAATAAATTAATTAATAAACTTTAGGGAAGGGATATTAAAACAAAAAAATGTTTTATCCTAATGCTTTATGTTTTTCTGTACCGATGATATTTTAAATCATCATAGATTTATGACATTGAGAACCTCAATTTTTCACTTGTTTCTGATCGATGAACTATATCACTCCCTATAAATATTTTCGTTTTCAACCAATTGTGTTTCTTTAATTTTCACCCATATTATCCAAATCAATATGATAATTTGGTGGTGAATTTTTCATTCCCTTTTCCCACTTATTAATACTAAATTTTTTTAACACAATTTATGATGTGGATTTTCCACAAAGGTATTTTTCTATATGAAACCTATTCATTTCAAAGAACAATTTCAAATTGCAAGGGTTCAATTTACTGAAGGATGGGAGAATGTAACACCCCAAGATTACATCTTATCTTGTCTCTCCAAATTAATTCAATAACTTTTACTATATGCAATACTAGGTTCGAGCGCACTACAACTTATCAAACCAACCTCTCAAAAAACGGGTTTGAATAGTATTAACATGATTTTAAATTTTATATAATTCATATTATTTTAACATATTTTTTATGTTTTTCTTAGAAATATTATAAGAACAAAACAAATTTTTAGATAGAAAATTTATTTTTCAAAAAAATGAAATTTTACCACCTTTTAATTGAGAAAGCTTTTAAAATCCTATATTTGACACTTTTACATATTAAATTTTAGAAAATAAAGTTTTTATTTTGAATCGAGACATCAAAATTTACTTTGGATGAAATTTTGGTATTTTTCTAATAATATTCATTTTTTTATGAATAGTGAGAAATACTGTATTTTAATTAAAAAATGCCTTTTAATCTAATTTATTTATGTGGTTAGATTGTCTATTTAATTTTTCATGAAGTGTAATTAGAATATATGTTTACCATTTAATCCAATTTTGGTCTTTGTAAGTAATTTCACTATAAAATTGAACATAAACATGTGTTAATCTTTTTATTGTTAATATTTCATAAAAACGCGCTTTTTGGTTTTGAAAACAAGAATTAATTTTAAATTAATTAATCCAACTTCTATGTTTCGAATTTGGTAAAATAGACATCAATTTTGAATTTGAAATATCAAATATATCTTAGGCTGATTTTTTGCTATTTCTCTAAAAAAACATAAATTTTTGATGAATAGTGAAACCACTAAGTATAGTTAAAAGTCTGACTTTTTCATCTAAAATATATTTTACAGCTTCTGTGAATTGAATTTCGAAAATATTACATAAATGGTTGTTATTAATAAGTAAAATTTGGTTCAATAAAATTAAAATAAATTTTGGTGAATAGTAACGTTTGGCTTTTATTTACTGCTGTTAAAGGTAAATAGGGTAATTCATGATAAAAAATATTATAATAATACAAACATAGCTTAACACTTATCCTAACCTTATTCGATGAGTAATTTCTGACCATTGGCATCTTTGGGTCGATTTTGAGACCACATTGAGCCACATAACAGTGATAATGACACTTTATATTAATTATTTTTAAGTAAGACTAAAATGACGTAAACATACATCATTTATTAATTAATTTTTTAAATGAGGTTATATAAGTTATCTCATTGACTATAAATATTCTTTAGAAATATAAAAATATTTCCTACATCATGGTATTTTCTTTATTATTTTTAGACATCAAAAAAATAAAATTATTTACGATGCAATAATGATGCAATTTCTAACTCATTAATAAATGATTAAGATAAATAAGATTATAAAAAATAAAAAATATATCCAAAACATATACAATTGTTTTTTGATGATTTCATTTAAAACAATTGTAATTTTACCTTTAACATTAATGATTTTTGTATCTTTAGAAACCAAAAATCATTATATTATAAAATAATCTTTTCACACTTTCCAATAGAGCCCCTCCTCTTCCTTATAAAGATCCCTCACCTCTAACCCATTACTCACACCTCTCAAGCCCCTTTTCTCGTCAATCATATAATCTAATAAGATCTCAATATCCCTTTCTTCCACATTGATTCCATTCCTTATGAAGAAGGCAGTTCATGAAATCATTTTGGTTCAAACGAAAGGGCGTTATCCAATTTTAAGGTCACGTCTTCCCTAAAGTTCTCTTCTTTTATTTCACATCTATAACCACAAAAACACTTTTTATTATATTCATTTTAAGAAAAATAGTATCCTAATTATACTTGGTTGTTTTTATGAGAATAATTTGAGCTACACTTACACACAACTCCATTTAATGGAAAAATAACATACTTTTCCTGTGGATGGTGATCAAGGGCCTCACGGAACGATGATTGTTCAATTATCTCCTACCACCTCTTATGTTGGCCATTATGATGGCACTGTATTTATAAATATGATATATTTTAGGTTTATGTTTTCTCTATGATTCTGTAATTTTCATTTAAAAACAATCCTTTATACTTTTCAATATGTGAGAACATGATAAATTTATTTGAAGAAATGCAGACTACCGCCCCCTCATGTTGATATGATTTGTTAAAGACATTCATGGAATGTATAAAAAATGAACTTAATTGAATCATGTTACAAATATATCATATGATATTATTCATGAATTATAATATACCTATGTATCATTATGTCTTTAATTCATTAAATATGAAATAGAAATGAAAGTAGCATTCATGCGTACGTACGGCTTACCGTCTCCATGAACGGTGCATTTCATTTCTTATCTCCAAATATCATGAACTAATTATAAATATATATATATATATGTATACTAGATATATATGATATATATGATATTTAAATCATAAATATTATACTGTAGATAATAGACTTTTGACCACATGGAACATTTGTAATTATAACATGTTCATTTTTGACTCATGTACAAAATATCGACAATATGACCATTATTAACTTATATGATTACATTAGGTTTATAACATGGCAATAAGGGATATAAAAGGAATAATAAACATTAAAAATGTTATTAATAAAGTATAAATTAACATTATTTTATTATTCATGAGATTACAGAACGAACGAGTCAAGTCATACGCGAGGTAAGGGGTTTCTTATTTCATTTTTAATTCTGTGAGATTTCCATTGTTTGCCACTTATTTATGGAATGTGGTATATAGGGTACTTCCATTTGATATATATTATCATGATTCTTCTTATATTCATGGTATTATGTGATTTAAATGGTGGTTATTAACTTTTGGTCATAAGACTTGATTGATTACAACGTGGTATGGAGTTTTTATCTCACATCTTATTCCAGTGAGATTCATGTTATATTGCCACTATTTGTTTTTGTGTGGTGTATGTACTGCCTCATGATTGTATTATTTTTTTAATATACAATAATTTATTTCTATTTACATCTTCATTTTATGATCCTTCTTTCATGGGATATATGTTTTGTATGTTACCAAATCAGTAAGGGATTTTCAAATTTCAATTTCCACTCATTGGGATTTACGCATACTTCATTGATTATTTTACTAAATGATTATGTTTAAAATAACTATTTATTATTTATGTAGTAATTTCCACTACCCATTGTGTGAATATACATTTTATGAACATATTCACTCCATTGATAATTTCTCAAGTCATTCTTATGAACTTGTTAAGTGTAATCTTAACTCAATTTATATTCATTGAGTTAAACATCCAAGTCGTTGGTGTTGTTTTTATAAGAATATGTGTGAATGTACTCTAATTTACATAAACTGAAAATCCAATCATATTGAGTGTATTTATATTTTTCACACATAATTATTTCATTGATTTATCCTTAACCTAAGGATACAATCTTTATAAGGAACTTTATCTCGATTTACATTCCATTGAGAATTCTTTTTTGTTATGCAGAAATTCACTTTTATATGGTGTATATATAGTACTTAGACATATTATATCATGAATCCATTTATTCTCATGATATTATAATGTTTTTAATAACTCATTTATTTTTATTCGCTTTTATTTTATTTGGTTAGGAACTCTAACCAAAATATCATTTTAAATGTTTTGAAGACTTACTCTTCTAATTCTTTCTCATTAATGTCCATGTTTTAAAATTGGTTTTAAGGATTTATTTATATGGACATGAATATTTTAAAATTAAATTTATTTTTAAAATATTTAATGTGGTATGGGACACATTTATTCAAAAATCTATTCAAAACGGCTTCTTAATAAATAGTGAGACTTTTTAGGAAAATGGGGGATATTTCTCTCCAATATATTTTATGATTATTTTCATATACATCAATATCCTTCATTATTTTCAATTGAGGTTAATTTATTAAAATAAAATCTTCCATATTGTATTGAATGAGTTATTTTTGACTATGGATGTACTATTTTTATACCATTAATAGTTTATGGATAATGTATTGACATTTCGTATGCTAGTTATAATATGAATGTTTATGTTATTATTCAACCATTTCATATGAGGAATGTATTAGACTTAGTAAGTGATGGGTGGAGCCCGCTATAGCTCCCCGTTGAATCGGTAGGTCTCATGAGAAAGTTAAACATGGAATTGGGCATGGCCTTTCCCAATATGATATATTGTTTTGGCCGAGGCCTTAATCATTTTTAGACATCTTGGATGAGGCCTTGACTAGATGTTTTAGAATGTCTGGAATTATACTTTCCCTCATTATGAAAATAATATTGATGGTTCATGTGGTTATTATACCTTTAGAATACCCATGACTATATTTTATTAATTCATTATTTACTAAATTCATATTCCTTCCATTTAATGATCGTGTTTATTATTTGTAATGGCATGTGTTTTCAATTATTCACCAATCCAAATGTTTCTATTATCTTCTACTGTATTGCTTTCTATTAATAAGCATTATATATCACCCCTTACTTATTTTTTATTTTTCTAAGGATGAAAATAAGTAGATTAGTATTGACCTATAAGAATAATCTAAGGGAAATATGAGTGTTCAAATGGGACACAATGTAGTTATTTAATTTCATGATTTAATGTAAAACCATTCTATATATCTAATACTTATAATGCTACTACACCGATCATTCTTCTGGTACATGATTCCTTGTATCATGCTAATTTATTAAAATAATTCATCGGATCAAGGCTTCTAGGTTTGGGGTGTTACAGATGCGGTGGGGGGTGGGGGTCATCGTGACTCAAAGTAGAAGTGGTGGGGGAAGTAGAACGATGCTGGGAGAAGGGGATAAAGAAAATAAAGGGTGATAGGGAAAAGGAAATAATTGAAAAGAAAAATAAAGGAAAAAAAATTAAAAACCTAACATAATAATAATAATAATAATATTCTTAATTATAATATTAATATTCATTGATTTTATAAAAAACCATTTATTAAATGTTATTTTAGTTCCATATTTTATTATCATTTTATTTTTTAACATAATATTCCCTCACGGTTTACACACGCCTTACCGGACCGTGCACTGACCATGAACTAACCACTACCTTGTCCAACCACCCTCACGTGGGTTCAATTAAGCCAACAAATAGTAGAAAGAAATATGCACCAATAATTCCAAATAGTAGTGACCTATGAAAGACACTCACACATGGTTGTTGAATAGTATTTCTTAACCATGCACAACCCGTGAGTATGACCCCACATTGATTTAAAATCATAAAATTTACCCCAGACCAGCCTAAAAACAAAATAGAGGATAGAAATAATTATAATTTTCAGTTTTTTTGAGGTTGGTATTTGACAATTCTACCCACCACCAAAACATTCTGCCCCCAAAAATTCACCCAATCAAATTAGGAATCAAACTCAACCTCATAGTTGAAAAAGTCCAACGAAACCACAATCTTAGTCTGGCCTTTCATTATACAAGGCACATACAACTTTCTCTAATGTAAAACACCTTGATAATAACTAATACGGATAGGGGAGGGTTACCATCAAAATAAGAAATCAGCTAGTGCTAACCAAAACAAAAAGAAACGACAACGAGATCCCGGGGGGTCTCCCCACCATTTAATAACTGATCAGTTTAGATAATACTTGAAATTCCCTACAATGGAATCCCACCTTTTTCTTATAGAACTTTTCACTACATTCTAAAAACATAAGACCTTTAAAGTATACTGTCTTGGAAATTAGGAACAATATACATGAAAGAAACATTAAACATTCCTCTAATATACTTGTAAGGCATCATCATTAGTTCATTCTAGGAAATAATTACAGCATCTCAGAACCTGGATGATTTTCACAAGACCAAATTTGAATGCCTGAACAAGACACACTAGAATCACTTAAGCGACTGATTAGGTGAAGAAAATGTTGTGACCAATAAGAGTGATTTTTAGGGATATGTTCCTCTAGTATATACCCTCCAACATATGAATAAACTTCTTAGTAACCATGAAAATAACTGAAATTCTAGCCACCAACATTTAAAGAACCAACATAGCAAAAAATTTCTCACCCACTAACTTCTCGAACTGATCTTCTGATTCTAGCTTTGAAGAAAAGGATTCAAAATACACAATCTGGTCAACATGAGCCTTCATTGTCTACCAAAATTTAGGAATGCTCATGAGTACCATCACATTCCTTTCATTTTACTCCTTAGGGACACATCACTAGTTGAAAATGGTCTTAAAAACTCCAATGACACTTCAACTGGATATGGTACTGGGAGAACACCCACCACCAGTTCTAAGCCGATCCTCAAAACAAAATCAAAACAACATGAACCCTCACTACTTTAGGAGTTTGTAAAATCATTTATGACATTATCAAGCCTCTTTATTTCATCTAACAAACCACGATCACCATAGAAAATAAGAAACAACCAAAACAAACATGATACCACCACTCCACTAGGAACCTGGGTGGGATTATGGCCAAAAAAGCATAAAAAATTTGGAATATTTATTGGAATCATACTCTGAATAACTAATGAATACATAAACAAGTCAACATTGATCCAAATATCAAACCAAAAAGGTCATCTCTAACAAAACAATACACTCATCGTCCAACAAATCAATAACCAAATCAAAGATAAACCGAATCTCATCACAAATAAATCCCAAGAATATGGTAAAATAAACCTAGAATACACAACTAAAAATCACCATTTTTCTAAATTCCCCCACATCAAAATTTATTACCCCGTTGAAATTAAACATAATTTACCTTTCAAAGTAACATCCCAGAACATATTTTTCAAATTTCAAAACACCATCAAATTTTAGAAATTTAAAACCACAAATCTAATTCGAAAAGAAGCCACTTTTTATTAGAAACAATTTACCTTTTCTGACAAAACATTATAAAAATAGATCAATTTTTTATTTTCAAATACTCACCCATGGTATCCTATGAAATGTCACATATGTGATTCCCCCACTTCCGCATATATCATCCACACATACAAACCAACATTCACATTCCCTACACACGCACACATATGATAACATCCACATGGAACACCAAGGGTCACACAAACACTTTCCCCATCGAAACCAATATTTTAAAACATAATTATTATATCATATATAATAAAACATTCCAAAATTAAAAATATTTTCCCTTAAATTCCCAATACTACCCAGTATTTTCATTTTTGAAATCCATAAATTACAAATCAAGCATAATTTTATAACTCTTGAAAGCACCCAAAAACCAATTTAAATTCAAACCAACCAAAATCAAACCAAATAAACATCCATTCCAAAATTAAAAAATAAGGAACTTTTGGTAATTCATAACCTGACCACGTTGTTTAGCATACCATTTACTAAGAATACACCAACCATTAGAGGAATATTAAACCATGCATGTGAGATCCCCATGGTTCGTTATGCCATGTAATTCTACTATGAAACACTGACTAACTACCTTGGTCACACCCATAAAAAACAAGACCAAAGACTCAAATATTGGACAACCACTGGAAGCTCGAGGATCATAACGAGTAAGATTTGATGATGTTCTTCACGTACCAACATCCTGAGTCCAGACTATCCTAGTCTCCAACTATAAGACATCCCAAATAACAAAAAAACATGCTATGTTATCAATTAACCATGAACCAACTTGGATCAACCCTGAACCATTCACATGAGCTCATCCGGGACAAGGCCCAGAAGGGGGTTCCTGATCCCCACGGGCTAGCAACTAGTGCTGATTATCAATATAAAACCATTGAGAACTATTTTCCCCATAAACAATAAAAAATATAATCTAAAATGAAACTAAATAATATAAATAAATACAGGGAGAGGAAAAAAATAAACTACTAAACGTACATCCATGGGACCTATTGAGTCACTATTAAACACAGAATGAATAGATCTTTGAGAGCTATGTAAAACAACACGAACTTCTAATCAAAAAGAAAAAGTAGTATTTTTCACTAAAATGATCATTAGTAATTCCAAGGATAACCCATGTTTTATGCACCACCTCTAATGAAAATAATTTCATTATAATTTGAAAATAGGACATGTAAAAATAATTTTTTCACTCTTTTATCAATATAAGTAATGGAATACTATTTTTAAGGAGACTCTTATTCATTTCAATTTCTAAAACAATTCCCAAGACACCTAATCCATTTCAATGAATTATTTTAAAAAAAAATCGGTCTAGAATAAGTAAAAAATTTAAAAAGAAATGTAATGGGGCCATGCAATTGAACAACAAAATGATTCACAAAATAAATATGGAACATACAATTATGTAATTATGAGAATTTCATAAACATACATAGATAAATCCCTAGGAATACTTGGTTTGGACCCATAAGAAGAAGAATAGTGAATCTCCATAGTCTATAACTAATTGGCTGCCCTCAACTGACTAATATAGTGGCATAGCCCACCTGGAATAACTGTAAATCATGGGGGTACCATCCCGTCTAATTTGAGATAATCAAAATACATTACTCGACCCTATAAAAGATGTATAGGAAACCAATGATAATAATATTACATGTAAGTATATGACCATTTAATGCATCAATCACCTTACCTTCCATCACCACACATGCCAACACCATATGAGGATTCTGTCTATACAATCACCCATATAAGGAAATCCCGAATTGGGGTTCTCATCATATAACAGACCAATGAAAATTGCCAACCTAGATGTTACATCAAATAAACTTTTAAACCACTTCACAAAGAACCTTAAGTTTCAAATTGGTTGTGCATAATTTCTAACACAAATTTCACTTCCAAAATTATATAAGGATCAAACCAAGACTTTAATATAATAAATCAAATATATCATAAAAATATTTCAATGCATTTCCAAAAAAATGAAACAACACTTAATATTACAAGTTAAAAACATAAAACAAACCAAAAAATTTACCAAACAGGCCACCCTTTCATTTAATTCTCAAACTGCACTTCAATGTGCCAATAAAATCGTGTTTTAAAGAATAAATGCAACCAAAGCCTTTATGTTCCACAAAAAACACATCAAAACATTTCCAGAACCATTTCGATGAAGATATAAAACACCATTTTCAAATATGAAATACCAAACAGGCTTCACTACCTTCCAATAAATATTTAATTTTTAGAGAAACACTATGTCTCAAACCCCTTATGTTCCAAAACAATTTAATTTTATAATTATACAACCAAGGCACGGCAGATTTAGTATCAATCTTGAAGACATGCTTAAATCGATGAAATCCATTTGAAGTACTTATTACACACTAGAACCCATGAAGGAGTCCAATTATTAATATTTATAATTTAAATTCAATTGATTTCTAGAAATACATCACTACTTCCAAACAAGGACAAAGACAAGTTTCAATATGAAAAAAACTTGTACTTCATGCTTGGATAAATTATGTAAATCAAATAAATAAATATTTCTAACAACTACATTAAGATCACAATGTATATAAATACTACATAAATATAAAACATATTTTAAGTTAATAAATAAATTATGGATTTCAAATTCAAGGAACAAGATTAGGGAACCTACATCAAAAAGGAAGCGAACGAAGCTGAGATTCATCAGATCTCGAAGATTTTTATAAAATATTCCTCACATTTTCACACACATTCATTCTAATAAATATATGTATCCTTAATCCAATGTACATATTTCTAGTGTCATCGGGGAATATGTACAAGGATGATATATATATATACACACACACATAATCACTAATGTGTGTGTGCAGAATCCTTCCCAGAAATGTCAAACACACTACAAACACCACTGGAAGCTCAAAAAATGGTGAAGACTAACACACACAAATAAAATCACAGAAATCACATTAACCAGAAATTAAAAAATTATAAAAAATATATTCAATGAAGGAAAAAATAAAACCTAAAAAAGATGATGGTGGACTGAATCAACCCAAACTACATCACCTTTGGAAATGATTTCTAAAACTCGCACATGCTCGGGATGATAGGCCTTCCACATAGACTAACATCATTGAAAATAAATAAAAATGATGAAACCCACCCTAGGATTTTGACTGAGCAATAACAGTTGACTGGGACACCTAAATCAGCCAAACTTAAGAACAATGAGGAGGGAGAAAGCCCTACCTTGGTATTTTTGAGAGATTCCATGAAGAAAAAACGGTGAATCTGTGAGTGGAGGAGGGATATTTAGGGTTGTCTATCAAACATATAAATAGAAAGGGAGGGGGATTAGCATTACACATGGATAATGTGAGAAAGAAAAGAGAAGGA
Organism: Viscum album; assembly: GCA_963277665.1. Taxonomy (NCBI): domain Eukaryota; kingdom Viridiplantae; phylum Streptophyta; class Magnoliopsida; order Santalales; family Viscaceae; genus Viscum; species Viscum album. The sequence continues at coordinate 670,799,612 of OY728162.1, forward strand.
TAAAGAAAAAAAGAAAAAAATTATAGATGAATAAAAAATAAAAAAATGGATTAAAAACTTAACCTAATAATATTAATATTAATATTAACATTTTTAATAAAAATAAAAATATTCATTATTATTATTATTAAAACTCTTTCTTAAATTTTATTTTATTTCCAACGTACATTTTCAATTATTTTTATTTTATTTTTTTAACATATACAACCATTACAATTTTGGCATTATTTACCAGTCCATGCACTGACCGTGTGCTAGCCACTACCTAGGCCATGAACCCTCACATGGTTTCCTACATGAGGATTCAAGGTTTAGAATACTATTCATTGTTCTTTCCAAATGGAATCGACTGATGACATACCCTAATGCATGGTATTCACATGGTTATTCTCAACTGAGGGAAACCAATATGCATGATCCCATATTGGAAGAAAATTTTAGAATTCAACATAGACCTACCCAAAAACAAAATAATGGATATAAAGAATTCGTATAAACAAAATAATAAAATTTTGTGTAGTGGGTTGTGATATTACGGATCTTTTACAAGTGATAGTGCCACTTTTCAAATTTTACTACATAAAATTATTGAGAATTGTTTTTTATAAAATATGATTTCATATCTATATTCAGTGGAAAAACAATTTTCTTTCAAAACCTTATTTTATAATTATTTTTTCAAAAAATGTAATATTCAAAACATTTAATTGAAATAATTTTTTACCCGTTTTTTATTGTTACCAAATGTTCTCAATAGAATCTCCTTTTTTCTTTCAGAATAGGGAACTTTTCATTCCTTTTAACCATTATAAATAAATATAATTTATTTCATTACCCACATATATGACATCTATTTTATTAAAGAATACATTTCATATTTACAGGGATATTTTTAAATAAATTTTTTAAAATTTTATTTTCACAGAAATAGATTTTCTAAAACAACCAAAATAAAAATAATATTTTCCTCAAGAACATTTTAATAATATTTATATATTATTTTTATTTATTAATGAAAAAACACCTTTATATTAAAAATTATATATGGAATATCGATATCATACTTATTCTTTATTTAGTTACTATATGATAATTATTTCCAATGATAGTATTAAAATTTACTTCCTTGATTCTTTTTTATAGTCATTAAATATCCATAAAATATCCACTTTATTTATCTTGTATATGATTACTTGCAAAAATGAATACTATTATTACATACTATGTTTAATTTTAATTTTTTTTATTAACTTGGGTAACATTGAATAATATGTACCCTTTACTCAACATGTATATTTGATAAGGAACATTACTCAGGAATTAAATCTGTTATTTGATATATGAGGAATGATTTGGACATCCCATACATGGAGTTGGGTTAAGTTTCTGTAAGCCCCTAGATGAATTATTTGTCTCATTTGATGAATTAGTCGGTTGGATTCAGTTAATGGGTTTGAACCTAGTTTTATTTAAACTGTCAAGGGGGTAGATATTGATTGTAATATTATTATGTTCCTAGGACACAATAAGCCTAATAACTAAGTATTTTCTTCATTCTGTATTCAATTATTTATATCCAATATATTTTCACTATCAAATCATCTCTATGTGCATTTCATTCTCAATTATTTATTTGGAATCTGATTCAGTTATTACCTAACTATTTTGATTGTTCCTTTACTAGTTATGATTGTCATGTTATTGATTAAATTTAATGTTGTTTTAGTTATTTACATTTATATATTATTTTAAAAAATAATTTTCAATTTATTTTTTATATGTAATGTGTGTTCAACTACATACCCATTCTTGTGGATTATGCTCATTGATTCATTATTGTTTTCACTATACATAACCCTTACTAGATATTTTACCTCACCATAAAATTTTAACTTCCCTCCAGATTCTATAATGGTTACTATGAATGTTTTGAAGGAATATTATATAATGAATAATGTTATCCTCATATAGATAAAATAAACATTATAATTTGTGAATGTAAATGTAATGTATGACTCATGTTTGTATGTAGTTAACTAAGATTAAAAATTTATTCAGTCCTTGGGTTTGTGGTTCATTGTATCTTATTCCACTATAATGGTAGTAGGAACTGACTTTGGGTTTGGGGGTGAGGGTCACAAGAATTGGTATCTGAGAATTTTTAGTAGAAAATGAGGGAACTAGATTTAGGAAATCATATGTTACAAAACATAACCCTATTCTAGAATTTTAGGACAAGAATAGAAAAAAAATTTGAATAGTAGGTTTAGGAAGATATTTTGTGGTTTTCCTTGAGATAAATCCTTATCTCAATATTTAATGTAAATGTGGTTCTGAAAAAGAGATACATAGGGGTAATAACTTTGAAAAGGATAAGTCAGGCATGACTCGAGCATTACCTGGTACCTAAAAATAGGTCTTACTGTGCACCTAATTTGATAGTCTCATAGAATATGATTAAGTTGAATAATATTTTTGTTATAAAACATTATGAATTATTTGAATAAATTATGACAACGAATGAACTTGGTAAATACTATGGTTTCTTATAATGAAAATAATGTGACATGTTTTAGACATACTGTAATTGATTATATGTGTTTCCAACTATGATTGGTTTTGCCCATCTATGATTTCAGATTTCAGTTAATGGATTGATCTTGGAGAAATCAAGTTAAAATTAAACAAAAACGTATATGAGAGGACAATGACCCACAGAAAATGATATAGATATGAGTAAAATATATTATGTTTACTTCAAATCATTTATCCCAAAATATGATTAACAATATAAACCATAAAAACATCCCTAACATTTCAATGAAATGAATGATCTAATTTTTATGATCTCAATTAGTGGAGACCATGAAAAAAAGAAATATTTATTCCCATCACGTAATAAATATGGAAGGATAAACCCATGAAGTACATTAATTGAATAGTTAAATTCTCTCTATGTAGAAAATACGAGCATTAATTAAATAATTGGAAAGGAAAAATGAAGAGTATGAAGGAAGGAATTATATCCCATCATAGTTATCCATATATACATCATTATCATAATTGAGGTGAACATGGGAATTGCTTTATTTAATGACCTCATCAAGAATTTAACCGGTATGTCATGTTAGAATGTATGTAGAAAAAATGGATAATTTATTTATGTAATATGATTTAATAATTAAATTGATAATGTGTTTAACTAATTGTATATTGGTTATCAGAATCATAAAACATCTTTTGATTTTCAAAAATTATTGAAGCAATAATGTATTCACTAACATAAGAGTTATGTATGCCAAAAAGGGTTAATGATAATAAGATTGATCATAATACCACATTCTTAAAAAAACTTTTTTGGTCTTTTGGGGTAGGTATTTGATAAGATTAATGATATTTTTGAACAAATGTATTTCAATAATATGTTTTTGAAGAAATTTTATTTCATTAATAATTATTTTACATTTTATAAACATGTGTTCAAATTAACTGATAACAATAACGGTTGATATGATCATTAATGACATTGTAATAATAATAAAATAATATTATTAGACATTAAGGAAATAATATTAAATAAAAAATAGTTTTTATTGAAAACCATAATAAAAAAGATATTTAATTATTTATTTTATTTCAAGGTTTTACATTATATTTTTTGTGGATTTTTATTATAATCATATGAATATGGATTTAAAAAGGATAACCTATATTCTCGATGACAACCCGTCGAATCCAAAAAGGTGGATGGTGACCATGAACCCATGGCCAAACAATGATAAGGGAGTTGTGTCTAAAAATGGCCTATGTGGTTTGTGTATTAATACTTTATTTTATTAAGTTAAATTATTTTAAAAATATATATTAATAATGAAAAGGTGGGGTAACCTTTATCTTTTTTAGGTTAATTTTTTATATTGGAAAACTGTTGATAAAAAAATTGGTTTCGGAAAGTAGTTTGAGACAGAATGAAAGAATTATCAATCATTTATAGATATTAAAATATCTTAAAAGATAACTTTAGTTATTCATGCATAAGAAAGTCATTTTGGGTGTAAATTTATTTTTGTAAAGGATGAATTGGGAATTCATCAGAGGAAAAAAAGATCAAATTGTGATTATGAAATAAAAATATATCAAGTAAGTATATATCTTTATATTCTTAGTTAGTAGAAGAATTCATCATCTTTTGTAAAATGATATTGAAAAAATTATCATGTTGCATTCATATTTTATTAATAATATTTTATTTTAACTCATCATAGATTTATGGTTTTTTGGGCATTAACATTCCATTGATCGTTTACCTTCTTGTGATCAATGATCTCAATCAGTCTAAATATTTGGAAAACAATTTAATCCATGTATATGTCATATATTTACATAAATATACACTTACATGAAAACCTAGATATGTGTTATTCCATATAACATGTTCATCCCCTTTATCTCTTATTAAGTGAATGTTTTGTTAATCCTTTCATGGTGTTGTTTTTTCAATAATGGAATTTGAAAACATCAAACCATATCCCAATAAGATCATGGTCAAATTAAGAGGAATAAATATATTTAAGGTGAGGAGAATGTAACACCAAAAAATAATAAAATAACAACAATTTATTAAATAGTGAATGTTGCATGAAAATATTTATTTAGCTTTTGTTATAGGAAACAACTTATTTTTTTGAAATCTTTTGTTGCATGAAAGGTTAAGTACTACCGAACAATAATATACTAGTAATTTAATTATTTATTATGATATTTAACATTTTTTGTTTGAATGTAAGGAAATAATAAGATTTACTATCTTATAAAAATATATGATTTACAAATATTTATTAGTTATTGTTTTATTATAAATAAATATAAATTATTTAAATGAAAAAGAAATGTTATCTGAAAAAATATTATTCTAATAGGTAGTTTATTCCGGAATTACACTCTTAATTTAAAAAGAATTCATACTAAATTTAGAGAAAAAATTATTGTATAAGAATTTTGAATCAGTAATATGAAAATTAAATTATTTTTAAAATTTGATATTTTTATGAGATGTTTTATTTTTTGATAAATAGTAAAAATTAAAGGATTATAATTGAACACTACCTATTCGTCTATAAAATCTATAATGAGAAATTATATTTTCAAATGGTTTTAATGAATGTATATTTAAATTAGAAATATATATATATAGCCAATTTATATCATTGGGATCAATTTCATAATGAATTTTGATATAAAAAACACTTTAAAATTTTAAACAATTTTAATTTTAAAATCTTTTTTCCAAACAAGTATGTGATATTAATTTAAAATTATTTTCACCACTTATTTGGATTTAATTTTTAAAAATTGATTCTATAATTGGAATCATAATATTTTATGATTTCTAATAAGGTAAGCATAATTTTATACCAAAAATATTAGTGCCAAAAGATAAACATAATCACATTGATAAAGATAAAAATGACTTTACATTGTATTTTTAATTTAAAAATAAGGTGTAAAATTAATCCAAAACTTATAAAACCCCAATTTTAGGGCCAAATTCCATCATTACCCCTCCATGGAACTATAATTTACGATTATTTGGGCCTATTGACTTTAATAATGTGGGAATATATTTCACTCTTTCAAAAACTATCAATTGTGCCACTCACCCCACATATAAAATGCCACCACATCTTCTCACCACTTCACACAGTAAAAAAATGATACTAAAAACTGCTAACCCAAATAACATACAAAATTACCTTTACCCATCCAAAAATATTTTTTCATAATAGAAATCCAACCTTTTATTTTTTTAGTGAAAACCTAACGATGATACATTAAAAAGAAGTAACGTTCTTCAAAAATAAATTTTATCTCATTTCTTAATCAACCCATATATATTCTTATTATAAGATTATTATATTATAAAAAGTATCATAAATATATTGAGATATATTAATGTGAATATTATGACCTAAAACATTACACGCATCTGAAAAATGGGATACAAAATCATCATTTGTGTGTGCCGCGGAATACAGCCCCGCTAATGGATGTTGTTAGTTTTTCCATTACCACATTTTATGGTCAAGAATATTTATATATTTATAGTTTATATATGGTCTGTATTATATTAATAATTCTAATTTTCTTTTTTAATTATTATATCACACGTTTGTTCATGCTTTCTATTTTTCGAGATGCAAAATTGTTGCCCATGTATACAGCGGACCACTACCTCACGAAGGGATACGATTCATTCCCATTTTACGTGGAATATATAAGGATAATTTTAAAAATAAAATGTGATACATATAAAATATAAATTATATTATAATGATAATATATATATATATCTATTTGTGTGTAATTTTATTTTATTTCATTCAATATTGCATGAAAAAAGAAATAGTGTTCACGCGAATGATTGGCCTACCATATCCATTAACGGTATATTTCATTTCCTATCACATATTTTTAGGTATTGATCTAAATAAATTTATAATTAATATATATTATATTTATATAAAGGTTAATATTTTGAATATGGTAGAATTATGATCCAACTAAGAGGAACAAAAAATAACAAGTGAAAACATACTCGAAAAACATGGAAATTAACAGTAGAAATAAATAAAATAATGAATGATTATTAACAAACATAATATAATATATTATAAAAAGATAATATATGATATTATTAATATTATTAATATTATTTTATAAGTTATTTATTTTATTTGAACAATTATACTAGATGTTAAATAACGTTCAATAAAAAAAATCATATGGTGAGGGTTTTCTTCTAAATGTCATTTTATTGAGGAATATTGTATTATTATCTCCTAATTTATTTTATATTGGGTATATACTACCCATTTTAATGTTATATATTTATTAATTCATTATTAATGTTATTTTATGTTTAAATTTTAATTATTGTTTTTAAGTGGATTTGAACATAAATTTACCATGTGGTAAATAATTTCATAACTCAATTCCTTCTCATTAGGTTATATTACATCCCCTTTGTAATTTGTATTCTAAAATTATTTTTATAATGACTTTTTACATTAAATTTGTTTTATTTATACTTTTTTAATGTGGTTCTATATTAGACACAAATAATTTATTCATATATTAGCTCCCACATAAATATTTTGATCATTTTAAGGGTTTATTTCAAAATATCATTCCAATCGAGATTGATTATTCATGAATTTTTATTTAAGGAAATTATTTTATCATTATTTAGTAAAAATTATAATTTTATTATCATCAAGTTATTCATGTTATTATTTAAGTGACATTACAAATTATTTGTATTTGATAATTAATATTAATTGGACAATGTCTTAATAAAATATGACATCATTTATCACTTCAGTTAGAATTATTTTTTTTATAAAAAACCATGTTTTATAAAATAATTTAAAAATTATTTTATTTATCCATTCAAAAATATTTTAATATTATGAGTATTTATCCATTTTTTCAGATTACAAAATGTTTTCAAATGAATATTTTTATCTATTTCTGAACAAGGCACTTTCCTATCATATCTATTATGTTACAGGAATTATATTTACAAAATTACCAGTTGACATAGGCGCCATTTTTATGAAGCTTAATTTAAAATTTAATGGGATTATTTTTAATGAAAACATTTTCATTATTTATTTTCAATGAAAATTATTTTAAAAAATAAAAATGAAAATGATATTTTCTTAAATAGTAATTTTAAGGATCATTTTAGGGTATTTCACGTCATCATAGACAACAAACCTATATTTCAAACAATGGATATATAGTCTTGATATCATCCCTATTTTTCAGTAATATGTTTAATGATAATTCTACCAAGGATATTGTTGACATTAATATATTTGATTAATTTTATTGTCATAGAATATTCCCTAAATATCCACATAATCTATTATGGATATTATTATGACCCAAACCATATACCATTTTACATATGGTGTTTACTTTGAAATTTAATTGATTAAATAAGAAATCATTGATAAATATGTATCTTATAATCAATAAATATATTTTATATGGAACATTTAATATGAATTAAATATGATATTTAATATATGAAGAATTATTTGATCATGAAATACAGAGTTTGGTTATTGGTTTACATATTCTCCTCAATGAATTGGCAGTCTCATGGGATGAATAAGTAAATTAGACTCATCTAAAAGGGTCTTAAATTAGGTTTTTAGAAACAATTATAAGATAGATCTTCATTCTAAAGGTATTTTGTTCTTATAAAACATGAAGTCCAATAATTAATCCTAGCGTTTATTTAGAATATAGTAATTTATATCCATGATATTTTTAGTATGACATTATCTATGAAATAATTTCATTCTCATATATTAAATTTTTTTAGTTATTTCCTTGAAATATTTATTATACCATATCCAGTTATGATAGTCATGTTATTCCTTAAATGTAATGTGTTTTCACTTATATTCCATGAAATACTTTTTACACACTTCCTTCTTTGTTCACTGATTACATTCCATGTGTGTTATGTTACTTACCTTTCCATATAGATTATTCTCATTGATTCATTATTTCTTCCACTATACTTAAATCTTACTTGTCAATTGAGAACGAACATAAATTTTATCATTTCCTAAGGAATCCATGAAGGTTAATATTATTTGTTTCCCAAAATAAGCTAATAGTAATAATATTATCCTGAAAAGAAAAAAAAATATTATTGTTATTATTATATTAAAATCTAATGTAAGAATTATGTATGTTTCTTTTTTACAAATTCTACAAATCTATTTAGACTTTCAGGATGTCATTCCTTGTAGAATATCCCAAAGTAATGGTAACAGGTATAGACTTTGGGTTTATGGGGTCAATGAAAATACAATATAATATTGATTAATAACTATATAAGTTCAAAAATATTGTTGTGGAGTCTTAATTAATGAAGAAAAAAGTGTTTGTCATAAATTAGGTATGTAAAAATAAATTTTTATTTGGTGTAAATAATATACATTTGGTATCACTATTCAATATGATGATTAATTTACTAATAAATCTCTAAAACACTATGAATAAAAGATAATGTGAATGAAAATATGGAACAATCCTTGATTATAAACTCATTTTATGGGTTTTTTGACTTTTGGGTTTTTATAATAATCTTTTATTCCTCATTAACAAATTAATATATTAAATTATGTTTTTCTAGTTGAGTTTCATGTTAAATTTCAATGAAAATTATAATATTTTTAGTTTCATTATAAGTTACATGGTTATCTAACATGATTAATATTAACTGTTTTGAAACATTGTGAATGTATATGATTTTTAATTGAGTTATATTATTCAGTAAATGCATAGTCCATCCAACCATTTTGGCACTGTTACACCTTCACCATAATCATTAGATATGAGAATGAGTGTCACATGACCTCATTCCAGCCTCTTTATATGAAATATTCTTCCAACTAGAAGGGATGACCTAAGAATGATCATGGGGAGACTATTCCCAAGATATATATTTCATTAAATTTAAAAACATAAGGAATCAATAAAAAAGTAAAAAATCCATAGAATCAAAATAATTTGAATACCTTTATAATATTTATTGTTATATTATTCATAAAATACTTTCCAAAGGATGACTAATGTGGTAAGTCATACAATGTACAAAGAATGTGGAATTAAAAATAATGAAATTGTAGTCACTGAATTGAGTCTATCAGAATATCGCCTCTATCATCTAATCTCCAACATCTCAACATCCCATCACTGGACCATATCACCTAACTAAATCTCTGACTATAAAATATACACAAACAACATGATTATACTGTTTTATTATAACCCATTATAACACTAACAATTTGTTCTTACCATAAATGTTCAATATAGGTTAATTCCATCATAAAAATCTAAATAGATAAATAACCATTCATGTTTAAGTCATCATGTGCTAACCAAACAACCACAAACCCTAGATTTACATATATTGTCAAATACCTAAATGAGAGAATAGAATTAGTCCTTTTTAACTTATATCATTATAAATAATCCACACATTTGATGAAAAAAATCCTTCAAAATTTTTTATATATACATTCCGCCCATAATGGATAATGTCAAACATTACTTTAAGGAAAATTGATTGTCCTCTTTTAAAGAGTAGTTATTTGGTTCATGTAACCAAACAACACCTCATGGTTATCCCATTTTTAATGAATTTACATACACCTAACATACACGAATCATTGCAACTCGACTAATGTTCATGAATGTTCCCCATCAGTACAACATTCCAAATGTTCTGAGTCATGGTAATATTCTGATGTTGCATGGTCAATCACACGTCTTCTGATCATTCTATGTTGTGATGGTAACCAACACTCATATACATAGTTTATTAATAATGTAAAATGGTATCCCTCTCTATGGATTCAACTAGCCAATTCGCTATAATAAAATTGTTTAAATATATATACCAGAGGTTCCAAGGGTAGTAAACACATCCACATATAAGGAATATCATATCATAGAACAATATGTAAAATCATGAGAGTTCTCATAGACCACACATGCACACACATGAATATCACATCAAATAATTGTTTCATATTCTACACATTTTCCCACATGAAAATCATACATACAGTTTCATATAAATTCTCATAATGATATGGATTTCCTAACTCAAGAGTATTGAAGTCTAAATCTAGGAATAGCCAACGTGATCAGAAAAACACAATTATTTCCCTAAATAGAATCCCAATTCATCTCAAGGGATACTCTAGATTCATGATCAAAGAATAATAACAAAACCTGAGATATAAAAAGATAAAAATTTCCGAATTATATCTACCATAGAAATTGATATAGATCAGTCAAAGTATGAGATAACAGTTTTAAATATCTGGTTTCTTATCATTCAAAAATTTGATAAATTGAAATTGGATCACATTAGAATAAATATAACTATAACTGAAACACAATATATTTTACATAACTCATTAATATTAGTATATATAAGTAATAAAAACTTAAACATACAAATTACGAGATGTTGGATCGATCAACTCACCAAACATTGAGGAGAGGGGAAGAAGATAGCGAAATCCATAGTAGATAATATTGTGGGTTCATTTAAATAATTTTGGTAAAATGTTTAATGTTTGTGATCAATTATAGATTCCTGATAGAAAAGAATATGTTTCCCTAATTAAAATCCCAACCAGAGGCACTGAGCAGTCTGTTGGCCTCAGTGATTTTCAAAAGGACATACCCTTGAGGGTCAATAGCTCTTAGAAGTGACGAGGATACTGCCTCTTCCCATTGAATGTTGTATCAATACTATTGAGAAAGTTTAATTTATAGATTTTAATTGCCCATATAAATTCCACTGGCTAGCTAGCAGTGCTTTACTAGCTAGTCGTTGGCCATCTAATAAGTTTTATATTGCTGGTCTGACCTTATTCATACAAGGATTCTAATACTGATTCTTTGACACCTCTAATACATCTATAAATTTTGAAAATTTATATTCTAGATACTGTAAGACAGGAATAAAACATTCTTAAAAATTTTAGGATGTTGTAGGACACACTGTGCAGTATAGCCCTTGCATTGGGAGTCATTTAATGAGGGGTTCACATTTATGAAAATATTCCAAAAAAACATGCAGCATATGTAGGTCACTAAAAAGTTGAATTTTCCAAAATTACCCCATTGGTATTACGAAAAAAATAGTTTTTTTGCTTCACCATTCAGTCAAGGTACCTGAAGGGTGATCTGATCAACCTCCTACTTTCCAAAATTGGGATTTTTGAGGTCTCTCTCTTTATATTTGGTGATTCCTTCTGTGGTTTACCATTATTCCTCTATTTTCATCATCCTCTTTTTTCCATATATTACATTCCATGTCATCATGTTGGATTAACCCTAGGGATAATTTTGTATCTAATGTTTTGTTAATATAAATGATTGTGTGTGGGGTTCTTTTTCAAACCATTCTCATTCCGTTTTTGAGAGCACCTTCTCTTAGACACTCTAATAGATACAATAAATTACATATTTTTAATCCCATGAATCACTATGTTATTCTCATTTTTTTATTAATTATTTTTATTTAAAATCCTCATTAATTTTAATATTTAAATTTATTTTTGAATACATTATGTGTTAAATGATTGATTTAAGGGTGAATGTCTATGGTTTTTAATTTATTATATGTATAAAAATGTTATTTGTTTTCTAAAATAACTAAGATGAATTTTTAAATAATATTTTTGATTTAAAGGATAATTGAACATTAATTTTTTCTATAATTTTTTACTTTTAGTTGAGTATTGGTTTCTATATTTTATTAACATTGTGATATCTTGGCTTCCTTCCTTGGAGGTTATTATAACATGAAAAATGATTAGAATTATATATACTTTTTTGTTCCCATTGTGGTTCCTATAAATATTCACTTGTATATATATGTGTGGATATGTTCATATATATATATATGTGTGTGTGTGTGTGTAAATAAATCTATACATACATACATATAAATATGTATATATGTGTGTGTTAGTATATAAATATATATAAGAATTTCATAGGATTAATTTATTATATCTTGGGTTCTAAAATTGTTTCTTGGTTTATAAACTGATTTAGAAAAGGGGTTTTAAATATTTTCTTTCATAAATTATGGAATATGTGCTTGTTTTTCACCTTATGAATGTAGTTTTATTCCTACCATGATTTTTAAATGGTATTTAATGAAGGTGATTATTCCTAGAAATATATTACAAGATACAAATGTTTTGGATTAGTTGGTACCTTTATATGGTATTTAGTGATATGTAATCATATGAATCAAATGGCCCTCTCTTTTAGATAGGTTGATATGTTATGATTTTATTTTAATTATGGGTTCTACATGGATGGATATGGGGAAGTATGATGAGTATATTTGTTTTTTTGAGTTAATTGTTAGTTCATATGTTTTATTGAAATGATAAGTCATTTTACATTACTATCATAACAAGGATACAATGAATCTTAGTGAGGTACAAGAGATTGTTATTATCTTATCCCAATGTGAAAGACTATATCTATTTAGTATAGATTTAATTAGTCCATAGGGGATTTCAACTATTGAGGATAGTTGAGAGTAGATGGTTTGTTATGGGATTATGAATGGATTGATTGGTCGGAAGATGCTTCCAATCCAATTATATTAATGATCACATAATGGTATGTTTAGGATCTATACAACATTATTTAAAATTTATTTACAACTAATTATTCCTTTGTTTGTTATCATTGGGTTATATCGTCTCTATTATTTTGAATTCATTATACTAGTTCATCAGCATTTTGTTTCTATTTCATATTTACTATTATCTATTTTTTAACTCAAATTACCTACTTATTTAAACAATTGGGTTATTTTTAAATTTTCTAATTTCTTTTTTTAACTATTCATTTTACATTGTAATTTAGAGTTTTCTTGAATTATTTTTATATATTTCGAAGTGAGGATTTCTAAATTAATCTTATAAGGAGTTTTAATAAGTGAGATTTCTAACATTTATATATACATGATATATGTATTGGATTTAAAAAAATTTAGCGGAATATTTTTATTATAAATGAATAAAACCATATTTTGATAGATTTATTTAAATATATAATTTTATGTTGTTTTGGAAAATTATATGTATGGACTCATTGATGAAATTTAACATTGGTAGCTTATGATCACACCCTACTTGTGTCACAAATCATCAATATAAGTGAATCTATTTTAAAGGATCAAATTATAATTTCAGATTCTCAAAGGGAAAATGTGTTATTTATAGTGGATACATGTGATGTGGGCATAGATTAATATTTATTTAATCTTCTAATTTATTTTTGGTCTGTATAGTAATCATGGAATATCACCTAATTTTGATTTTCCATTATATAATGACCCCTCATTTTAGTTCATTTTTTTGGATCACTAGGGTTTATATTTTATTTCTATTTCATGTTTGTATTTTCCGTAATTTTACTTCTACTTATTTTTTTTGAAAAATCAAAATTTCTAAAACCTCATTCTTTTATTTTGATATAAATATTCTACATGGTTGAAAGTATTTATTACAAGAAATAATTAAATAGTTAATTATTTATAATGATTCGATTATTTTAACCAACCCAAGGAGATTACAAACACCCCCATGAATTTTCATAGGGTGAATTGGATGAGGTCGTAGGTTCACCCTTGGTATTTCATGAAAAATGGAATCATGGAAACCCTTGTTATTTTGGAAGCAAAGGAATATTTTAGCTAATAATGCTGTAACTCGAGAAAGAAGTGTACACATATTTTAGTTGAATCTTCCATATAGTAAACTGAGTGTTACAAAGGGCTGTTTGGTTCTAAGTCAATGATTTGGATTTGTGGGATATTGTTGTTCACACAGATGGTATTTGGGATTACAAAAAGGATTCATCTATTTTAATAGAAAAAAATGGGAGTCGAATTGGCATCACACTGCAGTCTCTCACATCAGAGTAACAAATGTGGACCTTTAGTTCATGGTTTAGAATGAATTATAGTAGTTTTTTAATTATTTTCACATTTTCTCATAAACTATTTGATCAGGTCAATCATAACCAAAAATCTACCCCCACATGATGATGTATTGTTTTTTGATGTTATTAATTTGGCTATTTTTAGTCATTTTAAATATCAAAATTTATTTCAAAATAAAAATTATTTTGGTAATAAAAATTGACCATAGTATTTTTAGGGAGAAATTGATTTAAAAATTAATCATTGAAATTTCAAAAATAAATAAAAAAATATAAATTTATAAGGGGGTTCTATACGAGCTATTCTAAACATATTTTGTGTTATGGCCTTCATGGGAACTATTTTTATTTCATTTTATGGTTTTGTATTTTGAATAGAGGTTGATTTCATGCTAGGTATGGTTTTAGGATTGTATTGTTATTGATTATGTTTTATGTTTGTGTTATTTATAGCATACCATTATTAAAATTCAAACCCATCATAAGAGAACAGTTTCTTTCAATTTTTATGATTATCTTCCAGTAGTCTAATCTACCCATAAATTGAGTAGAGTGTTAATGATGGACCCATTTCAGTTTTTTCCAATCATTCATGATTATTTTTGACCTTTATTATCTATGTAGTGAAAAGATGAAATTATAATCTTCATGTAATTTGGAAATACGTAATTTTTTAGGGTGAGAAAAATTTTGGAATTATTTTAGGGATTAAGATTATATCAGTTATTGGATTTAATTACCATCTCAAGTTATAATACTTGTGTACCATGTTTTTAGTGGTTTCACCTAAGGACATGATGGGGAAGAAAATGTTTGAGCTAATGGATATCTGGAAAGAAGAAAATGGTGAAGGAATATGTTAAGAGAATAAATGATCTTATTCACTATTCACATGCGATAGTGTCATATGATTTATTTAGGAATCACTTATATGTGAAATTTATTCATATAGAAATCAGTTCTAGGGTTATTTTATTTGGGATTGACATATTTAGTGATTCTGTGGTTGAGGTGATGATGGACGAGTTGGTTTCTAGAGGGTGTCCCATGATGGTTGGTAGAGTTTTTTTATAGTTATAATGATGGTTATGTATCCACTAAGGAGTGGAAAATAGAGTAATCATATTCATAAGAGTCTTATTATTCAATCATTTTTTCATCTAACAAGATTTATTTTCTTATATGGTTCATGTGTGTTAAATTTTGGCATTGTAATCCCTATTTCCCTAGAATAGTAAATACCTATAATCATTGTTGTTGACTAGGAAAAACTAGAAATTATATTGGTTTGGATCCTAATATAAGTCAAACAAATAATTGACTACCATTTAATCTTCATATCATATTGAAATTATTTTATATGGTAACCTTTGGAATCCTTTTTCATATCCTTTTCTCCCTTATCAATTTCTTTATAATTTTTTATTTGAGGGTTTTATTTTCTGGGACTATATATCTTATTCTTGGTAAGGATAATTTTTAAAACATAGAAATATGACTTGTCTCTTAATTGGGATATCAATTTTAGTTATTTTGGTTGGATTCTCATGTCTTGTTTGGTTATTGTCCTTTTGAGTTCATTTTTTTAGTCACAATGATTTCAGAAAACAAAAATAGTGGTGAGGCCCGTTATATGCCTCATTATTTTAGTTCCTCCTTACCATTATTATGTGTGACATTATGAGTTATTATTAATTAAATCAGTTTGTATATAATTGGATTTTTATTGTTGTGGACGTTACAATATATGAATTTTCTTCTATAGGGGTTGAGAGACCCTATTATTTTATATATTTTCAAATTTCAGAATTTTAGGGGTAGAAAAATTTATGATGGAGATAATTTTTACACCAATTTTTTTATTTATTTATTATTTTTTCTATGGGATTATCTTTTCATCCGAATTTTCAGTTGAATTTCCATGAAAAAAAGTTTAAAATTTCTAGTATCATTTTAAAGTACTCGGTTATCTCACATGATAATTACTAATCATATGGAAACTATTAGAATGTATTCAATTTTTTGTAGATACATTTTAAATGGTTGGTTCAATGTCTATCCAACCATTCAAATAACACCCCATGATTTATGGTATGTATCATATTAAATAAATTCATTTACCTTGATGCCTTTTGTTGTGTGAAACACTAAACATAAATAAATTGTGATACACTATAACATATTAACATGAATATTGGAATAATATTTTGACTATTAGAAATATTATTGTGACCATTAGATTATTATCCTCACCTATTAATGTATAAATATAATTTAGGTATCTTATCAATGAAAATGATATATTTGGATGATGGAATAATTAAATAAATGTTTTGAAAAAGATATATTAAGTGTTATTTTTTTGTGAAATACAATTGTTTATTTTAAATTTTAAAATAAATATAATAAATCAAAACAAAACATATTTTGAAATATATTTCAATAAATTAATATTTGTTCCTATTATTATATGATAATTCTACAAGGCCTGAATTAATTTTTGAAAATGTCCTAAAATGAGTTATAATTTTAAACTAGATTTTTTTAATAATTGATAATTAATATTATCATATTTAGAAACTAAATTTTAAAAAACCGATTGTATTTTTTGAAATTTACACCTTGAATAATTTTGAAGGTGAATTTTTGGTATTTTTATAAAAGATTTTAATTTTGGGTTAATAGTGAAATATGGTAACTTATGGTATTACCCAAGTGTGTGAATTATTGAGTCATGAATAATGCTCCGCTGATGTATACACCATTAGTTAAAACATAATTTCACTAGTTACTGTATTTGATCATAATAATTCTCATTGTTGATATTCTTCATCAAAAATAATAAAAAAATGTCTAAAATAATAAAAAAAAACAAACTCTCACTCACTATAAATACCACCCCTCACAACCCCTTCTTCTCAGACCTTATAAGAATTGGAACATTATTATATTCTACCCATTTCCTCTCCTTAAAAATATCATCATGTACAATTATATCTTGTCTCACCAAAATACCAATCCTAAGTTCCTCAAGGAGGTTCTCAATGAGTCACTACACAAAAGGTAAAATCCTCAGCCGTTTTCATTATATATCAATTATTTTATTATATATTATTATCATATTCTTAGCTAATCTATAAAAATATTCCTGAAAAATAAATTATCTCATATATACTATAATTGTATTTGGATATTGTAATATCCATCATCAAACCCCTTCTCCTCACCCTTTTATTCTGAAAATTAAAACTTCATTTGTGATATGTCGCTTTAACTCCACCGTTGATAATGCATTTTAATTTTCCATTACTATATTCAAGGCTGGTTATAAAACACTTATTATTGTTATATCAGATTTTATTATTCATATTATAAGATATATAATTTTCTATAACCAATATATAAATGAGATATTAAATAAAATGGCATATGTTCCAGATTATCGTAAAAACTGCCAAAATAATTAAATTATTTTCAATAATGATTTATCTAATAAATCATTATCATACCATATCAAAAAATGATATATATTATCACTTAAACTTATGTATTTTCCGTTGTATCTTATAATTTCAATTCTTTATAATTATTCCCATTTTACATGATCTTTTATAATCACCTACAAGGGAACCGGTCATGAAAAACCAAGAAAATGAACACTCCATGAATGATCCAATTGAATCATATAAATAATCAAAAAGGACATATACGAACTTCATAAAATTATAATAAATAAAATAATTGTATAAAATGTCTTTAATTAAGTAAATAATATATGAAAATTGATTATCTATGATATTAAGTACAAATGCCAAATGATTTCAGACATAAGCTAGGGGATTTCATAACCCAATTTACATTCATTTGGTTAATGATCTATGTCATTGGTTATTTTAATCTATGAATATATGTGAAATGATATTTTATTTTTTTATAATATATTTCCTATTTAAATTTTTGGATTTACATTTTTCACACAGAATTTTTTCATTAACATATCTTCACTCCCGTGAATATATCTTTGTAAGTGGTTTCTGATCTCATCTTTTTATCTGTGAGATATGCCTTCTTCAACACTTAATACTTTTTGTGGTGTATTTAAAGTTCACCTTTTTATTTATTATCATAATTCATTAAAAATTTCAATAATGATTTATATTTCTTGTGTCATGGATATGCTTATTTTTTTAATTGTATACCCATTTTACATACATTGTTTATTTTGAATGTTGTTTTGTTTGGTAAAATATTGATGATTTTTTATAATATACTCAATATGATTATTTTGATAAGGTATATTGTTCTTTAAATAAACTGACGTAGGAATAATTATTTTGACTTGTAGTTACTATTGGGACCCAACATTATATAGCCCCTTGATGCATCTAAAGCTCTCATGGGAAAAAATAGTTGGTGAGAAACCTCATAAGTTTGATTTAAAAAATAATCAAAAAATATTATACCCAAATACAAAAACTATATTTTTGATGATTTTAATGTTATTGGTTCGTGTTCCAGATATATGACGTTAAAAATTCTTTGTTTTCTCCATTTAGTATTTAGTTATTACTTCCATGATATTTTCACTATGAAAAAATTTATGGTTTCATTTTCATTATCAGTTTTTTGATGTCATGCATTTTTCAGTTATTTTTCATTCCATAAATATTTTGAATTATTGAATTTTCTTTAGTTATTATTGATTCATGTAACCCTTACTATGAATTTTATCTCACACTATTATATGTTTCCTTTTCCCAGGTTATCGAGATGGAATCTTTTAATAAGTGTCAACGAACTTGTATATTTTTCATTTATTATGTTATATATTTAATAACAAATGTAATAAAGTAATAATGTATGTATCTAGTTAGTCATGAAAACTAAACCAATCGATCTTTAGTGATGTTATTTATTGTATCCATGATAATGTGATTAAATAACAACCTACTCTAGCTTACTCGGATCAGGGTTGTTACAGTTGTTATTAGGGAAGGTTTTGTAGTCACCTTTTGAACTAGATGTCAAATAAACACGAGTGTTATAATAATTAATTATAGTGGGGTTTGGTATAGTACTCATGGTGATTATGTTTTAACTCAACATCTTTCATTATTCAGTGATGTAACAGAATGGACGAAAGTGAATCAATACATGCCGAGTCGAATTCCTTTAAATAAACATTCTTCAATAAATATTTACCTCATGAGAAACAAACTAAAATTAATAGAAATTTCATTATCATAATGAAAATAGATGAATTGAGTGTTCTGGAGTATGAAGAATCATTCACAAGACTGGCTAGGTTTTCTATATATTACAAACATTATTTATTGAATAAGAGTGATTATATCTTTGAATGTATTAATACAATTCTTTGAGGTCCAGTAGCATCTCAAAAATTTCCATCATATGATGAAATATTATTATGTTCTCACAAAATAGAGATTTAATTTTATAGATCCTATATATTCGAGAGAAATCAATATTTGAAGAGGACATCTAATAACCATAGAAAAGGTGAAGCATCAAATTATAAGTGGGGAATGGAGAAATTTCAATTATGTAGAAATTGTGGAAATAATAATCTTGGAAAATTCTTGAAAGGAATGAGATTTTCTATAATTATGGAAAAAATGTCATCAAGATAATGAATATAAGGGGAATAAAAAAAATTCAATGATGTTTAATTACCTAACTGTAATGAAATGGATCACTATTCTAACCAATAACCCAAGCATCATGGAAATATACCAAAGAAGAGGTGATGGAAAAATTGCCAACCTTATTTGATGACCATAATATAACTAGAAGTACCTTATGATGAGGTGGTAGGCATATTAATTATATACTCAAAATTTTCCAATGATTTATTTGATTTTGGATCATAAAACTATTTTATATCAATAAAAATTTCAAAGAAAATAATAATTTTACCTTTTTATTTAATACGAGAGTTACCAGTAAGAAATCCTAAGGTAAATATCATTTCAACCAAATTTTTTTGGTCTGTCCCATTTATGACACATAAAATTTCATTAGATTTTAACCTTATCATCACACAAGTGGTCAAATTGGATATAATCCCCAGTATGTATATGATTTGAAAATACGATAACAAAAAAAATTGCAAGATAATGAAAATCAAGATTTTTTTAGGATGATGTTGAATCCCTTCTCTTTAGAGAATATACTTCATCGTAGGATTATAATTTAGATCCAACCCTAGTATCTCTAATGAATCTAATTCTTGGGGTGGATGATAAATCAAAATCTAGGGATGAGAAAAGTAATCTTTAATTCGAGGATGTACCAACTGTATATGAATACATCGATGCATTTCTTAATGAATTATCCAAACACCCACCAATGAATAAGGATGAGTATACCATTGATATAATCCATAATTAAAGACCAATAACATAAATCCTTATAGAATAGACACTATGGAATTAGTGGAACTGAAGAAAAAAGATGAGGATTTTAGTAATAATGGATTTATTCAACCTAGCATTTCTCAATGGGGATCCCATGATCTCGATTTTAATAAAAAATATAGATCCTTGAGGATATGGAATTACTATAGAGAAATAAGTTATATTAAAATAAATCATATTTATTCTCTAACAATCATAGATTATTTATTTGATCAATTTCAGAGTGCTTAGTTTGTTTTCTACGACTAAAATACATTCTTTATATCATCCACTTCAATTAATGAAGAAAGATATTCCTATAACTTCTTTTTAGATGAGGTATTTCTATTATGGGATTATTGTAATTCTATTTGGATTAACTGATGAAAATTATTTTTAATGGAATTAATTAATATATTATTCATGGAATATCTTGTTTATTTTTTTGTAATATTCCTTAATGATATTCTTGTGTGTTGTTAAAGTTATAAAGACCAAGAAAATCACTTATGAGTCATTATTGAGATAGTCATATGGAATGAGTTATACAAAAAAGTTAGAATCTGTGAATTATGACTACAATATATTTTTTTGTGAAACACTGTATCTATGGATGGAATCTTAATTGATCCTCTAAATAAATAAGGCAATCCAAGAATGGCCAACACCTATGAAAAAAATATGGTATATAGTTTCATTGGTTTATAAAGTTATTATTATCATTTTATTCATAATTTTTTGGATTGGATAACCATTAAAAAATACCACATGTAAATTGGTTTAGTATATATAGACAAAAAAATGTGTGTAATGATTTGAAGAATTGATTAGATGCTTATTGTATTATCTGATTTTGACTTCATCTTCGGGAAATGTTGGGATTGTAATATTTAGTGATACATCAAAGAAAATATTGTGTTGTGTCCTTAATAAAAATGATAAAGTTATTACATAGGAATCTATCCATTTAATGACTAAAAAACAAAATTATCCATCTCATGGTTTTCTGTAAGAAGAAAAAATCTTTGCTACAATGATATGGAGAAACTATTTGTATAGTGCAGTATGTGAGATATATATGGGTCAATAGAGTGAGAAATGCATCTTCACACATAAATAAATATGAATGAGGAATAGATGATGGATTGAGTTATTCAAATAATATGATTTCTCAATACACTACCACCTATAAAAAGAAAATATGGTATAAGATTCATTAAGTAGGAATAATAATTGGTTTGTGTTCCAAATGAGGATATATAGAGATATTATATTCACGGATTTAGTAGATATGGATATGGGAACCGTTATGGAAAGTGAAACATCACCCTTTTTTAAAAGGTCTTCTAAACCATCATTACAGGATAAGATAAAAATTTCTTAATCTAATGATGATAAATTAAATAATAAAATTAAATCTGTTAAGGATATAAGATGGGTAGACATCATGTATGAGGATGGAATTCTAACATTTGGAAAGTGCTTATTTTATACATCCATACCTAAGCTAAAAAAGGGAACTAATAGATGATTCTCATATATCAAATATCATTATAAACCATGTTATGACCAATATGTATAAATATATGATGGATCTTTTTGGTGGGGTAATATGAAGAGAGAAATTTCTAACAATTTCCAAGATGTCTGGTTTTCAACCAGTGAAGGCTGAGAGTTAGCATCATAGAGGACTCATGCAACCTATTCCTATTCTATTGTGAATGTGGGATTACCTTAATATGGAATTCTACATTTCATTAAAAAATACCCCTAGAATGAATAATAAGGCATGGGTTGTTGATTATCACTTTAAAAAACAAAAAAATTATCATGTGATAAGACAATATTTACCTCTTAATAGCATAGAAATACACTATATTTATGATTTTTTGTACTTTATAGTGAACCTATATCGATTGTGTATGATAGAGATCATTGTTTTACATAAACATTATAAAGGATTCATCCAAAAGATTTGGAAAATGAGCTTTATTTGAGTAGTTCTTATCACCTAAAAATTGATGGAAAGTCTAAAATGACTATTAAAACATTATAATAAATTAATATATCATGATTACATGACTCACAAGGTATGTGGGATCATTATTTTACATTGGATTAATTTTAATACAATAATAGTTTTCCTTCTAGTATTCTAATCTGTAAATATAAAGCATTAAATTGTTGGAGATGTTGTACTCCAACATTTTGGGAGGATGTTGGTGAGATGAAACATATTGGTCCATAACATATATAAGAGACAATGAAAATGGTAAAGAGTATTCAGGCTCATATAAATGTGTCTCAAGGTAGGAAAAATAGTATTGGTGACAACCAGATAAAGGATTTGGAATTTCTAGTGAGAGGTCATGTCCTTATGAATGTATCTCCATGGAAGGGTGTCATAAGGATCAATAAGAAATGGAAATTGACCCATGGTTACAATAGAAAATAAGAAATTCTAGAAATAATTGTGGTTATAGTTTAACAATTACAAATTATTAAAAGACTCTCCAAAGTCCATGATGTATTTTACACATCATTATTAATGATTTACATTCTAGACACAAAAAATGTACTCATCTAAAATGAAATAGAATTGAAACAATATTTTGTTGTTGTGAAGAGCTTATTGATATACATGACACTGGAGAGAATGTATTGAGAAATTGGATAACTTTGATGGTAAAAATTATTAGGAGAAACCATTAAATGGATGAAGCAACGTGGGATCCTGATGTTGTTATGAAGAAGAACAACCCTCATCTGTTTATAAGGAAATATCCATGAAAAGTTTCAAGAAGAAAATTTTGGAAGGTGGGAATAATATAAACCCCCATTTTTATGGTACATCTCTTCTTAAATAAATTTAATTTTCTCAATATCTTGTGTTTCATACAAAATTTTGCTTCATCAAACTATGATGTACAATTCAATATTTACATGACTAAAATAATCATAATGTAACATTTAGGAATAGTAATGTGACCATTAAATAATAACCTCACATGTGAACGTATAAATAAAAGTTAGGTATCTTTTAAATTAAAATATTATAGAATAATATCATGGAATAAGAAAATAAATGTTTTAAAAATTATAAATTAAGTGTTTCTATTTTTGGGAAATGTAAATGATTTTTTACAATATTATAATTAATAAAATATTTTCAAATAAAATTAAATTTCATAAAATAGATTCATAAATTTAATTTTATTTCTTATTATTATAAAATAATTTTATGAAATTTCATTAATTGTTCAAAGTTTAATAAAATCAGTTATAATTATAAAATCGGTATTTTTCAAATAAATGATATTTTTTTAAAACAATTCTCATATTTAAAACTATTATTACAAAAATAGAATCTATTTTTTAAGCCTTCACATCAAAAAATGCTTTGTTTTTTTAATTGTTTCTAAAATAGTTGTTTTTTTAGAATAGTAAAATATTGTAATTTACGGTATTAGCTAAATACGTGAATTATTTGGTCAAGGATGATGCATTGAGGATTTAAAAACCATTACTTAAAACTACTAATCAATAATTACTTTAAATGGAAACATAAATCATCACTATTGATAGTCATGATCCCAAATAATAAACACATGAATAAAAAATTCAAAAAACAACCCTCTCCTCCAATATAAATATCACCACTTCTCCTCACACCTTATAATCCTTGGATAATTCTTATATTCTACCCAATTCTTCTCATAGACTTCCTTCCCATATCTTGGTGTAGAGGGACTTTCAAAAATACCAATCCTAATGGCCTTATTGATGTTCTCAAGGAGACCTTATACAAGAGGTATAATCCACTTTTTTTCTTTGAATTTCTTTTACGTTATTTTATTTTCTTATACAATATTTACCTCCTATATACAAAAATTCATGATTTCTCCATTATCAAATATATAATGTAATTTTTTTTAACATAATTCATTATCCATCATCAAACCCTTTCTCTTCGACTTTTTTTTTCTAAAAATTAAAACATCATATATGATGTGTCAAATTACTATTATCGTGGATGATCTGCTTTCATGTTCAATAACCACCTTCAAGTATGGTCATAATACCATTATTGTGGTTAAATAATTTTTATTATATATATTATACGTTATATAATGTTATGGAACCAATATATAATCATGATATTAAATAAAATGATATAACATTCTGATGGTATTAAAAAACGCCAAAAAATTAAATCATTTTCATTAACATTTTATATAATGAATAATTCTCATACCATATAACGAAATGACATTGAATGAAATTTAAACTTATGTAAGTTCATTAATATCATAAAAAATAATTTAGGGAGAACTCTTCAAACTTTACATGAATTTTATACTTGTATACAAGTGAACTGATCATGAAAAACCAATATAAGGAACACCCCTAGAATAATAAAATTGCATTTTAGAACCCCTCAGAAGTGACATATGTCACGAACCGTCCCTCAGGGCCCATGACGTGACTACCCCAATCCCACCTTCCACAGTCTAGGGGCTGGTGACTAGAACCGAAGGCTTATTCCCTAATACTAGGAATGCATTGCTGTTATAACTTTTAAACACACAAAACAAAGCACACTAAATGATAAAAACTCAAGTAAACTGAATAGTTAACAGACTGAGTACAGTAAGTAAAAGGGGCCAAAATACAAGCCCAACTAAAAATTAAAAGAAACTGAAAGTACAAGTAAATATGAATAGTTCAGGTGATCACCTGCCAAAATCCTACCTGAAGGGTAGGTACAGCTCTCGAACGGTCGTCTCTGTGGTTCGCCTCATCTATGGTCCACATCTGAGCTACCTCTAGTCCAGGTACTCTCGTCCTCAGTCAGTGATGTCTGTCATCAGCACCAAACACAACGTGGTGTAGGCATCACCCATACAGGGGTGAGTATTATGATACTCAATAGGGACCCCGTGACCCTCAAGGTCTCACAAAATCCCCAGAGGATAATCCAAAAAGCATTAAATAAAATGAAAACCCTACTTAGGTATATACCCATACATATACCTTAGTTACCCAGTATACCCATCTCAATCTTTAGGAAACACAGGGTCCAACCCAAAATTCCATAGCTCAACTGTTCCACAAAGGATGGAATATCATGAAGTTAAGTACCGCACTCATACATCAAACAGAAAAATACCACCAAGGTATTACCACGAAGGGAAGTACCACACTAGTACGAAATAAACTCACACTAAGTATTTCTTAGGTACAGTAGTAGATATGATTAGATATAACTACTGAATCGTATTACTTTGTTAAGAAGAAGTCCCACGAAGTATCCCTAATCATCATAAGACACAAGGAGGATCATAGTACATCATCAAACCCACAATGGATCCTAGTACCTCGTCAGTATGTCTTTAGACCCACACATGATCTGAGTACATCGCCAGTACGTCGTCAGAACCACATAGAATCTCTAGGTGCTGACCCACATAGGATCGCTCGGTGCTGAACCAAAAAGGATTGCTCGGTGCTTACCCACACATGATCACTTGGTGTAGACCCATATAGGATTTCTAGGTGCTGACCTACATAGGATCGTTCGATGCTGACCCACACGGGATCACTCAGTGCTGACCCACACAAGATCGATATTCATTCTTTAAATCACAGCCAGCTACTAGGTTCCCGAATTAATCATTCTCATCTCCGGGAGGGTCTTCCCCTCAAGCCATGGGTCGATACTACAACTTTCAGGAACTCCCACGAAGATGTAACTCAATGGAACACCACATCATAGGGGTCTCAATGCAGTAGAATATACGTCAATCAGACGCACGTTATGTAAGTTATTAGCATTTTAGTCCCAAGGGCCCGATTGGATTCGTCCTCAATCCAACCTGACTGTATCCCAGCTTTATCCAAATTTCAAGTGGGGTATTCCAAAGGGACCGTCTCTCTCCATGGTTTACAGCACCAATGGCGGTTTTTTAAAAGGACGTATGGTGCCAACGTTATGGCCGATAGAGCGAAAATCTCATAGCGGGTTCAGGTGTAGTCTTACCCGGTCGGCCCGACTTGGCATGGGTCGATGTGACCTGATTTGGGTTGACCTGGCCTGCTGGGTCTGGCATGAACCACGATGTGCGGCATAGAGGCCATGAGAATAGTGAGGCCATGGGGCTACGAAGCCGCGGGGGCCGCGAGGCCGCAGGACAACGTGGTCGTGGGGTCATGAGGCCGCGGGATGGCGATGTCGTAGGGGCCACGAACGGTCGTGGGGCGGCATGGCCATGGGGGCCGAGGAGGGTAGTTGGGCAGTGAGGCCATGGAGCCCCTGGACTGCGAGACCACACGAGCCACGATGCCACTGGACGGCGAGGCTGTGAGGGCCACCGGTCCGCTAGAGGGTGAGGTCGCGGGACATTGAGGATGCGGGGGTCATGGGGCCGCTGGAAAACAAGGCCACAAGGGCCACGAATCCACTGGACGACAAGGCCATGGGGGCCGCTAGATGGTGAGGTCGTAGGGGTCGCATGGCTATGGGATGGCGCAACCTAGTGGGCCGCGAGGCCGATAGACGGTGAGGCCATGGGGGATGCGAGGTCATGGGACAGCGAGGCCGTAGGGGCCACGGGATCCACGGAGGGCCATCGGGCGGCGACGCTTTGGGGGCCTCGGAGGGCTGCGAGTCGGAGATGCTGTTGGATAGTGGAGGCCACGGTGCAGTGGTCCTCTAGGGCCAGTTGTGTGGTGTAGTCACACGTCGTGCCTTCATCGGCAGCTAGCTTGACCGGGCGCCCTCCATTTTTGGCCTTCATCATGGCTGACCATGGTGCCGGCTGTGGTTCTTGAGTTCTACCAGTGCCAAACACTGGCACTGGTTTCCGTCACCATCGCAAAGAACACACAAATAAACCATAAGGTTTTCAGAGGGGTCGGTCCTTGTTTGTTTGGCATGTAACCTCCACGTTAGATTTTTAGCAAGCGGCTCAAGGGGAATGATTCAATATGAGAGGAAAACTAAAATTGATCAATTTAAAACACACCACTACATCGGAGGTTTCTTAACATCGATTAGGTGGAAATTGATGGACGTTGGTGGCATCAGTGTTTCCTTGATCAACAGTTTTTTCAATGAGGATGTTACTCGTTGCCAAGAGTGTTCTTCGTTGGGGAGCACATTCTTCATTGGAGAACGTGTTCTTCATTAGAGAAGAATAATTCATACAAAATATCTCATATTTCTATCCTTTCTCCCAATTCCACCCAAAATGAAAGTAGCCAATATAATTTGTTCTATCAATTCAATTGTTGGAAAAATATTAAATTGGCGTCATTAATTACAATGAGGTTGACATAATTAATTTTGAGGAAACCAAGGGTCACCCCCCCCCTAATTAAAGAGGGAGTTGAAAGGTTTCCTCCCATTAAAGGGGGTTCGGGTGGTCTGCACCACTAAATTCTAAATTGGGGGGTTTTAGGCTTGGGTTGTCCCCACCATCAAAACCCATGTTGATGGGGTTTCTAATATATAAATGTTAGTCATCTGTGTTTTATTTAATTCTTTCACGCAAAGAAAAAAAATTATATTTCACTTTCGTCCCACTATGGTCAAGGTGATGGTCTCCATAAGTGAATATCGGCACAGCGAGTTTAATGGTGCCCTCCGATTTCAATTCCGAGCATTGGTTTAAAAGTTACAAAAAACTGCTCGCACGTTTACTGAACGTACCCGAATTTTTTTCAAAAATTCATTCCTAGCACACCGGGCCTCAGAATCACATGCTGCCAATTTTTGGGGACTCGTAAAATTCCCATATAATTAAAAATAATTACATGGAATTTTTGGGTCTTTATATTCTCCCCACCTCATGGATTTTTGTACCCATAATCCACAACAAAAACTAAGGAAACAATTGGAGGTACTGATAAAAAATCTGAGCCTCCCACTCTCATGTGCTCTCATGGAGGTTCCTGTGCTTCCAGAAAACGTGCACCATAGGTATCGACCGCCCATGAAGGACTTGATCATATCGATCCTCAATCTCTACTGGAACCTCTGTAAAGGTTTCCCCATCATCGACGTCCATCTCGTCGTGGTCGATGATGTGAGAAGTGTCATGCACATATCTTCTCACCTAGGATACGTCGATAACTATATGAACCATTGCAACTAAGGTGGAATAGATAAGTGGTAATCCACCTCACCAACTCTGCTGATGACCTAGAAGGGTCCGTTTATCCTTGGAGAAAACTTGTCACCTCAGCCAAATCTATGCAAACATCATCGGGGTGAGACCCGAATAAAGGAAAGGTCACCATCCATGAACTCAATAGGTCTTTGTATCCTATCGGCATAGGACACCTGCCTTCTCTGTGTAGTCTTCATCCCCTCCTGGATGATCTAAACTTTTTCTGTGGTATCTGTTGTACCTCTCGTATCCCCTCGTGGTTTAATTTTCATTATCACAATCACTTTCTTATTTATCTAACATTGTTTTAAGTGTTTTTGTTTTATAGGCAAAAGATTTCCAAGGAAATGGGCCATGAAACACATCCAAGAATCTCAAAGTGGACTGAATTGCAGTCCACCGGCCAAACGGTGTGATAGCACCGGCCATCCGGTGGACCTGGAAGAGGCATTTCCCACTGCCAGGTTCCACCGGTCAGCCGGTGGCCTGACCACCGGCCAGCCGGTGCTACCCAGACCAATTGGCTCGCTACTTTCTCCCCACCGGCCAGCCGGTGGCTCCTCCACCGGTCAGCCGGTAGAGCCTGGACCAAATTTCTTCTCCTCATCCAAGGCACCGGCCAGCCGGTGGCCCTGCACCGGCCAGCCGGTAGCCCAGTCAAACTAGCCGTTGGCTTTGAGCAGTCAACTCCCATTTGGCCTCCAACGGCTCCGAGGCCCTTTACAACGGCTCCGAAGACTCCCCAAGGGTTCCATGCCTATAAATAAAGGCCAAGGAAGCCCCAGACACCAATCGGATCATATACCAAGCCAACAGACACATTTTCCATCATTTGGCGTACCTCCGGCGGACTTCCTTCAAGGAACCCACCTTGCTCCAACAACTTCCACATCCAAGGAGCTCCTTCAAAGAAGCTTGGAAGCGGCCTTAAACGTCTCCAATCAATCAAAGGCGCCCAAGATTTCCTTAAATACGGTTTTTCTTGCTTTATATATTTTGAGCTTAAAATTGGGTTTGTGCCTACAAACCCCAAACTCTTTCTTCATCCCTCTTTCATTTGGGTTTCACATCACCATTAAGGTGTGAAGAGGTTTCTTCAAGCCTTTCCTTTTAAAAGGCTTGTGTCATAGGTGAGCTAGCCTTCACCTGTAAGAAGGATAGTGGGTTCTTGCTCAACCATTAAAAGCAAGTGGGTTCTTGCTAAACCAATTCAAAAGCAAGCTGTAATAGGTCCTAGTGCTACCTCAAAGCCTAGTGGGTTTCTTGCTAAAACAATTGAAAAGCAAGCGGTAGGAATCTCTCAACGGTTTAGTTGGTAGCGGAGACGTAGGCCGGGTTTTAGGCTGAACTCCGTTATCAAGTTGTGTGTTTTGCCTCTTTTATTTCCGTTGCACTTTCACTTTGATTTTTAATTTGTTAATCTTTTTTTTTAAAAGGCAATTCACCCCCCTCTTGCCATCACTCCCTTTTTCTCCGCCCAACAATTGGTATCAGAGCGAGTATTTGAATAATTCCCTAAACTGGTTTCAAATTAAAGATCCTTTTTGATGGCATCTACCTCTTTCGCCCCCGAGGGTTACTCTTTGGGTTGGGCTCCATTTTTTGATGGGTCCGACTATAATTATTGGAAAACCCGCATGACCACTTTTTTAAGAAGCATAGGATATCCTATTTACAAAATTTTCATGCAAGGTTATACTTTTTCTACCCCCGACAAATCCAAATGGACCCCCGCCGATATTAAGAATTTTGAGCTTGATGTCAAAGCCATGAATGCTCTTCATTGCGGGTTAGATAGAAATGAATTTAATCGTGTATCCACTTGCACCACTTCACATGAAATTTGGAAACTATTGGAAGTGACCCATGAGGGCACTAACAATGTTAAGGATACTCGGTTAGACATGTATAGACAAGATTTTGAAAGCTTTTCCATGCATCCAAATGAGTCTATTTCTGAAATGTTTACACGCTTCACTGACGTTTTCAATGGTAGAAAATCTCTTGGTGATGATGTTTCAGCTGAAGCAATGGTCAAGAAGATTCTATGGGTCCTTCCGAGCTCATGGGCATCTAAGGTGACGGCTATCCAAGAAGCTAAGGATGTAAAGAACATGCCGGTCGAAGAGCTCATCGGATCCCTAATGACGTACGAGATCACGATGAGGAGGAAAGCTCAAAAGGAGGGCACACCAATCAAGACACCAAAGAACATCTCCCTCAAGGTACAAAAAGAAGTAAGCTCCTCCTCATCATCATCATCTTCATCTTCTTCATCATCAAGCGGCGATTCGGAAATGGAGAATCTCGCCCGCCAAATGCACAAATTTATGAAGAAGCACAAGAAGAAGAAGAAATCTCGCAAGGCGCGAAAGCAAGAACCCACCGCAAGATCCGAGCCCAAGGTAAAATGCTACGGGTGCGGCCAAAAAGGGCATTACAAGCCCGATTGCCCACTCAACAAAAAACGAGCCACGCAAAAGGAAAAAGGAAAAAAAAGGTCCTCAAGGCGACATGGAGTGACACCTCATCATCATCCTCCTCCTCCTCCTCAAGCGACCAAGGTACAAAATGCCTAATGGCAAAACATGAGGTATCATCATCCTCTTCCTCTTCTTCCTCCTCTAGTTCTTCTAATTCTTTTAATCATTTATCATATGAAGAACTCCAACATGCTAGAGATCAATTTGAAAATGGTTTTCATGAGATTTCTTCAAAATTTGTTTCTTTGAACAAGAATTTCAAAAAACTTTCCTCCGAAAAAGAACAACTTCTCAAAGAGAAGGAGGAACTCTACCTAAAAATCCAAAATTTCCCAAATGTTGATTCTTTGGAATCAACCATTAAGTACCTTAGGGAATCCCTAGCCAAGTTCACCCAAGGTGAACAAAATTTGTCCAAACTCTTAGGTTCTCAACGAGTATCTAGAACCACCAATGGACTTGGCTACACCAATATAGCTTCCTCCTCCCATGCACCCACTGTTTTTGTAAGGGGGAGCTCTAGTTTTAAATTTTGCAACTATTGTAAAAAACCCGGGCACCTCATTTATGAGTGTGATTGCAAAAATGCCCGGTACGGCCAACCCAAGTCTATTTTCTATTCCAATGAGTTCTATAGGAGAAGACCCGCCATGAGACAAGTATGGATTGAAAAATCCCTTCTAGCGAGTCTCTCCGGGCCTAAAATTGTCTCTTTTCAAAATCCCTCTCCCCGGTGATTCATTGTTTTTATTTAGGGGGAGAATTTTCAAAACCTTGTCTTAGATTCAAAACTTTCAATTCAATTTTTGGTTCAAAATTTTCATTTCAATTTTGATTCAAAACTTTCAATTCAAACGGTTATTCAATCTTTCAATTTCAAAAATTTCAAATTGTTTTAAAATTCTCTATCTTGATTTTCAATTTTCCCTCAATCAAGTTTTATGCCCCACGCAATTTTGATAATCACAAAGGGGGAGAAATTTCTTGATTGATTGGGGGAGAATTTTTTCTATCATGCTTTGATTTATTTTCAAATTATCATTAAGAATGTCTTTAATTTCAGTATTTTACTTTGATTGTTTCGGTGATTGTGATCATCAAAATAGGGGGAGATTGTTGTACCTCTCGTATCCCCTCGTGGTTTAATTTTCATGATCACAATCACTTTCTTATTTATCTAACATTGATTTAAGTGTTTTTGTTTTATAGGCAAAAGATTTCCAAGGAAATGGGCCATGAAACACATCCAAGAATCTCAAAGTGGACTGAATTGCAGTCCACCGGCCAACCGGTGTGATAGCACCGGCCAGCCGGTGGACCTAGCAGAGGCATTGCCCACTGCCAGGTTCCACCGGTCAGCCGGTGGCCTGACCACCGGCCAGCCGGTGGTACCCAGACCAATTGGCCCGCTACTGTCTCCCCACCGGCCAGCCGGTGGCTCCTCCACCGGTCAGCCGGTAGAGCCTGGACCAAATTTCTTCACCTCATCCAAGGCACCGGCCAGCCGGTGGCCCTACACCGGCCAGCCGGTAGCCCAGTCAAACTAGCAGTTGTCTTTGACCAGTCAACTCCCATTTGGCCTCCAACGGCTCCGAGGCCCTTTACAATGGCTCCGAAGACTCCCCAAGGGTTCCATGCCTATAAATAAAGGCCAAGGAAGCCCCGGACACCAACTGGATCATATACCGAGCCAACGGACACATTTTCCATCATTTGGCGTACCTCCGGCAGACTTCCTTCAAGGAACCCACCTTGCTCCAACAACTTCCACATCCAAGGAGCTCCTTCAAAGAAGCTTGGAAGCGGGCTTCAACATCTCCAATCAATCAAAGGCGCCCAAGGCTTCCTTAAATACGGTTTTTCTTGCTTTATATATTTTGAGCTTAAAATTGGGTTTGTGCCTACAAACACCAAACTCTTTCTTCATCCCTCTTTCTTTTGGGTTTCACATCACCATTAAGGTGTGAAGAGGTTTCTTCAAGCCTTTCCTTTTAAAAGGCTTGTGTCATAGGTGAGCTAGCCTTCACCTGTAAGAAGGCTAGTGGGTTCTTGCTCAACCATTAAAAGCAAGTGGGTTCTTGCTAAACCAATTCAAAAGCAAGCTGTAATAGTTCCTAGTGCTACCTCAAAGCCTAGTGGGTTTCTTGCTAAAACCATTGAAAAGCAAGCGGTAGGAATCTCTCAACGGTTTAGTTGGGAGCGGAGACGTAGGCCGGGTTTTAGGCCGAACTCCGTTATCAAGTTGTGTGTTTTGCCTCTTTTATTTCCGCTGCACTTTCACTTTGATTTTTAATTTGTTAATATTTTTTTTAAAAGGCAATTCACCCCCCCCTCTTGACATCACTCCGTTTTTCTCCGCCCAAGAGTATCATGTACCATCTTTGGTTCCACTGGTGCAGACTCCCCTGGGTCAGTACAACACAAAGTTGACATGAAATGTTGCACAAACAGTTCCTCAAAAGGTGAAATCCAAATGTCGGAGTGATAGTTGTTTTTTTATAAAAACAACACCAAAGTAATGTGATCTTTCATGATGGGACCGAAGTCAAGGATGCAATCATGCAACATGTCCTCGAGGGTCTGAATGTCCACTCAGTCTATCCATCTGTCTGATGATGGAAGGCGGTGCTCAAACGAAGTTGCATTCTGAGATCCTCCTAAAACCTCTTCCATTTCCAGGAACTAAAACATGGATCACAATCAGAGACAATCGTCGAGGGAACTCCATGTAGCCGCACAATCTCCTGCACATAGAGCTGTCCCATGCTCTCTATTGAACCCTGCTCTCTGATCGGTAGGAAGTGGGATTACTTGGTGAGTTGGTCGACGGTCACCAAAATTGAGTCATAACCCCTGCATATATATGGAATTCCTATCACAAAGTCTAAGTATAACCCATCCCACTTTATCTCTGGGACCTATAATGGCAGAACCAATCCTGCTGGTACCTGATGCCCTGTCTTCACTTGCTGACAAGTGAGGCACCAAGAGACAAACTTGGCTACTGATTTATTCATTCCCAGCCACAAGTGATGTAATCAGAGATCCTAGTACATCATCGCCACTCTTGGATGTACCACTAGAGGGGATTTGTGTAACTCCATCAACACTACGTCCTGAAGTGACACTAGTACCATGGTATGTCTTCTGAAGAGCATGAAATTCTCCCCACCTTCATAAAATCTATTTGGTGCCTGCCCAGTGGATATCTGAGCACATCGTGTCTCGCAGTCAGTGTCCCCGCGATGTGCCTCCCTAACTCACTGAAGTATTGGGGGAGTAACAGTAATAGACTGAAGTAAAGTTTCTCCATCATGTTCCACTAAAGATATCTGCAAAGCGGCCAACTACTTCGTCGTCTCACCTAGCAGTTGTATACCAGATCTCTGGCTGAGTGCATCTTCTACAACATGTCCCTTCCCTAGAGTATAGCTATCTCGAAGTCATAGACCTGGAGGAACTCAAGCCAACATCGCTATCTCAGGTTTAGGTCCTTTGGAGAGAAGATATACCTAAGAATCTTGTGATCTGAGTACATTGTAAAATGCTCCCCCATCGAGTAATGTAGCCACATCTTAAAGTAAATAATAATTGTTTCCAACATCATGTCATGGGTAGCATAGTTATGATCATGTTGTCTCAGATATCAATAACAATATGCAATCACTAATCTATCCTACATTAGGGAACATCCAATTTCGGTCCCTGATGTGTTGCAGTAGACTATTTACCCTACACCATCCTATGGAAGCCTCAAGATGGGGGTACTAGTCAGCCTCTACCTCAGCTCTGGAAAACAATGCTGACATCTCTTCGACGAAACAAAGAGTTTACCCTTCATCATCAATGCTAATAAAGGTTTTTAAACTCTAGAGAATATGGAACAAATATCCAGTATTATCCAGCCAAAACCAAAAAACTCATTATCTCCGTCACATTCCTAGGTCGCTCCCAAGCTATTACCACCTCAATCTTCACAGCATCCACTAGAAACTCCAGCCTCTGAGATGATGTGTACCAGAAAGTGAACCTCTCAGATCAAAAACTGGAACTTATAGAGCTTACCATATAGCTGGTGCTCTCAGTGTGGGTCTAATACTACCTGAAAATTATAGGCGTGCACCTCCTCAGTAGCCGAGTAGATCAGAATGTTGTCGATGAAGACTACTACAAACCGATCAAGGTATGGATGAAAGATCCTGTTCATGAGTCCCATGAACACTACTGGAGCATTGGTCATGCCGAATGGAATAACCAACAACTCATAGTGGTTGTACTGACATCTAAAAGCTCTCTTCTGTGCTTCCACGTCTCATACTCTGAGCTAGTGATAGCCTGATTTGAGGTCTGTCTCCAAGAACCACCGTTCTCCCTTCAGTTGATCAAAGAGATCGTCATTCCTCAGAAGTGGGTACTTTTTATTCACGACCACCTGTTCTTGGCACTGATAATCATCATAATGTCTCAAGCTTACATTTTCCTTCATGGTAAACAAAAGTGTGGCTTCCCAAGGTGAAACACTAGGCTGAATGAACCCTATCCCTTGTAAGTCCTTCAGCTGTACCTATAGCTCGTGAAGCTCTGCAAAAGCCATCTGATATGCTGGTGTAGATAAAGGTGTCATCCCAGGTACAATTCAATGAAAAATTCCACCTCCTTGTGAGGAGGTAGACCCAGAACACAATCAGGGAAGACATCCTCATATTGTTCCACCACTATAGGATAACTCAGAATCTCCACATCAACTGCTCCGAGGGTAAGGCTAGCCAACTGATGAGTGATTGGTTGCATTCTCCTCCGGGTAAGTCCATCGTGTGCTACAAAGGCTCCCATCACACCAGTTAAGTTAAACCTGGACCCATCCATGAAGACACAATGCACATTGTGCCTAATATAGTCAATATGAGCATGGAGAGTAGATAACCAGTCCATACCCAAGATTACATCATAAGGCCTCGATGCTACTACTAGGAGATCCCAGCCGAAGCTCTTGCCTCCTATAGAAAGCTTGCACTGTCGGCACCAGTGGCTAACTCTAGGGTGTATCTAAGACATGAATGCGGTAAAACCCAAGTCACCCTAGGTGTGGATTTTTTTCATGACATGTTTTGTTACATTTAAATGATATTTAACTATTGGGTGATGCGCTTTTTGTGTGATGTGACTATTTTATGATATTTTTCTCATGGCCAAAGTGCCACAAGATTTTCCATTCATACATCATTTTAGGAGCCTAGGGATATAGGTGGAATGCATCATGATAGGCACACACAGAATGTTTTTGGGGGATATGAATAGTAGAATGCTATTGATCATCATGAAATTTGAAGAAATTAGTGTGTAATAAAATGTTTCAAATGGGTAAAAAGGTAAAATTATTAACTAATGGTTAATGTATTGTAACTAATAGTGTGTTATAAATTAGTTTTTTAACCCATTTTAACAAATTCCCATGATAGGAATTGTTGAAGGTAGTATTAGATATGTGATCATGTGTGTTGGGATAATGTATGTGGAGTGGGTAGAGTATGGAAATTATTGTATTTTATGTTGTGATCAACACTGATTATAATTCACTTAAAATGATTGTTGATGGAGATGTTTTTAATGACAAATCCAATTAAGTGTTGAATTTTGAAATTTTGTGTAAATAAAAAATTCTAATGTGTGAATCTTTTGGTTTC
Organism: Viscum album; assembly: GCA_963277665.1. Lineage (NCBI taxonomy): Eukaryota > Viridiplantae > Streptophyta > Magnoliopsida > Santalales > Viscaceae > Viscum > Viscum album. Next base: position 670,836,946 of record OY728162.1, read on the forward strand.
AAAATCACGATGTTAATTATAAATGAATTTTTAATGATGGAACATTAGTTGATGAACAGTATTGATTATTCATGCGGTTTACAATATTGACATTTTTATGAGTGGTTTGGGTAGTGAGATTTTTCTTGGTCTGGAAATCAAATATATTTTGAGAGACCATGATGAGTATCGATGTGTGAATAACTATGTGTTCTTTTCCATTCTTCTGGAGGGGCTATAATGGTGATGTTTTTATTTTTCTATTGATAAGGTGTAACTGGTAACTCTTATGGTTTGTAGGCATGTGGGTTTTATGTTAGACATAAGAATGTTCTTTTTTGTTATTGTGTTGTTGTAAGTCTGTGGAGTTTTGTTATGGGTTTGGTGAGCCAAGTGTATTTAGACTGTGCGAGTTGTTTTTGGACACTATAATGGGTGTTTTGGATCATGGTGTCAATTTTTGTGTTTGAATGTATTGGTGTGCAATCTGTGATAAATTTTACTATAGTGAATAGGACATAGCATAGTAGACAATGTTTAGGAGATACACCCATGAATAGATACTTGTCGGGAGTTTTTGTTTGTGTGTTCAATAGAGGAAGGTTAAAGTGATTGGTCACCCATAACCTAGTGGAGAAGTTGGTGTCATTCGATCCTTAATAGTGACCCGTATGAGTGGTTGGTAATTTTTTCATTGCTATTAGTGAATTTTTTGGTTTTGGATTGGTGGAATTTGGATGAGAGGGATAGTGAGATGGTTGAAAACTCAAGGGTGACCTCTTGGGGGGATATTCAAGCGATATAGGTGCCTTGGAATATGAAGCATGGTAGATGAATTGGTGGACGACTCAATGAAAAATGGGTATTATCAAATTTTGGTAAATGGTATGGTTATAACATAGATCTTTCATAGTGAAACCTGTGTACATGTGGTTAGTGTAAAGTTAGAACTGAAGGATAGTATAATTTGGATGTATGTCTTGTCTATTTAGATACCGATTAATGGAATCATTAATGTTACATTCAAGAAGGAAAGACAAGGGTGATTGAAGCACAGTTTGATGATTCGTCATTAATGTGACCACCAAGGTTAGAGTGCCCATGTTGTTGTGATTTATTGTATGAATAGTTTGGTTGTTTCGTGAGATGTTTGGAAGGCCTTGAGGCTGATGGGGATGGAAGACTAAAAGATACGGTTAGGTATGTGAGTGGGTGTTGGACTAGGCTCTAGTGATTTTGGCTCGCGTGATCAAATTTGGTCTTTATGGGTTGTTACAATAATGTTAATGACCTTGAGGGATTAGTTGAGGTCCATATGTGGGTATGAACTAGTAAGGTAAGAGTCCATTTGGAATGGGTGAACTGGTGGCTCATGGTAATAGCATGATGTTCTCTATGAAACCAAATCAAAAATCATGGTTAAATGAGAGACGGTTGGATTCAATTTGTGTGCTGGAATTTTTTATAATGGTTTTTAACTATCAAGGTCATATTGTAAGGTCTTCTGTATTATGGAGGGAAAAGTGCCAAATGAAACGCTGGTTCACACCTGTTTGGTGGATGGTATTAGTGCGATGGTGAGTATTGTTTGGAAATCACACATGAGTAGTGGTGGTTAAGTGATGATAAGATGCATGTGGGTTGGGAACCCCTAAACTCTTATAAGGTCATGGTTCCCCAGAGTATGAGGTGACATTAGTGTGTGATATGTTGTGGAAGTGTTAATCAACAAATTTTTTTCATACTTTTATCCAATCAAGTTTTTCCACAACATCTTAACATTGTATCGAGTATACTGATAAGGCTATAGATTTACACCAAGTGGCTTAAATGTTTTTTGGTTTGAGTTGGTAAATCATGGAGTTTACACTTAAGGGGATTTATATGTGGAGATTGGTAGTGGGATTTACAACATTAATAATTTATGGGTGAGATCCTCATGATGGACCAGGTGTCAAAAATTGTCATGGGTTCCATTCTCGGAAGCTGGGAGGGGGTATTGTATGGTGTTTTTTTTATATTGAATAATTGTTCGAAAATAAAAATGATTTTGGGGATAATATTATGATCCAAGCATAAACCATGGTGGTCGAAAAATTATTTATGAACATTATGTTAATGACACTCCAAAGGAGGGGAGTGATAAGTCAGTCCTAGATGTGTGTAGTAGAGAGTAGATTTGATGTGGTTGTATTGGAATTTCAATGAATAACCTATTGGGTGAATATTAGGTTCCTAAAAATAGGTCTATTTAATCCTTGTTTGTGGTGGTTGGTTGAGCCAAGGGTTTCCCTTTATCTCAGGGTTATTCTAAGAGGAATCTGAAATGCTTGTGTTAAAATCATTACATGCGTGATAATAGAATATTGATGTTAAAACATTATTCGAGATCGAGCATGGACTCTAGTAGGAATGATTTAGTGACAATAGAGTTTCCTCAGGTGTGAAGGCACCTTGGTTAAGTGAGGTAAGTAATTATCAATATTGAAGTTTAGTGATTCCAGAATGAGTCATCAAGGGAGGGCTTGATGCAGCTAAGGAAAAAGGGAAAGAGTGGTGAGTTTCAAACCACCTTTGGTATATGGGGTTGGAGTGGTAAGTATGTTCTAATTTTTGTAAATGGGCTTTTAGTGATATCTTAATCATCTCTACACAATGTAATGATGATGGATGTGGTTTTGTTGGGAATTTTGTTTGGTTAGGTGGATCACGATGATGGCTTTGAAGGTAGTGGATTCCTTGATGGCAGGGTTACCTGATGTTAGGGAATAACCTTAGTAGGTTTCTAAGTAAGGGTGGTATTCATTGAGTAAGGAAGTTCCATGGTGGGTGTAATGAGTATAATGTCAATAGTTGAAGGTGGGTGTTTATGGACAATCCAATCAGGTTGGTCCGATATGATATGGTAAATGGAATGAATGTAGTTAGTGGTGACCCACCTTAGGTTTGATTTTGTAGTGGAAATAACTTTTTAGAATTTAATGAGAACTTAAATGTTGTCCTGTTCTTAGTCTTCGAATATGTGGTATAAGGGTTCCCCCTCTTTTTTCGATGATGCAGCTGGATGAAAATTCTAGCTGAAGTCCCTCTTGATGTTCGAGCATAGTGACTTTAGAACATATTAGGTATGTTGTAAATGTTGAGTTGAGGTTCTTGTGGTCTTTTGTCGATAGTGTTGGTTATAGTCATCTGAAGATGGTTGGGGTGAACTAATGTGTATAGTGAGAGATAACCACAACAGGAAAGTGGTTTGTTTCAATTGAGAATGGTGTTTTATGTTGGATGGACTCGAGTTATTACCATTCATGGAATTCGGTCATAATAGTGATTGTTAGCTCAAGTTTGGTCGGTTGATTGGTTTTTGTGTTGTGGTTGTATTTTTACATTCGATTATGTAATGGGAGCATCAGGCCTTCGTTTGTGGATTGACACGAGTAGAAAAATGATATTTGAATGATCATGTGTTTCTTTCATGTGATGACTAGTTTTGTTCATTCCTTCAGTTTTGAAAATATAGTACAATGGAGCCAAGCATTTTGTGTCATTAGGTGTGAAGAGGATCAGAAAAATGTGGTGTTTATAGGCTCTGTAATGAATATATAATGATATGTAACAATTTTCCCTTGTGTTTCATTTTTAGTGGTGTTTTTATACAATCCTATGGGATTCTAGTGGTTCATGTGTGGTTTGGGGATGAAACATCCTTGAGGAGAATCTGGTCCATATTGTAGATCACAATGAGAAGGTATTGTGTTGTAAGGATTCACCTTCAGTTCTAGTTTTATGGAAGAAGATAAATGTGTAGGATGTAACTCAGGAAAGGAAAATGGATACATGCGCTAAGTGGCCCAATATGTTTAATATGGAATCTTAATTATTATTTAAATTGTGGATTGAGAATGAGCTGTTTAAAGGAGTACATGTGAAAGATCCCGAACTTCTAGAAGTTATGTTTTTATTTAGTTTTTTCTTTAAACCCTTTCTTTTAATTAACTTTTTTAGGATATTTAGGGGCCTCATGTGTGTTATGGGGGATAAATACGTTAATAGAATGGAAACAGGTCCAACATATGCAAGGTGCATGTTTAGTGCATGGGTGGCGCACTATTGTGTAAAGTGTGCGGCCTACTCAAGAAAACATATAAACATTGAAAAATGGCATATAATATGCTAGGTGAATGGTTGAAAAAACGTGTGGTGATCCCCAAGTAAAATCGTGCGGCCAAACCGTGTGCCCCATTAAATGTTGAAAAATTACAGTTTCCCACTTCAAGGTTTTATGTGTTAGCAAATTGTCCTCCACATCCCTTTTCTCTAATCCTGCTGATGAAATAAAATCCCCAAATCATACAAAGTGTGGTTCTCTCTCAATAATAATCCATTTGGGTCATCTTTGGTTGAGGATCAAAGCTCTGTGCATGTCAAATGCATTACCTTCTTCTCTTTTTTAGATTATGGTTGTATTTTATACCATCTTTTTTCAAGCTATAATACCCAATTTTTCTGGTGTAACCTAGGTTGGAACATTAATGGGGGTTTTATGGGGATCTATGTATGTGATTAAAATTGAATTATTTAGTAGATTCAAGGTAGGTGGTATATAAGTTATATCTTTTAGTTTTAATGTGTATTTGTGCATGTGTGTTGTGTTCTTGGTTTCATATTGTTGTGAGTTTTATTACATCAGTGGTATATTGTATACATGGTTTCCAAATGATGAATTCAACCACACATGATCCATAATAGATGCATAAAATATGATTAGACATATTTATGTCCAACCATGGGGTGTGCCCACATTTATGTACCATGTAATTAGTAATGTTACATGTAGAGTTGATGTGTGGTAACATAGATCCCATCATAACATGTAAAATACTTATAGTTGAGTTGAAATATTAATATTGATAAATTTTCATAGATTATGATGATGGAATATGGGTTTGTTTGTCATTGCAATAAAATGGGTTAAATAGGTAAAAAGAAATTGTATCATATGGATCATGATTTAAGATGAAATTCCTAAAAAGATCAGTGAACCTGATACGGTGAATAAGATAAATTAAAAATGGTGTGTTAAGTGAAGAATATTTAAATGGGTTTTCATAATGAATTTTGATAATATATTTACTAAGTTAATACATAAAAATTGTGGGACATAGCCAATGGGTTGGAAGGAATAAATTTTATGGGCTATGTAACTTATCAATTGTTCTTGAAATGCATAAGTGTGAAAATTATTGAGAACTGATAAATGTGATAAATGGGATTGTAAAGACCCGCAAATTTAAAGGAAATTTTTTTCTTAATTTTTTTTGGAATTTTTCAAGAGCGCAGCTTCAGACGGCACCTGATTCCGAGGCCCGGTGTGCCCGGAATCAATTTCCGAAGTTTGGCTCTGGTACGTTCAGTGAACGGACGAGCGGGTTTTTCTATCTTTTGAACCGGTGCCCGGAATCGAATTCTGAGGGCACCGATGAAATTGCAGCGCCGGTAATTGCTTAGAAACGCCTCTTCCGGAGTTGCGTTTTCTCAACCGTGGTTTTTAAAATTTTGGGCTTTAAGTCGGAAATAAAATAAAGATTGTGCGACAACTTTATTTTATTTCACTTAAGCTGCTTGGAAGTCACTTGAAAGCCACTTGAGCTGAGTTAAAGCGGATAGGGTGCTATCCGGAAATATCCTACCCTTTTTTAGGATATTTGTGAGGTGGGGCCCGCACGAGCCCCGCCGTTTCTTTCGCTAAGTAACGCACCCGCGAAAACCCGTCAAAGTAACTGAAAAGTCAACCGGTGCATTTTCTTTAATTCTTAACAGACCATTTAATTGGGCGGTTTATTTCGTGAATTAAATGGGCTGTTTCATTCGTTGAATTAATTAAACGAATTTAATGGGTCGTTACTTACGCATTTGCGTTTGTTGGAAAAATAATAAAATAGACCAACGTGTCTATTTTGGAGGATTACTCTTTATTCTCTAGGCCTCCACCCTCCCCGCTAAGAACGCGAAGAACGCGAAGAACGCGAAGAACGCCGGAACCAAAATTCGACGACGCACACCGTGATCCGCGACGTCGACAAACTTTTTCCGTGACCTTCTTCTTCTTCTTCGGCGCTTCTTCTTCCGCGGCGAACCTACGAACGGCGGTTAAAGGTGAGAATCAAATCTTCTAAATTCTCCCTTTTTATAATTCAATATCAACGGATTTAAATTAATTAAATCCGTTTGATCTTGATCCGGAGATCGTCGGCGCGACTCCTTTCCGCGGTGCGACGAGCGTCTCTTCCGCGACGATCACCAAATCCGCGACGACCTCTCGTCTGATGACGACGACAAGGTAGGGATTTAATTCATGATGATTCCTTCCTGTGTTTTTATTTCTTTTTGAATAAAAGAACCGGCATGAATATTTTCAATTTATTAAAATTGAATTTCCGTTTTAAAGAAAAAGAAGTGAACAATTTTTATCTTGATTAAAAATTGTTGTAGCCCCTTTCTCCCGTTGTTTATGACTAACGCGGAGGGTGCGGGTCTAACGAACAAGACCCGACAACCCTCCGCCGATCCTTTTCGTGTGCGGTTTTGGCAAGCGACGACGAACTGTGCGGCAAGGGCGATCCGTTGATCCCGCAGTGAAGATCGGCCCCCGGGAGGAGCAACGGCGCAGACGGGAGAGGAATCGGGCCACCGGAGCAACTCCGGCGGCCCGCGGAAGGCGGCGGCGGCGCGGGTCGCCGGCGCGGCGGCGCTGCCGGAGGATCCGCCGCGGCTCGGCCGCGGCGGCGGCGAACCGCCAGACCGCGTCTGCGGTCCGGCCACCCAACAAGCGGCCCGCGCGGGCCGCGTTCCTCCAAGCCGCGGGTCAAACCCGCGGCGGTTTCCTTCGGCCGCTCGGCCGAAGCTGAGCCGGCCGGTCCGGTCGGCCGGGCCGCGCCCAGGCCGGGTCGGGTCGACCCGGTTCGGCCGACCCCCAGGGGGGGTTCGGGCCGGGTCGCCCCGGGCCCAGAACCCCCGTTTTCGGGCCCTCTTCGGTCTTTTGCCCATATTTTGGACCTAGGACCTCTGATTGAAGATCCGTCAGCGGCTACGCGATCCTTGGGTCGATACGGTCGTTTTGGTATATTACACTCAAGGTTTCGGAAGACTTTGGGTTCGGCCGGGTTGGTTCGTACACGAAACCAACCGGGCCCTCGGAGCGGAAACGCTCATAACTTGAGCTACGGACGTCCGATCGACGTACCGTCAGCTATGGTAGTTTCCTCTAAGTGAGACGGAACTTTTGGAATACTCCACCCGAGGATCGGACACAGGCGGAGTATGGTCGGGTCGGTTTTGCCCTAAAAACCAACCGGGCCCCTGGGACGAAAAAGCCCATAACTCTCAGACCGGGCGTCCGATTGACGCGCCGTCTGTTGCGTTGAGATCCTGTTGTCGATACGGAACTTTTGGATACATCAACTTCGGACTACGTGTCAGTTGATGTATCAGCCTCTCGGCTCGTGGAGCGGACCCTCCTAAACGAGCTCGCTGTGTGCGGGAACCCTAGTGTTGGCTGTGACTTCGACGACAGAGCAGAGATCCTCCGTGGACTACGACGGCGACAGAGCAGAGATCCTTCGTGGACTGCGGCGACGACTGTGCGGAGATCCTCAGTGGAATGCGTCGACTACTGCACTCAGCGATCCTACGTGGATCAGTGCTACAGGTCCTGCGTGGGCCCGATCCTGTGTGGGTCCTTACCACCGGTTCTGTGTGAGCCACTGCCTACAGGTTCTGTGTGAGCCCGATCCTGTGTGGGTCTTTTGCGGGGGTTAATACCTATCGATCCTTCGTGGGTCCGACGACTTAGATGGATCAGTGATCATCTTTGACGTCATCTGAAAAAGTATACCTGGTTGAGCTGAATCTTATGTTACTCTCCTTTGTGGAATGTGTTGAACTATCCTATGTGGATTTACTGTTTACTCTCCTTTGTGGATTTGAGTCTTGCTTTCCTGTGTGGATTGAGTTGTTCTTGAGCTCGTGAGCAGAGCTAGAATTGGGGACATAGGTATATGTATGGGCATATACCTAAGTCGAGTCAGATGTTACTTCGTGATTGCACCTTCCTTTTTGTGCTATATCCTTTGTGGATTTCGGGTGACCTTCGGGGGTCTCGGGGTCCTTACTGAGTAGCTTATACTCACCCCTGCACGGGCTATGCCCGCACCTTGTTGTGTTGGATGCAGATGACGTACAGCGCTGATCACGGTTGGGGCGTGGAGCAGGACGGTACCTGGAGGTGGACCACTGGGCGGGACGTGCTCGGAGCGGACGTGGGACCCGAGGAGCCTGGAGGCTATCTGTACCCACCCTTCAGGTGGGATTGCCAGTGGACAACACGAGGCCGCCGTCTTTTCTTCAGTTTCTGTTCTTTTCCTTTTCAGTTGTACTTTCAGTTGGTCTTGTATTCCGGCCCCCTTTACTTTTCTGCACTTTGTATTTACTTTCCGCTTGCTTACTCTGTGGTGGTTGTTACTTATAAAGGCAATTCCTTCCCTGTTTACCGGGATTTTACGCCTTGGTGCTAGTCGCCAGCCCCTGGCCTATGGAAGGCGGGCTTGGGGTAGTCACGGCACGGGCCCCGAGGTCGGGTCGTGACAAATTGGTATCAGAGGTGGTCGGTTCTACCGCAGACTCTGATCGTCTTTTCTTTCTATATGCAGCAATAGTGTTTAGTGTATTGAGTGTGGTTATCAATTCAGGGAGCCCAGTGTTGGTGCGGCGGCCGACGTATCCGTACACCAGGACCCTGACTTCTGATTTCCGACTTAATGCATGAAGACATTGATTGCGTGTGTGTTTCAAGTTTCTTTGTGATTACTTGTGTCAGCTCACCGGGTATACTGATCTACTTCATGAAAGTCTCAAGTTTTCCTTGTGATTACTTGTGCCAGCTCACCAGGTATACTGTTCTGACTGTGGTGCTCTTGTTCTCCTTTTCAGGATGGCCCCGCGACGACAGCCAGCTTGGGTTCCGAGTGTAGGGCGCGACGGAAGCCCACCGAGCGACGAGGCCTCGGTGCAGGGCCCTTTGCCAGCAGTGGCACCGGCGGTAGCATTACCCGCCGAGCCACCGATGCTACCAGTACCAGACGCTGACGATGCATGTCGCCTCAGGGCACTGCATGAGTTTCAGAGCCAGCGACCGCCCAGGTTTCGCGGTGAGGCGGACCCCCAGGCCGCCGAGGACTGGCTAGAGGCGGTGGTACGGATCTTTAGGCTAGTAAGGACACCAGCGGATCTCATGGTGATTCTCGCGGCGAGCCTCCTGCAGGCGGCGACAGGACGATGGTGGAGCTTGATGCTCCAGGTTCACGATGAGGCATCCTTGCTCTGGACGGACTTCGAGAGCCTCTTCCGCTCTGAGTTCGTCCCGGCCACCCTCCGAGCGGTGCGCATCCAGGAGCTTCTCTAGCTGCGCCAGGGCAGCATGACGGTCGCTCAGTACGCGGCGAGGTTCACTGACCTATCTCGCTACTCTACCGACATGGTACGGGACCCCTTCTTCCGGGCCCGGACCTTCGAGCTGGGCTTGCGGTAGGAGATTCGGGCGTCGCTGATCTCCCTCAGCATTCCGACCCAGGCGGGAGTGCTGGAGCGAGCCCTCTTGATCGAGAGCTTCCTGGCAGAGCCTTCTTCAGCGGCGAGACCTAGCGCAGGGCGACAGGTAGCTGAGTCTTCGGCAGCAGGTAGCTGACGGATGACTCTCGGGTCCAGGCAGACCAGACCCCCATGCAGACGGCCTCAGGACACCGGCTCAGTAGTGCGGGGCACACAGCGGAGTGCCAGCCTTCCGAGAGGCAGGCTGTGCTACTCCTGCGGCGGGCAGGGTCACATGGCTCGTGACTGCCTGACTCGCCGATCAGAGGAGCAGCAGACGGTAGAGGGGCCACCCAGGCAGAGGCAGAGGGTCGACCGTGGCGGTCCGCAGGGAGGAGGCGGACGAGGCAGAGGAGCTGGCCGAGCAGCGGGTGGTGGGAGATGCTTCCAGGCTCTACCCCCACCACCACCAGGAGGGCCACCTCGACCACAGGGAGCTGGTGGGCAGGGGCAGGCCCAGCTCCAGGCAGTGGAGGCCTATGACCCCGACATGCCAGAGATGATTCGAGGTACGATCTGTGTCTATTCCACCCTTGCTGCAGTACTTATAGACACAGGAGCGAGTCACTCTTTCATAGCCTCTGCCCTTGTTCGGAGCTCGGAGATTCCGACTGAGCCGTTGGCTCGATCCTTACGGCTAGAGACTCCTACGGGAGCAGACTCGACGATTACGCACTGGTGCCGGCAGTGTGAGCTTACTCTAGGGGGAGAGAGCTTCGGCTGGGATCTCCTTGTAGCGGCGTCGAGGCCTTACGACGTCATCTTGGGCATGGATTGGCTATCCACGGTTCATGCCCAGATCGACTGTTTTAGGCGCAAGGTGCGATGTGTTCGCACCGACGGGAGCATGTTTACCTTCACCGGCGAGAAGGGAACCTTTGCAGCACAGGATGGACTTCCGCGGAGGAGAGTGCAGCCCATCTCTCATCAGTTGGCTAGCCTCATCCTAGGAGCAGTGGACGTGCAGAGTCCAGATTTTCCTGCAGTGGTGGACCAGTACATGGACGTCTTTCCCGACGACGTTCCAGGGCTACCTCCTTGTAGAGAGGTAGACTTTTACATCGACTTGTACCCCGGGACAGCCCCGATATCTACTCCAGCATATCGGATGGCCCCCGCTGAGCTTCGAGAGTTGCGGGTACAGTTGGAGGACTTGCAGAGCAAGGGGTTTATCCGACCCAGTGTTTCACCCTGGGCTTCCCCGATATTGTTCGCCAAGAAGGCGGACGGGAGCTTGCGACTGTGTGTCGACTATCGTCGCCTGAACCAGGTGACAGTAAGGAACAAGTATCCGCTGCCACGGATTGATGACCTCTTCGATCAGCTCAAGGGAGCGCGGTGGTTCTTGAAGATAGACCTCCGGTCAGGCTATCATCAGCTCAGAGTTCGAGACGAGGACGTGCAGAAGACGGCCTTCAGGTGTCGGTATGGCCATTATGAGTTCTTGGTTATGCTGTTCGGCGTAACCAATGCTCCAGCAGTGTTCATGAGCCTCATGAACAGGATCTTCCAGCCATACCTCGACCGATTTGTCGTGGTCTTCATTGACGACATTTTGGTATACTCGACGACTGAGGAGGAGCATGCCTACCACCTGCGAGTTGTGCTAGACACACTCCGAGAGCACCAGCTTTATGGCAAGCTCTCAAAGTGCCAGTTCTGGCTACGTGAACTCCACTTATTGGGGCACGTCATCTCTGAGGCGGGAGTTGCAGTGGATCCCGCGAAGATCGAGGCAGTGCTAGCTTGGGAGCCACCCAGGAGCGTGACGGAGGTGCGGAGCTTCTTGGGCCTAGCCGGATACTATCGGAGATTTTTGACAGACTTCTCCAGAGTTGCGGCACCACTCTCAGCCTTGACAAAGAAGGGGAAACCCTTTGTGTGGTCAGACAGATGTCAGCAGAGCTTCCAGGAGCTGAGACAGAGATTGACCAGCGCACCTATCTTGAGGTTGCCTGAGGAGGGAGTTGGATACGTAGTTTACTGCGATGCATCAGGGACTGGACTCGGGTGCGTCCTGATGCAGGAGTGGGCCATGATCGCCTACGGATCACGTCAGTTGAGGCCGCATGAGCAGAACTACGCCACTCATGACCTGGAGTTAGCAGCAGTGGTCTTCGCTCTGAAGACTTGGCGGCACTATCTGATGGGCGACGCTTCCACGCACTTCCAGAGGTCACGACTCCATTTGGGTGATTGTCGACCGACTCACCAAGTCGGCACACTTCTTACCCATCAGAGAGCAGGGCTCAGTGGAGAGCTTGGGACGTCTTTACGTCCAGGAGATCGTACGGCTTCACGGTGTGCCATCGTCTATCGTCTCTGATCGAGATGCTCGTTTCACTTCCCGGCTTTGGAAGGGGTTGCAGGAGGCGTTCGGGACGCGGATCCATCTGAGCACAGCCTTCCACCCTCAGAAGGATGGTCAGACGGAGAGGGCCATACAGACACTCGAGGACATGCTCCGTGCATGTGTTCTCAACTTTGGTCGCAGCTGGGAGGACCACCTACCCTTGGTGGAGTTTGCGTACAACAACAACTACCACTCCACCATCGGGATGGCACCATACGAGGCGTTGTACGGCAGACCCTGCAGATCACCGTTGTGCTGGACAGACCCTGGGGAGTCAGCACTCGTGGGACCAGAGATGGTCCGAGCCATGACAGAGAAGGTCCAGATCATCCAGGAGAGGATGAGGACAGCTCAGAGCCGACAGAAGTCATATGCTGACAGGAGGCGGAGGCCACTAGAGTTCGAGGATGGCGACCACGTCTTTTTGCGTGTCTCACCTCGACGTGGTTTACGGAGATTTGGCCGAGGCGGCAAGTTGTCTCCACGCTTCATCGGGCCTTTCCAGGTCCTCAGCAGGATAGGAGAGGTGGCTTATCGCCTGGCTCTACCACCTCAGTTGCACCAGGTGCACGACGTCTTCCACGTGTCTCAGCTGAGGAGATACGTGCACGACCCGACGCACATCATCGACTTTGGGGAGCTGGACGTGGACGATGGGGAGACTTTTGCGGAGGTCCCAGTGGAGATCGAGGATCGACAGGAGCGGGTCCTACGTGGGCGGTCGATTCCTCTTGTGCGCATCAGATAGCAGCACGGGAACCTCCAGGAGAGCACTTGAGAGCGGGAGGCAAAGATGCGTGCTCAGTACCCCCATTTGTTCCCCTAGTTTTTGATGTATCTTTACGAGGACGTAAAGCCCTGAGGTGGGAGTAATGTAAAGACCCGCAAATTTAAAGGAAATTTTTTTCTTAATTTTCTTTGGAATTTTTCAAGTGCACAGCTTCAGACGGCACCTGATTCCGAGGCCCGGTGTGCCCGGAATCAATTTCCGAAGTTTGGCTCGGGTACGTTCAGTGAACGGACGAGCGGGTTTTTCTATCTTTTGAACCAGTGCCCAGAATCGAATTCTGAGGGCACCGATGAAATCGTAGCGCCAGTAATTGCTTAGAAACACCTCTTCCGGAGTTGCGTTTGCTCAACCGTGGTTTTTAAAATTTTGGGCTTTAAGTCAGAAATAAAATAAAGATTGTGCGACAACTTTATTTTATTTCACATACGCTGCTTGGAAGTCACTTGAAAGCCACTTGAGCTGAGTTAAAGTGGATAGGGTGCTATCCGGAAATATCCTACCGTTTGTTAGGATATTTGTGAGGCGGGGCCCGCACGAGCCCCGCCGTTTCTTTCGCTAAGTAACGCACCCGCGAAAACCCGTCAAAGTAACTGAAAAGTCAACCGGCGCGTTTTCTTTAATTCTTAACAGACCATTTAATTGGGCGGTTTATTTCGTGAATTAAATGGGCTGTTTCATTCGTTGAATTAATTCAACGAATTTAATGGGTCGTTACTTACGCATTTGCGTTTGTTGGCAAAATAATAAAATAGACCAACGTGTCTATTTTGGAGGATTACTCTTTATTCTCTAGGCCTCCACCCTCCCCGCGAAGAACGCGAAGAACGCGAAGAACGCGAAGAACGCCGAAACCAAAATTCGACGACGCACACCGTGATCCGCGACGTCAACAAACTTTTTCCGCGACCTTCTTCTTCTTCTTCGACGCTTCTTCTTCCGCGGCGAACCTACGAACAGCGGTTAAAGGTGAGAATCGAATCTTCTAAATTCTCCCTTTTTATAATTCGATATCAACGGATTTAAATTAATTAAATCCGTTTGATCTTGATCCAGAGATCGTCGGCGCGACTCCTTTCCGCGGTGCGACGAGCGTCTCTTCCGCGACGATCACCAAATCCGCGACGACCTCTCGTCCGACGACGACGACAAGGTAGGGATTTAATTCTTGATGATTCCTTCCCGTGTTTTTATTTCTTTTTGAATAAAAGAACCGGCATGAATATTTTCAATTTATTAAAATTGAATTTCTGTTTAAAAGAAAAAGAAGTGAACAATTTTTATCTTGATTAAAAATTGTTGTAGCACCTTTCTCCCATTGTTTATGACTAACGCGGAGGGTGCGGGTCTAACGAACAAGACCCGACAACCCTCCGCCGATCCTTTTCGTGTGCGGTTTTGGCAAGCGACGACGAACCGTGCGGCAAGGGCGATCCGTTGATCCCGCAGTGAAGATCGGCCCCCGGGAGGAGCAACGGCGCAGACGGGAGAGGAATCGGGCCACCGGAGCAACTCCGGCGGCCCGCGGAAGGCGGCGGCGGCGCCCGGCGCGCCGCCGGAGGATCCGCCGCGGCTCGGCCTCGGCGGCGGCGAACCACCGGACCACGTCCGCGGTCTGGCCACCCAACACGCGGCCCGCGCGGGCCGCTTTCCTCCAAGCCGCGAGTCAAACCCGCGGCGGTTTCCTTCGGCCGCTCGGCCGAAGCCGAGCCGGCCGGTCCGGTCGGCCGGGCCCAGAACCCCCGTTTTCAGGCCCTCTTCGGTCTTTTGCCCATATTTTGGGACTAGGACCTCCGATTGACGAACCGTCAGTGGCTACGCGATCCTTGGATCGATACGGTCGTTTCGGTATATTACACTCAAGGTTTCGAAAGACTTTGGGTTCGGCCGGGTTGGTTCGTACACGAAACCAACCGGGCCCTCGGAGCGGAAACGCTCATAACTTGAGCTACGGACGTCCGATGGACGTACCGTCAGCTGTGGTAGTTTCCTTTAAGTGAGACGAAACTTTTGGCATACTCCGCCCGAGGATCGGACACAAGCGGAGTATGGTCGGGTCGGTTTTTCCCTAAAAACCAACCGGGCCCCTGGGACGAAAAATCCAATAACTCTCAGACCGGGCGTCCGATTGACGCGCCGTCTGTTGCGTTGAGATCCTGTTGTTGATACGGAACTTTTGGATACATCAACTTCGGACTACGTGTCAGTTGATGTATCAGCCTCTCGGCTCGTGGAGCGGACCCTCCTAAACGAGCTCACTGTGTGTGGGAACCCTAGTGCTGGCTGTGACTTCGACGACAGAGCAGAGATCCTCCGTGGACTGCGACGACGACAGAGCAGAGATCCTTCGTGGACTGCGGCGACGACTGTGCGGAGATCCTCAGTGGACTGCGTCGACTACTGCACTCAGCGATCCTACGTGGATCAGTGCTAGAGGTCCTGCGTGGGCCCGATCCTGTGTGGGTCCTTACTACCGGTTCTGTGTGATCCACTGCCTACAGGTTCTGTGTGAGCCCGATCCTGTGTGGGTCTTTTGCGGGGGTTAGTACCTATCGATCCTTCGTGGGTCCGACGACTTAGATGGATCAGTGATCATCTTTGACGTCATCTGAAAAAGTATACCTAGTTGAGCTGAATCTTATGTTACTCTCCTTTGTGGAATGTGTTGAACTATCCTATGTGGATTTACTGTTTACTCTCCTTTGTGGATTTGAGTCTTGCTTTCCTGTGTGGATTGAGTTGTTCTTGAGCTCATGAGCAGAGCTAAAATTGGGGACTTAGGTATATGTATGGGCATATACCTAAGTCGAGTCAGATGTTACTTCGTGATTGCACCTTCCTTTTTGTGTTATATCCTTTGTGGATTTCGGGAGACCTTCGGGGGTCTCGGGGACCTTACTGAGTAGCTTATACTCACCCCTGCATGGGCTATGCCTGCACCTTGTTGTGTTGGATGCAGACGACGGACAGCGCTGATCACAGTTGGGGCGTGGAGCAGGACGGTTGCTGGAGGTGGACAACTGGGAGGGACGTGCTCGGAGCGGACGTGGGACCCGAGGAGCCTGGAGGCTATCTGTACCCACCCTTCAGGTGGGATTGCCAGTGGACGACACGAGGCCGCCGTCTTTTCTTCAGTTGCTGTTCTTTTCCTATTCAGTTGTACTTTTAGTTGGGCTTGTATTCCGGCCCCCTTTACTTTTCTGCACTTTGTATTTACTTTCCGCTTGCTGACTCTGTGGTGGTTGTTACTTATAAAGGCAATGCCTTCCCTGTTTACCGGGATTTTACGCCTTGGTGCTAGTCGCCAGCCCCTGGCCTATGGAAGGCGGGTTTGGGGTAGTCACGGCACGGGCCCCGAGGTCGGGTCGTGACAGGGATGATATAGGGTAATTGATAAATATTAGGTAATGTATAGGAATTGATGAATAAATTAAATGAGATAAGGCATGAGAAAGTGAGAGGGATTATATGATCTATGTAATGTAAATGTAAATGTGTTAATGGGTTATGGAATAAAATTAATTCCGATGATAATTATTATTTTTATTGGTTTTTGATATGGTATGTGTGGTGAATGGGTATATATATAAGCATGTGGTCATAGATTGGTGGTGGGAAAAATGATCGAGGCTCCCTCCATTGGTCCAGATGGACTGATTCTCTAACCCCACCCAAGAATAAACAGGTTGGGGTGTCGGGCTAATGATCTATGCCCCAAATTGTTACATTCGATGAAACTACCTTGAATGAGGCTCCACGGTAAGTGTGATTTATATTATTGTGAAATGGTATTCCCTAATAAGATTGGGAACATGACTTATACAGCTATAGATAGTGATAAATGTCGCAGACACTTGTGTGGATGATGTAGATTCCATGCCCATGAAACACATGATGAAAAGGGTTTAAATAAAGAAGATGGGATAAGTGAGGAAAAAGATAATGATGATAGAATTAGATTATGTGTATGTGGTTATATAATGTCACACAATATGCCCTTTTTTATCTTAGCTTTTACTTCATACGTGTATGAACTATCTTTTTAGAATGGATAATTTTTAGATACCTTTGGTGATGGACTACTGAGTTTTACTCACACTCTTCTCATGTATCATTTGATACCTGAGTAGATTTCATGCATGCAGTTTAGGAAAAGAGAAAATTCCATTGATAGGGAGTTCAGTTTCACTAGTGATATGAATTATAAGGATCCAGATATTGATTTGGGACTCATTTTGGGGATTTTTTTGTTTGTATTTATTTTTGTTTTTCATTTGTTTTGGAATAGTGAGCATTACATGAAATATTTATTGTTTAGTTGTGTACTTGTACACTATTTGGGGATTTATTTGTTATTCATGATCTTGGATGTCACTGTTTTTTTCTATTATTTCATTGTTATCTGTTGTGGATTACTCTGGTAAAGAGGGTATAGTCTCCCCATGTTGCTTATATGACCATTTCATCTAGTTGGAACCCTTTTTTGTATGGGGAGGCACGCTTAAGGTCGTGTGGGGACCTATCTCAGGGCATCGATTCAGTGGATCTGTGGTTGGGGACATTAAAAACTACCCTATACATCCTAGTCACTTCTAAAATAAGTGGAACTTATATTAATCATAGAGTTATAAATGGGTTGGTTACAAATTTAAGTAAATTAGATTTTTAAAAGTGTTATAAGTTGTGAGAATTGTTCTATACTAACTTTTTAACTCCTTATGTTCAGATTCATGAGTTGTCATGGTAGTTTCTTGGTTATATTTTTAGTCCATCAAAAAAATTTCACATCTTTCATAGAAGGATATTGAATCTATCCTTGTGGTTCGTATTCTATAAATGCATAAGCTTTGTTCGTAAAAAATATTGTACTTTTTGATATATTTATTTTAGCTCTATTTGGGATTGATCAGTATTTACTGAATCCTTGGTTATCCACTAGTGGTTCGAACATTATTTTGAACATGACTTCATAACATTCAGTTTCTTATAGTTGAGGGTAGTAGTATAAGAAATTATCCAATGAATAGAATAGTGGATATATTAGATGGGTTTTATTTGTCTCTTCACTGACATTTTTTAGTGTTAACTTTTACATAAGAGGGGTTAACTCATCAATTATAGTTTTATTATATGAATAAATAGAACTCATTTCCTCATGAACCTCTCAAGTAGTGGCATGAGTAGTAAAATATTATTATTTATTTGAGAACATCCCTATTAACCCCCTTACCTCATTTATATTGTTTTTGATTACAAATCATCCTGAATAAGCATATAATATGTTTTACCCAGTGTCCCAAAATACACTATATAATAATATTTAGATGTGTTGATCCTAAAATTGTTTATGATGGAAAAAAATATTCTACATCTTAGACCTCACTCAATACTCATATAGAGTCTCTCTTATGTCTTGTCTTATCCAACATATATCCTTCCTTATCTATTTTAATCATAAGTCAATGTATAACATCTACAAGTATTACCTCAAGAGATCATCCCGACATTTGAAATCACCGGGTTCTATGTTTTTCATCCTTTTTATTTTCGACTCTTCTATGGAGAATGGTATTGACTTCCAATACACATACTCTTTAAAAATTCGTCATAGATTGATGGTTTTGAACAAAATATAAAACACTTTCGAGCTTATTTTAAGTTATTCTCCTAAAAATAAAATGAGAATTAATTGTAGTTGAATTATTCCCTGAGTAATTTCTAGATCCAACTAGTTATTTAATTGTATCAACTGATTGTTTTGATAATTGAAATTATGTTAACATATTTAACAAAGGGTTATGTTTAATAGTGAAAAAATTTCCTCAATGGTATCACTAACAATAAAATATGAAGGTGAATAATAATATATAAAAGATTAATGTAATGGTGAAAAACTCTATATCCAATTTTTGAATATTCATCGTGTTTCAGTATCTAGATAAAAAATTCAGGAGCTCTATATCCAATCAAAAGATACAATCGGAAAAAATTAAATTCATGTATTGAAAAAATTATTAGATAAATCTAAAAATAGACACTTAAATTCTTCACTCTGAGGAAATGATTCCATTTTCACAATACAGATATCATTGGTCGATTAAGAAATAAAAAATTTTCATTCGAAAAAATGTAGTATAGTGTGTGACTCATATTTTATTTAGAGAGGTAGAATTTTTAGTATTCTCTTTGTCTGATGGGTTGGGTTTTTAATTTAAAAATAATAAACCCATTGTGTTTTTTTGTTCAATTAATGTGAATAAATGAGTGTTTATATTTTTTTTAAATTTCATTCTTAATTTAAACACTCCCTTACCTTAACTTTTAAATAATGTTTGATTTTATTAAATTCTCTTTATATCTAACTAATTATCTAAAATATCTATCAATTACCCACACATAATTTCGTATTCATAAATATAGAAATTAAATAGTCATTTCACTCCATTATCCTGAGTAGCCATGTGACCAAATGCCTTTGACCATTGCTAAATTAGTCCTCACTCCCCTCCACCTTATTGGGAATGTAATAATATTCAGGATTCATGTGTTTTTGAAACACAATAAGAGAGAAAGAAGATGAACTGAAAAAGAAAAAAATATCATTATTTATATAGGAAATAAACATTTCCATCAATATCATGAAAGTGATATTTTAGAAAGTATACTCATAATTCATTAATATATGTTGGGTTTAACATCTTTGGTATGACCATAGTGATTATATTATTCTAATTTCTAGAAAATGTTTTAATAACATAAAAATAATAAATAATAAATACATAAATTATCTAACACCCCATTAAAATAAGTTTGAATTCCATTTATTAGAGATGATAAATTTTAAAGAAGTCTCCCAAAGATGATATGATCATTTCCTTATCCTTGAAAGGTCAATCTATCCCATGTGGACGGAACAAAATTTTTCCATTAAAAAAAGGAATTTTTCCCTCTATGACTAATATTTTACATTAATTAAGTAGTATTAAATAACATCATTCACTAATTGTTTTATAAAATATTAAAATTCTTTACCAAATATTATCGTTTTTCTACTTAATAGTACATGAGATAATTGTTTCATAGTATTCGGTATTTTAATGATAAAATTTAATATTATCATCAAATATATATGATTATTATTTTGATTTATTATTTATATAAAAATCAACATTTCATTCAACTTGAGGAAGAAAAATATTGGTCATTTAAAGGTCCACATTGATCAGGGAAGAAGATCCAAAATTTTTATCTTGCATTCTGGACTAGCTGTGATTTTTTTAGTGGGACAATATTTTTAATCCAAATTTAATTGAATCTCTATAGATGTTAAAAAAAATAAGACCCTATTTTTTTTTTAAAAAAAAATGTTTAATTCCTCTATTAACTTGAGAAATGAAATCATTAACTGAAGGCTTAGAAAATTATTAATAGTTTAGGCCACTCTTTGTGTGGATCCCGTACTTATACTACCATTTGTAAAACATAGCTCATAATTTAAGTGAATATATATAAATTTTCATTAAAAAACATCATTAATTACAAAACAACTAAGGTTAAACCATTTTCATGTTCATAAATTCATCAAAAGTTGAAATATATGAATTCTAAGTCTATGATGGTCTAGAAAAGTTGGCATTACTATATCACCCATAACATTATATAACAGTGTCCCATTAAAATGAAATATTGTTATTGGATCATTAAAATGGATTGAATTTTTTTAAATTACTATATTTCTTTATTTTTCCATCATATGTTTTAAAATAGAGCCATGTTTCAAGGGGCATATTTGGAGGGAAATTAGCAACACATATTTCTTATAAAATTGTTCATCCACTTCCATAAAAATGGATAACATTAACATAATTCAATGATGGATATTTTTCGATGTACCAACAATGATATATGTCTTTAATTGATTATATAATCAAATTAAAATTATAGATACCCCACCTTAATTCTTATTTTTTTCATTTTTCCCCTTTTCATTATTATAACCCAGTATGTATTGTTTTACTTCATAGTATAATGTAAATGAATGTTCAAGATTATTATGATAACTCAAATATACTTATTTAGATATAATAACATATTATTAATGTAGTTTAATTTTTTAATGAATTACCTCAATCCCCTTTCAATTTAATCACATGTGCATGTTTATTTATTTTTTTCCAGGTGTTTGAGTTTTGTTAGTGTAAATATTTTCTTTCCCATTTCTCTGTTGTTTTAATTGTTTTCTCAATAATAAAAATCCATAGACTAATTATCCTATATATATGGCTATTTAAGGACCCATTAATGGTGACATGATATATTTTAATAATTTACTGAATGAAAGAAAATTTAAATCATGATTGTTAGGATAACATTTTGTGCCTCTATTGAATGTTTCACCTATTGTTGATATTTTTAATGGATTAAGGGTTCCATGGATTATTGTTTCTCAGGGGTAATAAAGGTTTATGGGTTATGGTACCATTATAAAACAATATGTTTTCATGTATTGGTTATTTAAATGAGTCGTTTATTTTAGATTAATCTTCCTGAAAATATAATATTTCACATATCATTTTGTGAACATTAGTTTGTTAAGATCATTTTCAATTCTTGATGAAATGTATCCATTAATGTATTATCTATTATTCTCAAATTTAATTCTCAGAAATATATTCATTAAAATTAACTTTAGTTCCACTTCATTTTTTTATATAAAATACACACATTTAAAAATAACTTCAATCGGTTGCAAAACATTATTACCATTGATGAGTATTTTCCCAAGTGACATTATATACATTACAATTTAGCATAAAATATTTGAATAGTTGATACATAATAATATATAAACATTAAGCTGAAATAGTTTTTAGGGTTTTTTTCATAAGTAATTAGTTTTCCTTATTTGTTTATCTTAACAACCCCAAAAAAATAGATGAAAAACTATTGAAAGTCCCTTTTTTCATAATCTATCTCATTCAACTTCATAAAAAACTTTTGATGTGAGTGTTTATTCCCTATATCCAACCATATAATAACTCAAAATGATTTATCCTAAAATTTATTGTACCATTATTTAACATAAGAGACCATTTAGGGATAATAAAACCACACCTCATTATTTTCCCATTAATTAATTATATCATAAAATAGAATACCATATAGAACAAATATTAAAAGAACACACTTCCCCACTCATTACTTACTGAACCCTTGGTATTCAATATCCTATAACAGAGGTTTATTTTAAACTAAAATTAGGTTTGAAACATATTTTAATATATTTTAATGGGATCCCCATAGAATATCCTTAATTTTCATCATAAGTAACATCCGGTTTAATTGGAATTCTTCAACCCGTAAGGGGTTCTGATGAAGCAATATATCACCATGTTTTTATTTTCTCCATAATTCTCATAAAAATCATTTCTATAGTATCTCCCACATAGTTTAATGAATTCTTGAAATGAAAAGAATAATGTTTTCATAGAAAAATTATTCTCAGCTGTAATGTCCCAGAATTTCAGTATAATTTTATTTTAACTTTTTGGAATTATGTTGAGACCACGAAACCTGACATCGTGCGATTTTGTAGTCCAGAGTTCCTGAAATGAACCATCAATGTTTTGTTAAGAATTAATTAACGAGCAAAATCAGCTTTCCTAAAAAATTATAATAACTATAAAATGGTTTCCCGGAACAGAAATCATAGGGCACCGTTGCATTCAGGATGGCAGGTTTACCCTAGGTGCGAGTTAATTTTAGTCGGTGCGGGCCTCCTGTGAGAAAACCGGAAAATGGCATAAATGTAACTAACATAAATAAATAATTATTTTCTTTTTCAAATGCTAATAACTCACAAACAATAACTCAGAATTTCAATCCGAGACCACCGATGTACTGAGGAGGGTATGCTTTATTTAAGAAGATACTAACTTTGGCTGGCGCGGGCCACTAGTAAATGTTTGTTTTTGGCAGTAAATAAAATAATTATGTGAAAATTATTTTACAGTAAATTCTATAACTTTTGAATAGTAACTCGGATTGGAAATATGATAGTACCATTGGGTTCGATGGGGAGTGTTTCACTTAGGAATATCCTAACCTCGACTGGTGTCGGTTGAGGGTGACAGTTAATAATTTTTCGATTTTTTTTCAGGTATGTTTAGTAAACCCTTGAACGGCATTTTTTATCTTTTGAACCAGTTCTCAGATTAAAAACATGAGGGAATCATTGAATCCACAGCGCTGAGATTCTCTTAAGGGGGGTTTCACTTTGACCACAGTAGGTCAAGAGAAAAATTTATAATTTGGGACTTATAAAAAAATAATAAATATTACATATATAATTTTTATTTTCATTCTTTACCTCCAACGGACAAGCGGAAACGTTGGACCAACGATGTGTCAGTCCAATAAATGGAATGAACATTCATTCTATGTAACTGTACTTT
Source organism: Viscum album (assembly GCA_963277665.1). Taxonomy (NCBI): domain Eukaryota; kingdom Viridiplantae; phylum Streptophyta; class Magnoliopsida; order Santalales; family Viscaceae; genus Viscum; species Viscum album. The sequence continues at coordinate 670,860,161 of OY728162.1, forward strand.
TGGAGAATTATGAAGGTTATTAATTAATGGGCCTCCATTAATTCAATGAACATTGCACACCCTTCCCCTCTACTATTTATAGGGATCTTGGGGTGAGGTGTCGGCAATACATTACTAAGAAACAATGTTTTGACAAAGTGCAGTGATGCCAAAACCTTGGAGGATATAACCAGTACGAACGGGAGGTGATGAGTGACAACAAAACCCCGAACCAGAGATTGATGATCAAGCGACATCGTTGGAGGCTACTTGTGGGGGACAGAGACCATCGACTCGCTTCCACAAACACGTGCTCACCTATATTTTTGAGTTGGGGTTTTATATATATGTGTTTGAATTCATTATATTTTTTCTTCATTTCTTAAATTCAAAATGATGATGGCCAAACAAACATGGCCATCATCCCACACATAATCCATACTCCTCTTTCTATTTATCCTTTACATGTTCATCGTGTGTTCATTAACCCATAAAATTTATTGATCCCAGAAACATGAAGTTTTGTTGATCGTGATATATGGACATGAAGACCTTCACACAAGGATCAGAAATATGTGATATTTTAAATTTCCATGCTTGGAATGAAACTATAATGGCTCGCATAAGGAGACGGAGGATAGAAACCGGATGACCGTGAGGAATGAAGGATGGAACGCGTCTGTGCCGCCAGATGATGAGAAAACCATGGACCATCGGCTATGGAAGAGCAGGGAGTAACCGTCTTCCTTTCGGCCATGTGATGGAGTGGAAGTATGTGTCCGCACAACCGGTGGAGGTGGAGGCTGCGACTGCTGGGCCGTGGCAGAGTCTGAAGGGCGGCCCACCTTCTGGCCAACCACAGGGGTGGAGCTGCGCACGACCGCGCTGCTGGGAGGAAGTTTGGTCGACCTTTTGGCCGGCCATGCTAGATAGGATGGGACCCCTACAGCAGTTATCGCATGACACCTAGCCGAACGGTCCCATGGACCATTAAGAAAAATTGGAAGGGGGCTACACCCCCTTCGGCTACGGCTTGGGAGGACATCACTGCCCGGTGGGCCGTGCCACCGGGCCATGCCACTGTGCTGAGCCAGGCCGCCCCTTCATAGGCTAGGCCTACCATGGCCCAGGCTAGAACTAAATTAGGTTGGGCCTACCTGAACCAGTTCGAGTCGGCCCGACCGGGTCAGACCAAACTCAGGCCCATTAGGGCCCAGCTACGCCTTCATGGTCATAACTTGTGAATTATACGTCTGTTTGACGAACCATATGTGGTGCTAGGATCCACGGATCGATACGTTAATTTTTGGTATACTCCACTTCAGTTTTGGATATGGTTGGAGTACAGCTGGGTTGGATCGGACCCCGAATCCAACTGGACCCTCGGACTGAAAACACTAATAACTTTCATACCGGGCATTCAGTTGACACACCGTATTTTGTTTTGGGTACCTTATGATGTGAGAGACCACTGGGATACTTCTTCATGGAACTTCGGGGTAGTTGAGGTATGACCTATGCCTTGGGGATCGGTTCACCCAAGCACACTATATACACAACCCTACGACTGGTTGAGACATGACGAATGCTAACCGTTTCGACTTAGAGTGACTCAACAAGCCTAGTGGGGAGAGCCTCTATGTGATGTTGTAAATCCATAGTGGGGATAACCTCTCTGTGATGTGGCAGACCAACAATACTCGACAAGAGGAGCACCTCAGTAGGCCAAGAGGGGGAGCACGTCAGTGTGATGCGGCAGACCCATGGTGGGGAGTGCCTCTGTGTAACATGGAAGACCCACGGTACTCAATAAGAGAGTTTCTCAGTAGTCCAAGGATAGTGGGAAGCAGTTTTGTTTGATGCGGTAGCCCCACTATTCTCATTAGAGGAGGATTTCTCGAATAGAAGACATGTTGGAGGTTTTTGACTGACGATGCTACACTTACTACCCTTGAATATACATTGTGGTGACTTCCATGGATATGACATGTTAGATAGTGTCTTTAGGAGAGATTCCCCAAAGCTCACTACGTACAAAACCCTACGACTGGCTAAGACTTGATGACTATTGATCCTTTCGACTCAGAGAGACTCGACAGGCCTAATGGGGATCGCCTCTGTGTGATGCGGTAGACCAATGGTGGGGAGTGACTCTGTGTAACGAGGAAGACCCACTGTACGCGACAAGAGGAGTACCTTAGTAGGCCGTGAGGGGGAGTGCTATTTTGTGACATGGGAGACCCATGGTGGCGAGTACCTCTGTGTGATGCGGAAGACCCATGGTACTTGACAGGAGGTGTACCTCAGCAATCCAAGGCTATTGGGAAGCAACTATGTGCGACGTGGCTGGCCCAATGTACTTGATATAGGAGTTGTTCTTCAGCATCTGAGATGTTTGACGTTGTGACTAGTAATGTTACTTGTTACTTTGGTAGAGAATAATGTGCCTGGCTATCATCTTCCATAGCAATCCTGTGTGGGTCAGCCTAATAATTCAGTTTCTCATAGTTATATAACTGGTGTGATATGAGTCTTTATCTTTGTGGTATTCTTTCTTTCATGTAAGAGTTGGGAAATGGGCCTTTGAGTTGGGCCTCATGTTTTTTCTCATGATTGAGATGGGTTTACATAACGACATAGTGATATGTATGGTCATATAACTATGTAGGGTTGATAGTTGATTTCATGCTTTGTGGTAAATCATTTTTGGATTTTGTGAGACCTTCGAGGGTCTTGGGATACCTAATGAGTATCGTTATAGTCACCCCTACATGAGTTATGCCCGCACCATGTTGTGTTTAGTGCAGACGACGTACATCGCTGACTGAGGTTGAGGGTACCAGGACAGGAGGTAGCCTGGAGGAGCACCTTAGACAAGGTGTACCACAGAGACAATCATTTGAGGGGTGTACCTACCCTTCAGGTAGGATCATTGGCGGGTGTTCTCAAGAGCTATTTCAGTTTTACTTGTACATTTAATTTTACATGTAATTTGTAGTTGTGGATGTATTCTCGAACCTTTTACTTTCTATACACACCATGTTTACTATATAGTTTTACTTAGTGCTTGTATCTTTCTTTGTTCATAGTTATGTGAGTTTACAGGTTATAAAGGCAATGTCTTCCCATTTTTAGGGAATACGCCTTTTGGTGCTAGTCGCTAGCCCATTCCCTATGGAAGGTGAGCATGGGGTAGTCACAACATGGGCCTCGAGGGATGGGTCATGAAAAAGTGGTGTCAGAGGAGTTCTATTCTATCAAGGAACTAGGACTCTGATATTTTCTATGTGGTAATAGTGTTATGTGTTTTGAGTGTGGTTTTCAGTTTTTGGGAATCCAGTGTTTTTGTGGCGGCCGATTTATCCATACACTAGGACAATAATTCTGATTTCCAATTCAGTACATGAAAACACGGATTACGTGTGTCTTTTAAAAGTATTCCTTTTGAATTATTTGGATTCAGCTCACTAGGAATAACATAATGATTTTGGAATACCTGTTCCATATCATGATGTCGCCACTTAGGCAGCCACCCAAGTTTCCTGAGAGAGTACATGGTGACGGACCACCGAGAAATGAGGCCTTAGTGAAGGGCCCTATTACAGTGTTAACACAGTCGAGTGGTGTACTATTAACACCACTACCTGTTGGGAAGCCATTTCCTCCAGCTCCACCAGTATAGGATTCGCGCCGACTGAGCAGGTTGCACAAGTTCTAGCGGAAGAGGCCTCCAAAGTTTCGAGGTGAGACAGATTCCCAGGAAGCTAAGGACTGGCTAGAGCCTGTGGCCAGTGGTTTCTTCCTAGTTGAGACACTTGTAGAGTAGATGGTGATCATATATGCCGGTCTCTTATAGTATGTGACCATGAGGATGGTATGCCGGGTATTGGGGCTTCAGTACTTGTACTATTACCCGAGTTGGTACCTTCGAGCAGTGTGCCAGCTATATCACTTCCCGTTGGTTAGCAGTTATGACCGACAATACCGGTAGGGGAAACCAGTAAGTTATGTGCATTACACATGTTTCAACGTCAGATACCTCTCAAGTTCTGAGGTGAGCCCGAATCATAGGTAACTAAGTAATGGCTTGAAGAGGTAGATGAGAGTTCCCTAGAGCTTCTACAGCTTCTCCAGGATTACATGATGGTAGTTGAGTATTCATAAAGGCATACCGACCATTCCTGGTACTCGAATAAAATGATGCGATCAGTGCTTCAGGGATCAGACTTCTGAGTGAGGTGTGCTTAAGGAAATTTGATCCATCACTCATTATCAATGCATTCATACTTATTTTAGGGTTCTAGAGAAAAACTTTGTGGTTCAATGTTCTTTTGATGAGAGGATACAACCAGTAAATGTTAGTGGTGGGATAGCCAGAAACTAGCACTAGTCTCAGAGATTTGGGCATGTAAAAATTTTTCTGGAAGAGGAAGTGTTAGGGAAAAATGCTTTTTCAGGGATGCAGACAAGAAAGTAGAGCTAGGAGAGCGGCATGAGGTTGTGTACATTTCGACATGTTACAACCACCCCCTTCATGGTCCCCACTTGGCTTAGGGAGATGGAGGAAAGGGGAATGGAGTAACTGTATACGATCAAGGAGTGTGACACAAGGGATCCAAGAATGGTTTGAGGTATATTCTGTGTCTATTACTAGTTGCGTTCTTAATAGAAATAGAAATTAATCATTCTTTCGTACCCCAAATCTTTTTCAAGACCTAGAGTTTTTTGTTAAGCTTTTGACATAACCCTCACGTCTGAGTTACCTTTGGGAGGAGACTCGATAATCACACTTACACTGATGGTGGGATCTAACCCTTGAGGCAAGTGTTTCGGTTGGAACCTATTTGTTGAAGCGTCAAGGACTTGAAATTTTAGTTTGGGTATGAACTGGACATCCACAATTCATACTCAGATTGATAGTGTTAGGAAAAAAGATTGTGGTTCACCTACATCGTTGGAATGGGGTTTTCCTTGGTCAGTGAAAAAGGAATCCTAGGAAGCACATGATAAAATAATGTATAGGAGGGTGCAGTCGATCACTCTTGATTCTAACATCTTTATCCTCATTGTAGTAGAAGTTTTGAGTTTTCTACAGAAGTGGCAGAGTTTGGGGAAATCCGTTGAAAAGATGTTTCTAGGTATACCTCTTCGAATGGAGAGGGGCCTTTGATTTGGCTAGGTACTACTGGAGTTTTGAACCGGACTTCTCCAGGGTAGAGGCACCCTTGTCAGCTTGACGAAGAAGGGGGAGCCTTTCTTGTGGAGGGAGATGTGTCAACATAGCTTTCAGGAGTTGAGACAGAGGCTAACTAGCAAAACTATGCTACCCATGACCTGGATCTTGCAGTAATGGTCTTCACCTTTAAGATGTGGTGAGAATACTTGATGGGTGTATGTTTAACAGTCTACTGTGATCACAAGATTCACAATTATATATTCTCTCAGAAGCACCATAACCTGAGATTGTGACAATGACTTGAGTTCCTACAGGACCAGGACTTCAAGATAGTCTATACTCCTGGGAAGGGGAATGTAGTAGCAAACACACTCAATAAGAGGTTTGGTTAGCATCTGCTAAGTGGGGAGCCAAAGCAGCTAGTCAAGCTACAGATATCCATTGTTGATAGAGATGGAGCAGCGTACCTCTAGTCTATGAATGTCACTCCCCCCGATTCTTTAGCGACTTCAAGAGGCACAACTTGAGATGTTGACTACAAGGCCCGACGTGCTAAGATATCATCATGACGGTCTACTGAAGGATTTTATGAAGGTGGGGAGCATGTCATCCTTTTAAAAGGATTCACCGTGGTAGTACTGATGCTTCATAAGGTGGTGTTGAGAGAGATCCATACATCCCCTTTAACTGTACATTCTAGAGTGGCGAAGATGTACCAGGACATATGGCATCAGTACTGATGACCAGGGATGAATGAAGCAGTGGAAGAATTTATATCACGATGCCTCACTTGTTATAAAGTGAAAACTTCTCAAATCCGAAAGAATTCTTATACCGACAGGAGGAGGGAAATTATGTCTTCCTATATGTTTCACATCGATGAGGTTTGCAGATATTTGGCCAGGGTGAAAAGTTATCTTTGAAGATCATCGGACCTCTCTAGATTCTCAGTAGAGTGGGCATGGTGGAATACCACTTATCTCTTTCCCCAAAGATGCACAAGAAGCATACTTTTTTCCATTTGTCACAGTTGAGGAGATGCATGCATGATCCATCGCATTTCATCGACCATGGTGAGATGGAGTTCGATGATTGGGAGATGTTTACAGAGGTTGAAGTAGAGATTGAGGATCGACAGGAGTGGGTCCTTCATGAGAGTTTGATACCTTTGGTGCACGTTTTCTAGCAGCACGATAACCTTTAGGAGATAACATCGGTGTTGGAGGCTTAGTTTCGTGTTCAGTACCCCCCCATTTGTTTCCTTACTATTTAATGTGGCTTTCAGGGATGTAAATTCCTATTGTAGGGAGACTGTAATGTCCCATAATTTCTACATAATTTTTTTAATTATATGGACTTATTTTGAGACTCTGAAATCTGACGGTGCGTGATTCAGGGGCCCGGAGTGCCGGGAATGATCCGTCAAAGTTTTGTTAAGCTTTAATTAACACGTGTAAGTACTTTTCCGGAAAAGGGGGAATATATCTTAAATAGTATCCCAAAAAATAAATATGATGGCACCATTATGTTCAGGATTGCGGATTTACCATAGGTGTGACTTATGTTTATTCGGTGTGGGCCTCCTATGAGAAAACCCGGAAATAACATAACTATAAGTAAAATAATTAAAAACATTATTTTATTTTTCAAATTCTTATAACTCAAAATGGTAGCTCAGACTTTAAATATGAGACCACCGATGAAATTTTGAAGGTATTATTTATTTAAGTAGATACTAACATAGGCTGGCACGGGCCACTACAGAAAGTTAGTTTTTGGCCGTAAAGAAATTAATTTACTGATAATTATTTTAGTATAAAATACATAACTTTTAAAAGGTAACTCCGAATGGAAATCAAAGAGTATTGTTGGGTTCTTTGGGGTATGTTTCAATTAGGAAGATCCTAACCTCGACCGACACGAGTTTACAGTGACTGTAAATAATTTTCCGAACATTTTTTTCAGGTACATTCCATATATGCACGAGCAGCGTTTTTTAACTTTTGAACAGTGATCGGATTAAAAATAAGAGGGAACCATTGAATCTATAGAATCAGGATTTGCTTAAGGGAGGATTCATATTGATCGCAGTAGGTCCAGAGAAAAAGTAATAATTTTATGCATTTAAAAGAATAATAAAAATGACATAGTTAATTTTTTCTTTCATTATTTACCTCCAACGGACATGCAACAACGTGGGACCGATGACATGTCAAGCTAATCAATGGATTGACTTATATTCTATGTAACTGCATCATTGGGGATTAAGAATGGTTCCTTATTAATGGGCCTCCATGAATTCCATGAACTTTTCACACCCTCCCCCTCTCATATTTATATGGAGCATGGGAATTGGTGTCAGCACTGCTTCATCAAGCAACAAATTGCTGACAAAGAGTTGTGATGGAAAACCCTTGGGGGATGGAGCTGGTACCAAAAATAGTTGATGAGAAACACCAAAACAGCAAAATGGAGATCGACGATCGAGCGATGTCATTGGAGACTACTTGCATTGGATGGAGAACACTAACCCTCTTCCACAAACATGTGCTCACCATCATTATTAAGGTAGAGGTTTTATATATATGTGTTTTAATTTATTCTATTGGTTCTTCATATTCTAAATTCATGACGATGATGGAAAAAAGAACTTGGCCATCGTCCCGCACATAAAACTTTCTCCTCTTTCTATTTATTTTTCATGCATTCTTCATGTGTTCTTCAATTCCTAATATTTATTGACACTGAAAACATGGTGTTTTACTGAGCGCGATATATGGAGACAAATCCCTCGACACTAGGATCGCGAATATGTGATCATTTAATTTTTCAGGCATGGAACGAAGCCGCAATGGCTCGCGGAAGAGGCAGAGGCCAGCACCCGGCCAACCACGAGGAAGGAAGGACAGCGTGCATCTACGCTGCTGGATGATGAGGAAGTTGTGGCCCATCAGTCGCGGTAGAGCAGGGGGCGGGCTACCAGTTAGAGTAGCCGCGACGTGCATCTGTGCCGACGGAAGAGCCGAAGGCCGCGGCCGGTCGGCCGCGGTGGAGGCCAAAGGGCAGCCGGCCTTTCGACCGACCGTGGTGGAGCAGTGGCGCGTGACCCTGCCATAGAGATGATATCCGCCCAGCCTTCTGGGCGGCTGTGGCAGACAGGGCGGGACCCCTCCGACAGGTCCCATATTCCACCCAGTCGGACGGTCCCATAGACAGTTTGGAAAAACCAGAAGGGGGTTCTCCCCTTTTGCGACAGCCCCGGTGGACCGTGCTGCCTAGTGGGTAGCACCCCCGGGACACACCCCCTAGGCCGTGCCACCGGGCCGCACCCTGTGGGACGCGCTACAGGGCTGCACCCTGAGGGCCACGCCACAGGGCTGGGTCGGGCCGCCCCTTCCAGGGTCTGGCCAACCACGGCCCAGCGAGCTAGGCCCGCAAAGGCCCAGGCCATCCGGGCTGGACTTGAATCGGGTTGGGCCTAACCTAACATGTTCGGGTCAGCCCATGCTAGGTAAAACTAGACCCAGGCCCATCTGGGATGAGCTACGCCTTCGTGGCCATAACAAGTGAACCAGATATTTTTTTAATGAACCATCTACGGCGCTGGGATCATGGGGTCGAGACGGTCTTTTTTGGTATACTCCGATTTAGTTTTGGATATGGTTAGATTACATCGAGATTTAATAGGACCTCGAATCCAAGAGGGCCCTCAGAACGGAAATGCTAATAACTTTCAGACCAGGCATCTGATTGACGTATGTTGTGTTATGTCATTTATGACGTGACAGACCTTTGAAATGATTTTTCATAGAACTTCAGGGTAGTTTAGGTATGACTAATGGCTTGGGGATCGATTCACCCAAATGCGCTATATACGAAATCTTGCGACTGAGTGAGACTTGAAAAATGATGACAGTTTCAACTCGAAGTGACTCGAGAGGGCCAATGGTGAGCGCCTCTGTCTGACGTGGTAGTCCCACAGTGGGGAGTGCCTCTTTATGATGTGGTAGACCCATGATTGTCGACAGGAGGAGTACCACATCAACCCACGTGGGGGAGAACCTTTGTGTGATGTTGAAGACCCATGGTGGGGATCACCTTTGTGTGACGTAGAACACCCACGGTACCCGATAGGAGGATTATCTCAGTAGTCCATGGTTAGTGGGAAGTGCCTCTGTGTGACACGGCAATCCCACTGTACTTGTTAGAGGAGGTGTTCTACTATAGCATAGGTGTTTGTGGTTTGTGATTGACGATGCTACGGTCACTACCCTAGAATATAATTTGTGGTGACTTCCATGGATATCACGATGCAACGAGTGTCTTGAGGAGTGGTTCTCCAAAGTGTGATGTGTATGGAACCCTATGATTGGCTGACAATTGACGGATGTTGACCGTTTTGACTCAAAATGACTCGACAGGCCCAGTGGGGAGTGCCTCTATGTGATGCATCAAACCCACAGAGGGGGTCACCTCTCTGTGACTCGGTAGACCCACGATATTTGACGGGAGGAGTACCTCAGCAGGCCATGAGGGGGAGCGCCTCGATGTGACATGGTAGACCCATGATGGGGTGTGCCTCTGTGTGACGCGGAAGACCCAAGGTACTCGATAAAAGGACTACCTCAATAGTCCATGGTTACTGGGATGTGCCTTTGTGTGACGCGGTAGGGCCACTGTACTCGATAGTGGAGGATTTCTCTAGCAATCAGGGTGTTTGATGGTGTGATTGGGAATGTTACTTATTACTATCCCTAGAGAATATTATGCCCGATTATCAACTTTTAATGCGATTCAGTTTGGGTCACCTTAATAATTCTGTTTCCCATAGTTGTATACCAAGTGTGAGATGAGTCTTTTTCTTTTTGATATTATTTCATTCATGGAACAGTTGGGCTTTGGGCCTTTGAGTTGGGTCCCATTTTTTCCCTTGATTGGGATGGGTTTTCATGATAACTTCGGTATATGTATGGGCATATACCTAAGTAGGGTTGATGGTTGTTTTCATGCATTATGGTAAATCCTTTGTGGATTTTGTGAGACCTTAGAGGGTCTTGGGGTCCCTACTGTGTATTTTTATACTCAGCCCTCCAAGTGCTACACCCACAGCTTATTGTTAATAGTGTAGACGATGGACAACACTAACTGAGGATTTGGGTACTAAGACTAGATTTAGCTCAGAGGTGGAACATAGATGAGGCATACCACAGTGACGACCATTAGAGAGATGTACCTACCCTTTAGGTAGCATCCTTGGTGGGTGTTCTAAAGAGATATTTTAGTTTTACTTGTACTTTGCAGTTTACTTGTATTTTATTGTTTGGATTGTATTCTGGCCCCTTTTACATTCATTACACACCTTGTTTACTTCATAGTTTTACTTTTTTCTTGTATCCTTCTTTGTGCTTAGTTGTGTGAGTTTACAGATTATAAAGGCAATGCCTTCCCATTTTTTGGGAATATGCCTTTAGGTGCTAGTCACCAGCCCCTGGCCAATGGAAGGTGGGCTTGGTGTAGTCATGGAACGGACCCCGAGGGACATGTCGTGACATCTACCATATAAAAAATATCAGTCTAAAAGAAAATTAGTGCAATTAATATTTTCCATAATTAATAACTATATGAATATTGCGAGTGATTCAAGAAACAAGTTGCAACATGTCCACATAACTAAAACCCATTACATGTTCGTATCCTATAATTCTATGAGGGGTTATTTTTAATGTATAAAAGACTAACTGGTACTACTTGTGTTGGTAAAATTAGAGAAAATATTCCTTCAACTATAAGACTTTTTTTATTAAATATGGATGAAAATACACAATAGTTTCACACTCAAGAACATGTTAATGTAAAAAATCTCAAGACATTAAACCAAAAAGAAAAACTACATTACGATGATGATGTGTAAGAAAAATCTTCTTGTAAGATATCAGAATATAAATACCATATCATAACCCAATTATTCTTAATAATATCATTTCCCAAGTCTAATAAAAAATAGTGAAATATTATCCTCAGCTACTCATCTAAATTATTTTTTCCCAAAATTATAGGATAATCCATTATCATCATTTATGCGAGGAGTGGAAAATGTAGAATTTTATTTGTGGAACACTAACCCTCCACTTGTAGGTTAGTTTATTCAAAAATTTATCCCACTACAATATGATTATAATGCCCCTGACCCATTCAACCAAATCTGGTGTAAAAAATATATTTTTTATATTTTTTATTTGATAGAAGCTTAATTGAACCAAATTTTAAAAAAAATAATTACAATGTAAAAAAAATTGATCCTTCTACACCCAAAAAACTGTTATGATTTGTGTTTTAGAGAATTAGGAAAACTCTTAATATAACTAAACCCATATTTTCTATACATTTGATAATTTTTCCCATTATTTAAATATTTTTTATTCTATATTAAGTATTCAACATAATCTATATAATTATATACACATGAATCCATTATGTGTATATATTACATAACATCATTCTTCATAACATGTGGAAAAAGATGAATAAGAAATGGTCTATTAAATAGAATATTAAGGGTAAACATAGAAATTTACAACTGAATGTCATCAGTGAAAATAAGATGATAATAAGGTTATAATAACATAATACATGTTTAAGGGAATGCAATTAGTGAATTCAGACTAATAAAAACCTGAATCATAAAACATGATTTATGGAATAAGTCGTTAGCATAATACAATATATATTTGAGTTAAAAATCATGAGTTATATAAAAATAATATTGATAAATGGAAATATTAAAATTCCATTCATGAAAATTGAAAATGTTTTGGTAATATAGAACATCGTATGTTCATTACGGATTCACAAAAATAGTATAAGTCGAAAATTTTCTTTGGAGTATCTTCCATAACATTAACTCAAGATTCCCATAGGAATTACTTATATTCATACAACTCAGTCATCTATTAGAATTAATTTCTATCCAGTTTACTCATTCACAATATCCAATGCAATGGGTATCTATATCAATCAGACCCATCGTCATTAGATGTTTTAGGAGTTCCAATGATTTTTAATATCTTACTAGAACCACGATAAGAGAAAAAATTATAAATCTATATAATAAAAGTATAAATAATGTAAATGTGAATCATAATTTACTTGACACATAATTATCGAATAATATAATCAATGAAGAAGTGATCTAAACCAATGAAACGAATATGAGTTAAGAATCCTCTTACCTCGATTCCAAACGTTTCATGTTTGTTCTTTATTATTAAAAATTATAAAAATAATTTAATTATTTACATGATTAATATCCCATTCCAATTTTATTAAATTATTATCATTATTTTTATTCAATTTAGTATCATGTCACATTTATTTTCTAATTAGTGATATTCTCATTCAACGTTTTCCTAAAGTTCGCTATAAATATCCAAAATGACATTGTTAGGATGAATATGGTGAAAGGGGTTATGGTTAAATCTCTTATAGAATACTAATATTGTAAAATTTTCATTTTCATAAATTAAAAACTTTTTTTATAACCAACCAATAATAGGATTCACGAAAAATGAATACTTAATGTCATTGACATGGTGGTATCTCTGACTACATGAATAATGCTTCCATTTTCAACTGGATAGAAAAAATAAGTTATATATTATTTTACATTTACTTTATCATAGTTAACATAAAAATGTTATATTTATTAATCATATCTATATAACCATGTGAGGTGGTAATGGAAGACAAATCACATTGCTTCATGGATTTTTTTTCCACATGTATGCACGAGTTACATTATCATTTTCAAATAAATTTGATGGTAAAAAATAGATTTTATCATTTCTCATTATAAGGATAATTATGCCATAAATATAAATTATATTTTTTAATTCCATTATAATAACAAGTAATAAAATTTGGTTTTTGAAAATTAAATACATTTCTCCATGGAGATGATATTCCAAATGTACACGGGATCAATGCTATCATTCACCATTTGACATAAAATTTAAGAAAAAGACTTTTAATATCAAGACAATAAAATTTAATTATATTGTATAAATTGATGTTATTATATCATCATGATTATAATTTATTTTTAGGGGATATAAGTAGAAATAATTTTAACCAAAATCAGATAAGAATTATACCTCCTATTTTTATATCCTCATTTTATTTTAGCTTAAGGACATTGAAGGTGGGGTTTATGGTTACACCATAGGATTTGGGACATGACAATGGAAGAATATAGATGTATTTTGGTTGTGTTTTGATATAAGACCAATGTAATGACCTCGACTCTAGTAACCCGAAGACAGTATATTCCTTTATTACATTGGAATAAAATACAATGAACTTTATCCAGGGGGACTAAATAGTTTTGTATTCTTAGTAAACTATATAAATAAATGATACCCATATTACATTTGAAAAATATATATTTTTTGAAAATATAATTATTAACTCATGAATATCTCATTATATCATTCTTCATACAATTCTTATATTCCTAGGAAAGGAATGGAAATTATGGTGAGCTCAAATGATCAGCCCGGGTTTAATACAATAGAAGTTGTCATGAATCAATACGAATAATCATTAAAAGGTAAACTAATGAACACATATTCCATTTTAATTATTTTAAAAGAACAATAATTATTGTAAGACAAAGAACTAGAAACACATGTCATCTAGTAATTAGAATGACATTCATAACTAACTAAGGAATAATTGGAATGTAATGATAAATAACTAAAAACACATGACATTTAATTAAAATTTTATAATGAAATGAATCATGATATAATTACATTGTTAAAATATCTTGTTTAATAATAACTGAATTATTCATGAATTAAATAGTTTATTATTGGATGTCATGATCTCTTGCATCATGATACATCTAGTATCCAGACCTTTCACAAGAAATATTAATAATAATAGATATTTATTAAATAGAAACCCATTTAATCAAGTTAATCCAACTAATAATTCTCAATATGCTAATGATGCATCAAGGGGATATCCAGAAATACTCCCCCACATATATTCAATACCAAATCATTCCTCGTATATCAATTCATTAATTTAGTTCATGAATAATATTTATTATCCAAAAATATCTATATTGGGTAAAGTGTACCGATTTATCAATAATTCCCCAGTCAATCAAATGACTTTAGTTTTAAAATACCATATGTAGAAATGATAAAATTTTTATGAAATTATTATATCTATGTTAATAATTTTAATATTCAGGTTAAATTTAATGTTTAATGTTCATAGGAATGGGGGTATTTCATGATAATGTTAATGGCTAAATAATATTTCTAGAAAGTGAATGTTAATATATTCCATGGCCATGAAGATCATATACAATCCATATAATGAAAATAATTAAATAAATAAAACATATACTTAGTTTATTATAATTAAAATAAATGGGTTTTTTGTTCAGGAATATAAATACCATAAAAATATTTTTAAAATTTTGTGGGAAAATATCCCTTTATCTTTCAAAATAACTTTTTTAAACTAAAAATTTAAATAATATTATGGAACAAATATTTTAAAAATAATATTTTAACTTTTTATAGGATTCTTCAGATAAATGGTAGTCCATGATAGAAGGAAATTATATACATGTTGTATAAGTTGAAAAAACATACCATTCACACTATTGTAAAAAGGTAAAAACTTCTTCATTAGGAAAGAAAAAAGATGATTCCTTTCAAAGAAATTTTGAAAAAAATTCAAACATAGGTAAGAATATTATTTATAAATAATTTGGAAAGTATTAATACTTTTTGAAATAAATTTATAGAAATAAATATTGTGATGGAAAATGTTTATCGACCGAAGAGAGAAATAATGTCAGATTTTATTAGAAAATGATTCTCAATATTTTCTTCTACCAAAGTTTGGAAAATGTAACTATAACTTAAAAACATCAGGAATAACCAAATTAGAATAAATTTAATGGATTTATCATACAATAATTTCCTTCAATGGAAACTGAATCATAGACTATCCTAATTAAAATGTGCTTTGGAAATAAACCCATTCATCTATTAAAACATCGGAGTGAGATTTAAACCATGAATAAATTTTGTGTATCATATATAAATAGACATAATTTTTTTAAAAAAATAATTGATATTAGAAAAACCATTACACACATTATCCTATCCTATTATATACAATGAATATGTAATATAACCAAATGATAGGAAATTGATTTATGAAATTATTTACCATTTGGTATCATTTAATTCAAAATAAAAAATATGAATTAATTAAAATTGAATCAAAAAATATAATTATTTATTAATTAATCATGCTATTGAATTTAAAACATGTTCTATAAACAAAACATATATTTAATTAGCTACATAACATCACAAGATTCCGTAATTGAATAGAATTTTGAATAAATATCTTTCCTCAAAATTCATATTTGTTAAACATGATTTACCCACTTGTATAATTTTTTTTAAAATTCTAATCATTTATATAAGAATTATATTCATCTTTATAATATCATATATGGTCTTCTTATATCATTTAACCACTTTTTTTCTAATAATATTTCATTATTTTCATTATTTCGTGTGGTAATTTCCTTTTTTTCTCAATCAGGATTTGCTATAATATTTCTAGATCCTAGGTATATGATTTATATAAATTATCTCCATCATAATATTCCTTTTATAATTATCATATTTTTTCATTATAAAATTTTTAATAATCATTCTTGAAGTATTGAAAAGGAAAATCGATCACACCCCATCGGGGAGATGGTAGGTATTAAGTGAGAATGGGTACAATAAGAAGTAAAAAGATAAAGAATTAAATGATATATTAATATTTAAAAATTAGTATCATATCATATATATCAAATTTATTAATTATTTTTATACTTATTACTATCTATTTTAATTGTAAGTGGAAAGCGAATCGCATTGCTTTGTGATGCGGTAGTTTTCAATACACACGAGTAACTATATCATATTGTAAAAGACATGGAAAGTAATAATTTATGTGTGATGTTATACTTATAAAGTATAAAAATATCATAAATATCATATAATTTTTTTAAATACAAAACTATATCCATCCATCAAAAGTGGTGAAGGTAAATGAATTACATTGGTTCGTGAGGCGGTTTTCCACCATACACATGATAGACACTTTCATATCCCAATTGTTGGAAGAGGATATTGATATATGTAATGTCCAAAACATAATAAAATATATTTGTATGAGAGATAATAAATTTATTACATAATCATGTTTTAATAATATTTTAAGGAGCTGTAAAATGAAATAATATAGAACGCTCGTTTAAGAACGTTTCCACTTCTTTAGACTACATATTTGGGATTACACGAAGTTCCTTACTTGTATGGATTTATAAAAATGGGGCTCTAGGATATTTTAATTATATTAATTAATTTATTTATATATTATTTATACGATCCAAATTGTTTTATCATGTGTGAATAGTTGAGGGGAGGGGTGGAAATTTATATGTGGGTGATATGACACACATGGAATGTTTGAAAAGAATCAATTACCACCATGTATTCATAATGAGAAAATAAAATAAAATTTGTTATTATAAACACTTAGGGATGATAAGGCCTAAATATATCTATATAATGGTTTTTAGAAATTCTTTTGGGTAATTTTAAACTCTGGCGTTCTTAGTTTAACCCCTAGTAAATCATTTTTAACCATAAGTACTATAAATAATTTTTACTGCTTTTACTATAAATAAGGGTCAAAATTTATGTAAAAAATATTATAAAAAATAAATTTATTTTATTAAAAATATGGATTAGTTTTTCCAATTTCATTTCAAAGAACCATTATAATCCAATTAAAAAATATAGTTATAGATTCGACGAAAAAGAGTGTTTTCAAAGAGAAAATTATCATATTTATGTAATTTTTAAATACAAAAATTCAATATTATGATCATTCCAATGAAATAAAATATCTAAATTAATTATAATTTTACTAATTGTACTTTTAATAACTCTTAATGTAATTTATCCTTGTAAAATATTTAAACATAAAGGAATATTTCATCAAAAATCAGTATTTTTTACTATTAATCAACAATGAATCATTTCAAATAAATCCCAAACATTAACCATAAGATAATTATAATAGATTTATTTTAGGAATTAGGTTTTTTTAATAAAATATTTTTTCCAAATGTGTTAAAATTATATTTAAATTGATATTGAATAGTGTTACTAAACAATATTTTTAGAAACAACTATTCTGTATTCAGAAAACATTTTATATTGTTTCAAATGATTGTTATTTTATTAATATTAAATATATAACCATAGTATTCAAAAAATAGATATTAAAATTTATAGTCACCAATTTAATGGTTGTGTTATTTAAAATATCATATCACAGTTCATTTAGACTCGGGGTTTCATGTTACACATTCTATTGAAGAGAAAAATTTAAAGAAATATATGTTTTGGGTTTTTTGACCTCAATGTTGCAAAGTCAAATATTATATCATATAAAATTTTATACTTTTAGGGTTTTAGGTTGTTACATTCACTCCACATTTAATAAATTAATACCTTACACTTAGAAATCATGGGTTTGATATTGAAAATTACATTATTGAGACCCTTCATAGTAAATATTAATATAAAACATCTTCTTAACAATAGTGAATTGAAAATAAAGAGTTAATATACTGGAAAAAATATGTTTCAAATTAGGATAAAATCAGTAGAATTTTATTATACAAACATGGAAGTAAAGTGTAAATAATTTTATAAAGTTGTAATGGACATTGATCCAAAGATACTGATTATTCAATGGGCTATTAAGTACATCAAAACCATAAAATATGTGATGATTTAAAATACCTTTTGATTCATCATATATGATGGTAATAAGATAATTTTTGTATTTCAAGATACTTTTCCAAATGTTGAGGAATTATTTTAATATCTATGAATTAAATAAAACATAATTACTTGATATGTTTCTATTTCATAAGAAAACTTTCATCATTTGGTTGTGCTTTGATCAATTTCCAATTCGTCTCTACTCCAATTATTGAATATACAAAAAAAATTATTAAGCACTAAAATACACTTTTAGTGTATCATAAGAACCAGAAAAGAGTGAAATTTTTTCCAAGAGTCTCAAACAATTTTCCAAAACCAATATGGTTATCACAAGTTATCTAATATAACCCCTTAATCTATAAACCTCGATAGCATCACCACTTCTTCTTCATTAGTATTTACTCACAGATTAGACTAAATATAATGAATGACATATTTTATAAGAAATGAAAAAGTAAGTTGGTAGGTGTTAACCCATTATATTCTTTCAGTTGTGGGTTTAAGCACTGTAGCCTTGCTAGACGTGATGGGATGTCACCCAGAATGTGATTTGACATTTTTCTAAAACTAGGCTAATATAATTCCTACATTTTTTCCAAATTTGGATGACCCATATTTACTAAAAAATAAATTATAAGATAATACATATTTTTTACCAATACCTTTAATCTTATTTTTGAAACAATTAATTTTAATTCTTCCCCAAAATAAATTTTTCATTTACAAAAACTAGTGGGTTGTATTCCCATAAATCATTTCCAAGAGTATAATTAATAATGCTATATTCCACCCAAATAAATTTAAAAAATGATTGTTTATTAAATTGAACTTATGATCAACCATAAACTCATAATCCAATGATGGTATCCAAGAATGATAAGTTAATAAATAAATATATTATTATAAAATTGAACACATTATTTAATTGATTCAATATTCTCATAACCAAAATACTATTGGTAAAAAAACGTATACAATTTAATTATCGAATCACAATACATTAGTAATCCATCAATTTTATTTCAACATAGGTCCTTTCTTTATCTAGGGCAAAACCTTTGGAAGAGTTAATTATATCAGATAATTCACAGGTTCCCCATATTAAGATAATGGTTTATAAATAGATCCTTATGATGATATTTACTTCTTCTATAACACTCATTAATTTTACTTAGAAATTCATTAATTTATGCCAATATTTTCCACACATAAAATTTTATCTGTTCCTTTCATACACATTATTGGGTGTCTTTATATGCATTTATGTCATGAAGTAAATAAATCATTCTTTCCTCTAAGGTCTCCATCACATGATCTCTTAGAAAACATCATCCTTCAATTATTTGTTTGGTATTTTAGTTTGTTAAGGAATACGTTGTTAATCATATTTACGGTTAACTAATTAGGAACAATCATGATATCCTTGACTACACTCATTATCTCTTTTCGACACACATATTCACCAAATTATTCTTCATATTCAATGTTATCATGACTTATTTATGTTACATAAATTGATTAAAACCAAATAACATAGAGTGAGAAAAAATAATCATTGTGGGAAAGCCATGTAATCATAATGAATCATTCACAGTCTAAATCATTACATACTCATTTAAATAGAAGACACCTTAGGATTATCCTAGGTCACTTATTTTCATAATCTATTCAAATCTTTCAAATTTATTTGTAAATAAAATTTCAATTATCTGAAGCATGTCCCCCGGGAGTGTCAAACAAAGTGCATAGTACAACCTATTGTTTTACAGCATGTAATGATCATTTCAACCAAAATTCACCCTTTTTAGATTTATTTACCCTATTTATATCTAATCTAGAACAATTTACACTTGTATTATCTAGATATGAATGTGTTTATAAGAAAACAACATAATTTATGCCTTACTAAAACTTTAGGGTATTCCTCTATACTTATACTCAATGTCTATTATAGGTTTATGTCCCCCAACCTATGGATTCAAAAATATGGTTCCCTAAAATTCTATAATACAAATTATGATGACCCTAAATCCACCAACTTGGAGTTGGTGTATTAATTTATTAAGTTGGCATAAAATATAGGAATCAGATATTTAATGACCAACTTTTTAGTAGTTTTTGTATACTAAATACAGACCTGATTCCCATATTACATTTGATAACGCAAATTACAACATTCATTTTTGATAATTTCATTATTAACTATATAATACCTTTTTAAATAATTTATAGGAAACTTATTCGATTCCTAGGAATAGAGGAAAATTAAGGCCATGATCAAATGCTCAGTAAGGGTTAATTACAATAGAAGGTATCATAATTAAATAAGAATACTCATGTAAAGGTAAATAATTGAAGACACATTCCATTTAAATAATTCAATATAATAATACATATGGAATGTGAAATAGATTAAATCACATACCATTTAATAAATAACATGAATATCATAATTATTTACAGAATAATCAATATTATAGGGTAAATAACTAAAAACAATTTCCATTTCATCCATAAGCTGAGAATTAAATTCATCCCCCGTTATTAGCATTATGAAAATATCATGGATTATAGTTAATAAATTTAGTATGAATGAAATGACTAATATTTTTATGTAATTATATTTGGTATCATGAGACCTCTACTGTCAATAACGTTCATAATATTAATTAAAATTGATGATTTGGTATACAATACAAATCCATTTTAATATGTTTATACAAATGATTCATCTCATGAGACTATTTATGCCTTGAGGGGATATCCATAAATGATATCTACCCATATCTTCATGTACAAATAGTTCTATGTATATTGAATAATCAATTTTTTAATGAATAATATTCCTTATCATCGAAAAAAGGTTTTAAGTAATGAATTCCTATTTATCAATATTTTCACAGCCAATCAAATAACATTCAATATAAATCACATATTTGAAAATTTTATATAGTTAATATAATATATATATCCATTACAAATAATAAGGATATTTGTGGTAAATTTAGTTTCCAATGATCATAGGAAATTTTATTTTTCATGGTAATGTTAATGACTACAAAAGGAGTTATGAATGTGAATTTCAATACTTTACTTAGTCCAAATGATAATAATATATCCATATATAGAATAAGTATTATATAAGTAAAAAATATACCCAATAGATAAAAATTAAGATAAATATTTTGTGTCTTTGGTTAATAGAAGTACGATAGAAAGATCATTAACACTATTCATGAAAAAAATACCCTTTTACCATTGAGAATCACTTTTTAAAACTAAATATTTAAAGAATGTCAGGGGAATAAATATATCTTAAGAATCATAATTTAAAATATAAATTTATGTGTCAAATTAAATGAGTGTCCATGATTGTACGAAATTTAATTCAAGCTATATACGATAAAAAACATTCCATTCACACTTTTGAAAAAAGGGTAAAAATGTACTCATTAAAATAGAGACAATAAAATTCCATTCAAAAAAGTTTTTAAAATTCAAATATTTGTAAAAATTATGTTCTTAAATAATTATGTTATTTTAAAAAAAAATTATAACAATTTCTAAAAATAAGTTTTTTAAGACAAATGATTATCAACCGAAGAGCGAAATGAATTCATATTTTATTGAAAATATTATCTCAATTATTTTAACTAAAATAGAGTGTGAAAATATATATATTACATGGAAATATAATTAATAATAAATTTATAGTAAATTTAATGGATTTAGGTTCCAATTATTAGATAAGTTTATTTAATGTAATTTCAATCCAAATTAATCCCAAAGAAAAATAAATTGGGATTTTAACACATAAAAATAGTATAACGTTGATGTGAGAATTAACCAATTCAATAATTGTCTATATGAAGATAAAATACATTTTAAAAAAGTGTGAAAAAATATTCATTGTCAAATTTCATTATAGACATTGCCTTAAAATAGTAGAAACTATGAGAAGTAATATATCCTAATGAAAATAAATTCAATTATGAAATTATTCACAGCTTGATAAATTTTATGTAAAAATTTATTTGTTTGAAATATTTGAAATTGAAACATAAAAAACCATTACTTATTAATTAATCATGATATTAAATTTAAAAAGAGTCGTATATACACCATAAAAAAATAATGGAATAAAATTGCAATACGCCCCAATGAAAATGAATTGAGTTGAAATCACATACCTCACACGTCCTTTTTCTTGAATGGGTCATAACCTCAGGTATAATGGTTTTAATAATTTAATTAATTTATAACAGAACCACATTAATTTTATAATATCAGATATGATCATACTATTTCATTTTACCACCTTTTTTCTTATAATATTTCATTATTTTCATTGGTTTTTGTGTGTTAGTTATCTTGATTTCTCATTTGTTCTTTGTTATGAATATTATGGCTTGTGTATATATGATATCAATCCATCATCTCAAAAATTATATAAATTTTATAGATATAATATTAAATAATTATTTTTAATTTTTAATAAATTTATTAAAGATAAAGATAAAAACTAATTTGTACCACTTAGTGAAGATGGTATGTCCTATTAACACACAAGCAACGATATCAATCCCTCAATGTGTAAAATAATATTAATGTGGGTGATATATTAATCTTATTTATTCAATAACATATCATATATATTTCCCAAATATTAATTAAATTTTTTCTTATTACATTCTATGTAAATTTTAAATGAAAATGAATCACATCAATTCATGATATAGTAGTCCATCGTACACACGAGTGACATTATCATTTTTAAACATCATGGAAATTAAGAAGTTGTACATGATATTATAATTCCATAATTATAATAACTCTATCAATATAATATAAATATGATAAATCCATCAATATATCCAAAATGGAATAGAGGTGACAGAATAGGCAATACATAGGTCTGTGTGGTGGTAGTCCTCTTTACACCTGATCGATAGTTTCATTTATCATTTGATGAAAGATAATATGTATATAGGTCAATAACATAATAAAATAAAATCTCAAAATATTTATGATATTAATTTTATTTTATAAACTATTTTTAATAATATTAATGAGTTTGAAGAACAAACAAAAAAATTACTGTTTGACAACGTTACCTCTTCTTCATAAAACGTTTTTATGTTTTCATGAAAATACTTCCTAGGATGGATTTATTGTCAAAGAAATAGATCTATGATATTATAATAGGATTGAGGAATAAATTATGGTAAATACTGGTAGAACTAAAATTACTTTAGAATTGTGAATAGTTGAGTATAGGTGGTGGCCTTATATAAGTGGGGGAGAGGACACACATTGAAATTTTGAAATGATTCAATAACACCAACATTTTTATCAAGACAAAATCATCAATAATGGGGTGTTATTTACATTTATAGGTTATAATATCTTTATGATTTCGTATATGTTTTTTAAATGTTGGTAGATAATTTTTAACCTTTATCATTTTATTTTAAACCCATGTAAATGTGGGTTTTCATTAACTACGATAAATATTTCTTATTATTTTATTATTTATAATGGTAAAAAATTCAGTTGAACATATTAGATTAAATAAATTATTAATATTCCAAAGATTTATTTCATTGAATCAAATTAAATTCATCAATGTGGTAGAATCCATTTAAATATTATACCCATTAACGCAAAAAAAAACTAGGATTCAAATGAAAAAAATTCACAAAAGTATAAAAGGTTTTAACATAAAAAATTCAAAATGAAATTGAATCAAATGACCTAAAATAGTAAATTTTTTATATAATTGAATGAGATAAACTTTAAAATAAATTTTAAATGTAATTAATCCTTATTAATTATTGAAATGAAAATACATCTTTCATTAAAAATCTATAATTTTTATTATTCATCTAAAAGTGAATCATTTTATAAAAATTTAATTATTCATCATAAGATAAAATTTATATGATTCAATGAAAAATGAAGATAATTTCGTCAAATAATGTTTCTCAAAGTGGTAAAATTTACATTTAAATTTTCTGGAAAATTTTGACTAATCCATCTTTTTAAAGAAATATGATTTTTCAGAAAACATTTCTTTTTTACATTAAATTATTATTATTTTATTTTGAATCAATAAATAACCATAATATTCAAAAATTATTTATTAATAAACAAAAAAAAATTAATGTTTGGGTTATAAGGGTATACCATATTATTGTTCTTTTAGTCTTGGTGTTGTGTGTTTCATAAGAGATCGAATAGATAACATTTAAAGATATATGTTTTATGGGTTGTTTAAGCGTAATGGTTCATTAACATATGTTTTCAAAGAATAATTTTATTGTTTTATAATTTTAGGGTTTAAAAAATACAATCATTTTTTACTTGGAAAACCATGTATTGAGACTCCATTTATAGGCAAAAATCAATGGAATTGCCGAAATTATTCTATGTTTTACGGTTATAATTTTAATTTTGATAATTAAATGTGGAACATACATTATAAATGAAATATTTAATAAATTAATTTCAATCAATTTGATTAATGATATAATTTTTATGATTATTAATTATAAATAAGTATGTTTTAAAAATTAAATTATTTCTAATGCCATTTTAGTAATAATTCAAAGTTAATTAGATTAAATGTATTATGAAAACAACACAATTTGAATAATAAAATAAATCACATAATTTGAACATCATAATTATCTATAATAATAAAGGAATAAAATAACTAACTAAAATATTATTTCTTTAATTTTCTTTAAAATAATTAACATCATTTACATATTATTAAAAATTGATGTGGTAATGAGTTATAATTGTTCTAAGAAACAGTACTATTTTCTAAAATAATAAATAAATTGTACACATTAGTCTAAATTTTTGTAAATAGATATTGTAATATTTTTTTATTCATAAAATATATTTTATATTAAATATCCTTAAAACATATTCATCACATCAAAATAGAGAAGGTTTCAATTTAAAAAAATCTTTTACTGATAAAAAAATAATATGTCAAAATCAGGTAAACTGGCTAGAAATAGATAAAAACCAACTATGGGTAATTATTTAGAATATAAATACTCAGCATCCAACTTGTTGATTGGATTTTTCCATACATTCACATAATTATAACCATAATTTTTTATTTTTACATTTTACCACAGTGACTACATTTACCATAGTTACTATTAATTATAACTAAAAATAAAATCATCCTTAT
The DNA here is from genome assembly GCA_963277665.1 of Viscum album. Lineage (NCBI taxonomy): Eukaryota > Viridiplantae > Streptophyta > Magnoliopsida > Santalales > Viscaceae > Viscum > Viscum album. The sequence goes on from OY728162.1 coordinate 670,885,416, forward strand.
TATAAATTTGAACCTCATGATTCCAAATATTACATCAATTTTTAATATTCAATTCCTAAAAGTGGTATAAATTTGATAAAATTTCTACAAACAGAATGAAATAAGATTTTTTTGATGAAAATGTAATTTTACCATACTAAATGAATTTGTTCTCAAATTTTTCCTGAAAAAAAATTATTTAGATATTAATTTTTTTTAGGTGTATAATCTAAAAATTTCATTAAATGATTTCATAATTATTTATTATTTTAATATATTATGATGGGACTACACTAAGCACATAAAAATTCTCTCTTTTACATTCATACTAATTTATCTTCATTTCTAACATATTGATGATCAAAATAAAAATCATTTTTCATTTCATTTAGGGAAGAAATTATTTATTAATATCATAACGCAGTTACACCAAATCCTACACACAAATTCAATGGGTGGGTTATAATGGTGATATTTAAATAATATTTTAGTAGTATATCAATGTTATTTTTTGAGCTTTGTATTACATGTGGAACATGAAATTTAAAAAAGTATCATTTTATAGAATAATAAACATGAATATCAAGGTATTAAACCCCCCCAATAAATTTTGACTTTGAAATTTTTTCTATAGTCTGTTGAATAATGTATTTAAAAACTTTCATCTTCAATTTTTTGTAATATAATAAAAAATATACAATCATGAAAGAAAAAAACCAAATAAATATTTAAAAATCCCATTATAAAAATCACGTATAGTTAAAATGGATAATAAAAAATTAATTTGGAAGGTGGTAAAAGGAAAGTATAGGTCCCAAAAAATAAAGATAATTGGTTTCCCAAATAAAGAGAATATTGGCCGGAAGAAAAAACACGGAACAGGAGAGAACTGTTGGAAATCCCTGAGCTATTATGAGATAGATTTTATTAATTTATTTTATGTCTTGCGTTTTACGTTACACCAAGATTATGTTTCACTATACACAACACCGTATTAGCTTGCAGTTTATGAAACACTATTCATGGCTTGTGTTATACACAATTACATATTCGTTTGGTATAAATTATTCTACGCAACATTGGGTAGAGATTTTTGTCAATGTATAAATGAAATACATTTGGATTGTGTTATATGCATCACCAAACAATTCTTTCATGATACCCAGTACAGTCTTGGATTACGTTACATGCAAGAGCAACCATCTTTAATAGCTTTTGTTGTACGCGATATTGAGTTTCACTAAATAACAATATATTATTAAATTATTATTTAAATGGGATATAAACTAGTATTTATGAATATTATTAACCACATTTTGAAATTTATATAAAATTATCATTTATCTTACACATGAAATGTTAGGAAGGTAAATTTTTTGGATAAATGAATTATTTATCAAAAAATGAACTTTTTGTACTGTTTGATGAATCACCCATTATAAATATAGTTTTTGACATGTTTATAAGTTCAATTTGAGAATTTAATATTCTTATTTTGAATTTGGATTTAAATATTTACTTTGGATACATTTTTTATTTTTCTCTGAAAACATTTATATTTTTGATAAATAGTAAAAAGACGATATATTTTTAATTAAAAATACCTTTTTTACATCAAGATAATTTATATGGTCACATTATAATATTGTATGTTTTTAAATTTAAAATAGAATATATTTTTACCATTTAATATAATGTATGTCAATATCATTAATTTTACATTGAATTCATATGTAAAAACCTTTCAATATTTTGCCGTGTTTTAGCATTTAAAACCTAATTTCTCAGTAACGGAATTAATTTTAAACTAATTACTGAAACTTCAATTTCTTGAATTAAAAAAAATAGATTCCATATTTGGAATTAGTAGGTCCAAATTATTTTAATAGGCTACTTTTACTTTTGAGCATTATGAATAGTAACTACAGTAAATTTTATTTACCACATTTGAAGGTAAATCTGGTATTTTTGGGTAAAAATATTTTTATAAAATTACCCTAACACTTGAATTAATAAAATTGGATGATTATATTTCTACCTAAAACATAATTGGGTCGATTGGTATCTATTTTTTCTCACTTGGATGAAATTAAGACATTTAATATATTTTATTTAATGGAAAGTGAAATATGTCTCACTCAAACATTAGTAATTAAATTATTTTTAATATATGGTTATACAGAATATAAATTCGATTATAAAACCTAATTTGAAATATAATTTTTTTTATTTATCATGCTAATTTATTTGTAATATTTATGAAATATATAATTACCTTAATAGATTATACATTAATGATGCATAAATTATTTATTTAGTGAAAAATAAATAATATAGTTTTTATTAAATAATAAAACCCAACAAAAGGCACAAAAACATGACCAATACTTGTTGGTCAAGTATATCTAAACCATTAGTATCAAATGGTCGACTTGTTGAAGATTTGGAACCTTATAAAAGATATTATGACACTTATATTATTTTATATTGAATGATGTCAATGTTGTCACATTCATAATTTAATAAAGATAACATTTTAAAAGTTTGTTTTTTAGAAGATAAATTAGACGAAAATTATTCTTATAGAACATATTAGATTTATCATCATCATATTATTTTAGTTTTAATTTTTATGAAACATATATTTAAATTAAATAATTATCCAACAATGTTGTGGCAATTATTTTATTAATAGAAATATCAAATAAATTGATATAAAAACATTAAAATAAAAACTATATGAACTAATTAATGTTCTAAAAGAATTTTATAGATGAATATGACATGTTAAGAATATATTATATATATTTTTAGATTCTTTAATATGTGTGGAGTTCTTTAAATAAAAATAAATGAATTGTGTCAAAATTGACACTATTGGTATTTTATAAAAATAATGTATTATTAAATTGTTTAAAAAATTATAAAAATATTTTAAAATTACAAATTTATATTTATATGTTTGAAAATGACATATGGTATCTAGTTATGGAGAATTCACAACACATATGTAAGTATTTATAGATATTTAAAATTTAGAATATTATTACCACAAATAATATTAAATAGATTAAATAAGGATCAATCAAAATGATAAGTTTTAAAATAATATAAAAACATGTTTAATTTTTTTTATTGATGATAATAAAACCCTATATCATATTATATTCTAAGTGGAGTCATTTTGGATTTTTTATGTGGGGATTGAGTTTATTATAAATTAATATTTTTAATGTTTCCAAAAGTGCCCCTATCCTCTCTTATAAAAGGGCACCTCCTCCCTATCCTCTTCAATCCATTTTTAGCCATCAAACTAGGAAAAACCCTATCCATTTCCATTCAAAACTTATATAGATATATACTAGATGTCCTGGTATTCTTCAAAGAAAAACATTACTGCCCTAAGAAGAGGTTTATAAGTGGCACGTCGAAGAAAAGGTAATATCCTTTACCGTTTCCTTCAAGCTTCTTTCTTCTTCTACATCCTCTTTATTAATTGTTTAATTACTATGTAATAAATAAATTATTACTTATATTATAATATATTATTATGAATATGAAACAAATATATTCCATCTTTCATCCATCCTATGAAAAATAAAATCAACATGTGTGCGTACGTATGGCCTACCATCTCCATGTTGGGGTGTAATATGTTTTTCATTATCAACATACTTGGATGTGTATAATGAGGGAAGAAATAAATAAATATATTCTTGTTGTACAATTTTATTAATTCAGAAATATTATACACTACAAAGTTCAATATAATTCCACAATTATTGGAATGATATATTCTCTTGTGCGTACGTACAACATACCGTCTCCACGATGTGATGTGATTCGTTCTACATGATATTCATTCAATAATGATTATATAAGTTAATTAAATGAATAAATATGATATATATAATACTAATACCATTCTTTAAATTATATAACTATAACCTAAAATGAGTAATAAAAATTTATTCGACAAAAAATGGATAAAAACATGAAGCAGTTAACACATGAATAACGAGTAACAATGACATGTTACTAATAAATAGATAATAATATGACCATATAAGATTTCATAAAAACAACTATGATTATATAATAAGTCGATGAAATTATTTAAATCATTATACATGAGGTCTGGATATGTACAAAGCATATCTGACCTAAGGTTAGGTAGAATTATTCCAATCTCATTCTTATCTGATATTGTTTATTTGTAAGTATTTACTAGGGTTACATTTATCATCCATGTACACGTATTATAATGATTATTTTTAATAAAATGTTTACTATTATTCCATGTATGATTAAAATAATGTTTAATCTTTTTGACTTTTAGTATGCGGTATGGAAGGAATCTTTCTTTTGTTTACCACACGAGGTTCTTTTTGACTTTTCTGGGAAAAAGTACATGGAAAATGTTTTTTCTATCAGATACAACATGGACGAATTATTACGCTTTCATAAAGAATTATTTACATGAAGATAAATTTAAATGTTTTCAATTTTATTTTCAATTAACTTCTTTTATTTTAATTTTTCATGACACTTTGAGAAATGAAAATGATTTTGAAGAAGAAAGGATATTTTCCTCAAGGACTATGTTCATGTGTTTTATGAAAATTATTTTCCATCTAAGATGCCGCATTTTAACGGAAATATTTTTCTACCCCTAATTATAATATTATTTTATTATTTGAATGATGGGATTTTATTTTATATGGATTATGTTATGATGGAATTATTTTTAGCAAACCCCATATCATATATTGGGTTATAATATGATGAATGATTTATATTTTCTAGAACATGTAAGAATGATTTCATTATTATATGAGTGGGACCTATATCTCCCTTCAATTATTTTGGTAAATATTTATATATCATGAGATAGACATGGATGGAATGACTAGTAAATCTGGTTCAGTAATATAGGGATGGAATGGGAAGTTAACCCAGTTCAGTAATGGTCTTCATCTACTATGATGGTATTGGTAGCAATGCCTTAGCTACCATGAAAATCATATTGTGTTATTAATGATATTCTACAATTCCATGTTTTTACCATTCTATTTTATCATGATTAATGTTCCTTTATCATCTATTCTTTACGTACTCCCAATAATTATTTTCATGACATAATATATTAATTTTTAAACATTATGTTCATGTTTTTAAGTTTAATTGTATATGGTTTGTTTTATATTCATCATTCATACCCGTGCTGAACATTTTATCTCACTCTTTCTATGTTTTATTTTCCACATGATATATATAATGGTTTTAGGTAATAAAACAAAATGGGAAGATCTTTATGGGAGATGTTGAAGATATTTCACCATAATTAGAACATTATGTTCCGAGTTTCCAAAGACACTAAACTAATACGGTATTTTGGAATTTTTTTTCATGTATTATGTTTTCCACAAAAGAATTGTATTTTCCATGTAGGTTATGCTTGGGTATCTACAGTTTCTATCAAAGTGAAGGTTCCCTCAACCTTTGGAACCTTTGATGTGAAAACATTAGTGATATCCCATGAGATATTTTTATGGTATGTCTAGGGATATCTATAAGGTTAATATAAGTATAGGTTACCGTCCATGTATTATAATAAATATCATGAATAACATAAGAATAAACCTAAGATTTTAGATATTTAAATTAATTCCCTTTGATTATGTTCTTTTCTTAGTAATATTTTTTCCACTCCCACTATTCTCTTTGGGTTTTAGAAAATGGCTGGAAACAAAAGGATCCATGTTAATGGGGAATAAAAAGGACAATTGAATTATATTATTCATGAGAAATCAAATGAATTGGTAGTTAGAAATAGAAACATAATTATTATTCCTAATAAAAAATCTCATAACATGATCAATAATATCATCTTTGGTGAGTTTCCTAAAATTCTAATAAAAGAATGATGGAGTTTCATTGTGATCATAGAGGAAAGAAAGTTCAATTACACTAATTAAAATATTTTGGGAAGAGGCATCGAGGAGAATTTTTCAATGGAACAGGAAGATGCTTTGGGTGTGGAAAAGAAAGACACAATGTTAGTGATTGCAAAATAAAAGGTCCATTTAACATAATGGAAAAGGATAATGGTATTGCTAATATATCAACAATAGTTAAATGTTTTAAATGTATGAGGGAAAATATCATGAAGAGAATCATCACAGTTGTGTGGGTATTATTTATGTTGGTGATGATGAAGAGACTATAAGTGGTATACGATACGAAAGAATTATTGTGGAATAAATCGATGAAGCTTTTTCAATGGTTTAATAAGTTAGTGGAATGATTGAATGTTTATCAAGAGTAATGTTGTATAATAAATTTAATGGTACTATGGAATAAATAAACATCCAAGGATTATTACAATATGTTATTTCCTTATGTATTTTAATTTATATTTCTATTGGTAATGGTAACCATGAAAGGTTATTCAGATATTTATGGATGAAACATAATATTTTAATAATGAATGATAATGGGATAATGAGTTGTTTGATAGTATTAATGATCCCATGACCGATATAAGGAAAAAGTGATATTATGGTTAGAGTATATATAATTTTTGTGATTTTGGTATGTGTAAAGAGTTATATTCTGATAGAAATCAAGTTTTCACTATGGTTCTATGGTAATTCATGTTTCAAGATAATACATGGTTAAGGTATTCAGATATTTTTAATGTCACCAACACGATATATCTTATGTTATATGGGGAATAAATGAGAGTATTCATATGATTGTAATATGACCTTTCTGGTAATTTTTTTCTTCTTACAATGAGATTGGACAAAAATATTTTGTATCAGCCTAAAGGTTGTAATAGATTAATTTGGACATTAGATAGTATTTTTTTAAGGAGATAAATTTTTAATATTAATATTATTATTTTTTCTAAACATTATAATAGTATATTTTTAGAAAAAGGAAAACCCATGGGATGGGAAACAACCCATCATGTCAAACAACGGTGAGAGAAACAAACCCACAACCTAAGTGTGACAAGCCTTTATTGCCTACCACTAGACAACAAGAATTACCTTTTTAGTTGAAATTTGTTTTATTTTTTTAAGAAGTATGATAGATGAACTATATGTCCATTTTTGGAACCATATATGATTAATCTCACCATATATGGGCATATGTATATTTAATAACTCGTGATAACCCTTTTGTGATAGAGAGAGATGGAATGACATATCATTCAATCTCAAGATCTGCGAACAGATCAAGAATGAAAAATTAAACTACACTTATTTAAATAAGATATGATGTAGAAATTGTTCATGGAATGACCAAAGATGATATTACACTGAAATCAAGTAAGTATTTCTCTTTATGTAAAAACTTTATCAACTTTTGGGAAATGATCTTGAAAACTAAAAAGTTTGTCTTAGTACCCTCATATATGATGAATCAGATGGTACCTTAGATCTGCACAAATTTATGTCTTTAGGATTGTTGGATTTTTCCTATCCATGTTCTCTACCACTCATCATCAGAACTTGATGGATATATTTCTCTTCCATATCCTTGTTTTCACCTATGTTTTTCTATGTGGAAACCAGGTGGTGAGTTAATTTAGGTAACAATTATGTTTCTCACTTATATTTATAAAATTAATTTTTAGTATTCTTTTTTACAATGTGGGTTTCTATGAAAAAACATTCATATAGTATACCATTTATAACCCCGATGAATTTAGAGGGTGAAATTCATTTTAAGGGGGGTAGAATGTAATACCATGATATTTTATAGGATATATTCTAATAATTTATTTGATGTCTTTTTTTTTTGTATTCTACACCAATATTATCTTTCACTATACGCGACAACATTTTATCTTGTTGTATACGCAACACTATTCTTGGCTCGTGTTACACACAATTTCATGTTCATCAGGTATGAATTATACTACACAACATTGAGTATATATTTTGTTCAATTAATAAATGAACTACATTTGTATTATGTTATATGAAGCACCAATGAAAGCTTTCACTATATGTAAAACTCACTTGGCTTACATTACATGCAAGAGCGACCTTCCTTAATAGCTTCCATTGCACGCGATACTCAGTTTCACTAAACAATGATATATAATTATATTATTATTTAAATGAGATATAAACAAGACTTTATGAATATTATTAACCAGATTATGAATTATATATAATATTTTCATTCATCTTACACATTATATGAGAACAAAGTTTTTTTGGATAAATGAAGTATTTTTAAAAAAATGCAGTTTGTGTGCCTTTTCATTGCGTATCCATTTTAAATCTAGTTTTGGATAAGTTTATAAGTTAAATTTCAAACATTAAACATTTTATTTGTAATAAATATATAAAAATTTATTTTGGATAAATTTTTGATATTTTTCTTATCACTTTTATATTTTGATAAATAGTAAAAATACACTAAATTTTTAATTGAAAATAGCTTTTTTCATAAAGATAATTTATATAGTTAAAATATAATATTTAATTATTTTAATTTATAAATAAAATATATTTTTACCATCAAATATAATATATCTCATTATCATTAATTTTACATTAAATCCATAAATAAAAACATTTCAATCTATTGCAATGGTTTAGCTTTTAAAACCCGATTTCTCAACAACAAGGTTAATTTTAAATTAGTTACTGCATATTTTGTGTCATGAATTAGGGAAAATGGATTCCATATTTGGAATCATTAAGTCCAAATTATTTTAATAGGATACTTTTATTTTTGGGCATTATGAATAGTAACTACGGTATATTTTATTTACAACTGTTAAAGATAAATCTGGCAATTAAGGGTAAAAATAATATTATTAAATTACCCTACCACTTGTATTAATATAATTGGATGATTATATTTCTCTTTAATACATACTTGGGTAAGAAGTGGTATCTATTGGAACCCACATGGATGAGTTGAAGGCATTTAATTTATTTTATTTAAAGGAAAGTGAAATATGTATTACTCAACATTAAAAATTAAATTATTTTTAAGATAAGGTTATACTGAATATAAATTTGATTATAAATACTCATTTGAAAGAATTTTTTTTTCTCTATCTTGGTAATTTATTTTTAGTTTTTAATAAATATATATTTAAATTAATATCTTAAACATTAGTGATGGAGATATTATTTATTTACAGAAAATTCAATAATATAGTTTTTATTGAAATAATAATACGAATAAAAAGGCACAACCACTTGACCAAACCTTATTGGTCGAGTATATCTAATCCATAAGAATACAAGGGTTTACATGTTGAAAATTTGGACCTTATAAAAGATATTATGACCCTTATATTATTTTATTTTTAATGATGTCAAAGTGGTCACCTTCATAATTTTATAAAGATAACATTTTAAAAGTTCGGTTTTTTGAAGATAAATTTGACTAAAAATATTCATATAAAATCTATTAGATTTATATTAATCATAGTATTTTATTTTTAATTTTTATACAACAAATAATTATATTAAATAATTATACAACAACGTTGTAGTGATTATTTTATTAATAGAAATATCAAATAAATGGTTTTAAAAATATTAAAAATAAATAATATATGAACTAATTAAGGTTATCAACTAATTTAATAGATCAATATGACATGTTATGAATATATTAAATATTTTTGTTAGAATCTAACATCTGTGTGCAATTTATTTAAATTCAAATAAATGAATAGTGCTAAAATTGACACTATTGGTATTTTATAAAAATAACATATTATTTAATTTAAAAAAAAAATTGAAAAATATTTATAATTGAAATTTGAAAATTATATGGTCGAAAATTTTATATATTATCCAATTATGAACAATTCACAACACATAAGTAAGTATTTATAAACTTTTAAAATTTAGAATATTATTACCAAAAATAAAATTAAAGAGATTAAATAAGGATAAATCCAAAAGATAAGGTTTAAAATAAAATAAAAACAAGTATAAATTTTCTTGGATTATTATATTACATCCCCATATCATAAATATTATATGGTGAGTCATTTTTTGGGTTTAATGTGGGGTTTGAGTTTATTATAAATTAATATTTTTAGGGTTCCAAAAGTGCCCCTCTCCTCTCTAATAAAAGGGCACCTACTCCCTCTCCTATTCACTACATTTTTATCCTTAAAAATCATCCAAAACCTATCCATTTTCCTTCTACACTTCCCTAAAAACGAACTAGTGGACCTTTTCATCTTCAATGACCAACTTTAGTTCCCTAAGGGGAGTTTTAGAAGAGGTTCATCGACGAAGAGGTAATATCCTTTACTGATTCCTTCAAACTTTTTTTCTCTTTTAAATCCTCTATATGTGTTATTTCAATAATAAGTAATAAGTGTAGTATCACTTGTATACTAATGTGTTATTATGAATATGAAAAAACCATATTCCGTATTACATCCATCCTTTGAAAAAAATGAAATCACCACGCGTGCGTATGTACGGCCTATCGTCTCCACGCCGTGGTTTAATATATTTTTCATCACCAACAGTCCTAGATGTGTATAATGAAAGAGGAAATTACTATATATGATTATTGTAAAATTATATTTAGTCTGAAATATTATTCAACATACACTTCAATACAATTCCACAATCAGGGGAATGATATCATCGCTCGTGCATACGTACATCCTACTGTCTCCACAATGTGATCTAATTCGTTCTACATAATATTAATTTAAGAAATTATTATATAAATGAATAGAATGAATAGAATGAATAAATATGATATATATTATACTAATACAATTTTTTAAATTATTGGAATATATCCTAATAATAGGAATAAGAATTTATTCAACAAAACATGCATTAGAACATAAAGCAGTTAACACCTGAATAATCGGTAACAATGAAATGTTGCTAATAAACAGATAAGAATATGACAATATATGATATCATTAAAATTACTATGATTCTGGATTAAGTCAATGACATTATTTAAATCATTTTACTAGATGTTTTGATACATACAAATCATATCAAACCTAAGGTATGGGATAATTATTCCAATCTCATTCTCATTTGATATCATTTATTTGTAAGTATATACTGGGGTTATATTTATCATCAATTTCCATGTTTTCTAAAAATGTTTTCATAAAATGTTTTATATTATTACATGTATTATTAAAGTCATGTTTACACTTTTCGACTTTTACTATATGGTATAGAAGGAATCTTTTTTTTACCACAATGGGTACTTTTTTACTTTTGTGGTAAATGTACGATGAGAATGTTTTTTTTCTGACTTATATGGCTTGAATGGATTGTTACACTTTCATAAAGTATTATTTACATTAAGAATAATTTAAAATTTTCATATTTATTTTCAATTAACTTCTTTTAATTTAAATTTTCATGAAATTTTGAGAAAAAGGAAAAAACATTATGAAGAAAGTATATTTTCCTCAAGAACTATGTTCAAGTGTTTTATGAAAATTATTTTCCATCTATGATGACAATTTAAAATATTGTTATATTTATATACCTATTGATACTATGATTTGATTAATTTAATGTTGGAATGGTACTTTATATGGATTATATTTAATAAAATCCTAATCATTTATTGGGTTATGATATGATGAATGATCTATTTTTTGTGGAACCTGTAAGAATGATTTCATTATGAGCTGGGTGGGACCTATATCTCCCTACAATGCATTGGATAATGATTTATATCCCATGAGATAGACATGGATGATTGGAAAGTAAATTCAGTTTAGTAATACATGCTTGTAATGGGAAGTAGACCCGGTTTATTAATGGACTTCGTCCTCTATAATGGTCTTGGAAGCTATGTCTTGTTTACTATGGAAATCATATTAGGTTATTAATTTTTTTCCACAATAACATTTTTTATTATCATGCTGTTTTATCATTATTAATGTTCATTTATGATCTATTCCATATTTACTACCAAGATATATTTTCAAGACACAAGAATTTGATTTTAAATCTTTATGTTCATGTTTTTAAGTTTAAATGTATATGGGTTGTTTTATTTTCACCATGTTTACCCTTACTGGTCATTTGACATCACCCATTATTTTATTTTTCCCCAGGATATCAATAAAGGACTTAGTAATGAAAACAAAAGGGGATGATCTTTATGGGATATTTGGAAGATCTTTCCCCATGATTAGAAGAATATGTTACGTGTTTCCAAAGACACTAAACTAATATGGTCTTTGAACATTTGTTTGTGTCATGTATTAAGTATTCCAAAAAAGTAATGTAATATCTATGTACATCAAACATTGGTCTCTAAAACTATCATATAATAGAAAACATCATTCTTATATGAGAAAAAAACATTTTCACTTGAAAGATAAGAGAAAATCAATTAATCAGAAATGATCATAAATTGGTGATATTTTCATTTGACAATTATTTTTCTATATTTGAGGGATTATTTTACAATAATGACAAAAAACACCAGAATATAAACACACATGATTTCATTAAATCCAAAAACACAATTTCAACAATTGGTTGTACATTTTAATTAGTCTATATCTCATCCCATATTCCAAATGAAGAATATTAAAATGAATATTTCATTTGTATATAGAATGAAAATAATATTATAATAGGTAATCAAGTCCAATGAAGAATTGAAATTTATTAATTGTGTCTTTGTTAAATCTAAAATGGATAAGATAAGGTAATATTATACACAAAATGAATAATCCATCATGTAAATAAATAATACCTTTATCACGAAAATTTAAATAATAATTACCAATGTTAAATATAAATTATAATTCACCCACCTTAAACATTACATAATATAGATTTAATTCAACAATTCACATTGAGGGTCTTTTAAGTTTCAGATTTTTAGAGAATTAACCCATAACTATTACATTACATATCAAATATTACAAAGTGATCACTTCTACTGTATCAATTCTTTTCCAAAAAAATTCAACTCCTTAGAAATTATTCTTTTCTTGATAAAAATATTATTTAATTCTTCCTTTCTCATAAACATCCTTATACCATGTGAAAATCATTTCAAACAAATTGGATTAGCATAAAATGAAAAATAAAGGACATAAAAATAAATAAAAAAATTTAGTCTTATTAAAACATTATAACCCTTTCAATGTTCATTGAGAAGATGAAACAAAACATTTCCTCAAGAATAACACACGTACTTTTTCCCCAATGTGAAACACTAGAACCCATAGAAAGTAATTAAAACTATTTTAGGTGACATAAATAATCATATATATAAACCCCTTTTAAAAATATTCCAACTAGAATAACTGTATGGTTGAATTCAAAATTGGAGATCTATAATGGAGATCACCCATTATATAAGCTATATCGGGCCCACTCGTGAGCTATAATGGGGCTCAACCGTTCATATAAGCTATATTTTGCTCAACCATGAGCTATAATGGTGCTCAAACCTTCATTTAAGATATATCAGGCTCAGCGATGAGCTATAATGTCACTCAACCCTCTATATAAGCTATATCGGGCTCACCCATTTCATATAATGCTCTTGTACCATTTCATGAATAAAACATGTTCACCACAAAACCCATTTTTTAAAAGATTATTATAATCCCATATGGAAAATAATTCTATAAATATATACCATTTTAATTTAATCACCAATATTAAATACCTAGATACCCAAATAAAGTATTATGGGATTTATATTAATTATAAAAGTCATTAAGGATTATAGAGGAATCCAAATATGAAATAATGGTTACAGCGGTAGAGAAATCATTGTCACCGTAAAAAAACATTCATTTTTTCATTTTTTAAAGAATGTAATATGCTACATATAAAATGATTCCTTCAGAAAACATTTAAGTAAAATGTAGATTGACATTAAATTTCCAGTATTTATATATATGTAATTTAATATCAGGAAGACAATGATTTGATAATTAAATCATTAAATGTGAATGGTGTCCCATACAACTGTTAACATTTAATTATTAATCTTCATGATATAATAAATTAAATTATTATTGATAAAATATGGATATGAAATATCATATTGGATTTTTATAAACCTTATAAATTAATAAAGATGCATATTATAATGAAATGCCTTAGAGAAAAGAGATTGAGATGATGTCTCTTACCATGAATATGACTTTTCATTTTCATTCGTAAATTTACTTAATAATAAACATAGGTTAATATATACATTTATTATAACATTTTAAAATTTTATTATTCATTTTATATCACTTATTACCATGTTATAACAATTGGTTAATTATTTGAGTTTATATAAGATGTTTTGTTGATGTTCAGTATTTATGTAAAAAATGAACTTGTTTTGATAAAAAGAATCCTTATGTTCATTAGTTAATTATCTATATAATACTATTATTTATTTAAATATCATATATATCCATTATATATGTATTCATAATAGTTCATATCATTTGAAGATAAGAAATGAAATGCACTATTCATGTAGACGGTAGGTCGTACATACGCATGGACGCTACATTCATTTCTTTGTGATATTAAAGAAAAAAAATAAAATAAACATAGTTATATTATAATTAAAATATAATATATATGTTATATATATTAAATAAGTTAATTCATTTTATCCTTTATACATTCCATGTAGGGAATGAATGGTTCATTTATCAATGAAGGTGGGGGGGGGGGTTGTCTGCACTTCCTCAGAAGAAATTATCATATTTACTCATTATAGAAAGCATAAAATTATTTTGTAAATAAAAATTAAATAATCATAGAAAAATTTTAAATATAATATAAATAATAGAAAACTACAGTTCAATTATAATGTCCACAATGAGAGGTGGTAAGAGAGAATTGAACAATCATCGATTAGTGAGGTAGTAGTTCACCGTATACAGAAACAGAATATTCTGTATCCATTAGATGGAGGTGTGCGTAAGTTTAGATATAAACCTTAGCATAAAAATATCCTAGTATATTTAGGATACTATATTTTATCAAATAATGAAATAAAAAGAGCGTAGGGTGGGGACCTAAAATAAAGGATAGGGTCTTGAGAGACGACGTTACCTCAAAATTGGGTAGCTTATTTAGATTTGATCCAAAAGGCTTCATTGAGTTGCCTTCTGCCCAAGGTAATGATTATAGGAGTAAGGGAGGAATGTAGGGAGATTATGTTATCAGAAAATTTATGATACATGGGGCTTGAGAGGTGTGGGTATGTTGGTAGATGTGGTTGCCTTTTATAAGAGGGAGGAGGGACACTTTTTGAAAGTCTCGAAATATAATTTTTTTAAAAATTTGATTTTAGAAGTATAATAGGTATGAGTAGATATATTTTGAGTATAATATCTGTATGGGTAGAAATAATCTCAACCAATAGGATTTATACATGGTTAAATTAAAAAATTCACCTTATCTTTTAGCATTAACCATTAGTTAAAATGATTAAGTCTTACCAGGTATTCTAGTATTTTCATAATATATAGCTATTATAGTTACTATAAAATGAAAATAGAACGAAAATTGGATCATTAATGAAATTTTTAACATTATATAAATCAGTTGGCTGAATCTAAGATTATTAGGACTGTTAAATCATTTAATAAAGTAGTTTTTTTACAAACTCATTAATGTCAATTTAGACACTATTTAGAAATTTATTTAGGTTAAATTCATGAAAATTTGATCCCTTAAAAAAAAATTCATTAAATCATCCCTAACATGTTAATGTAATCCAAAAAAATCTTTTATGGCATCCAAATATCCAAATTACATTTATTTTAATATTTATAATATCATTTATTTGAATATTTAATTAATAGGACAATCGATGCATCATCATTGTGTCATACATATATTTAATTATTTAATACATTAAAATTATAAATAAAATACCATGATGTAGTAGTTATTTTAGGCTTTACAATTTCAACTTATATTTTAAGAGATCATCTATATATGACAAATTAAAATTGTTTTTTTTTGGAGATACATGTTTATGTTATATTTCTCTTTTCATTAAATTAAAGATTATAAAATGTCATTATCAAACCCAAGTAGATCTATGGGGTCCTAAATTAGAACGAGGGATTCCCATATTCAGAAATATATCATCCAATTTTATTATGACATGTGTTAGGGATGTTTTATATGAATATAATATTATACTCACAATTATTTACCTTATTATTTTTACGAAAATAATTACAGAAGTTACTATTATTAATGTCCAAAAATAAAAGGTACCTATTTAGAATATTATGAACATAATATTCAAATATGGACTCCATTTTTCAAAATTAAATACATATAATTTTCAGTAATTAATTTAAAATTAATTCCCTCTGTCAAAACTAGAAAGCGATTTTTTATGAAGTAAAAACTATCAAATGATTGACATGTGTTTATGTCCAATTACATCTGAAATAACATACATTTACCATATTATGATTATATTGTAAAACCATAATCTATAACACTATAAAACGAATTAAAAGGACAAACTAACTACATAAATAAATTAGATGGAATGGAATTTTTGAATTAAAATGCAGTATTTTTTCAATATTCATAAAAAATTTAATTTTATCAAATAAAATACCAAAATATCAATGGAAGTAAATTTTGACATCCCAATTCTAATTAAAAAGTGTATTTTAATAAATATAACATATAAATTTGACAAAAAAAAAATTAAAAATGGTTCTCCATCAAAAGGAGGTAAACAACCTTTTAAAAATATTAGAGCATTATATGCTCAAAATTGGATTCATTCACATTTTTATCCTTTAAAATTTTTAGATAAACCTAAAATCATTTAAAAAATATAAAAAATTATAATATAGTTAATTCTATTAATTCCTACTAATACAATGTCTAGTTGTAAACTACCATTTAAAATAATAATATTATTTTTGTATTATTTTTCGGTATAACATAGTTTTGTGTGCAACGTACGATTTCGGAGAAATCCATTATTTTTTGTTGGGTACGCTCTCACACATAGTTTCGCCTTTAAAATAAAATTTATTTTAAATTAAATAATCATAATAGATAATAAAATGTCTTATTCTATAAATACCTACGATGTTACATCATTCCCGATTTTGGAAATTTCGTCCTCGCCATTCTAAAATTGGTCTTAATAACATCATGGAAAATCACACATCAGAAAAAGGGTATATAAAAATATCACTTTAAAAGAAAGGAATAGAAGTAAAAAAGGTCACCTGATATAACAGATAAAAGGATTTTATATAGGAAAACATGGATATGCAATAAAAACATTCCATATTCTTCTGATAGAGAGTGATTGAAAACATTATCAGGAAAATTTTAATAACTAGAAAACCAAAAACTTTTGTTAGGTTAAACAGACATTGATTTCCCAGCAGTATAAGTAAACAATTTTTTTTGTTTTAATATCCTTTTCATAAATTTGAGGAATTTATTTATGATCCTGATTAAGAAAAGTAGGAAAAATACTTACTTGTCAAGTAGTGTTTCTCCCTATAATAAAAATCAACCACAATATCATTTTCTCTCTAAATGATGAGTATTCAGGATGACTTGGTAACAGATGAAGTGCTAAAATCAACTTATAGAGAATCACATAATCAGCAATAGATTAACTATATATTTCCTCTATCAGTAGACATTAAAAAAATTGATTGTACAAGATCATATAATCACAAAAAATAATAATCCCCTATTGAAATAAATACAACTCTTAATCTACAAAATTCAACAAACAATACCCAAAGATATACAAAGACCATTCAATAAACTATTTCCCTAAAAATTCCTCCAAATATTAAAGCTAACATTTAAACCCTAAATTCAGAATAATTTGATCAAATAATATTCCATGATAAATCATAACATTTATCTCCAAAAAACATTAACTACTCTTAATTCCTCATACATAAAAGTAATTAACATAATAACATATTCTCTATGATAGGTTAACCATTTCTACAAATAACCCAAATCTCTATATGTCCATAATAATAACCTAGATTCTTACAAAATAAAATTCCACCATCACTACTCCAATGAAATCCATTAGTATTCTATATTCCTTAGGAATATAGTGCACCCATAATAGCTAGCGACATTCAAAATAACATTTATCACTGAATTACAGAATCATATTCCTATAAAAAGGAAATCCATTTGATAAAATGTATGTTCTAAAAATAATCATATTATTGTTCCATAAAATAATCTATCTAAAAATAATAATTCATAATAACTAGGGACTTCACGTAGACTAGTGGTAGGTGATAAATCCCAGTCGCACCTTGGTTATGGGTTTGATTCCCACAACTTTGTAAGACGTGAATGTTTTCCACACAGTCTATGTGTTTTCCATTTTCAAAAAAAAATGTAATTTTATATATTTCTCGAAAATGAGATAAAAACCTCAAAAATAACCATAACATATTTAAAACACTATTGTTATCTTATTTATTTAATTTTTCATCCAAAAAAGGAATAAACAATAACAACCTCATAAATATAAGTCTCCAAAAATACTGTTAATTAAATTGAAATTTCATAACATAAGCCTCAAAACAGGTTTCTATGTTACTAATATGATGAAAAATATTAAAATAATAAACAATTGATGATACCCCTAACTCTTAATAAAACATCCTAATCTTTAATGTTGTCTAAACTGACCATTGATACCAAATATAAGTCTCCGGACTTAAACATTACATAATCATGAGTTAAGTAAATAATTCACACTGAGGATATTTTTAGGATTATATTTTTATAGAATTAGGCCATAACTATTAAATAACATCTCAATTATTACAATTTAGACACATCTAATATATCTATTTTTTTCACAACAATAAAACTCTTTAAAAAAATAGAATTGTTTTCATTAATAAAATTTTCCTTAAATTCCCTTTGCTCTTACCCTTATTTATAACATGTGAAAAAAAAATTCAAAAACATGGGATGTGTGACATGCTATGGTTTTCAAAAAAATAAATGAAATGCATGAAACCATTTTTTTTGTAGATATTTATAACTAGCCTTAAAAATATTTTTTCCACTTCAATGTTTTGAATTTCAAAAAACAGTCATCTACAATTGTGTTCAGTATGTTATTTAGAGTCTAATGAAAGCAACGTGTATTTTTTTTGAATAGTAACATACAATTATTAATAGTAATATGAGTTGTATTATAACCATAATGAATAGTAAATTGTATTATTATTTTATTTTCTTAAGGCTTTTATATAATTACATCTTGATTAATTTTTCAATGTGATATAAAAGTAGTTATAGTTTTTAAATTATTAATTTTTGAATTAAGTATGATGTTATTTAAAAATTTAATTAATAATTTTTATAACATTATTTTCGAAACATAGATTTCATTTCTGAATTATACACATTGAGAAATGGTATGGGTGAATTTTTGGGATATTTTGGAAATTCATGATTTTTTATGAATAGTGAAATAGGGTAAAATACCGTATATTCAAATTTTTAGAAAAATAACTATTAATTACATAATTAATTATTTAAGGCCTCATGGTTCGAAATAAAATTCCATTTTTACTATTTGGGGTCACATTAATTAATAATATTAATATTATTAGAAAAAATATTATAATAATGATTAAAATAATGTTAAATACATCCTCTCCTCCATTATAAATACCACCCTCGTTTCTCTCTTCCTCCCACACATCTAAAGCCTTGTTCCTTACCTTAGTTCTGCCCAAAAATTCTAAAAAGGCTCATATCCACGTCCTATAGCTTCTTGTCTCACAAAAAGGTCAAATCTAAAGCCCTTAAGATGGATCTCAATGTGAAGAGATCAAGAGGTAAACGTCCTCTTTTATTTTATTTCTTTTTCTTCATGTTATCTTATTATTTTTCATCCCCTTTGTATTATGTTGGGATATTAAATTCCATATCCCCCTTTCTTACCATATTATGTAACAATTATGAGAGACCAATTTTCCTTCATCAAATTATTTTAGGAAAATTTTATGCAACATAGTTATGCTACCGAATTTTAATGAGAGATTTCATATTTTTTTTCTTTTATTTTGAATTCTTTTCTTCTTCATTCCTAGACTCCTCTTATCCAAGAGACATCAAAGATAAATAATAATGTATATTATGTATTTTATAATGTTCATGGAAAATTCATAATCAATATTTTTTTCCTCTACCACTTCTTTCCTGGAATTGAAAACATTGTCCATGATGTGCCGAATTACGGACATCATAGACGATGTGATTTAAATATTCATTAATTCCTTCTTGTCTAGTCATGAAACTATATTAATGGTTCAAAAAATTTGTAATATTTGTATTATGTCTCAAACATGGTTCTGTAATTATTTTTTATACATTGATTTAAATTATAAAACACAATGATGTTGTTATTATCGAAGAACAACTAAAATGATCTAAACAAACATCATTAATGTTTTAACATATGAATCATCCTCGTGTAAGAATTTAAAATGATAAATGGTATAATTTATAGTTCTCGAAATATTAAAATACTACTCTATTCCAATTCTATATTTTCACTTCCATTCGATAAGAGCAATCCATCATGTACCGATCATGAAAATCATGTAAAGAACTAACCCAAAAAAGTGCACAGAACAAAATAAAAAAAACTAAAGGATGAAATGATGTAATTAAATGATCATATAAGGTATTATACATATGTATATTATTATTTATGAAATTAATAACACTCTTTTAACCTTCATATATGATTTTTAAACATGTTTTAAGGAAGACAATCCCGAGGTAAGGGAATTCTTAACCCAATTTCAATTCATCAGGTTACCCTTTTACCTCATTATTTATGTTGTATTAAAATTGTTTGTGTGATGAAAATTTTATATATTATTATAATTTACTTTTATTTACAGTGTATATACATAATCCATAAAATCTATTAAGTCACACTTGAATTATATGAAATTTTTATGGGGATTTTCATTTAAAATCCTCTTTTAAAATTTTATTTTACAAAATTAAAAAGACATGTTTTATGCAATTATTCATGTTTTATGATTATGTTCTGGTTATTGAAAATTCTTTATGATGAATTTGGGCACATATATTTACCTCTAATTAATTTGGTAAATATGTGATGGAGGTTTTCCATATTGTTACTCCAAGTGTAACTATGATGATTACACAAATTATAAGGTAGTTGTGACGGTTACAAATTATATAGTAGTTGTGAGGGTTAAAAGATTATATAAGTAATTCCACAAGATACATGTATTATTATATTTATATTCTTATGTATTTTTTAAATCTTTTAGAAATCTCAGGTTTTACTAAGTAAGTATATATGAGTGACAAGTTTGTCTTTTGATAATATTTTCATACGTTACAAGTATTCATGGACAAATTTGATCTTTCCATATTTTACATCCCTTACTGAGCTTTTTTCACTCTTAACAAGTTTATTTAAATGACTTTAATAGGTCATAGGTATTTGTAATTCAAATATGGAATCCAAGTTAAATTTTTGAATAATTTTCAATGAAATCATATTTTAAACTTTAATGTTTTATATTTTGAAAAAATGGAAACTATTTGTATAGTATCCACTCTGTAACATTGTGTAATGTTATGAATGTATTATTTCTCAATTCTCTAATTCTCTGAACATTAAAATACCTTTAATAAAAAAGGATGTTATTTCATGACTAAAATCAAGATTATGTAATGTAATAGGATCGGGTTCTTGTATGATGAGCATAAATCTCTCACTATGTGACATAAAATAATGAAAAACCATAAGTCTAGTTAAAACCTAATTACTCATTTAACGTTCCTTGATAGGATGAAACAAAACATTTTTACATTAATAACCAGCATACTTTTTTCGCAATGAAAAACACTAAAACCAATAGCATGTTATTAGACTCACCGGTTTTGATAATCCCAAATCATGTATCTTTTATATGATAATTATGTATCATAAATGTTTATAGTTTCTTTATTGTAATAAGTATGTATTTTTAATGCCAATGATCTCTCGATTAATTTTACAGTGCAAAATTTATCAATGTAAAAGTTTACCATTGAAAGCTTACCGCTGGATCGTAATCACTGGAAGGTTACCACAAGAAGGTTACTGATTGAAGGTTACCACTAGAAGGACACCGTTGGAAGGTTACCGATAGAGGTTACCGAAATAGGTTACAACAACAAGGTTACCGATAGAGGTTACCGAAAGAGGTTACCATTGGAAGGTTACTGATAGAGGTTACCGACAAATGTTACCACTGGAAGGTTACTGATAGGGGTTACCTCTGAGGAACATCACCACTGAGTTATCAATTCAAGCTCATCAATACGATTTTATTGCTCAACGGTTAATATTGTAGAGTTACCGCTAGAGGTAACTGTGATAAGGCTACCGATGAAGGATACAGATGAAGGAAACCTATGAAGCCTATCGATGAATCCTACCGACGAAGGATACTTGTGAAGGATACAGATGAAGGATACAAATGATGAATACTAATGAATCATACCATTGAAAAGGATACCACTACCACTCTATCAATACCCATTATTCCACTCCATACATTGGCTATTTCTTAAAATTATTCTAACAGTAGTATTTGGTAAATTTAATGCTTCAGACATTAATTAATGTTTATTGTAGACATATCAATAAACTGTATCTGGAGACAATATGAGGTACAAGGAATATAGAACATGGTTTTCATATTACTATTGTTGGACCTCAAATATAAAATAGATTACTGAGTAAAAGAAAAAAGGAGGATTCATGTGAGAGAGAAACTAAATTTCTGACATAAATAACAAAGAAAATCCACCAGCATTTACACTGTGAACCCAACAGCATCACAAACATTATTTGGGGGAAAAAATTCAAGACTGTATTTTGTGCTTCTTCAAAACTCTTTCAATTCATGAATACGAACACCTTAGTACCTAGAAGCTAGAACCTGGACTTGTAACACTCTTTATTGGAGACAAATTCAATAGAAATACTTAGACTATTATTTCTTTACTCTAATGAGTCAAGAGAAGAACTACAAACACATATAACCTTTTATACTAAATATTTATAACATTAACTATATTTTTCTTTTTATCATACATTTTTGAGAAGTGTGTGTCTATAGGTTACACACACTATCTCTTATGCTTGAACTATGGGATACTTAAAATTGTCACCCCAAACATTACTTACACATTGTTTCCCACGTGTAGCATTAGAAGAGGCTGTGTGTGGTCTTGTTGTGTGTTTTTCTCACAATGAAATGTGGTAGAGGGTGTGAGCCCTGGATAGTATTTGAAAACTGTTGTAAAGCTCAATACATGTTGTGTATCATGTTTATTATTAATAAAAAATTCTTGGTCGCAGGTGATCACCAAGAGGAGGGGATTATGTCTCAGCTTGATACTGAACCTCTAGTTTATTGGTCTATGTACCTTATTTTTTAATACTCTATTTGACTGTTTTATGTTTCTTATAAATTCAAAATAGATAATTGTTTTACATTAACATGGATAGTTTGTTTTGGTTAGTGTGTATATGTGTTTAATTTAGTAAACCTATTTCAAAAGTGGGATAAGTGTTTTACACTGATTCAAATGAAGACTAATCAACCTTTGATAATATTTGTGACCAATTGAACATTTATATCTCCTCTTCCTTAATTAAATGTTATATTTTCAAATTGGGGAAATTTTAACATAATATTTTAATAAAAATTTGAAGTAGGGACACAATTAAACCCCCCTCAATAGTTTCCACTCTAACAAACATTTGATATCAAAGGGTAGTTTTTATTGCTACCATCAAAAATTATTTTCATGATTTTCATGTTCTTTTCAACTATGTTCTTAGTTGTATCCTAAATGTCTTCAATTTCCATCATATCTAAATTTTTAGTTCATTAAATTATAATTTACTATGGATAATCGAGTTGAGCGAGCGGCTACTAATAGGATACCTTTCATTAATGTTACTAACTATTCTCAATGAAAATTGAAAATGAAAATGTACTTACAAATAAAGAGTCATGAAATCTAGGACACAGTTAAAGAACAACATGCATTAACTACTATAGCAAGGGACACATGGTATTAGTTGACTAAAGCTACGTATAATAAAAATTGAAATGAAATGAATGAATTGTATTGTTCTCTAGGAGACGAAGAATTCAACAGAATATATTTCTGTAAAAATGCATTTGCAATTTGGGATACTTTGTCTTGTTCCCATGATAGAACAACCAATGATAATGAAATAACACTAGGGATATATACTATTAAATATGATAATTTTAAAATGTATCCTGATTATATTATCGCTGAAATGTATCTTAGGTTTAATGAAATTGTAAATACCTTGAGTCTGCTTAGGAAACCAGAAGAAAATAAGGATCACATTATTATATTTCTTCGAGGCCAACCTGAAAAATATAGAGGATCTTATGTTTCCATCCAATAATCATTCAACATAAGAAATTTACCATTGAATGAACTAATTGGAAAACTCATGATGTATGAAGAAGAGCTTTTGGTGAATCAAGAAGAAGATGAAGAATAAAGAAATAAATCTGTAGCATTCAAGATCGCTGCCTCAATGAGAAAAGGCAAATATAGTGTTCAAGTTTATGTAGATAGTACCACCAGTCAAGATCAAAATTCTGATAGTGATGATGAGATGGCTCAGCTTTCTAGAAGGTAAAAATTGTTCTACCAAAAGAAGATGTTCTTTAAAAATTTAAATTATAAAAGAATGTTTGATATTGAAGGACACTGAAAAAATGACAAAAAAAGAATGACAACAAAAATGAGATAATCTGTTATTAGTGTAAATGAAAAGGTCATGTGAAGTATGATTTACCCAAGATAAAATTTAAGAAGAAATATGAAGACAAATGAAATGGATATAAAAATTCTATGAAAGATACTTGACGTGCTTCAGAAGACAACTCCAATGAATCTGAAACTTCCGATACTGAAAAGTACAATCCGGAAAACCTATGTTTCATATTAGGAACATCTGAGGTAACAATCAACTTTCCTATACATAATGCTTACTATTATATAAATAAGATGAATAAAATAATTATTAAAATATGACTAAGGATGAACTATTTGACTACTGTGGAATTATTGTGGATTCCTTTAATCAATTCAAGGAAAAATATAAATTATTGAAAATAAAACATGCTTTAAATGCTAATTATAAGTCTGATTTTGATATAGAAAAAGAAAATTTTTATCAACTGTTACAATAAAATAAAAAACAAAAATTATGAATTGAGAAATTAAAAAGAGATCTTGAGGAGTTTCCGGATGGTGGGGATACCATTACCCAGATTATAGGGAAATTAATTGCACCAAAACACAAAACTGGGTTAGGATATCAATCAGAACATAAATTGATTATTATGAACAAATTTGTTCCAAAATCTGAACAGTTCACTGCTAGATCAAGTGTTGGACCATATTTCGACAACAATAATCTAATGGTCCTAACAAATTGTTCATGTCTCAAAATATATCTATTGATTATAGGAATCCAATGAGACAAATATGGGTTCCCATAGCATTTCTTTCTAACATCTCTGGACCCAAGGAAATATGGGTACCAAAGTTACCCTATTCTTAATCTATTTTGTAAAACAATTGTCTAAAAAGCTCATGTAAAACTCTATAGTACTTGGATAGTGGATGTTGAAGAAATATGATAGGATACTGTTCATGCTTCAAGAGCCTAATTAATTTTTATTTTGTACACGTTACATTTGGTGATAAGGAAAAAAGGGAAGATCGTTGGCTTATGCCAAATTGGTAACACTAATAATATATTAATTTCAAAAGTACTTTTTGTTGATGGTTTAAAATACAATCTACTTCGTATCTCTCAGTTGTGTGATGATGGATTTAATTTTATGATTAAAATTTATGAATTAAATGATTTTCATTCTAATAATGATTTATAAATCAATGCTCTTAGAAATGAAATTGTATATGATTTTTATTTAATGTCCTTAGCTACGCCGAATGTTTCTTGTTTAAATGATTTTCATAAAGAATCTTGGTTGTGGCATAGAAGACTAAGACAATTCAATGGTCACTCACGTAGGAAACTAACATAGATTAGTTAGGTTAGAGACTTACCTAGATTTGGATTACAACTTAACAATGTTGGTTGTCCTTGTTAAAATGGAAAACAACATAATGTTTCTTTTAAACCAATGAAATAAGTTTCATCTTCTGTCCCACTTGAGTTGGTTCATGTGGATTTGATTTCACCATCTTGACATTTAATTTTAAATGTGAAGCACAATGTTTATGTTCTTGAAGATTATTTTTCTATATAAAATTATGTATACTTTATAGCTCACAAAAGTGAAGCATGTTCTTACTTTATTATATATTCCTTGTATGTATAGTATCTTAGTGGACATTGAATTAAGACCTGAGAAGTGATCATGTCCATGACTTTGAAAATCAGGAGTTCGAATATTTTTTTCTCACATAATGGCTATAATCAAAATTTATCTTCTCCTCTAACACCTCAGCAAAAATGAGTAATGGAAAAAAAATATAGGACACTTCAAGATATTTCCCAGACTATGCTAAATGATTATAACTTTCTTGTCTGTTTTTTAGCTAAAGCTGTTAATACAGCTTGTTACATCATCAACAGAGTCTTAATTAGACATGATCATAAGAAGGCAGCTTATGTGTTATAGAACAATGGGAATTTTATGGTTAATTTATTTTTAGTGTTTTGTTGCAAAGTTTTTATCATTAACACTAGGTATAATGTGGAAAACGTTTCTTCCAAAATTTATGAAGGAATTTTTATAGGTTACTCAATCTCTAGTAAAGCTTGTAAAAAATTCAATAAGAGAACCAAATATGTGTAAGAATCAATTCATGTAAAATTTGATGAGACTGATCCACATTAACCTAAAAACACTCTTTAATATCATAGGGAAGATATGTCAATTCTAGAACCTAATGATAAAAACAATGAACCACCAGTGAAAACAACTAGTATTGGAAATTTTCTAGAATCACATCATGTTGAATATGAACATATAGACAACCATGAGGAGCCTATTATAACTCTTACTAGAGTAATTAGAACTCTCAAGAATCATCTTTCAGATGATGTAGTGGGTGATCTAAATAAATGGACACAACTAGAGCCTCTATAAGAAATCAGGTTGAACATCAAGCATTTCTTTCTCAGCTTGAACCCAAAAAAATTAATGATGCCACCAATGATGAATTTTGGTTTATAGTTATGCCAGAAGAATAAAATTCGTTTGAACGAAAAAAGGATTGGGAATTACTAGAAAGACCAAAGGACACTTTGACCAAAGGCACTAAATGGGTGTTTAGAAAAAAATGAATGGGTCTGGAAATATAGTTAGAAACAAGGATAGATTTGATACACAAGGATATATTCATGAAGAAGAAATAGATTATGAGAAAACCTTTGCACATGCAGCTACACTAGAAGCCATTAGGATATTATTTTCTTATGTTGCTCATCTGAATTTCAAACATTATCAAATGGATGTAAAAAAGTGATTTTATAAATGGGTATATAATTGAGGATGTGTTTGTTGAACAACCCCCTATCTTTACAAATCCCAATATTTAAAATCATTTTTACACTATCTAATGTGTTATGTGGTGTAAAACAATATCCTAGAGTTTTGTATGATAGACACAGTTCTTTTCTTATTTCAAATGTTTTTACGAATGTAAATGCTGATCCTGATCTTTTATTTAAAAGGATTTCAAAAGATGTTTTAAATGTAAAAATTTATGTAGATGACATTAATTTTGAATATTCTAAGCATTATGTATGTAAAAAAATTTCAAAAGATGATGCAAAATGAATATGGAATGAGTTTGTTGAGTGGACATAAATATTTACATAGATTACAAATTTTTCAAAAAAAATGGTATTGTTTTAAATCAAAGTAAATATACTAAGGATATTTTTAATAGTTTTGGTTTTGATAGTAATAAAGGTAATTATAAACCTATGGGTACCACTTGTAAGTTAGATACTGATGGAATTGGTAAACTAGTTGATCAAACCAATTACAGAGTTATGATTGGGAGTTTTCTCTACCTTACTGCTATGAGACCAGATATAATGTTCAATTTATATGTGTGTGCTCGTTTTCAAGACAATCACAAATAGACTCATTTGAGAGTTGTTAAAAATATTTTTTAAATATCTCATGTATACTACAAACTTATTAATGTTTCATCTATGTGGAAAACATTTTTTATGATAATTTATTCAGATTCTGACATTACTGGTTGCATGATAGAAGAAAAAACACCTCTAGAATATGTCCCATTTTGGGCAAGTCACTAGTGTCATGGTGTAGTAAGAAACGGAATTCTGTTGCATTATCCACTTCCGAAGCTGAATATATATCTACCGGTAGTTGTTGTGATCATATTCTGTGGATGAAAAAAAACTTTACTGGACTATGTATATCAATTCACACATGTCTATATAAACTATGATAATACAAGTTCTATTAACATCTCTAAAAATCCAGTATCTTATGCTAGGAAATAGAACATTGATATAAGACATCACTTATTGAGATATCATTATCAAAGAGGGGATATCATTCATGAATTCATTATCACTGAGCATCAATTGGATGATATATTCACAAAGCCTGTGAATTCAGAGAGGTTAAATTACATCAAAAATGAGTTATGTATGATAAATTGTTAGTATAAGACACCACACTGTTGGACCTCATGGTTAGGAAACCTCCCCATTTGGAATCATTGTTAGGGCCTCAATATTGGAACATACAGTTATGACCTCATCATTGGACCTCACCGTTAGGACCTCTCTTTCATATCTCACTGTTAGGACCTCACCGTTAGACCTCACTATTCAATCCTCACCTTTGGACCTCAATATTCGGGCATCACCATTGGACCTCACTGTTAGGACACCCCACCACTATACCATACCATTAAGACACATCACTGTTAGGACCTCACCGTTGGCACCTTATCAATAGTCCCCCTTACTTAGGTCTGAGATGTAGCATTTTCCTATTAGAATCTAAAAACGTTTTTATTCTTGTTTTGTTCTTTGATGCGATTTTTTATCTCTAAATGATAAAAAAAGTAAAAACCACATTTCTATCCACTTCAATCCTCTCATAAACCTCTTTATCCCGAATCTTGGAGCCTAAACTTTTGAAAGAACCCTCAATCTGCATCAGATCGCAATGGAAAGATTGAAGAGAACGATGGTTGGTGGTGAAGGAGATGCGCCAAACCCTGAGAGACCTCGAACTGGGTATAGTAGTGGAAGGAACGACGTGAGGAATCTAATAAATCCTCATTTTTTGAACATAGAAATCACGGTTGAAAAGGAACTATGTTCAGAGTGGCTATTTTCCAGCAAGTCTCGGGTGGTGAAGGTACTCGAAGTTCAAGATTTGGTAGAATGTTTTGCAAATAACAATGGACAATATTGCCCACATCTTGTAATGGAATTTTATGATTTTTTTAATTTTTAAAAGTATGAGGATGAGAACCGAATTATTTATATGGTAAAAGGAGTAAGTGTGAGAATCTCTTCAGTTGAATCGGATGAATTCTTAAGAGTCCCACATGAAGGAATTTTTGATTATTACACTAGAGTAGTGCCTCCAACCATTGAGAATTTCTACTATGAAGAGGATCTGGTCAATGTAACAACTTCATATATGGATGGAGAAAAGTGATTTCTTTTTAAATCTTTGATCATGTCTTGAGTCACAAGAGAGGGGAATTCTCTACTTTGAAGTATCAATACATATTATTGTTATATCTTTTGAAGCATGGACAAAGGATAAATCTCTACAGGTTGTTAATGGTTCAGTTAGAGGATATGAAAAATCTTAGATCCAAGTCAAATACTTTATTTCCATCCATGTTGATATCATTGATTTTAAAATTGAAAGGAGTTACTAGAGATAAGGAAGAAATCATAGTTATAAGGGACAACATCTGTATGACCAAAATGATTTGCAAGTTTATGAAGATAAACCGGAACCCTTGAAAAAGGGAGGGGTGAATGATAAGGCAAAACTATATGAGTAACTCAATTATATTACCAATCCTACTTGGCCAAAGAATAAAATAGATTGAAGATTAAAGCATAAAAAATTGGAGCCACTGTACTCAGATGAAGAAGAGGAGAAGAGAATGTCATAAGAGACATTACTGTTGGAGAGACCTTAGTGCAGAAGGATGAAGCTAAATCTGGCCATGATAAATTTGAGACAACTGTGGATGAATGTGAAGAGGAATTCCTAAGATTTGGTCCTTCTATAGGATATAAATATGTGGGAGACAGTGAAGAGGAAGAGAACATCGAATCGTTTGGAGATGAAATTTCGTTGGATATGGTTAATGATTCTATAGAAGAGATCGAAGTGGAATCTCCTATTGATACAGTTGATCAATGAGTAATATATGAGGTGAATGTAGTTGACCATGAGGATTCTCTAAGTGAGGGGGAGGATCCTTCTCCCATAGGTTCAATTTTTATTTCTCATGAAATAGAAGATTGGTCAGAAGACCATGGATTCAGGGTCTTGGGCTTAGACTATAAAGATTCTGAAGATGAAAACCCTAACAGAAGACCTCCAATTTATTCTGTTTCAGTGACCACTATTGTGCAACCAGTAGTTCTTCTAACTCATGATTATGTGAATAAAATGACTTGGATTCCTTAAAATCATATGTGAAGATACCATTTGATGAGAGATCCATTGGGATAGAGATATCTGTGGCTATCAATCAAGATCTTGTGGCATCTACATTGGAAAGAATAATCTCTAACTTTCATACAAACTTTCAACATGAAGTTATGGAATTATAGAATCATGTCAGAATATTGGCATAATATGTGGAGTCTATGAAAAATCTATTATTATTTTAGACTCATATATGGCATCAATATTTGAACTAGAAAAAGTCCTTATTTTTTTTTAAGAGTGTTGTTCAGAATATGGTAACTGTGTTTGATGAAATTAAGAAGTCTATGGAGACACATGTGATTGGTCATGATGATGTTGTGAAGAGGTTGATCAGTGGACTAACCAAGTAATTCAAAGAAATAGTAACTTTTACCATGGAAGCTCTGTGTGCTTCGGCTTCCTAATCGTCCTGTCCACCTGTTGATCTAGAAGTTTTCATATCAGTTGTCAGAGAATAATTTGAGAAGCTCTTTGGTGCAAGTTCCTGATACCCTCAATCAATGACTCATTTCATTTATACTACGAGATTCATTCATAATCTTCTAGGACATTACATGAGGGAGGATTCCCAATATCATAAGTCCATCAAGGATCATGTTGAATTCTATTATAAAATGGATTACACTATGCATCAGATGTAAGGTCAGTTCAAGCTGCTGCTGGAGAACATGAGGATCCCCCCTGTCACTCAGGCTTTTATGGATCAAGTTAGCAGGCATAGAGAGATAACTCCTGATTTAGAAAATTTCATGGAGAATAAGGATGATTTCATTTCAGATATGGAATGAGGATAGAGCATACTTATGGGTTTCAGGAATCACTTTTTCAATTCCTCCATGTGGACTGAACTCCCATTATTGTTACTCTAGCATTACCTTCATCCTCAACTGAATCAGTCTCTACTACTACTGCCCCATTGATGACTCCTTCTAGGGCCATCAAAATCATGACTCCAAAAATTCCTCAATGATCCAGTCATTATCGGTCTACCAGTGCTTTTGTAGTAGCTCCTCATACCTTTCTCACTAACATACCTAGGGTTGTACCTCAATCTTCTAACCCATACTCCTCAGCTCTCCAAAAATTCTCCCTCGGGAAACTCTGATGTGGATTGAATGTGGGTTGTCTTATTTGATAGGGATCATTTAAATATTTTTGTATATTTTACTCTTATTTCCTTGATAGAAAAATAATATTTTGTCTCCTTTTTCCTTATATTCTTTTTTCTAATCAAAAAGGGGGAAAATTTATAAAACTGGAGCCATTTAACATGTTTTAAGACTAGATCCCTTCAATATTCAATAATATGTGACTCAAGCCCTTGAATATATGCTCTGATATATTATCAATGATAAACAATGTTCAATTTTATGTTATTTGAACTCCTGATACATAATATATGTATACTAATATCTCTGAAGAGATTAGAAAATATTCTTATCCTTGATTCAAAATTTATAAATATAAATTTCACTCACATAATTTGTGATTACAAAAAACGGGGAGATTATAAGACTCACCAATTATGATAATACCAAATAATGTTTCTTTTATATGATAATCATACATCATTAGTATTTATAGTTTTTATCAGGTAATATCTATGTATTTTTAATCCCACTACTCTCTTGATTATGTTTACAGTGCAAATTTTCTCTATTTAAAAGGTTACCAGAGGAAGGTTTCCACTGTAAGGTCACTATGGGATTGTTACAGTTGTAAGGTTACCACTAGAAGGATACCACTAGAAGGATACCAATAGAGGTTAACAATAGAGGTTACCATAGGAATGTTACCGATAGAGGTTACCGAGAGAGGTTACCACTAATAAGTTACCAATAGAGATTACCGATAATGGTTACAACTAAAAGGTTACCGATAGAGGTTAAAAATGACGAACCTCACCACTATTTTATCAATGAAAGATAATTTTTGGATTCTATCATTCAAAGGATACTGTTGTAGAGTTAACACTAGAGGTAACTACTATAAGGCTGTCAATGAATGCTACCAATGAATTCTACAGATGAAGCCTACTGATGAAGCCTATTGATGAAGGCTACTGATAAACCCAACTATTTAGAAGGACACTGCTACAAGTCTACCAATATCCACTCTTATACTCCATATTTTTTCAATATCTTATGATTATTATAATAGTCATATTTGGTAATTTTAATGCTTCTGACACTAATTAATGTGGATTGTAGACATATCAAGAGACTGTATCTAGAGACAGTACGAGGTACAAGGAATGCATCACGTGTATTTCTTAATCCTATTATCAGACCTCAAATATAAAATAGAAGACTATGGAAGAGAAAAAAGAGGATTCATGTGAGAGGGAAACTACACCAATGACCTGAAGAACAAAGAAAATCCACCATCATTTACACTATAAACTGAAGATCTTTACAAAGATTATTTGGGAGAATAGATTTGAGGTTGTACTTTGTGATTCATCAAATCTCTTTCAAACCACGAAGTAGAACACCTCATTACCTGGAAGTAAGAACATGTAGTTATGATGCTCTGTTTTGGAGACAACTTCCAGAGATAGACTCAAACTGCAATTTCTTCACTCTAAGGAGTCAAGAGCGGAACTGAAAACACATTAAACCTTTTGAAATCAATCTTTATAACATGAGATCTATAATTTTTCTTATCTTAAATTTCTGAGAATATTTTTTTTGAATATTAAACACACTATATTTGTGCTTGAACTGTATTATACTGAAAATACTCACCCAAAACATTACATACACTTTTCTTCCCACATGTAACGGTAGAAGAGGTTGTGTGAGTTCTGGTTGTGTGTTTTTTTGATGAAGAAATTTCTAATAGGGTGTGAAACCTGGACAGTTTGTGAAAATGTTGTAAATCCTGATACAAGCTATGTATCACGTTTATTGTTAAAATAAACTACTTGGTGGTAGGTGATCACCAAGTGGAGAGGATAACGTTTCGGCTTGATAATGAACCTCTTGTTTAACAGTGATGTGTACCTTCTTTTATAATACTCTGTTTTTCTGTTTTCCACTTCCTATAACATCAAAACATAAAAAAGTTTTACATTTACTTTGATATTTAGTTTTGGTTACTGTGTATATGTGTTAAATTCCGTAAATTTTCTTTAAATGATTGATAGGTTTTTTCCAATGATTCAACTGAGGACTAATCAACCGTTGAGAAACTTATTCACCAAATGAACATTTATATCTTTACTTCCTTAAATAACTAGGCTATTTTAAAATTGGGGTACTTTTAACATAAATGTTTTACATATTTTTTATGTAGGAACTCAATTCACCACCCTATTGAGTTTCCACTCCGACCAACAAAAGAAATTGAAACACTTTTAGGTGACTTAGTGAATCATATACATAAAATCCATTCAAACATCATACAATTAGAATAGAAATGTGGTTTCCTTATAAATTGGAGATCTATAATGGGGATAACCCTTTGTATATGTTATATTTGGATCACCTATGAGATATAATGTGGATGAACCCTTTGTATAATCTATATAGGGATCACCCTTAGGATATAAAGGGGCTCAAAAATGGTATAGGCTATATTAGTCTCACCCATGAGGTATAATGGGGCTCAAACCTTTATATAAGCTAAATCAGGCTCACCCCTTTCATATAATTCTCATGTATCATTTCAGGAATAAAACACATTCATTACAAAAACCCTTTTTTAAGCTTATTCTAATCCCATAAGAGAATAATTTTCATACAAAAGTACCATTTTCATTTAAGAATACATTTACAATACCAAGATTCCCAAATAAAGGAAAAATGGATTTATTTTCCTTTTAAATGAAATTACGGTCTATAGAGGAATCCATATATCATATAATGATTACAGTGGTGGAGAAGTCGTTGTTGTCATTAAAAAAATTTATTTTTATGTTTTTTAATGAAAATGCTTCATATAAAAAAAATTTAAAACATTGATAGAAATTAAATATTGATATTAAATTTCATGTATATAAATATGTAATTTAATATCAAGAAGAAAAATATTTGATAATTAAATCATTAAATATTCAAGTTGAACCATACCTCTTTAAAAATATATATATTAATCTCCTCGATTTAATAAATAACACTATTATAGATGAAATATTGATATTCAATGTCATATATTTTGTATATAAACATTATAAATAAATTAAGGTTCATATTATAAAGAAATGCCTCCATGAAAAAAGATTTAGATGAAGTCCCTTGCAAGAAGTATGAATTGTCTTGTTCATTCTTTAATTTCTTGAATAATAAACATATTTTAATTTAAAATTTCTATAGAACCTTTTTAATCTCTAATATTATTTTTATATCACTTATTTTATTTATATATCTATTAATTATTTATTTGATTTCATATCGGACGTTTTTCCGATCATCGGTATTTGAGTAAAAAATGAACTTGTTTTGATGTGAGTTATCTATGTGGTCATAATTCCATTATCTCCAGATTATTATTCCTGATTTAAATATCATATATATATAGTACATATTTATTTGTAATTTTCCTTAATATTTTGATATAATACATGAAATGCACAATTCATAGAGACGGTAGGCCGTACGTACGCATGAACACTACTTTCATTTCATTGACATATTAATGGAATAAAAAGTAAATGAAAAATAGTTATATTATAATTATAGACTAAAATATATGTTATACATGTTACATAATATCATTAACCCCTTCCATTATATGTTCCATGTAGAGAATGAACGATTCATATCACTTTGAGGGGCGGTTGTCCGCACTTCCTCAAAATAAATTATTGTATTGACCAATTATGGAAAGCATAAAGTTATGTCGTAAATAAATATTAAAGTATCATTGATACAATATAAATATAATATATATCATATATAAATACATTTCAATAATAATGGACACCATGAGAGGTGGTTGGAGAAAATTGAACAATCTTCGTTTGTGAGGCTGTATTTCTCCATACGTAGAAACAATATGTTCTATATCCATTGGAAGGAGGTGTGTGTAAGTGTAGTTCAAACCCTTAGCAGAAAAAATCCAATTATATTGATGGTACTACTATTTTTACAAAATAATTTAATAAAAATGTCATATGGTTGGGGAAGAAAAATAATGGAATTGATCTTGAGAGAAGACATTACCTCAAAATTGTGTAACTCTTTATGATTTGAACCAAAAAGATTCATTAAGTTTCTTTATTCCCAAGGTAAGGTATCTAAGATTAATTTAGTGATTTTCGGAGCTTATTTTATTATAATTTCTATGATACTGGAGGCTTTATAGGTGTGAGAAATTTGGTAGAGGTGGTGTTCTTTTAAAATTGGGAGGATGACACTTTAGAAAAGTCTTGTAATGTTATTTTATTGAAAAACTGATTTTGGTATTATAATATTTACAAAGTGATATTTTTAAAGTATAAGATTATTATGGGTATAAATATTCTCAACCAACAGATTTTATATATGTTTAAGCCAAAAAATTAACCTTATCTTTTATAATTATACCATAGTTAAAAAAAATAACTATTACCATTTCTTATTGTATTTTCATAATATATGGTTTCTATAGTTACTATAAAATTACAAGTGAACTATATGAAACACGTAACATTATATAATTCATTTTGAGAATATTATATTCTTTTTACCATTATATAATTTAATAAAATCATTCTTGTTTTAAAAAATTCATTTATGTCAATCTTGACACTACTTGAAATTGATTTTGGTCGAAGTCATAAAAACATGATTCTGTTGAACCAAAGGAATTATCTCACCCCCAACATGAAAATTTCAGCCAAAAATTTTATTTATGGAATCAAAATATTCCAATTAAATTTATTTTAATATTTATAATATCATTTATTTGAGTATTTCCTTAATAAGTTTATCACTACATTATCATTATATCATAAACAAATTTATTTATGTAATCTATATAAATTATAAATAAAATACCATTATGTAGGAAATATCTTTTTTATTTTAATTTCTATTTATTTTCCAATATATGATTTATATAAACCAAATTAAAATTTCTTTAGTTAAGAGATACATTTTTATGCCATATTTACCTTTTCGTTAAGTTAAATATTAAAAAATTTCATTCCCACACCCAGGTGGCTCCATGGGGTCCTATATTTGACCTAATGATGGCCATGGTCCTCCATATCTCATCCAATAGGATTATGATTTGTGTCAATGTAGTTTTATATTATTATTATATTATTTTTTGACCCCTGATTACATAATTTACACTTTAACCATGTAAACGAAAAAAATTACTGAAGTACTTTTCATAATGTCCAAAAATAATATGAACTTATTTACAAAGTGTGGACCTTATGATTTGAAATGTTGAATCAATATTTCTAAATTCATAACACATATGTTGTATTAAATAATATAAAATTAATTCTGTTGTCAAAATAAGAAAGTTGTTTTTAAGAAGTATAAATAATCAAAAGATTGGCATGTGTTTATATCCAATTTAAAATTGAAATTGCATAGAATGACCATCATTGGATTAAATAATAAAAACATGATCAAATTACACACTAAAATGAATTAAAATTACATTATTTATATACTGATAAATTAGATTAAAAGTCACTTTTGAATTAAAATGTAGTATTTTTTCACTATTCATAGAAATGTTGATTTTGTCAAAAAAATACAAACATTTCAACCGAAGAAAATTTTAAGGTCCAACTTTTAAAGAAGAAGTTTATTTTATCAAATATAACTTATAAAAGAGACAAAAACTATTTTTTTAAATCGCTCTACTTCAAAAGGTAGTAAAACGACCTTTTAAAGATATTATTGTATTTTATGCTTTAAATTGGATTCATTCTAATTTTATGCTTCAAAAATTTATTGAATAATTGTAAAAAAAATTTAAAAATGCATAAAAACATTATATAGTTAATTCTATTCATTCCTACCAATACAACAGTGAAGAGTTAAATTCCATTTTAAATTATAATATTACTGTTGTATTATTTTTCGGTATAAATTAAAGTTGTGTTCAACATAAGATCTCAGAGAAACCCATTATTATGTTTCGGGTATGCTATCAAACATATTTTCCACTTTAAAATTAAATTAATAATTTAATAAAAAATATTAAGATATGAAAATTTATTATTCTATAAATACATAGAATGTTACATAAATAATTCAAAAAATAAATAACCCCATATCCAAATTAACCATAATTTCCTCAACATTAAATAATATATTAATCGTCGGAGTATTTTTATAACTTTTGTCTTAAATTCATAAAAAGGTAAGTTAATTATTCCAAAATAACCATCATGCTAAATTTCATGTTAATAATTAGTGATACATATAATACACTCATCAGATCGTAATGGAAAGACTAAAGAGACTGATGGTTCTTGGTGAAGGAGATGCACCGTAACCCGAGAGACCTCAAACATGGAATAGTAGTGGAAGAAAGGATGTGGTGATTCTGATCAATGATCATTTTTCAATGATATAAATCATGGTTGAAAAGGAATTAAGTTCGGAGTGGCTATCGTCGAGCAGGTCTCTAGTGGTGATGGTACTCGAAGCTAAGAATTTGGTACAATGTTTTGCAAATAAAAATGAACTATATTACCCAAATCTTGTAATGTAATTATATGTGTTTCTGAATTTTGAACATTCTAAGGCTGAGAACTGAAGTACTCCTATGGTAAAAGGAGTAAGTGCGAAGTTCTCTTCTGTTGAATGGGATGAATATTTAAGAGTCCCACTTAAAGGCATTTTCTATTATTACTCTAGAGTGATGCCTCCCACCAGTGAGTACTTCTGCTATGAAGAGGATCTGGCCGATGTAATAGGGAATGGAATCCCTAGGAAGGAAACAACTTGTTAGATGAATAGAGAAAAGTGAGTACATTTTAAAAAAATTCAAATGTCTTGAGTCACATGAGAGGGGAAATTTCTACTTTTAAGTATCAAGACATATTATTGTTATATCTTTTAAAGAATGGACAAAGGATAAATTGTTACAGGTTGTTAATGGTTCAGTTAGAGGATATGAAAAAGCCTATATCCGACTCAAATTATTTATTTCATTGCATGTTTATATCCTTAATTTTAAAAGTGAAAGGAGTTGGTAGAGATAAGGAAGACATTATAGTTGTAAGGTACACCTTTTTCATTGCTAAAATGATTTTCATGTTTATGAAGATAAACCAGAACCCTTAGAAAAGGGATTGGGTGAATGATTAGGCAAAACTATATGAGAAATTCAATACAATTACCAATCCTACTAGTCTAAATAATAATATAGATGTAGGTTTAAATCCTAATGAATTGGGTCTAGTGTACTCAGATGAAGAGGAGAAGGTTTTTGTTGTGCATGTGAGAGAGGATTCTCCTGTTAATGACAGGAGAGATCCTGATCTTCCATGTAGTCCTCATGTTAATAAAATTTATTTTGGTGAGCGTAGACCACCAAATATATTACCATCATGAGAGAGTATCCTACGGTATAATGATGATGAGGAAACCACTGAAGAAGAAAGAGAAGAGAATGTCTGAAGAGACATTACTGTTCGAGAGACCTTATAGGAGGAGGATGAAGCTAAATCTAGCCATGATAAATTTGAGACAACTTTTGATGATAGTGACGAATAATTCCTAAGTATTGGTCCTCTTATAGGATATAAAAAAGTGAGAGACATTGAAGATAAAGATAATGTTGAATTGGTTGGAGATGAAATTGATTTGGATATGGTTGAAGATTCTGTAGAAGAGAAAGAAGTGGACTCTCATATTGATGCATTTGATCAATGAGTAATGGAAGTGGAGAATATTGTTGACTAAGAGGATGCTCCAAGTGAGGGGGAGGAACCTGTTCCCACAACTTTAGTTTTTGTTTCTCATGAAATAGAAGATTGGTCATAAGAAACTAGATCCATGGTATTGGGCTTAGACTATAAAGATTCTAAAGATGAAAAACATAACAGAAGACCTCAAAATCATTCTATTTCAGAGACCAAATTTTTTTAGACTTGTAGTTCTTATACCTCATGATAATGTGAAGAAGGATGACTTGGATTCATTAAAGACATATGTAAAGAGACACATTGATGAGAGATCCATTGGGATAGAGATATTAGTGTGTCTCAATCAAGAGATTTTGGCATCTTCCTTGGTAAGAATAATATCTACCTTTAACACAATCTTTCAACCCAAAGTGATGGAATACAATAATCATATCAGAATCTTGGCAGAATATGTGGAGTCCTTGAAAAATCGATTATGAGTTTTGAATCATATATTTCTTCAAGATTTCAACTGGACAAAGACCATAATTTTATTAAGAGTTTTGTTCAAAAAATGGCCACTGTATTTGAGGAATTTAAGAAGTATATGGAGACACATGTGAGTAGTCGGGATGATAATGTGAATAGGTTTATTAGTGGACTGACCAAGTAATTTATGGAAATAGTATCTTCTACCATGGGACTTATGTGTGCTTCTGCTTCCTCATCAGCCTCTCCATCAGTTGATCTTGAAGTTTTCAGACTAGTTGTTAGAGAAGAATTCATGAATCTATCTAGTGCAAGTTCCTTAGACCATTAGTCAACGACTCAGGTCATGTACACTACCAGATACATTCATATGATTCTTGGATATTACATTAGGGAGGCTACCCAATATCAGAAGTCCATCAAAGATCAATTTGACTTATATTATAAAAGATTTTACACTGAGAATCAGATGGATGGTTAGTTCAAGCTGTAGTTAGATAACTTAGGGATCCCACATGTCTCTCTAGATTTTAAGGATCAAGTTAGCAAGCTTTGAGAGATAACTCTTGATTTAGAAAATTTAATGGATAATAAGTATGATTTCATTTTAGACATGGAATGCGGAGGGATAATCCTTATGGGTTTCAGGAATCTCCTTTTCCATTCCTCAATGTGGACTCCACTCCCATTATTGTTCCTCCATCCTTACCTTCATCTTCAACTGCATCAGGATCTACTTCTGTTTCCTCATTAATGACTCCTTCTCAGGACATCAGATTCTTGAGTCCAACAATTCCTCAGATATCCACTCATTATTAGTCTACTAGTGCTTTTGTAGCAGCTCCTCCTACCTTTCTCACTACCATCCATAGGGTTGTACCTCTTTCTTTACCATGACTCCTCATATCTCAAATACAAATATCCCTTAGGAAACTCTAATGTGGATTGAATCTGGGATTTCATAGTTTATAGGGATCATTTTAATATTTTTTATATTGTAATATTATTTCCTTAATAAAAAAATCTTTTTTTTCTTCTTTTTCCTTATTTTATTTTTTTTAATCACAGGGGGGAATGTTTTAAGACTCGAGTCGTTTAATATGTTTTATAATTATATCCCTTAAATATTCTATAATATATGACACGATCCCTTGAATATATGATTTGATATATTATCAACAATAAACAAGGTTAAATTTTATGTTATTTGAAATCCTGATTCAAAATATATGTATACTAATTTCTCTGAAGAGATTAGAAAATGTTCTTATCCCTAATTCAAAAATTTATAAATATAAATTTCACTCACATAATTTGTGATTATAAAAAACGGGGAGATTGTAGAACTCACATGTATTGATAATACCAAATCATGATTATTTTTTATGATAATCATGCATCATTAATATTTATAGTTTCTATTATGTAATAACTATGTATTTTTAATCCCACTACTCTCTCGATTATGTTTATAGTGAAAACATTCTCTATGTAAAAGGTTATCGCAGGAAGGTTACTACTGGAAGGTCACTACTGGAAGGTTAATGCTATAAGGTTATAACTAGAAGGATACCACTAGAAGGTTACCAATAGAGGATAATGATAGATGTTACCGCAGGGAGGTTACCGATAGAGGTTACCGATAGAGGTTACCACTGAAAGGTTACAGATAGAGGTTAGCAATACAAGTTTTTGGTGAAAGGGTACCGAGAGAGGTTACCACTGAGGAACCTCACCACTAAGTTATCATTGCAAGATAATTTTAGGAGTATATCATACAAAGGCTACTATTGTAGAGTTAACACTAGAGGAAACTACAATAAGTCTACCAATGAATACCACCAAGGAATGCTACCGATGAAGCCTACCAATGAAACCAACCGATGAAACCTACCAATGAATGCTACCGATGAAGCCTACCATTGAGAAGGCTACTACCACCAGTCTACTGATACCCACTCTTATACTTCATACTTTCTCAATTTCTTATGATTATTATAACAGTAATATTTGGTAAATTTAATGCTTCTGACCTTAATTAATGCTAATTGTAGACATATTAGGAGACTGTATCTAGAGATAGTTCTAGGTACAAGGAATATAGCATGTGGTTTTCTTAATCCTTCTGTCAGACCTCAAATATAAAATAGAAGACCGAGGAAGAGAAAAAAAAGGATGCATGGGAGAGGGAAACTACATGACTGACCTAAAGAACAAAGAAAACCCACCAACATTTACATTTTGAACTGAAGAGAATTACAAATATTATTTGGGAGAATAGATTCAAGATTGTCTTTTGTGCTTCTTCCAATATCTTTTAATCCATAGAGCAGAACACCTCATTACTTAGAAGTAAGAACCTATATTTTTTATGCTCTGTTTTAGAGACAACTTCCAGAGAAAGACTCAAACTGTAATTTCCTCACTCCAAGGAGTCAAGAGAGGTACTACACACACATTGACCCTTTTAAACTCAATATTAATAACATTAGATATACAGTGTTTCTTATCTTACATTTCTGAGAATCGTGTGTTTGTTTATTACACACACGGTCTCCAGTGCATGAATTGTAGTATACTAAAAATCATCACCACAAACATTAATTACACTTTGTTCCCATGTGTGACTATGGAAGAGGCTACGTGTGTCCAGGTTGTGTGTTTTTCCCATGAAGAAATGTAGAATAGGGTGTGAGCCCTAGACATTTTGTGAAAAATGTTGTAAACCCCGATACAAGACGTGTATCATGTTTATTGTTAATATAAACTACATGGTGGAAGGTGATCACCAAGTGGAGAGGATAAAGTCTCCGCTTTAGACTGAACCTCTTGTTTAACTGAGATGTGTACCTTATTTTTTAATACTCTATTTTTCTATGTTCCACTTCTTATAACATTGAAACATTAAATAGTTTTACATTAACTATGATAGCTAGTTTTGGTTAGTGTGTATATGTGTTTAATTCACTAAAAATGTTTCAAAAGTTGGATAAGTTTCTTATACTAATTTAACTGAAGACTAATTAACCATTGAGAATTTTATTGACCAATTGAACATTTCTATTTTTACTTCCTTAATTAACTAAGTTGTTTTCAAATGGGGGTATTTTTAACAAAACATTTTAACATAAATTTTATGTAGGAACTCAATTAAGAACTCTATTGAGTTGCCTCTCTGACCAAGACAAGAAATTAAAATACTTTTTGGTGACTTAGTGAATCAAATACATAAAACCCATTAAAACATCATCCAATTGGAATAACTATATGGTTGACTTCCAAATTAGAGATCTATACTGGGGAAAACCCTTTTTTTATGTTATATTAGGATCACCTGTCAGCTATAATGGGGATAAACCCTTTGTAACAGCTATATCGAGATCAATGTTAGGATATAAAGGGGATAAACAAATGGTATATGCTATATTAGTCTCACCCGTGAGGTATAATGGGGCTCAACCATTCGTATAATGCAAATATGGCTCACCCCTTTCATATAATTCTCATATATCATTTCAGGAATAAAACACATTTATCACAAAACCTCTTTTTTAGAAGCTTCCTCTAATCCCATATGATAATAATTTGCATTTAGAAGTACCAAATTCATTTAATAACCCATTTCGAATACCAATATGCCCAAATAATGGAATTATGGAATTATTTTCCATTAAAATGAAATTAAGGTCTATAGATGAAGCCAAATATCATATACTAATTACGGTGGCAGAGAAGCCGTTGTTTCCATGAGAAAACATTCCTTTTTTAATATTTTTTAAAAGTAAAAATCTTCATATAAAATTATTATTTTGAAAACATTGATGGAAATTCAATATTGATATAAAATTTCAGGTATATAAATATGTAATTTAATATCAGGAAGAAAAAGATTTGATAATTATATAATTAAATAGTCAATTTGTACCATACCTATATAAAAATTTAAATATTAATCTCCTTGATTTAATAAATAACTGTATTATAGATTGAATATGGATATTAAATTTCATATTTTTTGTATATAAACCTTATATATGAATAAAGGTGCATGTTATCAAGATATGCCTCCATTTAAAGAGATTGAGATGAAGTCCCTTACCATGAGTCAGACTTGTCTCATTCATTCTTCAATTTCTTGAATAATAAACTCGGGGTAATTTTAATTTCCTATAGAAATTGTTTAATGTTCATTATTTATTTTATATAACTTATTTTCATGTTATATCAATTAATTAATTATTTGAGTTCATATCGGATGTTTTATCGATGTTCGGTATGTGAGTAAAAAATGAACTTGTTTTGGTGTGAGTTATCTATTGG
The DNA here is from genome assembly GCA_963277665.1 of Viscum album. Classification (NCBI taxonomy): domain Eukaryota; kingdom Viridiplantae; phylum Streptophyta; class Magnoliopsida; order Santalales; family Viscaceae; genus Viscum; species Viscum album. The sequence goes on from OY728162.1 coordinate 670,929,857, forward strand.
CCGTAATTCCATTATCTTAGGAATATTATTCGTGATTTAAATATCACATATATCTAGCACATATGAATTTATAATTTTCCATAACATTTTGATATTATAAATAAAATGCTTCATTCATGGAGACGGTTGGTCGTACGTATTCATGAACACTGCTTTCATTTCATTGTCATATTAATGGAATACATATTAAAATAAACATATTTATATTATAATTATATAATAAAATATATGTTATACATGTTAAATAATATCATTAACCCTTTACTTTGTATGTTTCATTTATGGAATTAATGATTCATACCACATTGAGGGGGCAGTAATCTACACTTCCTCAAAATAAATTATTGTATTTACCAATTTTGGAAAGCATAAATTTATGTCATAAATAAAAATTAAAGAATAATTAGTCCAATATAAATATAATATATGATATATATAAATAAATTTCAATCATAGTGGCCACCGTGAAAGGTGGAAGGAGAAAATTGAGAAATCATCATTTCGTGAGGCAGTATTTCTCCGTACATGTAAACAGTATGTTATATATCCATTAGATATAGGTGTGTGTAAGTGTAGTTCAAAACCTTAGTAGATAAAAATCCATGTATATTGAGGATACTATTGTTTTTATAAAATAATGTAATATAAATTTTTCCAGGGTGGAGAAGGAAAATAATGGAATGGAGCTTGAGAGAAGACATTACCTCAAAATTGGGTAACTCTTATTGATTTGAGCAAAAAAGATTTATTAAGTTTCCCTGTTCACAAGGTAAGGTTTATAAAAGTATGTTCGCGATGTTGGGAGATTATTTTAGTAGAACTTCTTTGAGAAATTTGGCTTTAGATGTGTGTGTGTGTGTAATTGGGTAGATTTGGTGGACATTTATATGTGGGAGGATGGCACTTTAGGAAAGTCCTGTAATGTTATTATATTAAAAAAATTATTTTGGAATTCTAATATTTACAAAGTGATATTTTTCAAATATAATATGATTATGGGTATAAATATTCTCATCCAATATAATTTATACAGGTTTAGGTCAAAAAATCAACCTTATCATTTATCACTATCCCTTAGTTAAAAAAATAAATTATTACCATGTCTTATTGTATTTTCATAATATATAGGTACTATTGTTACTATAAAATTAAAAGTGTACCAGATGAAATATTTAACATTATATAATTCATTTGGACTAATATTAGATTATTTTGACCATTATATAATTATAAAAAATAGTATTTGTTTTAAAAAACACATTTATGTCAATCTTGACACTACTTGAAATTGATTTTGGTCAAAGTCATAAAAACATTATTCATTAGAACCAGAGGAATTATCTTATCCCAAACATGTAAATTTCGACAAAAAAATCATTTATGGCCTCAAAATGTTCAAATTAATTTTATTTTAATATTTATAATAACATTTATTTTAATATTTCATTAATAAGGTAATCACTATATCATCATTATATCACAATAAAATTTATTTATTTAATCAATAAAGCTTATAAATAAAATACCATGATGTAAGAAATATTTTTACCATTTTAATTAATATTTATAGTCTAATATATATTTTATATAATCCAAATTAAAATTTTTTATTTAGGAGATACATTTTTATGTAATATTTACCATTTTGTAAAATTAATTATTAAAAAAGGTCATTATCTCGTCCAAGTGGCTCCATGGGGTCCTAAATTTTACCTAATGATGGCCATGGTCCCCCATATCTCATCCAATAGGATTATGCTATGTGTTAAGGTAGTTTTATATTATTATTATATTATTTTTTTAACCCTGTTTACTTAATTTACCCTTTAACCATGTTAACTAAAAAAATTACTGAAGTACTTTTCATAATGTCTAAAAATAATATGACCCTAATTACAAAATGTGAACCTTATGATTCAAATTTTTGAATCTATATTTATAAATTGAAAACACAGAATTTGTTTTAATTAATTTAAAATTAATTCTGTTGTCAAAATAGAAAAGTGGTTTTTTAAGAAGCATAAATAATCAAAATATTGACATGTGTTTATATCAAATTTAAATGTGAAATTGCACCCAATGACCATCATTGGATAAAATAATAAAAACAAAATCCAATTATAAATTAAAATAAATTAAAATTGAAATCATTATATACTAATAAATTAGATAAAAAGTCAGTTCTGAATTAAAATGTTGTATTTCTTCACTATTCATATAAATGTGGATTTTGTAAGAAAAAATATAAAAATTTCAACCGAAGTAAATTTTAATGTCCCAAATCAAAAAATAATAATTTATTTTATCAAATAGAACTTATAGAAGAGACAAAAAATATTTTTATAAATGGATCTCCTTCAAAAGGTAGTAAAACAACCTTTTATAGATATTTTAGTATTTTATGCTCAAAATTGGATTCATTGTAATTTAAAGCCTCTAAAAATTATTGGGTAAATGTAAAAAATTTGAAAAATGCATAAAAACATAATGTAGTTATTTTTAATCATTCATGTCAATAAAACGACGAGGAGTTAAATTCTATTTAAAAAATTTATATTATTGTAGTATTATTTTTTGTTATAACTAAACGTTTTGTTCAATTTAAGATTTCAGAGAAACCCATTGTTGTGTTTTGGGTATTCTATCATACATATTCTCCACTTTAAAATAAAAATAATAATATAATAAAAATTATTATGATATGAAAATGTATTATTCTAAAAATACATTGAAGGTTAAATAAATCATTCAAAAAATAACTAAACCTATATCCAAATTAAACATAATTTTCTCAAAATTAAATAATATATTAATCTTAGTAGTATTTTTATACCATTTTTCTTACATTCAAAAAAAATTTATGTAATTCTTCCAAAATAACTATCATACTAAATTTCATGTTAATCATTAGTGATACATATAATACAATCATCTATTATAACACAATATGGGATCTCCCAAATAATAATCACTTTAAAATCCCATTATATAAAATCTATAAGGGGTATCTATTATAATATTCATATCTCTATCCTTAGACTCCGTACCTTATTGATGATTTCCATATCTCTAAAAATTATCCTCAAAAGAAAACATCATTACCTATAAATCTTTATAAACACTCTAATTAATTCAAACTATAATTTACTATACATCTTCACCAAGATTTGGTGCTGAAAACATATTTTGAACATTAGGTTTTTAAAACCAACTAAAGAAACCAAAATTTAATCACCCATAATTATGATCTCAATAATAAAATAGGATTCACATGTATCCTAATGACATTTAGGCTTATATTATTATAAATTTAGGAAAATATCTTCACATAAAAAAACCCATATATTACAATTGAAAAGGAAAATTTTCCTATTATACCCATATTTTCTTATTCGGTGATAGGTCAAAAACAACTCTAATAAAATAATCTGCACAAGAATAATTTCTAGACATAACATGAATAAAAGAATTCATAATAACCCAGGGAAATAGAAGGAGAATAAAGGGTTAGCTTCAACCCTCTGTAAGGGTAATCATAGATGTTGAAAATTGAAAATAATATATGATCATAAGATGAATATATGGTTATAAGAAGATAATACATGTTCAGAAGAATAATTAATGATTATTTATACCCACCAAGACCCAGATAACAATATATAATTCATGGAATAGAACATTATCATAATATAAGAGATATTTTTAAAGATACCTGTGATTTTATTACATATATATTACATCTTATTAGATGAATATTCAATACATAACGTAAAGCTACACACCAAAACTATATAGGTAAAATATATATGGAAACATGGATTCATATACAACTAGTTTATAACTGTATAAAAATATATCCCACTAAAATATCCATAACTAAAACCCTCATTAGAGATATCATACTAATTACTATTATGCACAATCCGGGGATGGGGAATATTAGAAATGGTGATCTCATATTCTAAATAAGGGTTAAGAAGGGAGATATAACCATGACATGAGCATAAAGGCATGAGGACATGATCTTGAAAATTGAAAATCAAAAACTATATACCATTGATTCTAATATTGAGTCATTTTATAAATCATGGATGTTTATAATACCTTAATAATATAGGAAATAATAATATGAGTCAAAAGAGCATATCATTTTCATAATACATGAGTTTTTTGGAATGCTTATAAACATAAAAATTATTTCTTTAATAGTCAAGGACCATTGGTAAGACTATAATAGTGGAATGAGTTCAATGTAAAACCCATCATCGTAGTAAATATTCACTCCCCAAAAAATCATAGTGGATAGAGTTCCTTAGTAAACTAGGATAAATCCCAATTCTACTCCTATTTATCCCAGGAGGTTTCTGAATTCGCCTAATACAATGGGGGATATATATTTCTGGGAAAGAACATAACATAATAAAAATCATACCGATGTGTGTGACTATATCATAAAACAATCATTATATCATAACCTTTGAAAATAAAAAGTTTTCTTATACATTTCATCAACACATAACCATTGGAAAAAATGGTTTCATAATAATACCATCAATTCATCATATCATAGCCTATGGAAAAAGAATATATTTCATTAAGATTTTTTTATAATTTTAATAAAACATCCCAATAAATAATAAGGATTGTCTCACTAGATCATATCCTCCTTAAATATTAAGTAATATCAAAAGATTTCATCTGAGATAAAATATGTCTTTAAAGATCATCTGTAATATTTCTTTAGGAATATACCATGTTCAGATTAAAATCGCTTATTAAAAATATATATATTTCGTGAATATTAATGAAATAATTTTCTATGAAAATTCCCACAGAAACATGTAAAATAATATTTCATGTATTGATTTGTCCTAATTATGGGAAATTTTTTCATGTCATATAAGTTAAAACATTGATACTTTTAAAATGTTTAGTAAATTGTTTAAAGAACCTCGTTTAGAAATGGAAAAGAATATTATTTTTAAAATATTTTGTAAAAATTCAAACCATTGTTTAAATTACATTAAAAATTATTTGAATAATTATATCCATTATTTAAAATTGTTTTTAGAAAAAGATGTACATGAAAGAAAAGTATTTTTTACCAAAGAGAGAAATAAACATGAGTTTTCCTCAAACACATTCATCTAGTATCTAGACTGAATTAAGAGTGTAAAATGAAATGAAATATATTATTAATTATAAATAACCATATTATAATAAGATTCATGTGGTACATGAGAGGTATAGTGCGAAATTTTATCTTCTGAAACAAAATCATACACAATCTTGATAAAAAATGATATCGTAACATAAAACCATTAGTGATTTGGTAACATTTAATTGTTAGACCCATGAAATATGGAAAACATGAATATTTAAATGTCATTAACATAATAATATTCACGATATTACATGTCATGTCTAAGTATATACACCTCATAAAAGAGTATAGGTGCATGCGCGACATATGTCTCAATGAAGACAATTTGAGATAATAATCCCTTATATTAAGATTCACATGCTTCTAAATGACACTAATATATATATTTTAAATTAAAATTTATTATAGTTTTTTAATATAATAATTCACATATTTATAATATCATATATGACCCCTTTAAAATATTTAAACAATCATTTTTTTGTAATTCGTTATGAAAATATTCGATTTTGGCTGTTAAAAATATTGTTTTTCATAAGTATTGTATTCCACTAATTTTGGATCGTGTAATTTTTGAATGGATTTGTAAGATAAATAATTTTAATCATGATATAAATATTATTTATATTTTTTATATATAGTTATATTAATCTATGAATGTTCGATATATAAGAATTAATTACACGGTTTAAAGAGATGGTGGGCCGTATGTATACATGAAAGTTGTTTTTGGATTTTGGATTATGGAACAAAAGAATGTTAAATAATAATTCATTGTTACAAAATTAATATTTTAAAATATTCATAATATAATTTAATTTAATAAGATATTATTAAATTCCATTTAAAACATAAATGATAGAAAAATCACAACATATCATGAAGGTTGTAGGACACACATATGCATGAGCGGCGTTATTGTTTTTCAGTGGATTAGAAGGTAAAAACATAGGCAAAATATTATAATTCCATAAGTATAATTATTTTCTAAGTATAATATATAATCTTTATACCCATCATAATATTCTTCCTTGAATTATGATGGTGGAAAATGTATTGTATCATTACCTAAAGATAGTAAGCTATATTTATGCACAAGTGATTATATTTCATCCCATTTGATGAGAAAAATTGTAAATAATGGTGATTAAATAGTCCTAATAACAATTAATTAAATTTATAATGATAAACATATTTTTTAATAAATAATGTAATTTATAGGAGGTAAAGAAGAAGTAAAAAGGTGATAGGTTAAGGGTATTACCTCTTCTTTTAATAATCACCATTTGATCACATCTTAATGACCTTTGGATTAGAATTTTATGAAGACCGACTCCTATATAATTTGGATAATAAAATTTAGAGGAAGTTTCTATATTGTATGGTTGATTTATAATGATTAAAGTGATGTGATTGATAGAAATTAGAGGTTTCATTTTATACTTTGGGGGGGGGCTTCTAGAATTTCTTAAAATATTAAACTATATCAATGTAATTCCAAATGAAAATGATTACCGATTGAAATATATTTTGAATATATGTAAGGAATTTGTTTTAATATCATCATAAAATAAAATTTATATTTATTTTGGATTCATGATAAACTATAAAATGTTTATTGATCGCTTAGTTAACCAATTTTAACAACAACCCTCGTAACCACTTTTTTACTCTTAATATTTTATAATCATTATTATAACAATAAATGTGATTCATAATTGGCCAAGCGATGATATTTTGTAAAATATATTATTTACCATGTAATATTTTCATAATTTTGGGATTTTTCAATAATTTAATAAAATAATATTTTCAAAAAATATCATAAATGTTTATTTTGACATAATTCATTTTGTTTGAATTAAAATACATATATAAAAGTTATTTAGTTTTTATATAATTGTTTAATAATTTTCTAATATGTTATATTTATCTAAAGAATTATTTTATCTATTTATATCTATAAAATTATACTTTATTTCATATTTTAAAAATCATTTATTTAATTTTTCTATTAATTAAAATATATTGTGTTATGCTTTCATATTAATTTTAGGTAATTATATAATTACTAAAAAATAGAAATACATTACCATATATAAATTAATTTCATTATTTTTAAAATAAAAAATAATATTTATTTATACATTTCTTTGGTCCCATTTTGGCCATATAATAGATATTTAAAAGTTAGAGAGTGACATTTTATAGCTTTCTTTGCTTTAAATATTATATTATTCATTTTCATGGAAACTTTTATCCTAAAAAATAAAATGTAAAATTGAAGTTTATAAAGGTTATATATCCCAAAATACTCAAGAAATTTAGAAGCAAAATAGCGACCTTATCACTTTTTTATAACCTTGATTAATATGATTTTCCCATTATTGAGGTGATTAATTTTACAACGGCTATTATTCGTCATGCCTAAAAATAAATGGGAACTATTTACCAAATTTAAACCTAATAAATAAAAATATGAACTCCATTTTATCAAATTAAATGCCTAATTTGTTTTTAAACAAAATTATTAGATAATTTTGAAAAATATGACAAAAATAGATTTTAATAAAATATAGTTTTTGAGCATAAAAATGTCTTTATTCTTATTCCATGCATAGTGAAAATATTTGACGCATGATAAAAAAATTTAATGAATATATAATATATAAATTACATTAAAATAGGTTTTAAATTTTGAATAATTTAATATGTTATTATAAAAGTACATTGTGAAAATAAAATAGTATTTTAGAAAAGCATTTCATTAGTTTCCAAATATTTTTTAAAACTTTTAATTAATTGATAATAAATGAGTTCATTTTTACATGCGTAGACCATATATTTCTCATAATTTAGTTATTGATATTCATATAATCAAATTTAATGTTTATTATATAATATTATGTTATAGTATGGTTCATTTAGATATGGGATCGATGGTATATCATGCCATCGTCAAATTTAGATTTATTCAAAATAAAATTAAATATATAAAATATAAAGGTGTTAAATTATAACCCATTCAAAATGAATTTATCATTTTAAATTACTACACTCTTTTAAAAAAAATTGGTTTTCTTTGTTTCATTGCATCTGTGGGTTCCAATGTATCTTCTCCAAATTTCTAATTTCTCTAAAGAACATTATCCAAGTGAGTAGTCTTGTTTTGTATCACTTTATCTCTCTGATCCAATATTCGTAATATAATTTCCTCTTAGAATATGTCATATTCCAATGGTAAAATAACATAGTTCAATATATGTTAATAAACAATTATGTACTTCCTCGTGATAGACACATTGAATATATTGTGAAATTTAGGGATTTTTGGTAAATGTAATAAGATATCATCCTTACTTGATCAAGAATATCAAAGGGAAAATATATCATGGGATAAAAATTCCCTTCTTTTTAATATTATAATCTTTATATAGTAAAATTCATAGAAAACCCTCTCATTAACTAAAAATTTAGGATTTTGTTGATGGTTGTCAGTATATATTTTTTGTTGTCTTTGAGATTTCAAGATGTGCAGTTGAATGAGTCTGACTATATCTGACATTTCCTCATCAACCTCAAGTCACAATAGTGTTATTTATTCAACTTCTTCCCAAAAGGTTGGAGTTATACATTTCTCTCTGTAGATGGATTCATAATGGTCCATCTGAATACCTGAGTTAAATCTATTATTGTTTGAATACTCAAATAGAGGAAGTTATTTATATGAACCACCTTTTAAACCGATTGAAAATGTCTTCAATATATTCTCTAGGGTTTTAGTGTTTCTATCATATTGAGCATCCATCTAATTTTGATTTTTCATATTGAAACATAAATCAATATCCATGGCCTGTAGAATACATTAACATAACCTCAAGGTAATCCATAGATCCAAATCATATTCAATAGAATATGGTACACCATGAAACCATAACACTACTTTGACATAAATTCTATAGTATTTTTATAAGATAAATATAATCTAATAGAAAATAGTTTTTTTGAATTTGTATGAAGATCAACTACGAACCAAAGAAATTTTTTTCCTTTAGATTATTTTGGAATTTTCAAACATTATCCATGGTAATGTTTTCACATTTCCATTATCATATAGATAATGGATGTAAAATCCCCATTGACTTTAATCTATTATCAATAACATAATGACATACTAATCAATTAGATACATACATAGAAATAACTCACTAGATTTTTTCCCACCCAAAAAATATTTTAGATATTTATAGATCTTCATACTTCCGTGATGAGTAGACAATGATGAACTATGATCCCCATTCAATGGATAATTATTTAGATTTGGTATGGATTGAATATATACATAGTTCTTAAACCTTATCATTCCATCACAAAAAAATGTAAAATTCTAGAACATTTTCTACCTTCTTATATAATTATACATCTTCTTCATGTACCTCTTTAATCCTTACATATATAGATGTTTGGACAATAATTTGAGAAATATATTATTTATTCCTTTCCCTTGTGATTTTAGGATTTACCCTTCTCAATTCCAGAAATATTGGGACTCTTTTATCCTTGTAATAGATAATATAGGATGATCCTTTTAACTCAATGAATCCTCCTCGTTGTTCACCATATTATTGTTGTAATGTATTCATAATTAACACTATATAATCATCTATAACCATATTCTATGGTTAATATTACTCCTTCTCTATGTGAAAATATACTTTAAAATTTTATGATTTGTATATATATCATCACATTCTCTATAATGATTTTTTCTCTATATAATTAATTACAAAAATATAGCATTAAATTCTAAATCGTGGTTTGGCTAATTTATTTCATGGACAAATAATTAGAATGGTGTATAAGTTACCACCATATCAATATATATAAGGATGAACCTCAGTTATTTATTTGATATATGACTATATATTAGAGACATTTATCCACTATAGTGTAATGTTTGAACATTTATAAGGACTAACCTTCTCTACAATTCATTGAAATATTCATTACACTCATCTATCCAAATAAAATTAGCTCCCTTCATATTTAACATAGTGATTGTATTATACATCTTATATAATTTATCCACAAGGAATCAATAACATATATCCAAATAAGGAAAACTATAGATCTTAGCCACAGTGGCTAGTTTGGGAAAACATTCAATAATTTCTTCCATTAATGGATCTACCGATTACCGTCACATGACATTATATGAAGCAATAAGTAAACATTATGATGCTAAAATTCACACATGGTGAAGTTTTCCAAATTATATTCATTACTCATAGTCATTGTCACAATACTCATGGGATATCCATGGTATTACTTTCTCTTTTAATATATAATAATATTGTCTATAAAGATGACCATGAACTAATAAATATAATCTCTAAAGACTCTATTCATTAAATCCAAATATATAGTAGAAAAATAGTTCCAAAAAATGAATCACTCTATATTCCTATTATCCATACCTTTGTTACTATTACATCATGAAAATATACAACTGTCGGACCACCAATTGATGATTATCAAAATAAATACAAACCATAGAAAACTATTGATCTATACATATTTTATTAAACAATTCATCAAAATGTGGTTGTGTATAATTTTTCTTGAATGTGATCTAGAGCATTTCTCAATAATCGATGTAGAATAGCATTGATATATTCTTCATATAGAAAAAATGGTGAACCCCAATGTTAAACACTTGGCTGAATGAATCCCTTGTCAAGATTCTCTAGGAATGTATTCTTCAATTCAAGCTACTCAATAGGGGGAATTCTATATGGATTAATTCAAATAGCTATAGAACCATTTATGAGATCTAATGAGAACTGAAATTCCTAATTTGGTGGATGGAGGGGAAATGCATCATGAAATACATCCACAAAAACCCATTCAATTGGAATATATTTAATGTTGATTTTCTCCCCAACCATCATAGATAAACATCACTTTTGAATAATAATTATGACCCATATAAAAGGTATAATTTTGATAATATGTTCATATTTATTATCTCAAATATATATAATCATATATTAGTTTATAATATCAACTGTGACTTCTATAAAGTCATAAATCAATGTGGATCGACCCATTGCGTGTTATCAAAGATTAATGTTCTTAGAGGAGGCTCGTAAGAAGTTTACATAAGTATAGTGGAGTAAAATCTAGAACGTTCTGAGTATACATCTTGTAACTATATTAAACAATGTTAAATCTTATTTTATAGGTTGTTTCATGAAATGAAATAGGGTTTCATGATGTCTATGATTTTAGTGTTTGAAAAATAAAAACAATCCTTTAGACGATACATTTCTCATTGGAAACCATCACGGTGGAATTACACAATGTAAAAGTTGATTTCACATCATGTAATTTCCTAATGTTGTATGTTTAAAAAAATCAGACACTTCTATATTTAAAATCCCTACAACTTCATTTCTCTACCTTGGCCCTAGGTGACACAATGACCCAATCATCAATATTTTGGGTATTCCTTCATCAAGTAATGATCCCTAGCTCCCTCCTTCATTCTGTAGTGATCCATTTTCAATATGAGGTATGATATACCTCTATTATTGTGGTATCTCTGATGTTTTTCCTTCAGTTACTATTTTCCATGTGATGGTGCATGTTATCAATGTTTCTAACAGAGTTATCTTAGTGGTTGGTTGGTGCGGTGTGTTGTGATATCCTCGGGTGGATGCAGTTGTTGTGGGAGAGGTGATCAGGATAAATTATATAAATCCATTCTCATGTAAAGAATATTGATGACCTTTTGAGGTAGGGGATTTGATTCTTCTCTATTTATTAATGTGAAGTATAAGTTTTAGAATCATTAAGCCCTTCATATCCTCATGAAATTATCCTATTTAAATACTTGAACAATATTAAATAATTGTTATCGATCACATAATAATGTAATTTATTTATTCCGTGATTTACATTTACCTCGTGATTTTCTAGATATAGTGATATCTTTGAATTTATTTATTTAGCATGTCATTCATGATGCAAATTTTTAAAGAATCTAATGAAATAATTATCTGATAATTAATTGATTAAAAGATAAATATGCATTCTTATAGAATCTGATTGTTGTTACCGCAATTTGATTTTGATTGAATTAATGCAAATATTCAAGTATAATGGAATTTTTTAATACACCTGAATCATGTTGATGATTTTTGATAAATTCTTAAAGTAATGATAAATTAATTGTTTAATTAATTTCAGATAGATTATTATAGCTTGTTTAATAATTTTCCTATAGTCGGAACCTGTGAATAATGAATCGTCTAATGCAAGATGGAATAATGAACTGGTTGTGTGATAAATATATTGCCTTTCTAGGGCCTTATTTTCCCTCTTTGTTGTAAATTCCATGTATATTATGATTTCTGTTCATGAGATATCATTGTGTGTGAGTGATGGATGCCTTGTTTAGGGCCAAGATCCTAGTTTCTTGTTTGTTTCCTACATCTTGTGATGTGACATGACCATGGGATGGGTGATCCCGGAGGGTTATAATGGTTGTGGGGGCTTAGAGACCTAGATGTGTAGTGAGGTGGGGATGGTTGATCCTAATGGGTTATTATAGTATGTGGGTAAAGGATACATGGTTATTGTGGCATCAGTTGATGACTAGAGTGGCGAGTTGCATCAGTTTACGCATGTGGTGTCGTGGAGGACACCATAAATGATAGAACGTGTCAATGTTGGGCTTACTGGATGATGTGAAAGGTGGGAAATTATTCAATCTATTGTTTTTTATCAAATTTACTATCTCCACTATTTAAAAATAATGGTTTTTCTTAATCTCCTTCCAAGGGAGGTGAAGACGCATTGGGTATTTCATGTTATTTCTATGATTAGTTTCTCATGGTTGAATTGGTCTACCCCCCTACTATAGGTGGAAAATACTCAGCATGTAGTTCATATACTCACCGTGTTGATCCCCTTATGTTTAGTATCTTGGAATGTTTTCCCTGAATTATGGGAAATATAGAAAGTTATAATGATTGTTAAATAAACGAATAAATTTTTAAACCATGGGGTTGGATATTCATGGGTTGTAATATTGAGGTTATATTTCTTAGAACCCGTGGGCTTAGTTTGGTTATCTTTGGAGGGTGGGGGACATTGTTGGGATGCTAATGAAATTTAACGTGGAAGTGAAAGAGGTTAATTAATGGTCAGAGAATTAATTAATGTCACTTGAATCTGATAAAAAGGGATAAAGTAATTTAATATACATCTTTAAAGGGTTGTGTGCATATAGGATAAATATTTTCAGCAGTGATAGACCGGGGTTTGAGGGATATTAGTTGTAGTTGATCCAAAGATGAGTTTATTCCCATAGTGTGTTTCTGAGATATATTATATCATTTACTTTTGTATTTATATATGAAACTCCACCCTATCAGTTAGGGAAACTGACACCCTGGGGATTGTGAGCCATGGGAGGTCTTTTCCCCAACATGTTGTGGGGAGGATGGATGGATGACTACCCCGTTTTGGCCCCACTCTCTTCTCTTGGTAGTTTATTGTGGGGTATTAGTGATGCCTCATTTTCCCCATATATGTGTATATAGTTGTAATGGATTGTGGTTATTCAAACACATATTTTGGGATATAGTTTCCTAAAGGATATTATATGTCTAACATGCGTGGGCTGTGATGAATTAGGGATCCTTACTCAGTTTATGGGTCGTAAGGGATTGAGGTAGAATACCTAATTTATGATACGTGATATGTGAGCTATTAAGTCTCCTATAAACTACCTGGTTACTTTGTTAACGTGTATGTGGTGGTGTGTTGCAGGAGATGCATGTTGTGGTGCTTCACCCAGGTGACTTCCGGTGATCCTTTTGGAGAATGATTCTCAGGACATGTGATGATGGGGAAAGTATAAAACTATTGTGGAAGTGGTAGTGAGTTACCCTTGATATTATTTATTATATTATATTCTCTTTAATTCAATAAATTGTTAGATTATCCACTGTGAGGATATGAATACAGTATACATGTTTAGTTGAAGATTGTGTTTCACACATTGTTCACTGTTCTTTAGAATGATTTCTTTACTTTTTCATGACAGTATCTAGGGATAATCCTACTTAGATTCTAAAATAATCATCCAACATATATATATCCTAATATTAGGTCATTTGGAGCCGGTTGGAGACCAGAATGGTTATTACTATTTAGTGCATTGCCGGAGATATTTGGACATCATGGTTGCGGTCGTCTTTACGTTTCCATGGGTACATCCACTTTTTCCTTTTAATTGTCGTTGTTATTTCCTGGCATTACATTTGGGTACATTGGTTTCTATTATATTGTATTCTTAGTATGACTTTGTGGATGTCTATCTTTTCTCTCTCTTCCATTTGTGTTCTCTTAGAGGGTAATGTGTCCCAACTATGTGTTCATTATAACCATGGTGCTAGTCATTAACCCAAGGCCTACATGAGGTGGGACATGGGTGCCACTATCTCTCTTCTCCAATTTCTAGTCCGTGATGAGTGAAAATTGATGGTAGGGAAATGCGATAGAGTGGTATCAAAGGTATGGTTGACGGATAGGATGGAGTTTGGAGTTAAGAATAGGTGAGGTTTCAAGGGTTTGTAGGGAAATAGTGTCATCTAATTTTAGTAAGCACTGTAAACCCGAGATACCGGTTGAGGCATGAGTATTTGGGGAACCCTATGATTGCAAGGACCAACCATTATGCTTATATTGTCTTCTAAATGAATTTATTCTGGTTATAGGGAAGAGTCTTGGGAAAGGATCACGTGTCATTATTCTTTTCACGTGTGTTTGAATGGGTACACATGGGATATGTTAAGATGAAATTAATAAAATAAAACATTTAATTATTGTTAAATACTTCCATATTCCAAGATTAAGATCTCTAACTACATTTTATATTACAGGTATGGCTCCAATTTTGCATCCTCGTCAGGTTTGTTTGGAAGATGTTCATCAAGGATCTTCATAGGATCACCACAGGGAAGAGGATGATGATGATCACACTTGGGGGAGGACACTCCATGAGTTTCAGCGCTAGATCCTATAGAGGTATGACAACTCCTTTTCAAATGTACTCAAAGAAGAATATATAGATAAGGTTGAGATAGCCTTTAGATTGATCCATTATTGAATGGATCATTGGGGTTTAATGTCTATGATGATACAGTGTGGGGTAGTAAGGTAGTGGTGGTTCTAGTTCCTCAAGGATTATGAGGAGTTGAAAGTATCATGTGAGGAGTTCTGAAAAAGTTCAGAGTTGAGGTTCTTTCTTCGACCATGATAGAAGCTAGTTCCCAAGATACTACTAACCTTCGATAGGGGATCTCTTGTGTGTGAGATTTTGGAATCCATTTCAGGAAAATTCTTCAATAGACTATGTACCTATTGTTGGATGAGGAGGCCAGGGTGAGGCATTTCGAAAAGGCTTTATGACCAGAGATCTAAATCTAGGTCACAGATTTTGTGTTTAAGACATATCTCAAGGTGGTGGAATGAATAGAGGTCATCGAGAGGACAATATCTAGAATTTAATCATAATTAGAGGAGAATCATCAGTATTCCTCACGAAGCACAGCTATGGCATGTGGTTCCTGATTTTTAGGGAAGAAGAGCCTTCGATCAGACAGTGGTGGGTCCTTTCCCTCATCAGCTCGTTTTTCTCTATTCAGCAGATCTTAGTCCTATACTAAGGGATTAGAGATGTGTTTTTCTTATGTGGGCTAAGTCCATCAACAGTGATATTGGGAAAATTTTCTGATTAGTCATCATGTGTTAGGGGTTCCTCTCCATGTTCCTCCATTGAGGCAGTTCTAGCCAAGGCAACAATAGAAGTTTCCCCTGTTTTTGTTCACATAATAGAATATGGGGCATCCAAAGGACATCCTCAAGACGGTCCCCATACTTATAGTGTAGAGAACGTCTATGGAGGTTGTCCCCATCACGGTCATAGAGGTCACGGAGTCGGTCATGATTAGCTTCATGCTTTAGTGCTGCTAGCATTAGGTGAGCCAGACGTCGTTCAAAGTACCATTTTCTTGTTTTCTACTCAGGTGTATGACTTGAATGATTTGGGAGATACACAATACTTCATATCACCATCCATGTACATGCTTTGGGACATGAGGTAAAGAAAATTCATGTTTCCTTGGGGTTGACCACACCAATTGGAGGTTGTGTTGAGTTATTTGAACTTTGTAGAGACTGTGTGCTATTGTTGGGGAATAACTACTCTTGAGTAGATTTAATATATTGACGTATAAAACCATATGCTTTCATCCTCAATATGTAATATTTTTATTCAATAAATTCTATCTTATATTACTTCTAGAGGTTGTTTGTGTTCTTCAATGAAAATAGAGATCCGGTAGTGTTTTTTGTGGAGAAAGACCATTATATGGGTTAGAGGTGTGTTCCTTAATTGTCATCAATGATGGCTAAGATGATGGTGAGTTTGTTGTAGGTCCAGCAGTTGGTGTTTCTTAGGTTCATAGAAGAGTACCTTGATCTATTTCGAGAAGAGGTTTTAACATTACCCCTTGATGAGATATTGAGTTTGATATTGATCTATATCCACGTGTGTCTCCTATCTCAATGTCTCCACTTAAGAAAGTGGTTTTTGAGTTGTTGGGGATGTGTATATTGCACGATGTTCTGTTGTGGTGCGGTTTGGTTCGACCGAGTATTTCACTATGGGGTGCCAGAGTTTTGTTCATGAAAGAAGGCTGATAACATTTTGTGATTCTTTATCAATTATCATCTCTTGAACAAAGTGAATGTGAGGAACCACTATCTTATTATGTAAATTGTTGATTTATTCAATCCACTTAAGGGTACAAGTTGGTTTTCAAATGTTGATTTGGTGTTGGGATATCATCAGATGTGTGTAACAAATGTGGATATTTTGACGACTTCTTTCTATTTTAGTCTTGGGTAGTATGATTTCATTGGAATGTTGTTTTGTGTGATGAATGATCTAGATATGTTCATGGGGTTAATGAACAATGTGATCCATGATTCCTGGATAATTTTATGAAGGTTTTCATCAACAACGTCGTTCTATACTCTATGTTTGAGGATGATTAAGAAAATTGTCTCCATTAAATTTTTGGAGATCTTCGTCATCAGAAGATGTGTGGGAAGATGTAAAAGTGTGATTTTTAGGCTCAAGAATTCTTTTTCTTTGGGAATGTTGTCTCCCAGCTGAGAGTAAATGTGGATCTTCCAAGGATAGAAGTAGCTATTTCTTAGACAACTCCATAGATAGTGGAAGAGGTAGCAAGTTTTCTAGGTGTTATAGGCTATTTTAGTAGGATCGAAGAAATTTTAACATGGTTTATGACTCCTCTAACAGTGTTGAAAAAAAAGCGTTAGATTTTCTTGTGGAATTATTAGTTTCAGGTGGATTTTGATTAACTAAATAAGATGTGGGTCAAGGATCTAGTTCATTGTCTTCCAACAGAAGGAGTTCAGTTTTAGGTTTTATTTAATGCTTTTCATTTGGGGTTTGTCTTGGTTTTGATGCAGTAAAGATAAGTCATTTAGTTTGGCTCTCGATAGTTATATCCCCTTGAGAATAACTATTCTAACCATGATCTTGAGTTTGTAGTGTTTTTGTTTTCCCTGATGTTTTGGAGACATTACCTCATTGTAGAACACTTTTAGGTCTTCCCTGATTTTAAAAGCATGGGGTTTATTTCCTCCCATTATAACATAAACATGAATCAACATCAGTGGATGGAGTTCATACAGTATTATGCCTTTGATATTTATTATACAACTAGTAAAGGAAAATTTTTTATCTGATGCACTATGCATGAAGTCTTGTAGTGATGCAGTGTATGATTTAGGTGATTCCTGAATGGTGATTGAGGAAATTTAATATTTTCACTTAGATATGCGTGAAGTATGAGGGAAGGCGGTTCATTTTTTAGATGATATTTTGGTCATCTATTTTGCAATAGTAGGAGGAATCTTAGTTGTGGGATCTTGAGGTGGAGGTCTAGAGAGACTGAGTTGTCTGTGGTGAGGCCCCTTATTGGTAGGTCATAAGATGAAAAACAATAACTGTTGTTTCTAGTATGGATTTTAGTTCTTTAAGTGATGCGTGAGTTGGTTGTCATATATTTACATAGTTTACTCTTAGCAGTACATCCTGATGTGAAATGATGTACAAATCCTTGAGAGGTGCATTTTTGTTGTTGGGTTTGTAGCATGTTGTTGTTGAGTTTGTGTCTTGATGTTTGATCTTCTAGATAATGAATGACGAGAACTATGTTTTGGGAGGTTTTCTTTAGCTGTTAGAGGTTCACCATTTGAATTGGTAGGACATATAAATAGACCTTATTACCAGTTTACCTCAAGCCTATGGAGGCTATGTTGTTATATGGGTTGTAGTTTATTGTTTGACGATGTCATCCAACATTATAGCCTTCAAGGAGTCAAGATCTGTAGAGACCCGAAGCTTGACGTGCATGGAAATTACATTACTTTTGCTAAATACTTAGTACATAACAAAAACACACACACAAGGATCGTAATAGTTTAGTGTCTTTGGAAACTCGGAATATAATCTTCTAATCGTGGTGAAAGATCTTCAACATCTCCCATAAAGATCTTCCCTTTTTTTTCCTAAAAACCTTTCTTTATATCCTAGGGAAAAGAAAACATAAAAGGGTGAGCTCAAATGCTTAGTAAGGGTAAACAAAATAAATATCAATCACATCATATTCATAAGAACATAACATTTTGGAAATCTTAACCTGCAAAAGAGAGCATAATTTCATATCATGGGATAAATCATGGCAGTGAAATGTAATCACAATAATCAAAACTTAAAACATGAAGATTTGTGGCAAACACACATAATCATAGAAAATCATTTCTTGTTAGTAAAGACTCATTGCCAAGACTATCTTAGTGGACAAAGTCCCGTTCTGAACCGAGTCACCCTCGTTTCAGTCCTGTTTCACTGAACCGGTATAACCTACCATTCTAGCCATGTCTATCTCATGAGATATAAAATATTTACCCAATGCATTAGAGGGAGATATAGGTCCCAGCCATCTCATAATGATACTATTCTTATGTGTGCCACAAAATCATAAATCATACATCATTGCATAACCCATGTAATAAAAATGGGAATCTTAAACATCATGACATCATAAAACAATTCTTATAAGATAAAGGAATTCATAAAAATATTTCCATCACAGCATAATCATATCAATGTAATAATAGGGATATAAAGAGAACCCGATATTATCTTAGATGGAAAATAATTTTGATAAAACGCTCGAACTCCATTCTTGAGGAAAATATCTTTTCTACTTCAAAAAAATCATTTTTCCTTTCTTAACATGTCTTACAATTTTAAACTAATAGAAGTTGATTAAAAATAAACATGAAAACTTGTAAAGTAAGCTTCTTGGAAATAATTTTTTAAAAAATCCATTCATGCCATATAAGTTAAAAAAACATTCTTCTCGTACTTTTGTCGGAAAAGTCAAAAAGTACCTCGTACGAAAAACGACAAAAGATTCCTTTCATATCTTTTACTAAAAACTCACCGAAGGGTAAAATTGGATATAAACTATTTTATAAAGATATAAATGTTACATATTGAGGAAACATGAATGTGGATGATAAAATACACCCCGGTAAATAACAAAGTATAAACAATCTCGGATAAAAATGAGATTGTGATATTTCCCTTACCTTAGGTCCGATTTGTTTCATAAGTGTCCGAACCTCCTGTATAATGATTTAAATAATGTCATTGACTTATTACATAATCATATTCATTGTTATTATATCATATATGGTGCAATTATGACTTTATATTACCCGTTCTTTTGTAAATTCATGTTAAAGTAGTGTTTTGGGTAAAATCGTCTAATTTGTCGTTCATGTTTTAACTTGTAATTATTCATATGAATACTTAGATCATTATTACTTAATTATAGAATATAAAACATGATTTATATATAATATATATTCAGAATATACATATATATAATAGATCGATAAATGGAAAGAAATACACCGTTCATGGAGACGGTAGGTCGTACGTACGCATGAACACTGTTTTCTTTTCGTTATTGAATTGAGTGGAATTAAATAAATGACATACATATATATACACATAAATCCTGTAGCATTATAATTTCATATATTTCATTATTATTGCTTATATATACTTTATAATCATTCTTAAATGGTTAACATGGAGAATGAATCTCATCACGTCGTGGAGACGGTAGTCCGTACATACGCACAAGCGATGATATCATTTCCATAATTATTGAATTGAATTGGAGTGGATGATACAATATATCAGAATCAATATGATGTTCTAATAACTATGTATAGTTATTCTTTACACCATTATACCCATCCATGTAAGGTGGTGGTGGAAAATAGATTACACCACGGCGTGGAGACAGTATTCCGTACGTACGCACGCGTGGTGATTTCTTTTTCCGTAGGATGGATAGATGGTGAAATAGGGTTATTTCATACTTATAATAACATATAAGTATATTATTGATACTGGTGTTATTACTTCATAATGAAACAACCTAAGGAAAAGAAGTGGAAGAAGAAATAACGATGAAAGAATCGGTAACGGACATTACCTCTTCTTTGAAGTGCTTCTTTGAGAC
The DNA here is from genome assembly GCA_963277665.1 of Viscum album. Taxonomy (NCBI): domain Eukaryota; kingdom Viridiplantae; phylum Streptophyta; class Magnoliopsida; order Santalales; family Viscaceae; genus Viscum; species Viscum album. Next base: position 670,950,734 of record OY728162.1, read on the forward strand.
CTCCTTTTTGGGAACTAAAATGGGTCTTTGAAGAAGACCAGAACCTCTAGGATGTTTCTAGGGAAGTGGAGAAGAGAATTTGGCAGGGGTTGGCCGAGCTTGAAGGCTCAAAGTTGTGTGAGGAAGAGAGGGAGGAGGTGCCCTTTTATAAGGGAGGAGAGGGGCTCCTTTGCAAAAACTAAAAATATTATTTTATTATAAAGTCAAGTTCGGTTTTAAATAGCTCCAAATTAATTTATTTCAAGGCTAAGGTGGGGATGGGTCGAAATCCTCTCATCAAATAGAATTTAGACAAGTTTAGGTTCCCATTTTAACCTTATCATTTAGATTTAACATTAAGTTAAATAATTTTACTTTTACCATGTCTTCTTGTGTTCTTACACTATAAGGTTATTAAACATACAATAAGAAGCCAAACGAACCCTAAGTTGTTTATTATTAATATATATAACCTTATATAAGTCATTTTGCCAAACCATATATTTTTAGGAATAAAATAACAATTAATAATATAATAGTTGTTTTAAATACTATTTTATGTCAATTTTGACACTATTTAGTAATTGATTTTTGTGAAACTCATAACAGAATGATAAGTTCGAAAAAGGTTAATTAAATCAATTCTAACATGTCATATTAACCTAGAAAAATAGTGGAATTCATAAAAAGTCTCATATTATATTTATTTGGGTATTTATAACATCAATTATGTCAATATTTCATTAATAAGATAATTACTACATCATCGTTGTGTCATAAATAAATTAAATTAGTTAATGTCTAAAAATTACAAATAAAATACAATTATGTAGGAAATCGTTTTATCTTTCTAATTAATATTTATAGTCGAATTTATCTTATGTATAACCCCATATTAGAAATGTTTTAGTAAATAAACTTTGATTTTAACTCTTTTAACCATTCTTTAAATAAATTAATAATAAATGTCCTAATCTAATCCAAGTGGGCCTAAAAGGTCATATTTTATTCCTAAGTTTGTTTTTGGTCGAATTACACTTTTCCAATAGAATTAGGACATGTGTTAGGGTAATAATAATATCATTTGTACCCTTAATTACCCTATTTACTTTTAACCGTGGTAAAAAAATTAAAAAGTTACTATTCACCAAAAATTATTTTCATCTCATTGAACCACATTTTACTTACTGACATCAACCGTGTCTCTCTGATTTTTTAAATTTCACTCACAGAAGTGGTAAAATTATGTTTTATGAAAAATTCAGTTTTTTTAACTACCACTTAGTGGTTTCACTATTCATCAAAAATTGAATGTTTTCAGAAAAATACCAAAAATTAGGCCTAAGATATATTTGATATTATGAACTCAAAAATGATTTCTATTTTACAAAATTCAAAAAATATCAGTTGCATTAATTAATTTAAAAATTAATTCCCGTCGTCAAAACAAAAGGCGTGTTTTTAAGAGATAATAAATATCAAAAGATTGACACTTGTTTATAACTGGTTTAAATGTGAAATTACATCCAATGACCAACATTGTATTAAATTGTAAAAATATATTCTAAATATACTTTAAAACCACTAAAATTAATAATTTATCACTATTAATTATTTCGATTGAAAAAGTTGTTTTTAATTAAAATTTAGTAATTTTCACTATTCATCAAAATATGAAAGTTATCTGAAAATCACCAAAATTTCACCCTAAGCTAATTTCGATATTCCAAATCCAAAAATGAAGTTCATTTTGAAAAATAGAATTTACAAAATTTCAAAAAGTGGTTTTTACTATTCATAATGGATAGTTTTAATAATATTTTAATAGCATATCGTTGTTTAGTGAAACTCGGTATTGCGTACTACACACGCTGTCAATGAAGGTCGTGATTGCGTGTAATGAAAGGCTAGTCAAGGATTCGTGTTGTGTAAGCTCCTTTTGGTGTGGCGTACAACACAAGACATTAATGAAATTAAAAAGAATATTTTTCAAAAAATATCAAGGTGTTACATTCTACCCCCCTTAAAATGAATTTCGCCCTCGAAATTCGTCGGGGTTATAAATGGTTTACTATTTGAAAGTTTATTTGATTGAAACCCACATTGTAAAAAGGAATACCAAAACTTATCTTTAAAAACTAATGTATAAAATGTAATGGTTACCCTAGTTAACTAATCACTGGGTATCCACATAGAAGAACATAGGTGAAAATATGGACATGGAAGAGAAATCTAACCATCATGTTCTGATGGAGAGTGGTAGAGAACATGGCTATGGAAAAGACGACAATCAAAAATCCATAAATTTGTGATGATCTAAGGTACCATCTGATTAATCAGATATAAGAGCACTAGGAAAACATTTTTGGTTTTCAAGATCGTTTCCCTAAAGTTAAAGAATTTGAATTAGAATAAATACTTACTTTATTTTGGTACAATCTCACTGTTGTTCGTGCCTTGAACAATTTCCACTTCATCTCTTAAATAAATGAAGTTGAATTTGTTATTCGTGAAGTGTTAGAATATTATGTGATAGAATGACGGGTCATTCCATCTGTCTCAAACAAAAGGTTAGCAAAAGTTATTTAATATACATAAGTCATTCTATAGTGAGATTAATCATATATGGAACCTAAAATGGACTTATACTTCATATATCATACTGCTTAATATAATAAAAATAGTTTCTACTAAACAGGGACTTCATGTAGGCCAATGGTAGGCGATAAAGGCCAGTCGCACTTCGGTTGTGGGTTCGATTCCCACAGCCTTGTCCGACGCGATGGGTTGTCGCCCGTCTTGCAGGTTGTCCTTTTTCTAAAACTACATTACATAAATAATATCAAAAAAATGTTCTATCCTTAAACAATACTAACTTATGGTTAACATAATCCATTCCAATCTTTAGGCTTATCTAAAATACTTCGGTCCAAGCTCATAGTATAAAGAAAATGATTACATGAAATATCGTTAACCAAGCATGTGAATACTATCATTTATCCCCCATATACCTTGTTGGTCACATTCCAATCATGTGAATACCTTAATCATGTATTCTCTTGAAAAATGACTTCCCATTTAACCTTAGTGAAAACATGAATCCTGTAAAAAGTTAACTCATACCAAAATCCAAAAATTCTATATACCCAAACCATGATATAACCTTCTCCTTATATCAGTCATGAGCTCATGAATACATTTAATTTTCTCCTTATCAATTCATTATGCGCATATCATCTACATTCCAAAAATATCTGAATAACCTTTCATGGATACTGGTACCATTAATCATACACTTTCAAAACTCAAGGAAAGACAACAGTGTAACAATCCTTAGATGTCTCTTTATTCCACAGTACCATGAGAATATTTATACAACATTACACATGATAAACATGTCATCATTCCACTACATTCTTAAACCATTGACTGAGCTTCAACTATTCTTTCATCTCACATATCATTTATAGTCTCTTCATCATCATCAACATAAATACTACCCATACGACCGTACTGATTCTCTTCATGAGACTTTACCTTAGGGCATTGGTTTGCATATTGCCCGTACATTCCACATTTAAAACATTTAACCATTTTTGATGTTGTAGCAATACCATTATCCTCATCCCTGGTGTTAACTAAACCTTTTCCTTTTCACTTACTAGCATTGTGTCCTTATTTTCCACACCCAAAGCATATTCCAGTTCCTTTCAAACATTATCCTTGATGCCTCTTCCCACATGGTTTACATAGGAGAAATTGAACTTTATTTCCTCTATGATCATCATGAAACTCCATCTTTCTCTTATTAGCCGAGTCAGGAAACTTACCAAATTTGAGTTTATTGATCATATTATGAGATTGCTGATTCGGCATAATAATGATTTTTGGACTTTCAAATCCCATTTCATTTGGTTGCAAATGAAGAATATCATTCCATTGTCCCTCATATCCTCTATTATCGTGAATCATCTTGTTTCCAGCCATTTTCTAAATCCCAAATAGAATAGTGTGAGAGGCAAAAATCATAATAAAGGGGGAGTAACTTAAATATCTAACATCTTAAGTTTACTTATATGACCGTTAGCTTAATTCTAGTACTATAACCTATACGTATACTTAACCTTAGGGACATCCCTAGACATATCTTAGAAATATCTCTATGGATCTCACTAAAGTTCTCGCATCCTAGTTTCCAAAGGTTGACTAAACCTTTCCTCTGATACCAACTGTAGAGACCTAAAGATTGACGTACATGGAAATTACATTACTTTTGCGAAATACTTAGTACATAACAAAAACACACACACAAGGATCGTAATAGTTTAGTGTCTTTGGAAACTCGGAATATAATCTTTTAATCGTGTAGAAAGATCTTAAACATCTCCCATAATGATCTTCCCTTTTTTTCCTAAAAAAATTTATTTATATCCTGGGGAAAAGAAAACATAAAAGGGTGAGCTCAAATGCTCAGTAAGGGTAAACAAAATAAATATCAATCACATCATATTCATAAGAACATAACATTTTCGAAATCTTAACCTGCAAAAGAGAGCATAATTTCATATCATGGGATAAATCATGGCAGTGAAATGTATTCACAATAATAAAAACTTAAAACATGAAGATTTGTGGAAAACACACATAATCATAGAGAATCATTTCTTGTTAGTCAAGACTCATTGCCAAGACTATCTTAGTGGACAAAGTCCCTTTCTGAACCGAGTCACCCTCATTTCAGTCCTGTTTTACTGAACTGGTATAACCTACCATTCCAGCCATGTCTATCTCATGAGATATAAAATCTTTACCCAACGCATTGGAGGGAGATATAGGTCCCAGTCATCTCATAATGATACCATTCTTATTGTGCCACAAAATCATAAACCATACATCATTGCATAACCCATGTAATAAATATGGGAATCTTAAACATCATGACATCATAAAACAATTCATATAAGATAAAGGAATTCATAAAAATATTTCCATCACAACATAATCATATCAATGTAATAATAGGGATATAAACAGAACCCTATATTATCTTAGATGGAAAATAATTTTGATAAAACGCTTGAACTCCATTCTTGAGAAAAATATCCTTTCAACTTCAAAAAAACATTTTTCCTTGCTTAACATGTCTTACAATTTTAAACTAATAGAAGTTGATTAAAAATAAACTTGAAAACTTGTAAAAGAAGCCTCTTGGAAATAATGTTTTAAAAATCCATTCATGCCATATAAGTTAAAAAAACATTATTCTCGTACTTTTGTTGGAAAAGTCAAAAAGTACCTCGTATGAAAAATGAAAAAAGATTCCTTTAATATCTTTTACTAAAAACTCACCAAAGGGTAAAACTGGATATAAAATATTGTAGAAAGATATAAATGTTACATATTGAGGAAACATGGATGTGGATGATAAAATACACCCCAGTAAATAACAAAGTATAAACAATCTTGGATAAAAATGAGATTGTGATATTTCCCTTACCTTAGATCTGATTTGCTTCGTAAGTGTCTGAACCTCCTGTATAATGATTAAAATAATGTCATTGACTTATTACAGAATAATATTCATTGTTATTATATCATATATGGTTCACTTATGACTTTATATTATCCGTTCTTTTGTAAATTCATGTTGAAGTAGCGTTTTGGGTAAAATCGCCTCATTTGTCGTTCGTGTTTTAACTTGTAATTATTCATATGATTACTTAGATCATTATTACTTAATTATAGAATATAAAACATGATTTATATATAATATATATTCAGAATATACATATATATAATAGATCAATAAATGAAAAGAAATACACCGTTCATAGAGACGGTAGGCCGTACGTACGCATGAACACTGTTTTCTTTTCGTTATTGAATTGAGTGGAATTAAGTAGATGACATACATATATATACACATAAATCCAGTAGCTTTATAATGTCATATATTTCATTATTATTGCTTATATATACTTTATAATCATTATTAAATGGTTAACATAGAGAATAAATCTCATCGCGTCGTGGAGACGGTTGTCCGTACGTACGCACGAGCGATGATATCATTTACATAATTATTGAATTGAATTGGAGGGGATGATAAAATATATCAGAATAAATATGATGTTCTAATAACTATTTATAGTTATTCTTTACACCATTATACCCATCCATGTAAGGTGGTGGTGGAAAATAGATTACACCACGGCGTGGAGACGGTATTCCGTACATACGCACACGTGGTGATTTCTTTTTCCATAGGATGGATAGATGTTGAAATAGGATTGTTTCATACTTATAATAACATATCAGTATATGAGTGATACTGATTTTATTACTTCATAATGAAACAACCTAAGAAGAAGAAGTGGAAGAAGAAATAAAGATGAAAGAATCGGTAACGGACATTACCTCTTCTTTGAAGTGCTTCTTTGAGACCTCCTTTTAAGGCACTAAAATGGGTCTTTTAAGAAGACCAGAACCTCTAGGATGTTTCTAGGGAAGTGGAGAAGAGAATTTGTCAGGGGTTGGCCGAGCATTAAGGCTCAAAGTTGTGTGAGGAAGAGAGGGAGGAGGTGCCCTTTTATAAGGGAGTATAGGGGCTCCTTTGGAAAAACTAAAAATATTATTTTATTATAAAGTCAAGTTCGGTTTTAAATAGCTCCAAATTGATTTATTTCAAGGATAAGGTGGGGATGGGTCTAAATCCTCTCATACAATATAATTTAGACAAGTTTAGGTTCCCATTTTAACCTTATCATTTAGATTTAACATTAAGTTAAATAATTTTACTTTTACCGTGTCTTCTTGTGTTCTTACACTATAAGGTTAATAAACATACTATAAGAAGCCAAACGAACCCAAAGTTGTTTATTATTAATATATATAACCTTATATAAGTCATTTTGACGAACCTTAGATTTTTAGGAATAAAATAACAATTAATAATATAATATTTGTTTTAAATACTATTTTATGTCAATTTTGACACTATTTAGTAATTGATTTTTGTGAAAATCATAATAGAATTATAAGTTCGAAAAAAGTTAATTAAATCAATACCAACATGTCATATTAACCTATAAAATTAGTCTAATTCATAAAAATTCTCATATTATATTTATTTGGGTATTTATAACATCGATTATGTCAATATTTCATTAATAAGATAATTACTGCATCATCATTGTGTCATATATAAATTAAATTATTTAATGTCTAAAAATTACAAATAAAATACGATTATGTAGGAAATCTTTTTATATTTCTAATGAATATTTATAGTCTAATCTATCTTATTTATAACCCCATATTAAAAATATTTTAGTAAATAAACTTTGATTTTAACTCTTTTAACCCTTCTTTAAATAAATTAATAATAAATGTCCTAATCTAATCCAAGTGGGCCTAAATGGTCATATTTTATTCCTAAGTTTGTTTTTGGTCGAATTACACTTTTCCAATAGAATTAGGACATGTGTTAGAGTAATAATAATATAATTTCTACCATTAATTGCCCTATTTACTTTTAACCGTGGTAAAAAAAATTAAAAAGTTACTATTCACCAAAAATTATTTCCATCTCATTGAACAACATTTTACTTACTGACATCAAACATGTCTGTCGGATTTTTGAAATTTCACTCACAGAAGCGGTAAAATTAAGTTTTATGAAAAATTCAGTTTTTTTAACTACCACTTAGTGGTTTCACTATTCATCCAAAATTGAAAGTTTTCAGAAAAATACCAAAAATTAGGCCTAAGATATATTTGATATTATGAACTAAAAAATGATTTCTATTTTACCAAATTCAAAACATATCAGTTTCATTAATTAATTTAAAAATTAATTCCCATCGTCAAAACAAAAGGCGTGTTTTTAAGAGATAATAACTATCAAAAGATTGACACTTGTTTATAACTGGTTTAAATGTGAAATTACATCCAATAACCAAAATTTTATTAAATTGTAAAAATATATTCTAAATATACTTTAAAACCACTCAAATTAATAATTTATCACTATTAATTATTTTGATTGAAAAAATTGTTTTTAATTAAAATTTAGTAATTTTCACTATTCATCAAAATATGAAAGTTATCCAAAAATCACCAAAATTTCACCCTAAGCTAATTTCGATATTCCGAATCCAAAAATGAAGTCCGTTTTGAAAAATAGAATTTAAAAAATTTCAAAAAGTGGTTATTACTATTCATAATGGCTAGTTTTAATAATATTTTAATAACATATCGTTGTTTAGTGAAACTCGGTATTGCGTACTACACACGCTATCAAGGAAGGTCGCGATTGCGTGTAATGAAAGGCAAGTCAAGGATTCGTTTTGTGCAAGCTCCTTTTGGTGTAGCGTACAACACAATACATTAATGAAATTAAAAAGAATATTTTTCAAAAAATCTCAGGGTGTTACAAGATCAGTGGAAGTTTATTAGATCAAATATCAAGGGGATATGGTGACACTCTTTTATTTCCCAAGTTGGACCTCTTTAGATCGAGATCCTAAATTTACTTATAGGGTGTGGAGAGGTCTCTATAATTATTTTAATTCTAAGATATCTCTTAACACTACAATTCACCGATATATAGATGTTCAGATACGACAGACAATAAAGAATTCTTAAATACATGTTGTTCTATTATGCCATGGACTTTATAGGTTTGTTGAGAGGCACCTACACTTGGTAGAGTTTGATTAAAAAAATATTTTCCACTCCACCATTGGTATGGTGTTGTTTCAAGCAATATATGGCCGACCCTTCCATTCTCTATTATGCTAGTATGGGGTTAGAGAGTCCACAATTCATGGGCTAGAACTGGTAATGAATATGAATGAGATAGTTCAAGTGATTCATGAGAGGATGAAGGTAGTGTTGGATTATCATAAATCATATGCCGATCATAGGAGGAAACATATAGAGTTTAGTGTTGGGGATCACGTTTTCATGAAGGTGACTCTCCATCGATGGAAGAGAAAGATTGGTCATGGGAGTAAGATTTCACATAGGTTTTTTAGGTCATTCAAGTAATTAGATAATGTTGGTGTCATGGCATATCAAGTAGCACTTCCCCTATATATTTGCAAGATACATGATGTTTTTCATGTGTCATAACTTCATCTTAATATTCATGAAAACTCGAAGATCATAGATTGGGGTGATATTGATGTTTATGATGATGCGACCTTTGAGGAGCAGCATTTTGATATCTAAAAACACCCAGAGAATGTGTTGAAAAAGAATTATATCCCATTTGTTCATGTATTTTGGTGGAATGGGGATGAGGATGAGAGTACTTGAGAACGTGATTCACATATACGTGTCGAGTAACCCAATTTGTTTGATATTTATATCTTATCTTGTATTGTTGTTTGTTTGATAGTTGTAGACCCTTTCAGTTTATGAGATCGATTTATCTTGTTATTTAGGTTGTGTTTCTCTCTTTTTATAGGTATATCCCACAAGATAGTGTTTATGAGATGGTTGTGGTTGTTGCATGGTTTCATGGTTGTTACTCTAGTGAGGTGGTGAGATCCTTTGCTGGAGAAATCTTTGAGAGGGATCTCGCGAGTTGGTTGTTCAGATAACCCCTTTCTATTTCCTCTCTAGTATGGTATTGGATTATCGATGATGATAATTTATGGAGAGGTAACGGTTGTAAGGGCCCAGATCTACATGGATCGACCCTTCCTATGTTTTCAATGATTGAAGTTCTCTGAGAAGGCACTTAATTTGTTTGGAGAAGTTTGGTGATGTACAATCTGGAAAGGGGGTATTACACATCATGTAACTTTATTATATGATGTAACACCCCAAGCTTCCATGGTATTCTTCTCTTTGAATAATAGAGCAGCGTGTGTTGTATGCAACCTCGAGTTCTAACAGACCGTGACCAATCAATGTAGCTGTTATGAATAGTAATACCCATCTTTTGAAATTATATAAATGTTATATTTCAAAATGGATTTCATTTTTTGTATTCGGAATATCTAAATTATCCTAAGATGAATTATTTGTAACCTTCTGAGAGCTTCCAATTTTCTATGAATAGAAAAATACTTAAAAATAGCTTTTTTTAATCAAAATAATTTATAGGGATAAATTATACTATTTAGTGTTTTTAAAGTATAATTAGAATATATTTTTACCATTTTATCTAATGGTGGTCATTAGAATTAATTTTACTTTGATATTTGACATAAACAATTGCCAATCTTTTGATATATATTGTTTCTTAAAAACACGCTATTTGTTGTGATAGCGGGAATTAATTATTAAATTAATTAATTTGACTTATATGTTTTGAATTTTGTAAAATAGACATATTTTTTGAATTTTTAATATAAAATATATCTTAGAGTGAATTTTTTGTGTTTTTCTGAAAAACATCAATTTTTGATGAATAGTGAAACCACTAAGTGGTAGTTATAAAAACCTATTTTTCGTTTAAATGAAATTTTACCACCTCTGGGATTTGAATTTTAAAAATCTTACATACATCACTATCATTAGAAAGTAAAATGTGGTTCAATGGGATTAAAATAATTTTTGGTTAATATTAACTTTTACGTTCTATTAATCGTGATTAAAGGTAATTAGTGTAATTTAAGGTAAATATCATGTTATAATAATATGAAAATACATTTAAACTTGTCCTACCCTTATTGGATGAGTCATGTATAACCGTGAAAATCAATGGGTCAACTTGGGTACCCCATGTAGCCACTTGGGTAAGAAAATGACGTTAATAACTTTTTATTTAAAGTAAAAATAAAATTGTCACAAACATGTGTTGTTTAACTAAAAAAATTATTACATGGGGTTGTATAAGTTAAAATGTCGACTATAAATATTCAATGGAAAGATAAAAATATTTCTTACATAATGAAATTTTTTTCATAATTTTTAAGCATTAAATAAATTAAATTTTTTATGACAACATGATGATGCATCGATTACCTCATTAATTAACGATGTAAATAAAATGTAAACATAATGTAGAATCTAAGACATATACCTATCAAAAACCTATTGGATGAGTATATTTCGAACCCTTATCACCTTATCCAAGAAATATATAATTTTGGGATCTTTTAAATCCGAAAATCATTTCATAATAATGTATCATTTCATGACTTTCCAAGAGTACCCCTCCTCTCCTCTTATAAAAGCCCCCCACCTCTACCACCTTATTCCCACCATCAAGCCATTTGGATCGGCCAAACTCTGCCCAACTACTCTCTCAACTTCCCTCTCTTACTCCTAGAAGCCTCAATTTGGGCAGAATTCTTCCCAAGGAAACCTTTGTCTCAAATCAAAAGGAGCTACCCGATTTTAAGGTATTGCCTTCTCTTATGTTCTTTTGTTTTATTTTGCTTCTCCAACCCCTTATACTCTTCTTATTCCTATATATTGTAACAAAACCAGTATATTAAATATACTAGGATGTTTTTATGAGATGTATTTGATTTACAATAACTCACCTTCATCTAATGGTTAAAGAACATACTGTTTCCGTGGGTGGTGAATTAATGCCTCACGAAACGATGATTGTTCAATCTTCTTTTAACAGTTTCATGGTGGCCAATAAGATGTCACTATATTTATATATGATATATATTATGTTTATGATTTACTTATGCTTCTGTATTTTTCATTTATGGCATACCTTTATGATTTCCATTACGGGAAAACGCGATAATTTCATTTTATGAAGTGCGGACTACTACACCCTCAAAGTGATTTGAATCGTTAATGCCATATGAGGGACGTGTAAAGGATGGAGTGAGTGATATTATATATGATATTATACTGGAAATATAACATACCTTTGTATCATTATTTTTTCATTCCATTAAATATGAAATATAAATGAAAGTAGCATCCATGCGTACGTACGGCTTACCGTCTCCATGAACAGTGAATTTCATTTCTTACCTCTAAATGTTATGTAATATTATAAATTCATATATATATTGGATATATATGATATATATGATATCTACATATTGAATATAATTCTGGATATAATTGATATTTTACCACATGAACAACTTGTAATTATGAGAAGTTTATTTTTGACTCAAGTACCAAAGATAGACAAAACGGCCATTGTTAACATAAATAATTACATAATATTCATAACATGGTAATAAGTGATATAAAAAGAATAATGAATGTGAAAAAGGTTCTTAAGCATGTATAAATTAACTCTGGTTAATTATTTAAGAGGTTAAATAATGAACTAGTCGAGTCGGACATGAGGTAAGGGACTTCGTCTCAATCTCCTTTCATTGAGGCATATTTTGTTTCATACACAAATTTATTTTATATGGTGTATAAACCTCTTTTACTTTTACATTACTCAAATGGAATCTTTTTTATACGAAGCATTTTACTAAAAGAAAAAAGGCAATGTTTTTTCTCCGTACGTATGCGGCGACAATGACTTCTATGTTGTCGTGACCATTATTTGAGTTTCGGCTTCCTCTATAAGACATAACTTTTATAAATGAAAAATAAGTACCACGTTTTAATTTTCATTTATTTTGATATTGAAAATGGTTTGGATAGTGTTTTTATTATATCAATGCATTGTATTAATATCTTGTGATTGAAATTTGGAAATTTTATATTTCCTTTATGCATGTTTTATGTGATACGATTATGTTAGGGTTTATGATATGTTTAAACTTGTTCATATGAGGAATGAATTGGACTTAATAAGTGACGGGTGGATCCCGCTATAGTTCCTCGATGCATCGGTAGGTCTCATAGGACAAACTAGTGTCTTGGCACGAGGCATTGACAAAATCTTTTTTGTAGTCTTGGCACGAGTCCTTGGCTTTGTGGTTATGATAGTATGGAATTATGCATTCCATCATTATGAAAGTGGTTATTGATATTGCATGTGATTATTCAACTAGTAGAATATCCATATGAATAAGTAAATGGAATTATTTCATTTTATTTTTCCATATTATGATGAAGTTCAAGTTTAAAAGGATTTTTTTAGTTATACATTGCCTTAAATGTTTATGTTTATTTATGAATGTTTCTGATATATTGTTATCCTTAATTGGCATCTGAGCTCACCCCTTTCAATGTTTTAATTTTTCCAGGATAGGAATAAGTATTTTATGAATGACCTGCAGGGATAGTCGGAAGGGGTTATGAGTGTGGACTATGGAGACCATGTTATTGTAGTTTTTTACTTTATTATGTAATGTAACGTTTTTTAATATATCTAGTGTTTCCAAGGCTACTAAACTAATCGGTCTTTCGAGACTTGATCTTTTGTGATCATGCCAATGTTACGTAATAATGCACCGACTCTGGGTAACTGGGGTCGGGGTGTTACAGTTGGTATCAGAGGCAGTTTAGTACTAAACTTGGAATCTAGATTTAGATAAAATATTATTTTAGCAAATAGACCTAAGATAGACTTTGATGATTAGTATAGAAGAAATTCCTAGAATTTTGGTAATATAGATATTTTTGTTAGTTTTCAGAGCAATACATCCTTTTCTGGATACGAGCAGGTATAGGCAGCTCTGGAATAGATGTACCTAGGGGTAAAACATGAAAACACCGCTTTGAGCTAGACTCGAACGAGAATTGGTGCCCGACAATGTGCCTTGCTGCACTCTTGGTTAGGACACTCTCGGTGGATATGCTTAGGATAATTCTCATTTTCTTTACAAACCATTATGAAAGGTTTATGAGTATATACTTCTTCAAAGAAAACATCTTTATGATTATGGATTATATCCCTAAACTGTTCAATTTACGTTAAGTATTTTACAAGTTTGGATTATTCGTTGCAATTCATAAACTGACCTAGTTTATGCCATTGTATAGAAATGGCACCCAGTAGAAGGAATCACTACTGGAAATTCAGGATTTCCCAACGGTTTAGAACTGTTGGGAAAGGCTGCAGAACAGTTGGTATATGTTATACCAATGGTTCTGCAAACTGTAGGGATGTAAGCCGTTGGGAAAAGTTTTTTCCCAATGGTTTACAGTGAACCATTGGGATAGGGTGCTGAAAACTTACCCTATCCCAACGGTTCTGGAAAACCATTGGGAAATCTTTTTCCCAACGGTTTCCAACCGTTGGGATACAGTGCCCAAATTTATCATGTTTTTTTCCAATGGTTTGGAAAACCATTGGTGAAAACCCAACATATCCTCTTTCCCAACGGTTTATAACCATTGGGAAAAGTGTTTTACCAACGGTTCTATGGACCTTTGGTAAAAAAAGACCTATACATTCTATGCCAACAGTTTTGAACCATTGTCATAGCCTCTACTGGGCAAATTGCACAACAGCTCTGCAATTTACCCAGCTGCTCTCCAATTTCCCCACCAGGTCTCATTTTGTGGGTTCCCTCTCATTTTCAATCCAATTATTGTACCTGCAATAACCAACTAACACTTACATATAGAGAAAAAATTCATACACATTCAACATATAATGGTGGAACTATACACAACCATAATTAAATTATAATTCATTACGTAATTATAAACATACATAATTCATTTAGAATTAAATTTTAAATTTAGATGACAATTATATGTGGAATCTGGAAGTCAATTCATAATTTGATCGGTTTTTTGTATAACATATATTTTTACCTGAAATAATGTCCATTTTAAACATAATACATACACCTGGAGAGATACCGGCCACACCGCGCCTCAGATTGAGGTGGGGTTGACTCGTACACATCACATATAACCCATGGATCGTTTTTCTAATGTATCGACACAATCGGAAAGTGTTTGTTTGGTTTTCCGTATGCTAGTTGATGTTTTTCAATTAAAATGACGTACTTTTGAAATAAAAGGCAGACACTTTGAGTGGTTCCGGCCACACCGTGCCTCGGATTGAGGCTGCGTTGACTCATACACGTCACATATGACCCATGGATCGTTCTTCTAAAGTTTCAATGGAAACCGAATGTGTTTGGTTGGTTTTCTGTATGTACTTAAATTGTTGTCCATTTAAGCAAAAGAGAGGCACTTAGAGTGATTACGAACACTCCGGGCCTCAGATTAAGGCGGGGTTGACTCATACACATCACATATGACCCATGGATCGTTATTCTAAATTATCGACACAATCCGAATGCGTTTGGTCGGTTTTCTATATGCTAGTTGATGTTTTCCACTTCAAATGACGACCTTTTGAAACAAAAGATAGACAATTTGAGTGGTGGCAGCCACACCGCACCTCGGATTGAGGCAGGGATGACTCGTACATGTCACATATTACCCATGGATCGTTGTTCTAATGTATCGACACAATCCGAATGCGTTTGGTCAGTATTCTGAATGCCAGATGATGTTTTTCAATTAAAATGACGTACTTTTGAAACAAAAGGCAGACACTTTGAGTGGTACCGGCCACACCTCGCGTCAGATTGAGGCGGCGTTGACTCGTACATGTCACATATGACCCATGGATCGTTCTCTTAAAGTTTCAATGGAAACTGAATGTGTTTGGTCAGTTTTCCGTATATACTTAAATTGTTGTCCATTTTAAGCAAAAGATGTACACATTGAGTGGTGGCGGCCACAACACGCCTCGGATTGAGGCGGGGATGACTCGTACACGTCACATATGACTCATGGATCGTTTTTCTAAAGTATCGACACAATCCAAATGCGTTTGGTCAGTTTTCCGTATGCGAGTTGATGTATTTCACTTCAAATTATGTCCTTTTGAAACAGAAGATAGACACTTTGAGTGGTGGCGGCCACACCACACCTCGGATTGAGGCAGGTTTGACTCGTACATGTCATATATGACCCATGGATTGTTGTTCTAATGTATCAACACAATCCGAATGCGTTTGGTTGGTTTTCCGTATGCCAGTTGATGTTTTTCAATTAAAATGACGTACTTTTGAAACCAAAGGCAGATACTTTGAGTGGTGTTGTCCACACCGCACCTCAGATTGAGGCGACGTTGACTCGTACACTTCACATATGACCCATGGATCGTTCTTCTAATGTTTCAATAGAAACCGAATGCGTTTGGTCAGTTTTCCGTATGTACTGAAATTGTTGTCCATTTTAAGCAAAAGAGAGCCACTTAAAGTGATTCCGGCCACACCGTGCCTCAGATTAAGGAGGTTTTGACTCGTACATGTCACATATGACCCATGGATCGTTGTTCTAAAGTATCGACACAATCAGAATGCGTTTGGTCAGTTTTCCGTATGCCAGTTGATGTTTTTCACTTCAAATGACATCCTTTTGAAAGAAAAGACAAACACATTGAGTGGTGGTGGCCACACCGCGCCTCGGATTGAGGCAGCGTTGACTTGTACACATCACATATGACCCATTGATCATTTTTCTAATGTATCGACACAATCCGAATTCGATTGGTCAGTTTTCCGTATGCCAGTTGATGTTTTTCAATTAAAATGACGTACTTTTGAAACAAAAGGCAGACACTTTGAGTGGTTCCAGCCACACCGCGCCTCGGATTGAAGCGGGGTTGACTCGTACACGTCACATATGACCCATGGATCGTTCTCCTAATGTTTCAATGGAAACCAAATGCGTTGTTCAGTTTTCTGTATGTACTTAAATTGTTGTCCATTTTAAGGAAAAGACAGACACTTTGAGTGGTGGCGGCCACACTACGCCTTGGATTGAGACGGGGATGACTCGTACACGTCACATATGACCCATGAATCATTTTTCTAAAGTATTGACACAATCAGAATGTGTTTGGTAAGTTTTCTGTATGCCAGTTGATGTATTTAACTTCAAATTATGTCCTTTTGAAACAGAAGACAGACACTTTGAGTGGTGGCGGTCACATCGTGCCTCAGATTGAGGCGGGGTTGACTCGTACACGTCATATATGACCCATGGATCGTTGTGCTAATGTATCGACACAATCTGAATGCGTTTGGTCGGTTTCCCGTATGCTAGTTGATGTATTTCACTTCAAATTATGTCGTTTTGAAACAGAAGAAAGTCACTTTGAGTGGTGGCGGCCACACCATACCTCGGATTGAGGCGGCGTTGACTCGTACACGCCACATAGGACCAATGGATCGTTATCCTAAAGTTTCAATGAAAACCGAATGCGTTTGGTCAGTTCTCCGTATGTACTTAATGTGTTGTCCATTTTAAGCAAAAAAGATCCACATAGAGTTATTCCGACCACACCGTTCCTCAGATTCATGCGGGGTTGACACGTACACGTCACATATGACCCATGGATCGTTGTGCTAAATTATCGACACACTACGAATGTTTTTGGTCAGTTTTCCATATTCTAGTTGATGTTTTTCACTTCAAATGACGTCCTTTTGAAACAAATAACAGACACTTTGTGTGGTGGTGTCCACACCGCACCTCGGATTGAGGTGGTGTTGACTCGTGCACGTCACATATGACTCATGGATCATTGTGCTAATGTATCGACACAATCCGAATGCGTTTGGTCAGTTTTCCATATGCCAGTTGATGTTTTTCAATTAAAATGACGTCCTTTTGAAACAAAAGGCAGACACTTTGAGTGGTTGTGGCCACACCGTGCCTCAGATTGAGGCGGGGTTGACTCATACACGTCACATATGACTCATGGATTGTTGTGCTAATGTATCGACACAATCCGAATGCATTTGGTCAGTTTTCCGTATGTACTTAAAATGTTGTCCATTTTATGAGAATCCTCTGTGCGGGGGGTTGTTTGGGGTCCAAGGAAGAGGGTGGGGGGCTGTCCGGGGGCTGTCTGGGGTCCAGGGAGGAGGGTGGGGGGGATATGTGGGGGGCTGTCCGAGGGGTGTTTAGGGGGTTGTCCGGGGTCCAAGGTGGAGGGTGGGGGGGGGGCTGTCTGGGGGGCTGTCCGGGGGTTGTCTGGGGGGCTGTTCGGGGGGTTGTCTGGGGGCTGTCTGGGGCTGTTCGGGGGGTTGTCCGGGGTCCAAGGAAGTGGGTGGGGGGCTATCCGGGGGGATGTATGGGGGCTGTCTGGGGGGTTGTCTGGGGTCCAGGGAGAAGGGTGGGGGTGGGGGGGTTGTCCGGGGGGCTGTCTGGCGGGGCTGTCTGGGGTCCAAGGAGGAGGGTGGGGGGTTGTCCAAGGTCCACGGAGGAGGGGGGTTCCCAAACAAACAACCACTAAAAGACAAAAACATCCATAAAAACAGATAATATATAAAAATAACTCAACTCCAATACTATACTACAAGTCTAGATAAAACCAACAACTAGAATATATTAAATATCAAATCTGAGTAATATGAGTCAAAATGTAATGGATCAACTTGTCCCACATCACCATCACCATCATCACTATCATCATCATCACCCTCGTCCTCATCCCCATTATCATCCTCGCCCTTGCCCTCCTCCTCGTCCTCGCCCTCCTCCTCGCCCTCGCCACCCGCCTCGACCCCCTCCTCTCCCTCCTCTTCTGCATCAGACTCCTCGCCATCATCATCGTCAAGCTATAAATTGTCCTAACCACCACTAGAACTACCACCTGGTGCACCGTATATAGAACGTATCGACGACATATACTAATCAAAAGCTGGGTTGGCCTCTGCTGGAAGTGTAGGACGTATATCTTCAATAAATTTCATAAACACACTGTTTTCCCTAGCAGAATGTTCTGCCTTCTCTGTGGCCCTTTTCTCAGCCTGTTCTGCCTGTGCCCTAACTTTCTGCATCTCGATGGCACTGCAGCTCGTACCTTAGGAGGGCCAATACCTTGTCGGGGCTATCCTAGGTCGGCAACGTACTCTGCCAGAATGCTCCTCTCCCAACACCTGATGTAAGTGATCTGTTGGCCCAAAATTGTCTGGTTCTTGGGCATCGAGGGCCTCTAAAGCAGCATGTTACACGTATAAATATATCATTAAGTTACAAAATAGATATTAAAAAAATAAATTCGATAGATTAAAACTTACAATTTGCTGCTGAGTCGCTTCATTGATGGCACTTCCATCCTTTTTCCGTCTACTCGAGCAAAAAATATTTGCTCGAGGAACGGGTCCGTCAATATTTTGTATTTTCCTCTACAATGGAATTGAAAAATAATGTTATATGAAGACTTTATAAAACTATTAAATAATTGAAGAAACAAAAGAAATTGTAAGTCATAAAGAAAACTTATAAACAATTGTTATACCTACTTCCTCTCATGATCAGGCATCGTAGTGCATCCCAGTGTGTGGAGGTATTTTTTTGCATCAATGTTCTTTTTATTTTTTCTAGATGATTCCTAAATAAAATTAGAAAATGCAACATATAGTATTAATGAAAAACATGAAATTTATTATTTAAATACCTCAAATGTTATTAATACCTTAAACTGGATACTCGTCCAATTATTAATCATCTGACGATACTGCTCTATAGGACAATCATCCACAATTGGTACCGCCTCTAACTCAGTGCCAACTCTGACAACCCAGCCAATATACAACTCATGCTTGTAGGCTCTCCAAAGCTCTCCTAAATCCTTTAGACGTTCCGATCGTGCACCCTCACCATTGGGAAAATAAAATCGAAGCTGAAATCAAAATATTAATTCATATAAATAAAAAAATAATTCATGGCATTAAATAGAATAGATTTTTTTACCCATATCTCTGCCCAAGCTCTATCCTTGACCTCATGTGGAAAATGTCTCCACGATAGCGGGCTGACGGGAATGATGTCGGAGTATTTGGAAAGCGTCGCCAAAAAACTCTGACATTGCTGCCCAGTTTTCTCAACCATTTGGTTGTCTTCATTATAACCCACCATAACCTTTGTGTGGCGGTTCCACTCCGAACGCATGCGTGTACGCCCCCGCCCATGCCTCCTGTCAGTAGATGTATCTGTCATGAAATAAAAACAAATATTTTATCAAAACATGTTATAATGAAAATAAATATTTCTATGAAAATTTGATAGGGTTCTATAAATATACCGGTGTCGGTCTGATCGCTGAGTGCCGCTGGATCCATAGAAACTGATGGAACACCCTGTGGTGGAACAAGAGTCGATGATGATGGAATATAGAAGCTCGGAGAGATAGAAGTAGAAGGAAAAGAAGATGGGATAGCTGTCTGACTGGATGCTGACTGAGGAGTGGGGATCATCATGGGATGTGAAAATGATGGGCCAGAAGATACAGAAGTTAGAGAAAACATGGGAGGCCTAAATATCCCATGTGTCTCTAACGACACACCGGGATCAGAATGGGGGAAGGATGACATGTCAGTGGGAGGGGCAGGGTCTAGTCGGGTACGCGCAGCTGCTCGTCCACCTCTGGTACGAACCCTCCTCGTACTACCGGCCTGAGTACTAGGACCAGTACTACGCTCCTCGCCGAATAACTGTCGACGTATAGGTGGATCCTACAAAAATGATTACAAAAACATTAATCACATGACATTGTATATTCTTTAAATATATCAATTTGAAATAAAGTACTCACTACAGGCACTAATGATGGAATTCCCAACTCCGTCATTCGACGATTGTTTTCCATCAATTTTTTCCTTCGTCTCTCTTCAATTGCCTTCATTTCCTGCATTTTGAAAACAAATATGTAATTAATTAGAAAAATAAAACTAATGTGTAACCCAAAAAAATATATATATTAGGGAATAGGGGGATTCATTTGTAATTTAGCTATCAATTGTTTTAGAAGAGCTTGAATGGATTTAATAAATCATACAAGTTGTAATGTTCACCAAGTTAGAAATATTGTTTGACTATGTTTGAATTCAGTTCAATTCCAAATTAGAAAATTAAATTCAAATAAAACTACAACCAATAAACATTGAAAATTCATATAATGGTCAATTAAGCTATCAATTGTTTTAGAAGATCTTGAATGGATTTAATAAATCATACAAGTTGTAATGTTCACCAAGTTAGAAATATTGTTTGACTATGTTTGAATATAGTTCAATTCCAAATTAGAAAATGCAATTAAAATAAAACTACAACCAATAAACATTGAAAATTCACATAACGGTCAAGTCAGCAATTAATTGTTTTAGAACATCTTGAATGGATTTAATAAATCATACAAGTTGTAATGTTCACCAAGTTAGAAATATTGTTGGACTATGTTTTAATACAATTAAATTCCAAATTATAAAATGCAATTCAAATAAAACTGCAACCAATAAACATTGAAAATTCACATAATGGTCAAGTCAGCGAAAACATATTTGTGATCAATACTAAATCAATTTGAATATTACCAACCTTAACAAACCAACTCGATGTAAAAAAAAATAATTGAGAACATGGATGAATGATTCTATATATTTTCGACCACAACTTTAGGTTCACAATCAACTATGACAATTGAGCTATTTGAGTCATCAAACGAAATAAATGGATTGGTTCCAATGGCACTAGGGACAGTGTCAATTCCATCATCACCATCATCAAAAATATGTCTTGGAATTACTTCAACTATGACACAAAATTCAGGTCGAAGTTGGTCTTTGACATAAAAAATCTTTTTTAGCCATTGATGCCAACACATATGGTTCATCGGTAGCAAGAGTGCGAGTCATATTAATTACTCGAAATCCACAATCATCAATAAATGTGCCATGTCTCTTCATCGAATTAAACCAATGGCAGTTCATCATTGTGACTCGTCCATGAGAGTAATAATCCAATATTATTATTTTCTCAACAACTCCATAATAACCCACATTTTCAAATCACGGTCTTCTATCTGATGCACTGGCATAACAATCTATTTTGGTAGTAACCATAACACCATCATGTTGTGTTCTCATATTATTTGCTCGTTCAGTGAAAATAAATTTGTACCCATTGATAACAATTGATTTAAAGTCACGAACCACGGTATTAGGACCAAAATCCAAAGCTCTTATTTCCTCAGAGACAGAGTCAGCAGACAAACTCAATACCTGCAATAGAAATGACTATTAAACATAATTAAATATTGATATAATTATTTTAAACATTAATTTTTTTATACCTTCAATTTTAACCAAGCAGAAAACTCATTGCTATGCAAAGTCTCTCTCCTTCTCAAAGATAAAGAACGATGCTTCCTATTTGTCATTGTTTTATGTTCCATGAAGATAAAAAATATTAATAGTTTAATAGATATATATTTAAGATATACATAATCAATTTAGTTACCTGATATAGTCATCAAAAAAATCACAGTTGAACAAAACTGTGCGATGTGCCATCTCCCGCTCTTCATGGCTTAATGTCTTCAATGTATATGATCCAGGAATTCCTCCTATTTGAGGAAGTGATGGAAAACAGGGTTCAATTTTCTCATACTGTTCTTCTTTATTTCACATTGGTCTGTTCAATCATGTAGTAATATCAGACAAATACATCGAGCACAAATCCATACATTCTTGAGCCAAGTAACCGTTCACGATAGAACCTTCGGGATGATTTATGTTTCGGACTTAATACTTTAATGTGAACATATTTCTTTCAGTTGGATACATCTAAGGAAAAGAAAAAGGTCCTCTGAGAAGTATTTCAGTGGGAATATGGATATTCAGATGCAGCATGCATGTGAAAAATGATGGAGGAAATATTTTCTCTAACTCACACAAAATAATGGGGCATCTGTCAACATTTTTTGCAAGAAAGACTTGGAAAACTTCTAAGCACAAAGATCTCTAAAAAATGGCACAACCGAATAACAACCACCCATACATTATTGGACAAAAGATGACATATTTCTATTGGAAGAAACTCATGCAGTAGAACGTGATAATCATGAGTCTCCAAAGATTTTAGCTTCAACTCTCTTCTGTTAACCCGTTCAGATATGTTGCTTGAATAGCCATCAGGAACTCTAATAGTCTCTAATACTTCCATAAATTTTTTTTCCGCAGGTGTCATCACATAAGAAGGACATGGAAGTTGCCATTTATTTTCACTGATACGCACAGGATGCAATTATGGTCTGATGCCCCAATCCACCAAGTCATGCCGAGATCGTAAATCATCTTTTGTCTTCCCCTTGTCATTTAGAATAACCGAAAGCAAAATTTCGCATATATTTTTTTCAATATGCATTACGTCCAAGCAATGACGTAAAAAATTGGTTGACCAATAAGGAAAATAAAAAAATATACTGTTCTTCCTCCAATTGTTTCAGGTTTCAGTGGAAACATTCTTTCTCTTTCTAGATTTCATTTCACCCTTCCCGAATGAAAAACTGAAATCTTTCAATTCATTAAGCACGTCAGTTCCAGACATACGCTGAGGTGGACCATCGGTCTCTATGGTATTATAAAATCTTTGATGACTCATTCTATATGGATGATCCTTTGCTAAGAATCGTCGATGTCCCATAAAACTGAAACTACAGCGATGTTTTAGTCTTCTAGATCGTGTATTCTTCATACAAGCTGGACAATACAGTTTTCCCTTCGTGCTCCATCCAAACATCATTGAATAAGCTAGAAAATAATTGATCATCCACATAAGCACAACATGCATATAAAATATGCCTTTTGAACATGCATCGTATGTGCGCACACCCATATCCCAAAGAAGTTTCAACTCTTTTATTAAAGGTTGCATGTATACATAAATATCAATGCCGGGATCAGAATACCAGATATGAGTATACTCATATAAGTGAAAGGTTTTTTCATACACAACCATGGGGGAAGATTATAAATGTGTATAAAAATTGGCCATGTGCTGTGCATAGTAAGCATATGCCCAAACGGATTAAAATCGTCGCATGAAAGACCCAGCCTCACATTACGCACGTCAGCTGTAAAATCAGGATGTTGAGCATCAAATCTCTACCATGAAAATCCATCTGCAGGATGAACCAACTCATCATTTGTCTTCTTTCTTTCGGTATCATTCCATCTCATTTTTATTGATATGTCATTAGACATAAAAAGATTCTGAAGTCTGGGGATCAATGGAAAGTTCCACATTAATTTTTGTGGAACGAGGGATGGTGTTCCATCAGATTTTGACTTCCTGCGGGATGTGCCACATTTTATACAATCATTTCGTTCAGCGGTTTCCTCCCATAATAAACTGCAATCTTTCGGGAAAGCATGAATTTTGTTTCTTGAAAATCCATGTTCCTCAACTAACGTCCATTCCATATAGTGGTTTGAGGGAATATCTGCATGATCTAGAAGTAAATCCTTCAAGAGGGTAAGAAGGTAATCGATTGATGTATTAGAAATTCCATACACAGTTTTCCCATGAAACAATCGGATTAAAAATTCTAGCTTTTTCATTTTATCGCATTGTCAATATACTAGAGTCGTGGCAGCATCATTCAATTTTTTCATGCTATAAATATCATCATTTTCACTAGGTGCATCAGTTGTCCTCATATCGAAGTATTCTTGAGTCGAAATCCTTTCTTTTTCATGATGACGAATAAACGGAAACCGATCATCTAACAAATTCTCCATTCCAATCCTTTCATTTCGATCATCACCAATTTTAGATTTCATTTTCTCCCCATTGTGATACTACGCAATGTAGTTTGCTTGAAAACCATTTTTGGTCATGTGGTAGCTGACTTCTTCAGGGCTCAACCAAGGTCTACCAACACAATTGGAACATGGGCAGTGTATGCGACCACTATCTGAAGCATTGTGAAATTCCAAATCTATAAAGCTGTCCAAGTTGTTTTGAAAATCGCTTGAGATCCGATCGGTTTCATACATCCAACTTCTGTCCATTTTGTAAAAATAATTTATATAATTCATTTTGTCATAAACAATTCAATAGGACTGAACATTAATAGAAAATATATTTAAGTAAACGATAAAGGAAGGAGTTTCTAGTTGATGTAGTGAACTATTAAAACAATGTAAAGATATACCAATTAATTCAGTTATGTTTGCCTAGATTTTAAGTGAGATGTGTTTTGTAATTTTTTCATTTATCACATACCATGAAGACACCATAGACCTAATAAAATTTTTTTCAAGATATTACAAAGTGAAGGCTTTTCATGAAATATGTAGAATGTGTAAAGAGAGTTTTTAGAATAATTTATTGATTCTAAAAAATGGAAATATTGTGAAAATTTACTACATTTCATAACACCCAAACTAAATTCCACATAAAGTACCATATCACCCCACTAAAAAAAGGAAAACCACCTACCCCACTACCCCAACCATGTCAATTACCTCAATGAGGGCTTCTATGTCTGTATTTGGGAAGAGGTTGATGGAGTCTAACCTGGATGGGGGAGTTGCAGCCGATCAGATGGAAGACCTCAGGTTATGGTTCACCTGCGTGGGGGCTTCTGGAAATTAGGAGAAATGCAGAGTCATTTGCTTCTGTGTAATCGGGGGTGGGTTGTCCACGGGGGTGGCGGGGTATTCCAGGGGGTACAGGGTGTACAAGGGGTGGGTGGGCTGTCCACGAGGGTGGCGGGGCTGTCTAGGGGAGAGGGGGTGTCCCGGGGGTGGGCGGGCTTTCCACGGGGGTGGGGGGGGGGGCTTTCCAGGGGGTACAAGGTGTCCAGGGGGTGCGGGTGTCTAGGGGGGGGGAGTGTCTAGGGGGTGGGCGGGCTATCCATGGGGTTGGGCGATGTCCAGGGAGTAGGGGTGTCCAGGGGGTGGGCAGGCTTTCCACGGGGGTGGCGGGGTTGTCTAGGGGGTACAAGGTGTCCAGGGGGTGGGTGGACTATCCACGAGGGTGGCAGGGCTGTCCAGGGGGTAGGGGGTGTCCAGGGGGGTGGCGGAGCTGTCCACAGGGGTGTGACTAAGAGCTATGAGATTTAATTGGGTTTTCGTTCAGGTTATGAAAAACAAAAGATGGGTGTTAAGGATTAGAATAGTAATTTTAGTGAAAATCCAATTTGGTAGGATGACTGACTTGAAAACATGATGGTATCAAGTTTTCAATTGGGAAAATGTTGGGGCATCAGATTCTAAAAGGCTCCCACAACCTTCCAAGGATATAATATTTCTAGAAAAATGTGTTGTGGGAGAAAGAATTCATCCTATATAGTCGATGTCTCTTTTAGATAATGTGATGCCTTACTCATCAAGATGACTAGACAAGAACAAAAACCAAAGAGGCCTCAAAACTATCCAAATCTCTAGAAGTGATGAATTCACCATGATTATTGGTGAACTATGGAAGTGATGACTTCCCACCTGCACAGACCCCCTTCCCACCTCACCCCCAACAGACTCCCCCTGCACAACCCCCCTCCCATCCACCGACTGCACAACCCCCCCTCCCCCACTTGCACCCCCACTTGCACAACCCCCCCTCCCCACCCCCACCTACACAACCCCCTCCCATCCACCCACTGCACACCCCCCCCCCCCACCTCACCCCCCAACATACTCCCACCTGCCCAGCCAACCCCCAACCTACACACTCCCCTCCCCTCCACCCACTTGCACAACCACCCCCACCTACACCCCCCACTTGCACAACCCCCCCTCCCACCACCCCCACCTGCATACCCCCCTCCCCCAACCACCACCTGTACACCCCACCACCCACATCACCCCCAATAGACTCCCACCTGCCCAGCCCCCCCCCCCCCCCCATCCTGCACACTTCCCTCCCCCCACCTACTTGCACAGCACCCCGTCCACTTTTAACCTCTACTTGAACAACCCCCCTCCCCCTCCCCCACATGCACAACCCACCCCCACCCCCACCTATACAACCCCGCCCCCCCAAGACTCTGACATGCCCAGCCCACCCCCCAACTTGCGCACTCCCCTCCCCCCACCCACTTGCACAACAACCCCCCTCCACTTGCACCCCCACCTGCACAACCCACCACTCCCTCGACCCCCACTTGCACAACCCACCCCCACCCCCACCTGTACAACCCCCCCACCTCAACACCCCACTAGCACACCCCCTCCCCCCACCTAAACACCCCACCAGCACACCCCCTCCCCCCACCTACTGCACCCCCAGCACCTCCCTCCAGAACAAAAATAGAAACCAAAAACAGAACAAAAAATTCATTCAAACATGACACCAGAACAAAAACAGAAAACAAATAACAAATCCAAATGAAATTGTTGGGTATACCCTACTACATGAACCTTAGGTTTAAGCCAAATCAAAACAGAAAAGTAAAAAATTAGATTCAAAACATTAAACATAACGCACTACTTACAAATTTGAAGTGTAGAACAAAACAACCTTATGATTGAGTATGGATATCGTGGAATGGTTTTCCAAGCGAGAGCGATCTTAACTCTCAATTTCAGCAACAGCCGCAAGCGTGGATGGGATCTCGGGGCTGCTGGGATTTTAGGGGAAAAATTTCCCAACGGTTTGTAAAAACTGTTGGGAAAGGTGAGATTTACTAACGATTTACACAAACCGTTGGGAAAGCCTTGGTCTTTACCAATGGTTTTGTAAAACCGTTGGTAAATGGAGAAAAAGTTTTAGATTTCCCAACAGTTTATTCAAACTATTGGGAAATACTTATTTTATACCCCTATACCAACAGTTCAACAGAACCATTGGCAGACAAGCGTTGAGAAAACCCAACTTCCCAGTAGTGAATGTGAACTCCAGTAATACGTATGATCCAAAGAGTAAGAAGGATCATATATTTCATGGTATTAAGCCGACATTTATAATGAAAATAGTATCCCATGTGTTCTCAACATATGATGAAATAATATCATGTGTTAATAAGATAAGTAAAGAATTCTCTGAGTCCTATGGATTTGAAGGTAAGCAAGAGAAGAAAAGGATGGAAGAGAGAAAGATGGATAAAGGGAAGAGGGAAAAGAAGAATTTTCAAATATGTGATAACTGTGGGTAGAAACACCTTGAAACTTTCCTGAAGGGAATGGGATTTTATTATACGTGTGGAGAAAAAGGACAACAAGTGTGTGACTGCAAGGGTAAGAAAAAGGTTTCAAATGTACAATCCTTTATCTACAAGGAGTTATGACACTACGTAAACCAATGTCCAAATCATCGGAGTATGCCCCAAATGATGTTATTGGATAATAATCACGTTAGGATACTACCACAGATGATGGGGAATGATTAGAGTTCGTGTGTTGTTATTAAATAATTATGTAATTTGAGTGTTGTATCAACGATGTACTGGTTATAAGAATAATGTGATATATAAGGATTGTACTGCAGTACTTGTTGTTTTCATTAAGGTTTTAATATGATGAAGGTAATCATATTTTTAGTATGTGACTATAACAGAAACTTTACATTGTTTGGAGAATCTGATGTTACAATTGATTTTGGAATTTAGATACCTTTTAGAGAATGTCTCGACAGAGGTATTTGGGATAACTATAAAGGTTGGAATGGATTATATTTTACATCGGATACTATTGTTAAGGTTATTTTTGGATATTTATAAAAAGGACAACACACAGACCGTGTGAGAACCCGTCGTGTCAGACAAAGCTGTGGGAATCGAACCCACAACCATAGTGCGATTGGTATTTATCGCCTACCACTGGACTACCTGATGTTCCTTGAGTGTATAATGTAGTTTTTTTGTTCTAATAGATGAATTATAAATTTATTTTTGGAACCCTATACATTTATGATAAATAGAATATTTTTGAGTTCAATTACCTTTTAGAGTGAAATGTGGGTTTGTGGTAAAAATTTAGTAAGGAATGAATTTCTACATGACAAGAAAGTATATTTCCTTACGTTATTAATAAATCTCATAAATAAATTTTTCAACTTTATGAAAGGTAACTTAAAACAAAAAATGTTGTTGGTTTACTTTTCCTACTGGGGAATCAAAGACCCTTTAACTAATCACAAGTTTGTGATTTTCTTGTAGTTAACATTCTCTTAATCCAATTTTCTATAACTCTCCATCAAACCTTGATTGTTTTTTTCTCCTTCATATCCATGTTTTCATAGAATCCTAGTATGGGCTATCTCGGGTGACCTTTGTACTTCTCTTTCTTTCTTTTAATGTTATATTTTTATTAACCCTTTTTACGATGTGGGTTATCCACAAAGGTATTTTTTATTTTCAACCTTTTATTTTCAAAGAAAAAGTTCAAATTGCGAGGACGAAATTTATTGAAGGAGGGGAGAATGTGACACCCCAAGATTCCATGGTATGCTTCTCTTTGAACAATAGAGCAGCATGTGTTGTATGTAACCTCGAGTTCTAACATACCGCGGCCAATCAATGTAGCTGTTATGAATATTAATACCCACTTTTTGAAATTATATAAATTTTATTTTTCAAAATGTATTTCATTTTTGTATTCGGAATATCGAGATTATCCTAAGTTGCATTTTTTTTCATTTTCTGAGAACTTCCAATTTTCTATGAATAGAAAAATACTTATAAATAACTTTTTTAATCAAAATAACTTATAGTGGTAATTTATACAATTGAGTGGTTTTAAATTATAATTAGAATATATTTTTACCATTTTATGCAATGTTGGTCATTACAATTAATTTCACTTTGAAATTGGACATAAACAATTGTCAATCTTTTGATATATATTGTTTCTTAAAAACATAATATTTGTTGTGACAGTGAGAATTAATTATTAAATTAATTAATTCAACTTATATATTTTAAATTTTGTAAAATAGACATCATTTTTGAATTTGGAATATAAAATATATCTTAGAGTGAATTTTTTGTATTTTTCTTAAAATCATCGATTTATGATGAATAGTGAAACCACTAAGTGGTTGTTAAAAAAACTAATTTTTCGTTTAAATGAAATTTCACCACCTCTATGATTTGAATTTCAAAAATATTACATAAATAACTATCATTAGGAAGTAAAATTTGGTTCAATGCGATTAGAATAATTTTTGGTGAATAGTAACTTTTAAGTTCTGTTAATCAAGATTAAAGGTAATTCGTGTAATTTAAGGTAAATATATTGTTATAATAATATGAAATAACCATAACACTTTTCCTACCCATATTGGATGAGTCATGTCCGACCAAGACAATCCATGGGTCAACTTGGGTACCTCATGGAGCCACTTGGGTAAGAAAATGACATTAATAACTTTTTATTTAAAGTAAAAATAAAATTGTCACAAACATGTGTTGTTTTACTAAAACAATTATTACATGGGGTTATATAAGATAACTTTTAAACTATAAATATTCATTGGAAAGATAAAAATATTTCTTTTTATAATTTTTAGACATTAAATAAATTAAATTTTTTATGACACCATGATGATGCAATGATTAACTCATTAATTAACGATTTAAATAAAATTAAAAGATAATGTAAAATCAAAGACATATAGTTTTCAAAAACCTATTGTATGAGTATATTTCTAACCCTTATCACCTTATCCTAGAAATATATAATTTTGGGACCTTTGAAATCCAAAATTCTTTTCATAATAATGTAACATTTCATGGCATTCCAAGAGTACCTCTCCTCTCCTCTTATAAAAGGCCCCCACCTCTACCACCTCATTCACACCATCAAGCCATTTTTCTCGGCCAAAATCAACCCAAATACCCTCTAAACTTCTTTCTATTACTCCTAGAAGCCTCACTTTGGGCAGAAATCTTCCCAAGGAAGCCTTTGGCTCAAATCAAGAAGAGTTACCCGATTTTAAGGTAATGTCTTCTCTTATGATCTTTTGTTTTATTTTACTTCTCCAAACCCTTAAACTCTTTTTATTCCTATCTTCTGTAACAACACCAGTATCTTCAATATACTAGAATTTTGTTATGAGATTTATTTTATTTACAATTACACACACCATCGTCTAATGGTTAAAGAACATACTGTTTCCGTGGGTGGCGAATTACTTCCCCACAAAACGATGATTGTTCAATCTTCTTTTAACAACTTTTATGGAGGACATTAAGATGTCACTATATTCTTATATGATATATATTATGTTTATTATTTCCTTATGCTTCTTTATTTTTCATTTATGGCTTAACTTTATGATTTTCATTATGGGTAAACGCGATAATTTCATTTTAGGAAATGTGGACTACCGCCCCCTCAAAGTGATTTGAATCGTTAATGCCATATATGGGACGTGTAAAGGATGGATTTAATGATATTATATATGATATTATACTAGAATTATAATATACCTTTTTATCATTATGTTTTCATTCAATTAAATATGAAATATAAATGAATGTAGCATTCATGCGTACGTACAACTTACCGTCTCCATGAACGGTGCATTTCATTTCTTACCTCTAAATGTTATGTAATATTATAAATGAATAAATATACTGGATATATATTCTATATATGATATCTACATCATGAATATAATTCTGGATATAATAGATATTTTACCACATGAAGAACTTGTAATTATGAGAAGTTTATTTTTGACTCAAATACCAAAGATCGACAAAACGACCGTTATTAACTTAAATAATTACATAATGTTCAAAAAATGGTTACATGTGATATAAAACGAATAATGAACTTGAAAATGGTTCTTAAGCAAGTAGAAATTTACTCTAGTTTATTATTCATGAGGTTAAAGAACGATCGAGTCGAGTCAGACACGAGGTAAGGGACTTCGTATCAATCTCCTTTCACTGAGGCATATTATTTTTACACACTACTTTATATTATACGCTGTATAAAACCGTTTAACATTTAAATTTATTCAAAATGAATCTCTTTTATACGAAGTGTTTTACTAAATGAAAAAGGGGAATATTTTTTTTGTTGTACGTAGGCGGTGACAAAGACTTCTCCACCGCCGTGGCCATTATTTGAGTTTCAGCTTCGTCTTCAAGCCATAACTTTTTTAAATGAAAAATAAATACCCGGTTATAATTTTCCTTTATTTTGGAATTGAATATGGTTTTGACAGTGTTTATAATATATCAAATCTTTGTACTGATATCTTGTGATTGAAAGGTGGAAATTTTATGTTTCCTTTATGCATGTTTTATGTGATATGATTATGTTATGGTTTATGAAATGTTTAGACTTGTTCATATGAGGAATGGATTAGACTTAATAAGTGATGGGTGGAGCCCGCTATAGCTCGTCGATGTATCGGTAGGTCTCATGAGACAAACTACTATCTTGGCACGAGGCCATGACAAAATCTTTTTTGTAGCCTTC
This sequence comes from Viscum album, assembly GCA_963277665.1. Classification (NCBI taxonomy): domain Eukaryota; kingdom Viridiplantae; phylum Streptophyta; class Magnoliopsida; order Santalales; family Viscaceae; genus Viscum; species Viscum album. The sequence goes on from OY728162.1 coordinate 670,982,812, forward strand.
GCATGAGGCCTTTGATACGTCGTTATGATAGTCTGGATTATGCATTCCATCATTATGAAAGTGGTTATTGATATTGCATGTGATCATTTGACTAGTAGAATATCCATGTGATTAATTCAATTTCATTATTTCATTTTATTTTTCCATATTATGCTGAATTTCAAGTTTAAAAGGCATTTTTTCAATTATACATTGCCTTAAATTTTTATGTTTATTTTTGAAAGTTTCCACTATATTGTTACACTTACTGATCATCTGAGCTCACCCCTTTCAATGTTTTAATTTTTCCAGGATGTGATGAAGTATTTTAATGAATGACCTGCAGGGATATTCGGAAGGGGATATGAGTGTGGACTATGGAGACCATGTTATTTTAGTTTTTCACTATATGATGTAATGTAATGTTTATGAATGTATCTAGCCTTTCCAAGTATACTAAAATAATCGGTATTTCGAGACATGATCTTTTATGATCATTCCAATGTTACGTAAAAATGCACCGACTCTAGGTAACTGGGGTCGAGGCGTTACATATGATGTAGAATCTTGTTCCATTCATTATATCAGATCATGAAATATTATTTTATGATTTGAATGTTTTTGGGATTTGAAAAAGAAAATATAACATTGAGGTGATCTGTTTTTTAGTAGAAACAATCCCCATGGAATTACACTATGTGAAAGGGTATTTCACATCATGTAATCCCCCACTCTTGTATGTTCTGAAAACATTTTAGCTACTTAGGTTTTCACTAACCCAATGGTTGCAGTTCCCTCTGTTGACCCCATGTGACCCGACAACCCTCACTTCAGAGTTTTGGGGAGTCCTTCTTCATGGAATGGTCCCTAGATCTCTCTGATCTATAGTGATCCATCTTCAATAAAAGTTATGATCTACGTCCATTCATGGGGTTTCTTCAATCAATTTCCAGTTTTTTCCATGTGATTTCACATAATCTCATTGTTTATAATAAAGTTTTTTTTGGTTGGTTGGTGTAGTTATGCCACTACATCCTCAGGTGGATGCAGTTGTTTCAAGAGGGGTGATCAAGAACTGTGGTTTTGATCTATTATTGTGTGTAAAATGATGAAGGCCTTTTGAGGTTTGGGATTTAATTCTTGTATATTTATTTACATTCAATTGAAGATTTGGCATAATTTAACCCATCAGATTGCAATGGAATTGACCAAATTAAATTCTTGAACCTGATTATAGAATTTGTATCAATCACATAGAGATGTTTTTACATTATACCTTGATAATATTTTTCTCTTTATTTGATATATAATGTGATATCTATGACATTATTGATATTTAATTTCATTCTGGATTGAAATTTGTAAAAAATGTAAATACAAAATTAATTAATAATTAATTTGATAAAATATAATGATTTTTGTTTAATGAATCCAATTGTAGTTGTAATTTTATTTTGATCAAATTGATAAATATATTCATGTAAAATTGAGTGGGTTAATGAACCTAAAGCATTATTATGATTGTAGATAAATTATTCAGGAATGATAAATCAACTCTTTAATTAATATTTTAAAGGATGTGGTGTCTTGTTGATTAGGATTCCCATAGTTGGGACCTATGAATAATGATTCATTTAATTAAAAATATAATAAAAATCTAGTTGTTTCATAAATATAATTACATTGTAGGGTCTGAGTTGCATTCTTTCTTGTAAATTTCATGTTCTTTATGCTTTGGAGTTGTGGGAGCTCATTGTGTTTGAAGGATGGATCCCTTTTTTTACATCCCAGAGCATAGTTTCTTGATTTTTTTTATACTTCTTGTGATGTGACTTGAGATTATGATGGCTGATCCTAGAATGATGTTATGGTTTTGGGGGTATGGAGTCCCATATGTTTTATGGGCCAGGTATGGGTGAGCCTGGAGCACTATTGTGGATTGTGAGTTAGGGACCCCTGATTTTTTTTGCGGCAGTTGATTCCAAGAGTGGTGAGATGCATCCATTTATGCATGTGGTGTTAGGGTGGACACCATAGATTATGGAACATGTTGAAGGTGGGCTTACTCATTGATGTGAAAGTTGGGTACTTGTTGAGTCTATTTTTTTATCTCGTTTGCTTTCACCGCTATATGAGGTAGCTATTTTTTCATACCGTACTTCTAAGGGACACAAAATGCATGGGCTATGACACAGTCATTCAATGTTTAGCTTCTCATGATTGGATGGGTCTACTCTTCTGATATAGGTGGAATTGACTCAATGGGTATTTTATCTACTCATCACATTGATACCCTTCTATTTTTGTATATAAAAATGTTTTCCTAGAATGCATGTAAAAATTGAAATTGGTAATGATAGTTATATAAATGAATAAATTATTAACCCATGGGGTTTGATCTTACTGGGATTTAATTCTGACGTAATATTTCTATGAAACCATGGAATCAGTTTGGTTATGAATGGAGGGCATGGAACTTTTTTGTAGTGAAAATGTAATGTAATGTGGAAATTATGATGATTAATTAATGGTCAATGAATTAATTAGCCTAAATTGAAACTAATAAAAATGGATAATGTCACTCAATGTATATCTTTAAATGTTGTTGTGCTTATAGGATATATAGTCATAATAGTGGAATCCGAGAGTCTGAGAGACGTTATCTGAAGTTGGGACTAAGACTAGGTTCTTCCCATAATGTGGTGGAGAGCTATATTATATCATGTAAATTTGTGTTTCTATATGCTACTCCACCTTATTTGTTAGGGAACTCACACCTTGGGTATTTTGAGTCCTTGGGGTGTGTGTTTTACCCCAACATACTAGTGGGAGGACAGATGGTTGACTACCCACTTTTGGTCCACTCACTTCTCTTGGTAGTTACTTGTGCCAGTATGCACAACCGTTATTTTTTCCCATATATGTGTGTGGGTGGATATAATGGATTGCGATTCTTCACAGACATATATTATGGATAACGTTTTCTAAAGGAAACTATAGGTGTAACATGTATGGGATATGTTGGGTGGATGATCCTTACTTGATGTATGGGTTTTAATGGATTGAGGTATAATACATGATGTATGATACACATAATGTGGGCTATTTTGGCTCCATGAAACTACCTGGTTTCATCGATTATGTGGACATGGAGGTGTGTTGGATGAGGTTGATGTTGTGGTGCATCACCCAGTTGTCTTCGGGCTAGACCTTTTAGACAAAGATGCTCTGGATGTGCGACATTGAGGAAAAGAGAAAAAATAGTAGGGAAGTTATAGTCGGGTATCCTTGATATTATTTATTATAATATGTTATTTTATATGAGATACTAGGTGAGAGTATACATGATTAGTCTAGGAACATAGTATACCTATTTAGGTGAACTATTATTTTTCACATGTTGTTCGATGTTCTTTACCATGCTTCCATTACTTTTGCATGAGAGGATCTGGGGAGGATCCTGTAGAATATGTTATTATACTCACCCTATGTATATATAAATTGTTTTTTAGTTATATTAGAAAAATGTTAGAGATTTGGTTTGTTACTACTAGATTCTCGGTTGCAAGAGTTGTTTGGGTTTCTTTGTCACTATTATCTTTATATTTTTTTTTTTGAATTTCCAGTTTTCCCTTTCAGTTAGTGTAGAAGTTCTTGTGTGACATTATATTTTTGTTCTTGGGTTTCATTTGTATTGTACTCTGAGAAAAATTTGTTTTTTCCTATATTATCTTTCTCTTCAACATGTGTTCTCTAAGAGGGTAATTCCTCCCATTTTTCTTTTCACTATACCCTCGGTGCTGGCCACCAACTCGGGGACTACCGGAGGCAAGACTCAGGTTTCACTATCTCTCTTCTATCATTTCCAGCCCTAACAGGGTACGCTTTAAGGGGAGGGGGTATTGAAAACGTCCCTTCCTCTAAATTTGGTGAGGGGTTTATGTAAATAATGTCAATACATTCCCAATGTACTATCCAATTAAACCATGGGGAGAATAAATTTTTTTGATGAAATTATATTCCAACAAACATCAATTGGAAAAGATTCATATAATTGAGATTTTATCATCATATCATTTTATTTTTCCCTATTTATTCAACATCTAATCATTGGGGAAGAATTTTTATACCCTTATAAAATTCTTCATATATAATAGAGTGGGTAGAAATAGATTCGAATAATACATTATGAGTTCTAGAGTGGATGGTAAGTTTACTACTCACCACATCATTATCATACCCCTTATCAAAAATAGTGATTTCATGAGATTTTACTTTTTATATTGATTTTAGAGGTTACCGATACCTGTCATTTTCATTAACCATCACATTTGAGAAATGGATTTTACAATTCCCATGATTATTTCATTAGAATCACTTTAGTGTGGGCGCTGAATTCCATGGAGATGTCTCTATATTCTCATCATTATCTAACTTGTTCCCATGAAATTGGAATTCAATTTCTTGATGACCTTACTTTCCAATCTTATAACTTTTACTAGTCCCCTTAATAAAATTTTAACCAAGTTTCCCTCTATGAAATTAGTGTAATGGAAAAGTCGTATTATTCTCCCAATGATTTTTATAATTCCCTCAAAATTCTATATCTTTTTTTTCAGAACTATGTGATGGATCAATAAATACAATCTATAATTAAATTGTGATTGGAAATCAAAATGATTTCATAATAGATTCCAAATTCAAATATGGTTACACCATTGTGGGTATTTTTATTAATCCAATGAATAATTGATCAACCAAAATTTTCGCATTAATGGTAATACTATGATAATACCTTCAATGTGTGAAAAAATATTCCTCATAGGTACCAACAGATTCATCATCCTTCCATTTTATCTATAGTAATTACTTCTAAATTTTTGAATGAATATTATTAGGAAACTAAATGTTAAAAAACAACCCATTAAACTCATCCCACTCTATAGAGTCAAATTATTCCTTCTTCCTCATATTCATGATAAGAGTCTAACAGTTACCCACTTATTATTTCAAAAAATAATCTGAAAAATTAATTTCTTATGTACCACACACTGGAAGATAGAAAATATATTTTAAATGGTGTTAATGCATATCTCACCAACTTGTGGATCTGCAAAAACACTAAAATAAGGTAGAGAATTCCTCAAGAATGACTGAATAAAACAATTTCTCCTACTTTTATCATTTGGAATCCTATCATGATTCATAGCTTGAGAAATTTCCCTGATAAATGTAATGATATTTTTCATTCCGTCTCCCTTTAATATTGGTTTGTCCAGAGTAAAGTCATTACATTTTCCATTGCATTAATAATTAATATGATTAATTTAAGATACATTGATAAACAAAAATAATTCACTATAACTTCAGAAATAATAATCATAATGTAAAACATTATTATTATCAAAAATAATTTATAGTAAGTCTCGATAGGACTCACTGTTTTTATTGTAAGGCATCCTAGGAATACACAAGTTTATTAATGATTCTTACCAATACATTAATTTTAATTATCCCTGAGTTTATGAAAAAAATTACCCCATCTATGTTTTCAAAGGTGGCTAATCCTTTCTGTGATACCAACTATAACCACCTATTAATTTCATATATACATATTGTATCTAATTAAATAAATATATATTACAAAATAAAAGAATACATGTCGTAATTGTATAGGAAAAGTCTATTAGGAAACTTGGATACATAAAAAACTAGTCCACATGTTTACTAAATTATATCCCACAAAAATATTCATAACTAGGACCCTTGACATTCATATCATATGTTATACCATTATTCAAAATATAGGAATGGAAACATAAGAACATGTGAGCTAAAATTCTCGATGAGAGTAAACATGAGCGATATAAGCATAGCATGATCATATGTGTATTAGAAGATGAGAATTAAATTTGAAAATTATACCCTTTATATCATAGATCATAATCCTGAATCATGTCCAAAATCATGGATGTTCATAAGAAATTAATCATCTAGGAATCAAATAACATTTGTCAAGGGAGTATATCGTCATCATATTTCATGATTTCATTGGCATAGACATGAGAATTGTGATTAATTTACAAACTATTCAAGGATCATTTTTAGACTATAATAGCAGAATGGGTTAACTCACAACAACATTGTATTTATCAAGCTCTATTACAAAGAATATCATAGTGGATAGAGTCCCTTGCTGAACTAGGATCTATCCACATTCCAGTCCTATTTATCTCAGGAGATATCCTTCTTTACCCAAATAATTGGAGGGATATATAATTTTATACCCACTCATAACAAAATGGAAATTATAAATATGTGTTCCAAAATATCATAAAACATTTAACATATAATAACATTTGAAAAATTTGGGTTTTGAAAAAAATTATTAGAACATAACCCATGGAAATGAAATGGGTTTCATAATCATTTCATCAATTCAACATAGAATAACCCATGGAAAAGTAATAGGTTACATAAAAACATTTCATTATACTCATAAACCATTAATATATGGAATAATTATGGTATCATTGGATCATATCCCAAGTAAGACATAACTAACATCAAAGAATTTCATCATTGAGAACATATTTATTTGAAATATTAGTTATAACATATTATATGGAAAATACCCATTTCTTTATAAAATAAGTTATGTCAAATATAAAAAATTAAAAAAGATAGATAAAAAATTGTCACTTTAAAATAAACATTGTAACATATAAAAGAAAAAATAAATCATTAATATGTTCTCGTAGTGTGAAATTCTATTCATGATGTATACATTAAAATAATGTTTCCTTTCAGATTTTTTGAAAAAAGAAAAAAGTAACCATTTAAAAAATATAAATTTTATTATTATAAATTCAATTTGTAACAAATTAAAACATGGTCAACAAAGAATTTTAAAAATCATTGGAAATGGTAAAAAACTATTGAAAATATATTTTATAAAAGATGGATATGGAAAAGAACAGATTTTTGACTAAAGAGATAAATAAATTTGAATTTTCCTTATTTAGTATATAATGAGAGGAAAATGAAAGAGAACAATTAATCCTACATATATAATTTTAGGATAAGAAAAATAATGACATTTATTAGAGTTATGTGATAAAATTTGATTATAGGAATCATAATCATAAAGAATTATGATAAATAATGAAATGGTAACATAAAACCATTACTGATTTTGTAATATTAGAATTGCTAGCCCCAAGAAAGAATAAATTCCAATGAAAATTTAAATATTATTTACATATATATATTAATATTATAAAATTTCAAATATAAGTATATACACCTCATTAGAGATGATAGGTGCATGAAAAAACATATATCCCAACGAAGATATTTGAAGATGATAAGCCACTACCTTGAGTTCCACATACATTAAAAGTAGTATTATAAACAATATAATATATTTATAATCATTATAATTTTATTACAGATTCATTCACACACTTATATTTTCATACCTGATCCCTTTATAACATTTAAATATTCATTTATGAATAATTCCTTATTAAAATAATTGTTCTTGGGTGTTATTGATTTAGTTAATCCTTAGTATTTCAATTCAGTACATCTATTCCTTGTAATATTATCATAGATATATCCTATAAATTGTTTTAATAATGATATAATTATAATTGTTTTTTTAATTATATATATATAGTCATGTAAAGAAGTTCTGATTAGAAAAATTAATTAAACTACTTATTGAGACGGTAGCTCGTACGTACACATTAACAATATTTTCTCATTTAGAATAATGGAAATAAATAAATGTAATTAATATTTAACAATTATAGAATAATTATTAGATTAAATAAATCTGTTATATTATTTATATTTATCCTCATTTCTGTCCAATAAAAACAGAAATAGAAGACAAATCACATCACTTTAAGGTGGTGTTGGTCCAGAAGAATAAATGAGAAATGTTATTATTTTCTAGTGGAATGAAAGGTAAAATGATTGAATTGATATTATAGTTCAATAAGTATAATGTTATAACAAGTATCATATATAAACATTAAGACCATCATAATTATAATCTAGGAAATAATGTTGTTAAAAATAAATTATAACTCTATGTGGAATGGCTAATCCATACATACTCATTAACGATACATTGAGTTACCATTTGATGGGAAAGATGGTGAATAATAATGTTTTAATAATCATAATAAAATTTATGTATACTTTGGATACTTAAGTTATTATTTTTTTATAAATTCCATATATTTATAGGTGGTAAAGAGTACGTAAAAAATGAATTGATTGGTTAATGAGATTACATGTTCTTTGATTTAACACCTTCAGATCTCATCCAAAGGATCCTAGCTATGGTATTTTGGTAATAAAAAAACACATATAATGTGAATAATGATGTTTATAAGGTATTTTTGGTTTCTTTTGTTGACATATAATGCTTAACATGTTGTGAATAAGTTAAAGGAGGGGTGCCCTATTATAATTGAAGAGAGAGGTACTTTTAGAATTTCATAAAATTTTTAATTATACCAAATTAATTATTTAAAAAAGGAATCAAAATGGATATGAATTCAAATATAAATTATGTTAGGTTTTTAATCCCATAAAACAAATAAATTATATTTCTTTGTATAATTTTATACCTTATCATTTTTATTGACATCTTAGTGAACAAATTTAAACCATAATTGTGATAACACCTTTCATACACTAAATGTTTAATAATTATATATATAATTTAGAAAAATAAACCATAAATGGTTAGTGGAAAACATTTTTGACCATATCTTATCCACCTTTTCCCCTTTACAGATTTTTTTAAACAATTTAATAAAATTTTATTATAATAAAATATAATTTTTTTCAATTTTGACACTATTCAATTAATATGACTTAAAAGGCAAAAATAAAGGGTTGTAATTAAAATAAAATCATTTTAAAAATCATTAATATGTTATTTATAACATGAAAATTTATCGAACTCTATAACTAACTCAAATTATAATACATTTACTATTTTTAATATAATTTTTTTATTTCTATTATTAATTTATAAATTATATGAGGATGTTGCATAAGAATTTATGGTAATTATATAAATATTAAAATATATAAATAATTTTCCATCATGAAAATTAATTTTATTATTATAAAAATAGATTTTTAGATTCATTGATAGCTTTATTTTGACCCTCTGTGGACACATAATAGATATTTTAAAGGGTGTTTCATTTTTCAAATTTCATTGCATTAAATATTATACATTCCATTTTCATATATAAGGTAACATTAAAATATTAAATTTTAATCCTAGGGCGATAAGGTCTGAGTTAAGTTGATCCAATAAGAAATTTTATGAATAATATTAACCTTTAGACATATTTTCATCCTAAATTAACCTAATTTACCCTTTAAAAAGATGAAAAATATTTCCATGCTAACTAATTATAATTCGTAAAAAAAGGGACTTATTTACCAAATTTGAACATCTGATTTGGATAAATAGAAAAAAAATTATGAAATTTATTAACTATAATTGAAACAAATTTATTTTAAAATAATTTTGAAAACGCGATGGAAACTAGTTTTAGATTAGTACAGTATATAAGAGTCAGACCGAGCTTATTATTTTTTAATTCATAGTAGAAATATTGGATGAATGTTAAAGAGTCTAATTTAATATTAGATATAATAATTTCAATAAAGTCAATCATTAAAACTGATTAATTTAATTTATTTAGAAAAAATCATTATGTGCATAATTGTTTTTTCAATAATACATTTTTTACCTTAATATGACTTTTTTATTTCTATTTTTAGTCAATAGATTAATGATATATTTATTTTATACATTTATAGCCAATATACTTATCAAAATTTATTTTTCATATTCATACGCACCAGTTTCATGACTAGTTTATAACGATATACTATACTATGGTTCATTTAGACTTATGGTTACATGTATCACAAGATATCGATGAAATTAAAATTATTTTAAAAAATTATTTCATAAAATATTGAGGTGTTACAATTCATGTTATCATTAATGATCCATTTCAAAAAAATATTGTATGAAGGAACCATTAAAACTCATATCAAGTATATATAAATCATGTTATTATATTGGGACATCATGTATTCATCATGGTATCACCTAAAATGGATAAATCCACAATTATATTAAGAGTAACGTGTATAAAGGTAACACCATTTATTATTAATATATTTTTTAATTTAAACATTGCATAACCTCTTAAGAGTTACATCCCCATAGTTTAATATGTTATATTACCCAATTCATTGGAGATCTATATTAGGATCACTATTCATTCTGAGCAATATTTTGCTCATTAGTGATCATCAATAATTTCCAATAACAATAAAATTAATAAATTACATAGATCATTAATTTCATCATATAATGTATAGAAACAACCATCATTCCCGTCAAAATTTGATTACCCTATGAAAACATAATGGATTTCTAGAAGAATCTCTTATAAGGACCATCATAATCTATCCCAAAAATAGAGGTGGAAGGTATCATTAGATTATACACCATGTGTAATACCCTGACCCAAGTTCTAATATAATCAATACTTAGATATGGTGTGGTACCTGTCCTTGAGCGTACCACCTCATATGCCAGAGGCCTCCAACTAACAAGGGATTCATCACCAATGTGATTTAGATGCTTCACAAATAGAATAAAGGAAAAAAGGGTGGCTGATTATATTACCTATAAGGATTTCCAAGAATTACATCATTATGAGTTCTCTTGTATTATCTCCCTTCCCTTAGGAGGTTCTAGAATCATTATAAGTGATGCTCTTAGACTCCACTTTTAAGGGCCCCCATGGTTGTACTCTTTCTCTATTATCCCCACTATTTTAATAATAAAATTCATATCGTTGTTTCGAATAAACATGCATCAAAAATCAATTTCCAAAATAAGGTTCATTCCCAAAACCAATATTGAATATGTCATGTCATGTCTTACAGTAACATGTATATAGAAAAAAATAATATTGATCTAAAGAATACTGAAAATGTCCCTAACACCATATACGGTTCCCTCAATCATGTGTATCCCATAACCCAAAATAGACCATCTAGTAGATGTCATTTTTCAGTGTCCTAACCTATTATCATGAAGTCTACACGGGTACACAGTGGATGCCTGAGTAAGGTGAGAGTATAACTTAGTAGGCCACCACCATTGATGGTGACAAAATATCTTGTCAAATCCAAAGTGTTTGAAGAAGTATAATAAAAAAATGATTGATATTAGAAAAATAATTTCCATCATTTTAATATATTTAGATTAATCACTTTCACCATTGATTCCATGTGTTAACCATATTCATCAAATTTACTACAGCCTATATAGATCATCCAAACAACGTAAAAGTGGAGTCAAGTTCCCTACGTCATAGGGAAAATCATTTCACAAAATAATATAAATAACATCATACCTTTAAACTTATTACAATTAATCATAAACATTACCTTGTAGCCTCAGTCCGGGAAAACATACCCATTGCATTCAATTGGGACAAGGAGCCTTAGTCTGACACCCTAACCCTTGAAATAAATCAATCGGCCTAGAGCATCATTCTATCTAGCCAGTGATAGGATCCTCAATCCAAAACCCCAGCCACCAACTTATTCAGGTTTCCATGATTCTCAAACCATTTATCAAATTTATGTTTTTACATTCCATAACACTTTCAACACATTCATGTTAAAAAACACCTCCTTATTACAAACCAACAAACTAAACATATTTATAATTGTTATCATTTCAAAATACCATCCATGTTAACTTCATGAACTGAATTTTTAAGGGTTATAACTCATAAACCCTTCAATTTAACATTAACAACACATTATCAAATTTTTGGATGAGGCACACCCCATGGGTGTACTTTAGACTTTTCAAAATTACCTCAATTTATCCCATGAGGACCATGATAGGTTCAATTCATAATTTATTCCTAAAGATTATTATTTTACCTGAATTAAACCAAATGGATATCCCAAAAACATTATTTCACCACCACTTACACATATATCATCGCATTAATATAGTGGGATATAACTTGTATACCCCCTACCTCGAATTCATGGATGAACTCTCTCTAAACCTTGGATATTGACATTAACTCAAATTCCCAAAAAATAAATAACATTGAATTTGGAGGAAAAGGGAGGTCTTAGAGATTCTAAAGGAAAATAATTATTAAAGAAGCCATGTTGTAGAAATTACATAAAATATGATTATTAGACATAATAATATATTTTATCCACAACCAATGGAACACTAAATTGCTTACCAAATTTGAGATATTGATCTTATGAATGTTTGGAAGGGTTTCAATGGTCACCATTGTTTCTATAAAAAGAAAGGGGGAATTAAGGTGAGGTTTTATATATTCTAAGGGGGGGGGGGTTGGAAAGTTCCATTGTGTTTAATGAGGATCGTGATTTGGATTCAGTATTTGACAGACCATGCACCATCCATGAACCACTCTCTACCCATCATGGGGCATAAATCACATGACCTTCTTGGGAGAGCCACAGTTTGACAAAACATGCAATGGTCATGTAGTATAGCTCTTCCCAGGCATTCACAATTAGGTTCCTCACCATCTGTGGTTTTACCAACCATGCTCCACTCTTCTCTAGGGTGCATGGTTCTGACACATGGTATGCACAAACTGTGTTCCAACCATACAGCCTACACTGGATGGACCCTTTTTCATCCTATTCATGCCACAAACACCCAAGAAAACACTGAGACTCCACATATGCCTAGGAAAAATTTTATTTACCATTTTATTGAAATTAAAAAAAAAATAAACAAAGGAATACCTCTATGAAAGGTTGGGATCTTACAACCTCCCCACATTATAACGAATCATCCTTGAGCTGCACTTCCTAATAGTAATGGGTTCCCAAGGTAAAAAAATCATCCCACTAGAGAAATGTATCAATATCCATCTCTAAAATTTACTCCCGAACATTTCCATACTACTAAAACACTCAGAACAACATCATAGTAATACCCCACAAAAAATTCTCACTATAGTCCACAATATGCACAAGATGATCCATGAAAGACTCATTAGCCTCAAGATAAACATCATTAACATTGATCGCATTAGAAGGGTAGGGATGATAGTACACATGTTGTGGAAAATGAAAAACCTCATGCATACCATTATACAATTGTGGAAGAGACAACTAGGATTCCATTGATCCAATCATCTCTACAACCTCAAAATCCCCAAAAATCCTGGGTAAAAACAATCCCTATTTCAGAATAAAATGGTGAACCAACCATGGAGACGCCTAAAGGAACACATAACCCTCCATTATAAACTCAATAGTATGATAACATCCATTAGTAGACACATTTTTTCCACTCATCGATTTAGTTTTATGTTTCCAAATCAAACAAACCCTCTCTAACATCTCATTCATGAGACTAATCCACCAAAACATTAATTCCCCAGCCCTCATCTAGTATAAAGGATATCTACACGTCATACCACAGATAACCTCATAATGTTTCCATATGATGTTTTCCCTAATTACTATTGTTATAAGTGAACTCCATGAGCTCTATTTCATTCTCCCAATATCCACCAAATTATGGAATACATTACCTAAACATGTCCACAAGCACATGAAAAGTATGCTTAGACTATCCATATATATATGGGATAAAATTCATAGTAAAAAACACCAGTATAACAAGTTTCTTAAACAACCCATTATAGAAGAACGATGTAAAATTTTGCTCATGATCTAAAATAATACTCCAAGGTACCCTATGAAAACAAACTATTTCATCAAAACCAATGTCCCCCACTGATCTATGATTAATTTCTCTTGAATCAGTAGGAAATTGGGCCACCAAGTAAAAATGATCCATAGTTACCCATGTCCAATAATTCTTATAAAGAATATTCAGAAGGTGGACCACAAAATCCATGGTTTCATCATCCCACTTCCATTACAGAATGGGAAACGATTATAGAATATCACCTGACCACTGATGATGGGACTTCACCTTCTGATGTGTGTAGCATCACGTTACCAAACCTAAAACCTCTTTCTTCATCCCTATCAATTAATTATATATTAATAGGTCACAATATATTTTATTTAAAATATGATTATATTACCACATCTTATCATGGAACTCATGAAACAACTCTTCTCACATACACATGGGAACATTTAATAAGTCCTAAAACATAAACAATATCATCATTGTAGACAGTCCATTCATAAGGTAACTCCCCACAGTCAATGATTTCCTTTAAATCCAATAATTCTAGATCCGCATACTACCTCTCAAAGGTCCATATCAAAATTAGGGAATCGACTGCCAAGGATGTGACGTTCATCAGTCCTTGGTCCTATTGAACCTCTATATGCATCTTCACAAACAAGGCCAAAATCTTCCACTCACAACTAGACTATTGGACTTATCAGGATAGTGTATTCCTTCTCAAAGAATCTATAACATTTTTAATTTTCCCAGCATTTAATATAACTAATAATCTAAGGACTTTAGGTACATAACCCATCTCTGATACTGAGGATTCAAATCATCCTATAAGAATATGTACTTAATGATTTATGGTTGTTAAACACAATACACATTTCACTTATAAGATATTGAAACCACCATTTTAATGTATATACAACCATGGACAATACAATATCATGCATATGATAATTTTATAATTCTAACTCAACTACCATTTCCCATAAACTACCACACAAGCTCCCTTCATCATCATTTCCCAAAGACCAATAACAGATACATCACAAACCAAGGTATACCTTTTCCCTGACATGGGTAGTATCAAAATTGGTACTGTCATGAAATAATTGTTGAACTCCTAAAATGTATTATAAAATTCATTAGATCACTCAAAATTGATACCCTTATTGCTTATGTCTGAAAGGGGTAATGAAAATTGAGAGAAGTCATTGATAAACATTAAATAATTTCCCAATGAACCCAAAAACCTCTTGATATAAAAAATATTTTTAGGCTGCTCCCAAGATAAAACGTCCTTTACATTCTCTAGGCCCATTTACACACCTCCCTTAGAGATTATGTGAGGAAGTAAATTTACTTTTATGATCCACAACTAACACTTAGATAGCTAGGCATATAGCATGTCCTCTCTAAGTGTACTTAGGTTGAGGCCAAGGTGTTGGTCATGATTTTCATGATCCTAGAAGTACACAATGATTCCATCCACAAAAAAACCACAAACTATCCAGGTACAGGTTGATGATTCTGTTTTTCATGCCCATAAACACTAACCTATAATTCGAAAACCCAATCGATATCACAAATAACTCATACAAAACGTATCTTCTCCTTTTATTTTTCCATGTTATGTTAGAGGGTCTCAATATTATCTGATGATACCCAAACCTCAAATAAATTTTGGAGAAAATAATATCACCTTTCAACTGGTCAAAAATATCCACAATACAAAGAAGAGTACATTTGTTCTTTATTATTATCCAATTCAACATCCATTAATAAATAAATAACTACAACATCTTGTCATACTTTTTATAAAACAATACCAAAGACCCCAATGTGATGTACCTAGAATAATAAAACCCTTATTCTCCAATTCCTCCAATAGATTATTAAGATCATGAAGTTATATCGGATCCATTATATATGGTGGAATGCAAATCATCATGGCCCCATGCATCAGTTCAATCCTAAACTAAGTCTATATATCTATCTCTCTCTTAGATGTAATCCATGAGAAGTCCTCGAGAAACACATCTGAAAATTGATCTACCACAATAGGAAATACATTATGTACACTTTACCCCTCATTAAGCTCAAGAAATACCACATGGGTGGTTATTTCACCAAACTCTTGATGAACTAGCCCTACACTTCCTTTTGAGATATTCCATTATCCATGGTGAACATAAGATTCACCCTTAGGATACCTAAACATTACCTATCATTGGTAAAAATAAATATTAGATCGATACAACACCATCCAATCTATCACCAATATTAGGTCAAAACCTGACAGATATAGTGAAAACAATTACCCAAGGAAGAAGAATCCACCAACCTCAAGATCACACTCCTTACATTGTCTAATATTTAGGCTCGCATTCCTAAGGGTGTATCAATTAACATAACCCCTCAAATATGTTCCATATCTAGTCCCAACACATTAAAAAACTAAGAGGATATAACAAAATGTGAGGCACCTGTATCAAATAATGAATTTGAATGTGTAGAAGATAGAAGAATCATACCTCAAATAGTCAATGATACATCCTCACCACTACCATGTGTAGGTCGAACAACGTGTCAATGAACTTTCCCTCTCCCCTAGACTTTGATTTGAGCCCCGGGTGGTGCATTACCTTTCTCATAAGTATGATCATGTCTTGAACCACCACGGATTCCACCAATTCTGATATAGATGGTGAAACTCTATATTCATACCTATTTTGTGGTAGGGGAACCCCTTTGTACACTATCTATTTTCCCTGATCCTCTATCACTTCCCATCTATTGGGGGTTCTTGCAGAACATTTGTTTATAATACATAGGGCTGAATGCACTTTACTCCACTGGTGGTCGGGGACACTGGCAATGCTTGTGTCCCAGCCTACACAACAGATAACAAAACACCAATTCACAAACTTGAGAGACCAATTATTTTCCCTATCAAATTTATCTATAATTTTCCTGGTGATAACCACAAAAATAGAGCTTAATACCATCAGTTGTTATAAAAAATCACCACCCGACTAAAACAACATGACCACCACCAGATGTCTCCTTTATGTTCCCCTATGAAATGAGATCATGATCCCCCACCTCAGTAAACCTTTTTAAAATAATTATATTCACCTAGGAAATGATCTCATATCTAATTCCATATTGAAAATTTATCACGGTAGCTTCCTTGTCCCCTACCAACAGTAGATCAATGTGTTGTAATTTAATGAAGTGGGCAAAAAAAATTCGTCATAGATATACTCGCATGATTCATCCTCAAAAAATATTTTGAATTATTTAATCTAAGAGTCCGTAGATTTAAATTTTATAGAATCTTATCATGAAAACCTTTCCTTAGAATACCGTATTCCTTATCATTTTGTATATGGATATCCCACTAGTGCATCTCTGGCCCTCACAATATATAATCCGCTAACTAGACCCAATAATGAAGATGAGTAAATAAGTGATCCAAAATATTTTTGGATGGACTCTTTCTGGAACACGTCTATCTTAGGTCCTCTATCTCTGGAAAATGTCAAAGGGCGATATAGTTAAAAAACACTAGTCAGGTCAAACATTCTTAGTACAACCTTACCAGGTTCTCGTTTTATTTCCTACACAAACCGAGAAACATTCTAACAAAACTACTATTCCCATTTATTACACATAACTATCAGGGTTTCCTACTAATCTATGGGAAGTACATTATCCATGATTTCCTAATATTTCCCCACAAGTAAATTTCATTGTGTTGGTGTTTACCTACAATCCCAAATGCATGTTTCAAAACACACAACACACTATTTCAAAAATTTACATGAAATGATCACACCAACTATAGACAACCAATTCCTTAAACACCATCACCATATGCATAATCACATCTCAATAATTATCCTCAACCACACCTATCTTAGTCTATGGTCTATATGGATTTAAATCCAAACATACAGAAGAACTTCCATTATTTTTAAACCTTTTTTATACCATTTATCTTTGATCAACGTAACTTTTCCCATTTATGCGCTATTTTATCAATTTTGAAAATATATTCCAATTATTATTTTTATTTAAAACCTTTCTATTAGGAATATTTTATGGATAGATTGATACACCATAAAATTCATTGAAAATTCTAATACCAACCAGAATAGGTTTTCTCGTGTGTTTCAAACATTATGAATGTCAAAGGTATCACTAAGTGTCGTAAATGATGCAAGAATAAATTTCCTCATACAATTTTGTCCTTTGAATAAAATCACATAAAATAATAAAAACACAAATCATGTTCATCAACCAATTTATAAATAACATCCAACTGAAAAAATGGATATTAAGAACAATAATCCCACATTGGGTACTCTGGGTTTCTTCAATGCATGTGTTAGATACTCCCCTGAAAGATACAATTACTATGGCCCAAAACACCTACTCTCTGTTTTATTGTCCCCAAATAAATTTGAAAACAAAAAATAAAATATCTATGATACCACTATATAATTTTTCAACCTAGGTGCCAATATAATCAGTGCCCCAAGCTGGGGTTGTACATGACCTCAGGCGCACCTCCCTACATCCAATAGGTTTTTAAAAAGAAGCGATGGTATAATGTGACATGTGGGGAGATTATACCCTCTTTATTAGAGTGATCCAAACATGATAAAATTATAAAAAGGAAAACAGAAATAAAAATAAATAAGAATCATAAATCCATTTCAAAAAATGGTGTATATTACCCCAATAAACTATAAATATGGCATGTCATGTCTTACAGTTCCAAGTGTCAAAAAAAATCCAAAAATAAATAAAATATTAATAATTTCAAAATTGGATCTTAAAATGAAGTCTGGTTCCCTCATCCATGCACATCCTAGATCCCAAAATTGACCATCTAGCATAGGGAACATGTCATTGTCCTAACATACAACCATTAAACCTTCTCAGGTACCGAATGGTGACCCAAGAAGTGTGTGAGTAACACCCAATAGACCACCACCAATGGTGTCTAAAAAATTTCCAATATAATTTAATGTGTATTTAGATGTACAATAAACTAAAGGGTAGAAATTATAAAAATAGTTTCAATCATTTGAGAATATCTAGATTGAAAACATTTATCATTACTTCCATTTGCTACCCATATTCATCACATTCACATCGGCCTATTTTTTTCAACCAGACAACATGAAAGTGGATCCAAGTTACGAACATAAAAGAGTTAATCATTACTCAATATATATATTTATATTATAACCTACCATGTAGCCTTATTCTAGGTAATCATATTCCTTTCCATCAAGCCTTATTTTATGTAATCATACAACTTGTATTCGTTAAGGGCATAGAGCCTCATTCCAACACGCAAACCCATAGAATACATTTTTGGCCTAAGGAATCATTTTATCTAACCAGTAGGAGGAGACTTAGTCCAATTCCCCACTCAAAAACTTATTCATGTGCACCTTCTTCTGAAATAATTTATCACAATTACCATTTCACATTCCATAACACTTTCAACATATTTATGTTAAGCCAAACACCCCTTTTTCATCCTAAAATACTAAACAAATATATCACTAGTTTCATTTCATAAAACAATCCATGTTAATAGGATTAACATAATTATCTTGTGTTATATCTCAAAAACCCTTCAATTTGACATCTAACAAAACATTCCCAAATTCAAGGATTAGTTAGACCCCATGGGGGTCCTTTATTCTTCTATAAAGTACCTCACCAGATCCCACATGGGTCATGTTGAGTACTATTCAATATTTAGTCAACCAATTTTCATTTTGCAATAAATAACCCAAATTATTTCCCTAAAAACACCAAAGTACCTCCACATACAAATAAATTGTTTCACCAATACTTTGGGATATAAATTGTATACCACATACCTCAAGTTCACGTATGAATGCTCACAAAACCTTATCATATTATTTGAACTTGAACACCCTCTAAATCCAAAACATAGAATCCACTGGGAAAGTGAGGTATTATAACTTCTGAATTAAAAGAGTGATTCCACAATACCTTTTCTAGAAATTAGTGAAATGAGTGGTGTGAGTCTTACCAAAATCTTCAATCTACACCAAATGACACTCTAAATTCCTTAAAATGGATATTGATATTTTGAATGTTTAGAATGTTTTGGTTCATCAGCAATATTGTTATTGGAATAAAGGAGGAGCAATTCAGGTGACGTTTCATAAATCTTAATTTGGGAAAATGGGAAATCACCCCATAGTGAATGAGGCACACGATTTAGCTTTATATTTTTTCAAAATGGTTCCCTAACTATGTTCCACCTGTTTATATTGTGGGCATAGGTCTCATGGTCTCATAGGGAGATTTATGGTTTAACAGACCATGTGGTGGCCTTGAATAATGGCTCTATACAAACCCTCATAGTTTGGTCCCCTGTTGTGCATAGTTTTACCTACGCTTCACCATCCCTCTCTTGGATGAATAGTTCTGATGTACAATATTCACTAATTGTGCACCAATCCTGAAACATATGTTGTATGGACTCCTTTTCTTCTTTTATGTGCTTCGAACCCCCCAAGACACCACCGAGTATCCTCATTCTCCTATGAAATATTTAATTAATCATTTTAAAGGGAATTAAACCAAAATTTAAACAAATATGTACGTCCATAAGAAGTTATGATCTTACACCCAGTGACACTTAATAATCATTTACGATATTTTTTCATTTATGGGAAACTATTTATTAAAAATATTAATAAATATTCTTTGAAACCAAAAATAAAATTTCCCTTGATTTTTATATCTTTTAAAAACTAAAAAATCACAAATAATTGTAAAATTGTATTATTTGGAAAACTATGGAAACATTAAAAGAGATATTTATGATTAATAAAAGAAATAGTATTGAGAAAAGGCGATCAATAGGTAAATTCTATGAAAACATATAATTCATACTTTTATAGGTCGAGTCCAAAGTGATACATGTTGGAAATTTTAGCAAATTACCATTTAATTGTATTTAATAAAATATACGATGATAGAAAATAAATTTAGGAAATTAGTTTTGTTTAAAAAATAATATTCTTGAAACAGGATAATGAACGTAGAGTAAAATATAGTGGGTACATTTTTTAAAACTTTTTAATCAATGAGTTTGAATAAAACAACATTTCTTGGAATTTAAAATTCAAATAATCATTTAAATATAAATACATATATGTATTTTAAAACAAAATATATTTTCTTGAAAACTATCATAAATTAAATTCATTAAATTTATGTACACCACATAAATGGATGTAAGTAGTGAATATAAAACATATCTCTATTAGGGGAAAATTCATAATAGAAAATCATTATGACTTTAGTTTCTTTTGAATCAAATTAAATTGACATATATAATAAATAATTGTTATATAAATAAAATTAATTAGATGAAATATTATGTAAAAAAATATTCATTGGGTATTAAGTACACGTTATACATAAATCATTGTGTATGAAATGAATATGTCCCCAAAAAGGAAAACTAGGACAAAGAAAACCCCGGAGACTTTTATAATATTTTAAACTATACACCATTAAATATATAACGTCAAAAGTAACATCTAATATTGTTAACAAGGAGTTATTCATGATATAATATTTTTAGGGAAACATATACAACATATAAAAATAATTAATGACATAATATGTATAATTTCTCAAAGAGGGGAGTTTGATATTATAAAATATTTACAAAGATCATAATAGTTGATGTGAGAATAAATCTATTATGTTATTATAGAAAAAAATTTCAATATTCATAGAAAAATTTAAAATACATTATAAATTACTCATAGATCATTTCATACATAATATCAGTAAAAAATAAACAATGAATAATTGATATAACGGAATTATTGACGATTATTTTAAAAAAAACCTTGCATATAATATCGTCTGGTCACGTATGATCTTCATATTCCTAATTAATAAAAATATATTTATTATTTTCATGATTAATAACCTTTTCATGTTTACCTTAATTATAATTCTTTTTATTTAATTTATGTTAAATTTATATGTTTCTTCTTAGTCAATTATTTTCTGGTTGTGTGTTTCAAGGGTGTTTGGTGTATAAGTCCATAACAACTTTTGTGTGTTCACAATGGTCATTGTAGTCATGGTTCCATAATATAAAGAACATTTATCATGAAAACTTTTCCATTTTAATACATTATTAACATCTTTAAAACTATCCATGAAATGTGGACATGAAAAATGAAATATGCCATATCATGTATGTGGTAGTAAACAAGAACACATGATCGACATTTATATTTTTATACTAGATAGAAATTAAATGAGTTATATATTATATTAGTATGAAAATATAATAATTATTTTAAATATTCCATATTTATTAATTATTTTCATTATTTTATTTAAGGTGATAATGAAAAATTAATTACATTTCTTCGTGGGGGTGTTACTCCGCCCGTACACATGAGTGACATTATCAGTTTTCTATGGATGAGAGTTTGAAATTATGAAATATATTATATTACTTAAAAAAATATTTCATAAAATATTGTTTATGTATTAAATCTATCCTTATAACATTCCATGAAAGTTGGTGATGGAATATAAGATACATATCTTCTCATAGACTGTTGTTTGTATGTACATGTGAGCAATGATTTCATTTCCAATTGGATAGAAAATGTAATAAAGTGTGTTTTAAAAACATCTTAATAATCTTAAAAAATATTATAGATAAGTTTTTTATTATATTATCATGATTAGGAAATATTTTAATGAGGCATAAGAATAAATAAACATAAAATAAAATGGTTTACACGTATACCTCCTCTTTTGATATCATACTTTTAATTGAGTATAATAACTTTGAAGGATGTGTTTATGGTAACATTATTGGATTGAAGAAGCAGAAATTTATGTTTATAGGGGAATATGGTCAAATTTTAGATATAAAATGGAACACAAATGTGTCTTTTGAAATAGTGTATTGAGTACCTTTTTTAGGAAAAAATCAAAGGCATTTTTTTTAATTTCTCAATATTTAATAATCAGATGTGTAATTTTAAAAATGGAAATTGGAACATAAAACAACCCTGAATTATATAATATAAAATTTACCATCAAATTTAGTCAGATAGTTTTCATGATTTTATAATTACATAAAAATATTTTTCAAATATGAAATACTAATAAAAATCATCTTGATGACTATTCAGAAAATTTAACTTTAAAAATATCAATAAAAAAAATTAATTAAAATTAAAAAAGATACATTATTATTTAGAATTAATAATTTTCTATAACATTTATGGAATACCCTAATAAATATTTTTTTTTCATTTTATAACGTTAAAATAATTATCATTAGTTTACTCTTTTTATGAAAATGTGTTGATAACAAGGCATAAGAATTTATGTATATAATACATTATTTAATAAATAAAAGTAAATTATAAACATTGATATAATTCATTAAAATAATTATAGTAATCTAGGTTAATTTATAATTTATATTTACCCTTATATTTACCATGAAAACATACTGATGATTTAAAAATTGAGTAAGTGGCATTATTATAAAAGTAATTTTATAAATATAAAAATAGAAGACAAAATCATGTAAATTGGATAAAAATGGAAAAAATTTGAGAAAGAATGAGGTAGTGGTTGATAAAGGCTCATACAACCACTTTTAGATAAGAATTTGTGACCTTATCACACAATGTTAAACATAAATGTCATGTTTTACAATTTACTTTGGTGAATATTTTTAATATGCATGATATTCATTATAAGAAATTAAATTTATATTATTACAAAATTATAACCTTCATATTCATAATATGAAGTATATTTTTCAATATTAATTTCCAACAAGTGGATGAAATTAATTATAATATCCTATAATAAAATTAAATAAACCCAAATTAAAAGAAAATAAATTTTTGAATAACAAAATGAACTTATTCTCATTCATAACCAAGTATCAAAAATTAAATTATTTTTAATTAATTTTATTAGAAATAAAAATTACTAAATTAATTAATATTTTTGATCAATAGTGATTAAATTAACCTATTATTATAAAAATCAATTATGTACGTGTAAAACAACTATTTTACCTTCAAATGATTATATCTTAATTTATAACCAATTGATAATAATGTATGAATGATTATTCCATTTATTAATATAAAAAATGAATATATTTTATAATGAAGTTACTATTATTCATACACATCAATTAAATGAAAATGTTATAATTGTATTAGTTAAATTGTATTTTTCTAGTTTATCATGCTTTTAAGCTCAATATTATGTGTGGTTCTCAAAATTGTGCATAGTATCATTTTAAAGGAATATAAACTTAAATATAAGGGTGTTACATTGTTTGAGTGTAAATAAATAATATTCTATCATTTTTCTCATGCCTGATGAATAAATGATTTAAAAAATCAGAATGAAATCCCATAATAGGAAGATAAAACATCAAAACAGTAAAGGAAAAAAATTATTACTTAATAAATACCATTGTCAAAATCTCATATCATAAAAAGGTGTATCAAAACATCCTTTTGAAAAGATTAAAATGGTTTGAATTACATTCAACAAGAATAAGCATAACTATGTACCCAAATAATGACAATATTGGTAGGATGTTAAAATATGTATATAGATATAATATTCATTTAAATGATAACATTATAATTTTATGAGAATAAAATTTTCATTTTCACTAAAAAGATAATATTCTATAAATTCATTAGAAAATCTTTTAAAATTAATTAATTAATATTTTAGGATTTATTTTATAATGTTTAATGATTCTTTTAAAATAAATAATGTATACATGATAATATATCGTAAAAGATTTATTCCAACACAAAAGAAAAATTTCAGCCTTTTGTTGCATGTTTCAATCAGTCTATATGTCATCCTATATACCAAATGATGAATATCTAAGATAGGTTTCTCTTAGGCTTAAATCATAAAAATAATCATTGAATAGGTCATTAAATATTTAAATTAATGAAGATATATTCCAATAATATTGACTAAAACAAACATTGTTATCACATTATAAAACAATAAGTAAAACGAATAAATCTTTATATAAATAAATAATAAATTTATCACCAAAATTACAATATTAATACCAAATTTTCAGAATAAACCCATCTTAAATAACTAAATATATTTAACAATTAACCATATTAACCTCAATGTTATATAACTTAATAACCACAATAGATATATTATAATTTTCAATATTCATCCAAAATGATTTAATAGAATCTTTCCCAAATAACCGTCATGTAAAATTACTTTTTAAAAATAAGGGTTATATATATCTCGATAATTAGTTAAAACCCAATAAAAAATTTCCCAAATTATTATTGATCACCTTAAACTCCAATCACATAAAACAAAAAATGGGAATAACTTTCATTAAGATTGTAATTGACCTTATACATTTTAACCAATTATAATATGCATAACACATAAATAACTCTCAACTAATAACACCCTAACCTATAAATTTTTCTAACTCCATTATTTGATACTGACTATAATATTTCTCTAGAACCATTCCCCAAGATCTAGTACTAAAAATAAATTCTTTATATTAATTACTTTATATAAACTGAAGTTACCCAAATTTAAACACATGTAATTAATATTTTAATAATAAAACATGATTCTCATAGATCCTTAAAATCTTTTAGGTTTTATAGCTTTAAATAATTATTTAAAATGATTTATTTTATTAAAACCAAATCATTACATGCAGAAGTGAATTTCCCACATTTTATAATATTTTATTCTTCCAAGATATGTCCTTTATATCTCGCATAAAATTATATACAATCAAATCATGTCTATAGATAACATAAAATCAATCCTACCAATATTAGGAAATTAAAACATAATAATGGGTGATCTCAAACTCTTTTTAAGGGTAAACACAAAAATTTAAAATTAAATATAAATAATTAGAATAAGATGAGAATAAGGGTATGAGAATATAATAAAATTTCATGAGAAAAACATAAGATAATTTATAACCATGAAATCATTGGTCTTAAACCATGAGTTATGGAATACTGATTTAGTCTAAGACAAGAGATAGTTGAGTTAACAATTATGTGCCTTGTTAAAAAACCTTCTTCAAGGAAACCATTAAAACACTTAGAAATCATAGAGAAATCATGTTGTTATCTTAGGAAAAAAATACATTTATTATAAAATCATCTAAAATGGAAAATTGCAAACATATATTAGGAGTAAATTCCATATAAGAATAACATAATAACTTATAAGTTTCCCATATTAAAAAAATTCTTCTTCTCTTATGAGTAACTACATATAGTTAACTGTATCACATTGCCCAATTCATTAAAGAGTGATATTTGGATGATCCATGATTTCTGTGTATGTAAGGATCACATGCAATATAAATAATTTCCATGAAAATACCATTAATAAATAAATTGATATTTCATGTTATTATAAAATTCATAGACACAACCATCATTCTCTTCATAATGTGATTAACCAATCGAAAAAAAATTGTTTCAGGAAACTTTTCGTTAAAACATATTCATATGAAATCCAAAAAATAATATATGGGGTATCATTATATCATATCCCTTGATAAGAATATTATTAATTTAAAGGATATTTGAATTTTTTAAAAAAATATTTAATAAAAAATATCGAGATACACCATGAAAGCCTAAATAATATTCCATTTTCTTTTGGTATCATTTAAAATTAAAA
Source organism: Viscum album (assembly GCA_963277665.1). Classification (NCBI taxonomy): domain Eukaryota; kingdom Viridiplantae; phylum Streptophyta; class Magnoliopsida; order Santalales; family Viscaceae; genus Viscum; species Viscum album. Next base: position 671,009,399 of record OY728162.1, read on the forward strand.
AATAATTCAACAATGAAAAATTTATTTTCTTTAGAAAACCATGGAAGTGGAAAATAGATTCTTAAAAATGAATAAATTAAATGAATTTTGGAAAAATTGATCCAGAATTAAATTCTATATGAACATTTATTTCAGACTTTTATAAATATAGTAAAAAATAGCTACAGTTAAAAAGGTTAAGAAAATAGATTTTCAAACCCTTAGAAAACATTGGACATTGAAGATAAATTTATATAATGAATTATTATTAGAAAATAAAAATATTTAAAATATATAAAAACTAGGATAAAATTATCTCTAGTAATAGTATTTAAAACTTTAGAACCAATGAATTTAATTAAAACCCCGTTTGTTTGACTTTAAATTATATATTTATTTTAAAAAGGAAATCCTAGATGGATTTTAAAAAATATATTATTTTCTATATTATTATTATAAATTAAATTCACTGAAAATATATACACAATATGAAGAAATGTTAATGGTGAATATAGAACATATCTAAACGATTGGAAAATTGCTAGCAGAAAACTCTTTAAACATTAATAGAATTCAAATTAAGTTTATTTGAATGATAAAAAATGGTTATATAACAACTATGAATTACATAAAAAAATATGTCAAAAATAGTGAGGTAGTTAGTACACTATTTAAATTAAGTCATGGTTCATGACATGTAAAATGTCATAAAAACTAAAATTGATGAAATTAAAACCCATGATACTTTTATAACATTTGAGTAAATACCTCACAAAATGGATAACATAAAAAATAATGTTAAATATAATTATTAAAGTGTTTTTTATTATATATTACTTCATGATTCATCATATAGATCATGTAATATATATTTGTTCATAATAAGAAATATATCTCAAATAAATGAATTTTGATATGAGAAGTCCTTTTTAAAGATCATAACAATGGAAAAAAATCTATCCATGAAGTTATTATGTAAAAAATTTAAATATAAATTTAAATTTTGTAAATAAATATATATTACGAAAATTTACACATAATATTGGCATAACATAATCAATGAACAAGTGATATAACCCAATATAAGGAAATTGATTTAAGAAACCCCTTACATCACACCCTAACTTATCATGTACATTATTTATCTTCTTGAGTAATAAAATTATATTAATTATTAGTATAATTTATAAATATTTACATTTTTATTACCTTATTATTATTCTTTTTTATTTAAATTATTATCAAGTAATATTAATTTTCATAATCAGTTAACCCACTCTTTGACGTTTCGAGGTTGTTTGGTTTATAAATTCAAAAAATATTTGGTGGTTTCACTATGGTAAATGTTCTCATGGATAAAATATGTACATAAATTTTTTAATTATTAAATTAAAAATTTTATATATTAAAAATATTTTCAAAACCATCCATGAATGGATGACAAGGAAATCAAAATACATCGTATCATGGAGTTGGTAGTCTGTACCTACACATGAGTATCATTTCATTGTTTCTATAATATATATAAAATAAATATAAAAATAATTATTATTATTTTTAATTTAACAATTATTCAATAAATTTCATTTACATTCTTTATTTCCATCCAAAAATGTGAGTCGGTAATACAAAATGAATCAGATCGCTTTATAGAGGCCTTAGTCCAAGCGTACGGATGAGAAACCTTATCATTTTCCAACAGATGAAGGGGGGAAAGTAGGTAAAATATTATATTCCCATGTACATAATTATGTCTTAAATATGATATTTACAACTAAAACCCATTAATATATCAATCCATGAATGATTTTTGGAAACTTAAATACACTACATGAGGCAGACAGGTAGTCATATGTACTAACGAGCGATGTTTTCATTTCCCATTTGAAAGAAAAGGTAATAAAAATGGGTTTAACAATTAATATAATAAAATTTTAGTATAATTTAGTTACTAATGTTATTATATCATCATTGTAATGATAGATTCGAATGAGGTTGAAGAAGAAATAAACATAATGAAAATCAGTTAAGACTTATACATCCTCTTTCAGTATCCTCTTTTCAATTGAGCTTATAAATTTTTTAGTAGTCTATCGACACTCCAAGGTATTATTAAATTTGAATAGATGTTTATAGAGTTATGTTGGTAAATTGTTTTATAGAAAATAACAGACAAATTTTCCTTAAAACATAGAATAAAAATCTTTTTGTTGGAATTTATTAATGTAATTTCCCAAATATTTCAATGTTTTATGCTCATATGTATAATTTTAAAAATTCAATGTGGAATATACATGAACCAAAACAAATTCATCCAATTTATTTATGATATAATTTTTATGATTTTAGACTTATTTTCAAACAACTTTTAAACATTAAATATCATGTAAATTCAATTTGGGGACTATTCAAAATGAATTACATTAAACACTTTATACCAAAGAAAGTAATTAGAAATAAAAAATATATACATCCAGAATGAAAATTTATATTTATTTATTCAAATTTTATAATACTATATATTATCTAAATATTTATACTTTTATTATCTTCAATATAATTAAAATATTTTTAGCCTCTTATAAAAAATGATACATTGAAATGGTATAAGAAATTTAGGAATATATACTATTTTTAAATGTATTAATAAATGATAAAGAAGAATATTATTTATTACCAAAAATTATAGTGATCTGGTTTTATTAATAATGTACATATATTCTTATACATACCATTAAGACATGTTTTACATATTAAAATAGATAAAGTAACATTTTAATAAATATATTTAAGTCAAAAATTAAAAACAAAGTCATTATCATGTGAAGTGGATAAAACTGGATTAATAATGGATATAGAAAATGTATTGACTGATAAATACTCATACAACAACTTTTAGAAAAGATGTGTGACCTTATTACATAAATTTAATATAATTATCTCATTTTACACTTTTCAATGTGGACTAATTTTACATTGGTTATTATTAATTATCCCCAAAAATGGTATTGAAATTTTTACAAAATATAAGCCTCAATATTCCGTACATGATGTATTTTTTTCGAAACTAAATTCCTATAAGTGGAGAAAATTAATTATAATATTCAAGCAAAAAATAGAATAAAACCCATTTTTTGATGAAAATGTGATTTCTAAGTATATGATAACATTATACACATTCGTTTCCCTATAACCCAAATAAAATTAATGTTAATTTATTTTCTTTGATATATAATATTTAAATTTAATTAAACCATTTAAAAATTTTTTTATTAATTATATCTATTAAGATAAAAAAAATTTAGACACATAAAAAATATCCCTTTTACCTTCAAATGATTTCATCGTAATTTATAACCAAGTGATAAAGAATGTATTGATGATTATTAATTTTATTATGGGAAAATATTATACATATATATATTTATCATAATGTAGTTACTCTTACTAGTAAAACAAATTAATGGCTAGGTTGTACTGGTTTATATAAATAATATTTTAATAGTATAGCTCAATTCATATTTAAGATCGTTCTTTAGTGTGGTGAATGCAATAGAAAATAATATAATTTCAAATGAAAATAAAATTAAATATAATAGTGTTATAATGTTCCTTTATCTTGGACCAATATTTTAGTATAGAAGGATCATATAGGATTAAGGTATGCAAATAAAGCCTCTCAACCCAATCCTCAAAATTTAAGTCAATCCTGTTATCTTCAAGGTGGGAACCACTTCCAATAAAACATTTATTTTCACACTCTTATCAAAGAAGTAACCCACCTTCTCTTCCTCCTCAATTTTATCCTGATAATAATTCCTCAAAATTCCAAAACCAACATAATCAGTTCTTATATTGTAATAATCAAGTCAATGAAAACATAATAAATTCAACATCATATTAGAATCCATGGAAATGTGATGTTGAATAACATGTTTCCTTTTCCCAACCAAATCTAAATGACCTTAAAAATTACATTTTTTGACAAGTATACTATTAATTATAAAGATGGAAAAAAATTATTCTCAACATCCTACTCAATCATTTCCCAATGCTGAGGGAAAATTTAGTGAAGTTGAATATTTATTGCGAAAGAATGTTAGCAGACCTAATGTGAACCCTCAAATCCTTGTACATCCAATGAACATAAAAAGAAACTATTTATAAAAATATTAAGGAATGTGAGAAAGAATCTCCTCCTTTGTATCCTTTCTAATCCAATACAATATAATCCCATTTCCCAAAGACTCATACAATCCTAAATGCCTTATTCGACTATATTTTTATCTATTATAATTTTTTAAATGGATTCGGGTCAAAATCTGTCTCTTAATTTCCATGAAAAAAGATTCAAAGTATAAAAACAATTTAATGATGTGTAAAGACCAAAAAATAAATAAATTAATAACTAAATAAAATGTCTCCTCTTAACAAGCGTTCCCCATGAAATATAACAAACCCAGATGTTTATTATTCCATTCCAAATTGGGGACTAAATCTTTGATCATTATATCATTAACCATGGAGGATAAATAACTAGAATAGAAATATTAATCTTCTTTTTCTTAGGTCTATGAAACAAGAAACCTATTTTTTATTTATACAATTAGCTAATTGATGCACTACTAGGACATAAGGGGAAAATGAGGATGTTTTCGTTGAATTCAATGAACCTATTTTCCCAAAAAAAATCTATATCCTTGAAATAAAATGTCTTACATCTTCAAATATACCTCCATTAATTTATTAATGACCTTTTTTATGATATAATGAAAAACAATTAATGTCTATTTTGGAACCATATCCATGGAATTTGGTGATGAAATCATCATCTTCATTATTTACCAAGTCATTTTATATCCTCTAGATAATAACATTTCGTTTTTCAATAATTTTTTGGAAAATTCAATTGGCAGTTTGTTAGAAAACATTGTGAAGGATGAATTATGAACTATAAATACCCCATATTCAGATCTAATTATTTCTTCCCCATATATGGACATTTTATTATATTAATAACCCCTCCCCAACATTTGAAATATGCATTAATAATCAATGATCCATCTCACTATATCATCATCTATAAGTTACTAAATGATATTGATGAATCCATGATCATTATTTTTTGTTGAGAAGTAATAAGGCTTGAAGTCAGACCCTTGATGATATACCTAGTATTTACTACACCATCTATATTAATCATATACATCAAGAGAAAGAATTAAAAATTGTTCAGCGACCAAAAATAAGGCATAATCCACTCATATTTGAATTCATAAAGGAAGCAATTACCATGAAATGATGGTCTTATCAACCAAAATTATGATATATAGTGGGTTATCCCAATTTATGTGGTCCCAAATAATTGTGTCCAAATTATTGTAAATAATTAGAGAGGATGTGTTGTCCAAAAAGTATTATAAATTAAGTGGCATGACTTCACTAATTACAGGATATTGAATAATGAATATTTAAAATACTGATACCCACATCCCATATTTAACAAAATATTATTCATATTTCCTTGAAAGTAACATTTTTTGATTATTGATAGTTACAAAATATATTTATTATTCCAAAAATCATCTCAAGACCAAGAAACCACAATAATCAAATCTATAAATCAGATAATTCCATTTGGAATTTGCAATGATCCTACATCATTTCATAGGTGCATGAGGATAAAAATTTCTAACATTATTTATAATTTCATAGAGGTTTTGATTGATCCATTTACCATATACAGTGATTCATTTCAATCATGCTTCCAATCACTGTCCTTGGCTCTAAAAAAATGTGTTGATTCAATACATGTCTTGAATTTTTAAAATTTTAATTTCATGGTGGTATGTGGGAGTGTTCTTGGATAATTTTTCACTAGTGAGGGTATTAATGTTATTCCTCCCAAAATGTAATTCATTGAATCACATTGAGATCCAATATCAATACCTGATATGCATTTGTTTCATGGATTTGCTGGATTTTATTGTTGTTACCTCAATTATATTAGTAGAAAATCATTCTCAATCAATAGGTTTATATAATGTTTCAATATCAATTTATGAGGCATGTGAGATTTATTTTATTTAACTAAAAACAATTCTCATATATGCTCTATTCATTCATCACCCAAATTTTTCATTTTCAATTCAATTTATGTGTGATTAATTTGATGAATCCAATGGGGATATACATGGATAACTAAAAGATGTGATCCCATATTTCTTATATTCCACATCAAAACATATGATGAAACTCAATATCATTACATAGATACTGAAAATGAATATTATTTATTGTTAATTCTTTGGAAAAATCTTGGTGTAGTATCAGAGGTGGTAATGTAAAAATATTTACAGAACATTAAACTATATTGTTATTTCATAAAAACGATTTTTCCAGAAATTTTATAATAGTATGGATCAGAATTATTCAATAGTTTTATGAAAAGAATAATGATAGAAATTGAAACTAAATTCATGTCACTAATCACTTGAATAGGATTTCTAATTCAAATAATTCTAAAACAATTTAACCTGAATTTCCCATTGAAAGTTTTTTGTCGATTAATTCTATATTTCAATGGTTTTCCATCATTGTATATTTTTTTTCCAGTCGATCATTTCTTTAAATTTATTATAATTACCAAAAACTAAAATGTGAAATTTGACGAAAAAATATGTTTTTCAAAGGTAATTTTTTTTGGAAAATTTAGAAAGAAGTGTTCATTAAATTATTTTTTGAAGAAGTGGAAAATGAATCTCTATTTGGTTTTTGTAATACACTATCAGGGGTGCCAACATTGGAGAATAAAATACCTCTCATAAGTCATTAGACTCTGCAATGTGTTGGATTACAGTCTTTAAAGACTCATGTATGTTTTTTCAATCAATTCATGTATGAAAAATGTTTACAAAAATTTCTAAAAGAAATGAAATTCCACCATAACTTCTAATATTTTGTGGAATATTCGATGTTTGGGTCATTGATTTCAGAATTCACTTCCCTCCTTAAAATTGTTTCACAAACATTCTTATAGTGGTTTCCTCTGTTTTCAGTGGCTATATAGAATTCCCATAAGAAACAATATTCCATGTCATGTTCTGATGGGTCCCATGGTGTGACTCCATAATCCCACCTACAATAGGATTGGGTGTGGTGACTAATGTGGAGTAGAAATATCACTATCATGGGAGTCCATATCCTAAGTGTATGTACACATGTACACATCTCCAAACCCATACAATTATGACATGTGAAAAACCTGAACAACCATGCATGCTTATATCTAAATTCCACAAATAGGGTAAAAAAATAAGTAATGTAAAGTAAATAGATCCAAATAAAAGACCTCTACAACGTCTCTAAATAAATTCTAACATGAAAGAAAAATGGGGACTGCTGTCAATATACTACAGGAACACACCTCATTATGTCTGGTCTCACTTAGCACCATCTAGTCATGATTCATGTAGGACTCTTTGGAGATGGAAGTTGCCTACAAAACATATGATACGTGTTGTAAAATACCTTGTATGAGTGATTATAAAAATTACAAGAAGGAAATCCTAAAACCACAAAGCATAAAAAATAATATCATAGTCAGATCCACATAGGTATACATCAATAACACATATAATAACAATATCCATATATAATCAACAAAGATAGATGGTCTAAAGGTATGTCACAACCTTTATTCCATCCTTGGATTCCATCTTAATTATTCCACATAGCACTCATCTTGGACGAACACACTCCATGATTCTGATTACATTGATTACATCTGAAGAGATATGATATAGAAATGCGGATCAAACCTAGGGACATGGTGTAAACCAACAAATCAATCTAGAATAACCATATAAGTAGAATAAATGTGCATGTGTAGTGTTTTTCACAATGATACGAATAACTCCACCAAGGTAAATAAGATGATAGAGGATCTCATTATGGGCCTCACGAGAGGATTCCAATAACTCTATCCAAGAAGACAAGTTCAAGGGACAGTTTTCCTATATGTATGAGGTGATTCCATATTGACCCTTAGGGAAAGTCTATAGGGAACACAACCTAACCGAACATGTCCTAGATAGAGATTACAAGGTCTCCAAGACAACATTTATAGATTAAACGACAAGTAATAAGAGTAAAAACCATGTCCCTTTAACCTCAGGTACAACACATGGAAATTCCCATACCTGTGTACATGTAATAGTACATGGTATGCGGCTATCGTATACTTTATCTCATACAATAGTACATAGGTATGTTCATGTTCCAGTACATGGGTATGCCTGTGTACACCTGGCCAAGATGTGACTATATAGAACCACACTATGTCCTTGGGCCCATGAACTCTAGAATGTGTCTATGTAATCATCAAGGTACACATAACCCCTTCAAAGAGGGGTCACATGACATGTGATAAGTCCAGACATCATGTGATACTTATCTTCCACCCAAAACTCTTGCCTCTATTGAGAGGGTCACACATGGTGTGTAGCTCCTCTTTAAATTTTGTGTACTATAAAAATTTCAAGAAACTCATGTCTAGAGCCCACATTTATTACTACTCATATGGAAACTATTTCACTATATCCCTTCACTATAAATAAGTAATATCATAATATAAACATCACCAGCATCGAACATAGGGTTTTGTTTAATCTAATATGCTTGAAAAATGGATCTATGTGTTGTTTTTCATTGTGTGGTCAAGATCACGAAAACTGTGTATCTACATCATCCAATCCATTTTTTATTTCTATCATCACACCCACATTGTGTTTTTATAATCACGAATCATTTATTTATAACAATTACACAATAAATTGGGTGCGCAACATTCGATTTTCAGATACGCATTGAACCACAGTCCAAAAAATCCCATAAAGAATGAATAATGGAGGGAGAAAATAACAATAAAAAATTATGAGTATTGGACCTCATTTTATGTCCTTGTTGACTACAATTCATTCTCATTAGAATGATTAGTGGAGAGAAAACAAATAACAATGAAATTTCTACTAATAAAACCATGTAGTAAACCCATCCAAAAAAAACAATCAATCTACAAATCAATTTATTGGTCGATTGATTCACGTTTATCATAAAATTAATAAATATAGAAATAAGCCAATAAAAATAAAAATAACACACTTATTTGGATCAATATCTGATGAATAATGGAGTTACAATGTGATCGTTAGTGAGATCCTCTGATTCTATCTCACACCGGTCTCTGGTCTTTGATCTTGTTGTCATCTGCTAGTGGAATGTCCTCCAATGGCTCTCTAATGGTTGTCTAGATCTCTAGGGTTTAGTGACTAAATCTAAGAATTCATAATAACTTTATACTTATAGTATAATCAAGGTAACTTCATCAATGAATAAATACATTAATTTTATTTATTTAATTTATTCCTATGATGATTTTTCAACAAATTCTCGGTGATGAAAATTTTTATATCATTGTAGTATATAAATCATTTTATGAACACAATGATGAACATAAATTTATGATGTGTTCCCTCATTTAAAATATATTCTAATTTTTCATAAAATCTATCTGCACAAATAATCTAATATATTTAATAATTTTAAAACATTTATTACTGGTACGCCAGGCCTTGGAATCACATACATTCATTTCACTCAGTCTTGAAAATAATCCATAAAAAATTAAAAAATAAAACATGTAAACTCCAAGTCACTAAATTACCATAATCTTGTGGATCGATATCCCCAAAAATCCAACACAAGTTTCTACACAAAGAGATATCGGAACAAAGCACGTATCAGAGCCTCCCTCTCACGATGATCTCCTTAAAATTCTCGTGCTACCACAAGACACACACAAAAGCATATCACCCTAATGAAGTATCCTCACTTACTGATCCTCAATTTCTACAAGGTACTCATCACAGGAAGCTCCATTCTTGATGGACCGCACACCCCATTCGATAATGTGCAATGGGGCATGCACATTCCTCCTCATCTGCGACATGTGGAGGACATTAGATACCCAGTCTAAATGAGGAGGTTGATCAATGTGGTATTCCATCTATCCAACTATACATAGTATCGAAAAATGGCCAATGAATCTCTTAGGTAGATTTCCACAACATCAAAATTTCAGTAACCAACATGAATGTAAAACCCGTAGCAACACATCGCCTTCCTCCACAAACTCTAAATGACTATGTTTCCTTTCTATATATGATTGTTGATGGCTCTGTGCAGTCTATATCTAATCCTAGATGATCTTCACCATATTAATAGTTTCCCATACCAATTCTGGTATAATGAATGTTGACTCTCCTGGGTTAGTCCAATAAAGTGGTTACATGAATGGTTACCCATAAAAATTCTCGAATGATTCCCAAATGACTGTGCAATGGTAGATGTTGTGGTAAAAAAACCTCACCAGTGGTAGGTGATCCTCTAGTGGTGGACTCCCCTTTCTTCCCTACAATTGTCATCTCTTCAATGGTTATGGGGGTCCTCCATGAAAAACATGTGGTTGCGATTTCTCCGTAAGAGATTACCACAGCCTATGCGCTCCTTTCTTTGTCTCTAGTGGCTCGGTTTGTTCGAAAATGACCCCCAGTTAATTTTTTTTACAGGATTTTGAATGAGGATTGGGGTTTAGCTCAGCATGTGTTATTCCAGTTTCTAGGACCATGACAGATCCATATCAGCTTCTCATGTGAGGTTGATTTGGTGCGGTCTTGGTCAAGACCAGGAAGATCATTTCGAGGCTTCCAATTTTATCTGCTCCACTGGCCTTTTGATCATTAAATGGAGCGATACCCCTCCACCACAGTGATTTGGATTCGACTTCCCAGAATCCCATTGTCATTCCATAATCCGTCCTTACTCCCTTCTATTGGGAACTCCATTGGGAGATTTCAATGTGCTGATTGGCATACTTCCTTTATGAACCATATGATTGTGGCACAGTTCTATGTTGAAATGGATCTTTCTCGGCCCCCTCCTGAAGTGGTGTGGATTGTGATAGAGGGAGAGTACGGGTATTTCCAACCGATCGTTTATGAATCATGGACCATGCTTTTCTCCTCTTGCAATAGACAGGGCCATAGTCATATAGACAGCCGGAAGAAGGCTTTAGGTTCTCACCATATCGCACAATCTACATTATCATCTAGACCCTTTTCCCAGGCAGAGGCTTCATGGGATGCACTCCTGGAGAATTATCTGAATGACTAGAATAAGGGGTTCCCAGTATCCATGGGTAGGGATTGTTCCTAGAAAGATCTAGTGGGCACAGAGTAGGGAGGTTCTTCGGCTGTAGTTGCAAAATGAGTTACAGTGGTTTTTGCGCCTCTTGTTTCTGAGGTTTTTGACCGGTTGCGCTATGACATGGGTGGAATCTCCTTTCGAAACAGTTCAAGCGAGGACATGCAGGCGTGCAAGTTTCTTCATGACGAGGTGCCCTTGCCACGGATGCTAATCAAGACAACCAAAGGGAGTGGTCGGCAGTTAGGGAGTTCCCCCGGGATCCTTCTGAGGTATTACTGGAGATCACTCCATCAACAACTAAGGGAGTTGTCTTCAATAATGATAGTAAGGATATTTTCACTGGTGAGGAGTAAAAGTGACTGGTTTCGAGAAATAATCATAACCATATTCAATTCATGGGTCGTGGTCTTGAGCAGATAGCAATTCCGGTCAAGCAAAAGCAGGTCCCATAAGTATCCTCTTATGCTGAGAGGCTCAAATTAGGGGGGCCAATCGGGAATTCTGATAATTGTTTTGCAGTGCTGGGTGAAGAACATTACAGTAACAACGAGGAAGCAACTGCGGGTTCATAGACAGGACACTCTATTTGGAACAGAATCATCTCAAGAAGAAATGGTTTAGACCCCGGACCATGATGAGTTCAAGGAACTAGCCTTAGATGAGGAATACTTTAGATCATCTATACTGAAGGGCAAGAACAAACCCATGGATTCAGATGGCTTCATTTCAATCAATCAAAGGGCGCGTAGAAGGAAAGATTACTCCAACCTCCCTAGTCCTACCATTACAAGATCTACATGTAGGGGGAAGTTCTCACAAAAGGATTCTATAAAGGTTGGATCTTCATCCTTGAACAGACCCAAAGAATCTAGCCAATATGAGGCGACTGCCACGGACCTAGCTAGGGCAGGATGTGAGGCTTCTTCTCCTGTTCCTTCTGCAGGTGGTGTGATGTTGGGTGGTATGGGGCAGTAGCACGAAGAAGGTTCCCAAGATGATTCACAGTGTCATATGGCTTTAGTGCTGAAACATAAGAATTTAATCTTTCATTCAGATGTAGAAATGGTTGAAGCTACTTTGGATATTACGGAACTGAAGAATATGAGACCGATCCATGTGGCCACCTCAAAGGAGCAAGATGAGGGGGTTGATAAGCAGGATGGTATCCTACGTAGAGGTCTCAACTTGGGGAAGATTAGCATGGAGGAATACATGAAAGATTGGGACAAAATGGCACTTCAATTCGAGGGTACCTTGAAAGATCCCCATGACACTCAGGTGAATTCAATTCCCTGGGTCTTGTTTAGGGAAAATATTTTGAAACAACTCACTCTTTTCTAGGAAAAATCTGTCGTGCCCTTTGGTACGGAAACTATGGAGCTGTGAGGGTTCCCACTTTCCCCATAAAATTTCTTCTGTGTTTTTAATAAAAAATTAATATTGGTAAAGAGATGGTCACAATTAGAAATTATTGTCGATGGAACTCCATAGAGTCATACTATCTCATGAATGTATAGGCATCCTGAGCTCTCTATTGAAGTCATCTCTCAGATGTCTCAGAAGTAGGATGACGTGGTGAGTCCCTCTATGATAACCCAGATGGAATCATGTAATATGTACATACATGGTAATCATATAAAAAATTCTAGTGATATCCTATCATACTTATAATATAGACTCTCAATATTTTGGGTTAAACCCAGTAAAACATGGTTCTTAACCATCACCCCCTGGCAAGTATGTCATCGATAAACAAACTATGCTACTCTATTTTTCATACCTGGACAATAAAATTAATGATAGATATCCTGGTATGTCTTTTATACAAGAAGATATATTGAAAATAGAGATGTGTGAATATACATCATGAATTCCCCAATATCACTGGTACAATAATGTGTCCTCATAAAGGAACAACATGCTCCCCACATTTAGAAATACATCTGGAGCATGTGTAGTGGATATCTGAGTTCGTGTGGTCTCACAATCGGTATTCTCCATGATGTGTCTCCTAGACTCACTAAAAAAGAAGAGGGATAACAACCATCGACTGGAGGTAATCTTATATATGTCCATCCATAAAGGTTAGCAGCAATGAGGCTAACTGATCTGAAGACTTATTTGACAACTAAAAAAAGATCTCATGTTGAGAGAATCTACCACTGTGTTCCCCTTCCAAGAATAATATACAATCTTGAATTCATAATCCTAGAGGAACTCTATCCATTGTCCCTGTCTCAAGATAATAACATTCTATGAGAAGAGATAGTTGAGACACTTATGAACAGAATTGATGATAAATTGATCTCCCATTAGGTATTTTTACCACATCTTTAGTGAAAACATTACCACTTCTTACTGAAGATCATGGGTCATGTAGTTATGACCATATAGTCTCAACTAACATTAACGAAAGTAAATCACCACCTAACTCTATTTCAAAATAAAACAAAGACTAGTACTTGATTCATCATAGAACAATGAACACTCAAACCTATCTTCTAGAAATATAAATATTGAAGTATTCATCAACATCAATCTCAACACCTGAAAATCTATCTTGAACCTCTATGTCCATATGAAAGGAAGCCTCTTTCAATTCAATATAGTCATTAGTGCTAATATCCTATTGAAATCAAGTATGAATCATTAGTAATAGCCTACTAACACAAGGAAGCTTCTCTCCTCCATCAGGACCTTGGGTGGCTCCCAAGATAACATGGTCTCAACCATGGATGGTCCCACTCCCACTCTATCCACTGAGATAACATGTCCCAGATAGTTGGACTCATAAATCCATAACTAACACTTTGAGATATTCCTTAAATTTGGTTCTCTAGGTGTATGTAAACAAACATACCCAGGTGTCTTTCATGCTCCTCCTCGGACACCGAGTAGACAAGGATATTGTTGAATAATACCTCAATGAATCGATCTAGGATGGGAAGGAAGATCTGGTTCATGATCCTTGTGGACACATCTGGGGCGTTCATCATGAAAAATAGAATCAACAAGTGATCTTAGTGACCATTTTAAAATCTACATGTTGTCTTTATTATATCCTCATCCCTTATTCAAAAATGATGATATCCTAAAATGAGTACAACCTTAAATAACCAGTGTACCTCTCTCATCTGGATATGTTTTCTTCACAATTACCTAGTTCATGTGTTAGTAGTCAACACATAACATCAAGTACCCATATGAATTCTTGGGAAAAAAAACTGGGGATTCCCATGGTAAAACACTACATCTAACAAATCCCTTACTCTATCAGTCCTCTATAAACACCCTCATCTCAAGAATATCGGCAGTATCCATCTAATATAACTGTGCATATATTGATTCCATTATAGAGTTTATATCAAGGGAGGAGTTTATCTAATGGTGGGGACGTTATCCTAGAACATCTATAGTGAATACATCCCCACACTCTTCCACCATGATAGGAAACTAAAAAATCATAGCATCATCTTTACAAAGGTTTATTCTATATAATAGATGAGTAAAAAGGTACACCCTCTAATTCTTTATTCCATCCTGCACTTTCTAAGATTCCTTTTCACCACAAATAAAAACATAGTTCCATCACTAAAGACACACTGCATCCTCTGTGATAAATATTCAATCTGGGCATGAAATGTAGATAACTAGTCCATAACTAAGATAACATCATAATAACACATCAATTCTACAAATAGATACCAATATAGACTCTCACCTCTAATATTCAAGTCAAACTATTATAACATGTGCATTATCATTAAGTCATCTCTATTAGGAATCTCCAATCATAAGGGTCAAGCTAAGGGCTCAACCAGAATCAATAAGTCCCAAAATAGATAGGTGGAAAGAGAAAGGATTGAGTATAATATTTTTATATCAATACTATAGAAAAGGTGTCAAATCACATATTGTACCTAAAATCATTCCCAGAGTCTCTGGGTTGTATGTGTCGACCGCCTGTAGCTGTCCCCGCCCCTATCCTTTATCTTCACGGGCCTGATTTGGACCACCTAGGGGTGGTGGAGGTAATAATTTAAAGCATATACCACTTCCAAATTCTCTCCCATATCCCATGTCACATATTCTACCTTTATAACCTATCTTATACTTCCATTTCCTCTTTCGCAATGGAATATCCATGCTCTATCTATCAGTTTTATAGTGGGTTGGACAATATCATGCAAGAGTTCATCTTCCAACACATAGGTAGCACCACCTCTCCCCTGGATGACTAGCCCAACTTATGAGCCATGTACCAAAAAAACAATTTCCTATGACCTCCTCTTAAAATTCATCACACATCCATGTTTTAGATACTGACATCATATCTCCACTTTAGAGGTCTCTTCTCCTTAATTCCCACTACCAGCAACAGTTGGCTATGTCTTCTTGACCAAAAATCGCAACCATCAAAGCTTGATATAACACCCCAATATTAGTAAGAATACATAAAGGGATAAACATGGAATATATGTCTATGTTAATTCCTCGATATAATACATGAGCCTAAAATAACATATCCTAAACATTATACAATGAGTATCTAGGTGGTTGGTAAATCTCGATAAATACTCTCCGACTTTCATGGTACATTTCTGCGGCTTTATAAGTTGTTGTATATATACATCCCTTAGAATTTATTGTGATAAATCATCTCTAAAAGTAGTCTCAAACTCTAACAATGCTAGAGTCACCTCATCATAAGACTACATCTTCAAATCCCACCATCCCCTTATTGATCCATGAAGAAGGCTCGCATCTAGGACCATTATCTGATCTACTGGTGTCCTAACCAGATGGAAACCTCATGTTATTATCAAAAGCTAGTTTTCATCCACCAATGGGTTAGTATTGACTCAAAACTAAAGGGGTCAATTTTTTTGATACATTTAGGGTCCAATCAACCTAGACACATCATATGCTAGTATTGTGGGTACCTTATGATGTTCTATAGGGTTGTATAGACTCTGAAGCACCTGGAGGTAACATCCCTAAAACAAGTACATGTATCGATGTCTCATCACTAAGAGGATCATCCTCATGATCTTGAGGATGAATAAAAATTTGAATAAATTATGAAGGCATCATAAAAGTAAACATGTTGAATCATGAAAAATAATTATATATGGTGTGTCGACTCATGATGGACCTAGAAACCCCAACCCATTCCTATATGATGCATGTACCGTTGTTTTCCATATAGACATTATTATTATGTAACAAGTAAATGGTAGGTGAATAGATTCCTAGTGAACAGATATGTTGACCTATGAACCAACACTAGGGTCCCTAGCCTAAAATCTACCCTCAAACCACGTAACTATATTTCCCCAAACCAATATCATACACTCTGGTCCTAATGTAGAACCGACTTATCTGAAACCACTTTGTCCTGACCGTTCCCAATGTTTCGCATGTCGTGACTCCCCAATCCTACCTATAACAGGATAGGGGATACTGTCTAGTTTTGGGTAGTCATATCACTAAGTGGGAGGCTATATCCTATGTACATGTACACATGAATGCATATCCAAGACCAAACAATGATGAAATGTGAAAAAAATAGGAAAAATGCATGAATACTTCTGTATACCACAACCAAGGTTTGTATGGTTGTAAAGGAAGGTAAAAATGTAAAATTATAGGCTCACCACAAAGTGCATTAAAAAAATACCAACCTAATAATAAACTGGGATATTATTTCATGATAATAATGGAACAGAACTCAATATTTTCGGTCTCACTAATAAATATATAATCTTGGACTTTTTATGACTTTATCAAAAGGTGAATCATCTATAAAATAACTGATTTGTGTGGAAAAAATCTTTATAGAGGTGAGTATAACAATACCCTGTTTGAAACTCTGAAACGTGAAATCATACAACAAAAGTATAACAGTCATATGTACAAAGGAATATGTCTACAAAAAATATAACAATAATATCTAGATATACTAAAAAAAGAAACAGAATCTAAATTTAAGTCAAAGCATAATTCTACCCTCAGATTATTTCTCTATTATTTCACTTATAACACATCTAGGAAACCGCACTCCACACGTCTGATTACACTATTGACAGGTAAAGAGAAATGATACACATATGTGGATCATACTCCGGGCCATGGGGGATACCAAAAAATAATCTATAATAACCATATAATAAGAGTTTTAGTTCCCATAAAGATTAGTCCCAATGATACCAAGAATTTCACTTAGGGTAATAAGATTACATAGGATCTCACTCTAGGCCTCATGGAAGTATTCCAACAACTTGATTAAAGAAGTCATAATGAAGGTATCATTGTATGTTCTAAAGAGGTGATTCCATAGAAACCAATAGGGACACGGGTATAGGGAAAACACACTCATGAAAATTTTCCATGTTATAGAGGACAAGGGAGCCATGACATTAGTTAAGTATTACACGATGTTTAGTAAGAGTAAACGTTGTGTCCCTTCAACCCTTGGTCATGCCCATGTATACAGATCATGTTCTTATCTTTATAAAAATATTTGTCATATTACTGCTTGTTTACATCATCTAGTGTACCAGTACACAGGTATTCCCACATGCACCTATCCGAGCCATGTTCTTGTAGGAGTACATGGTGTTTTTGTTCTCTTTTACTCAACCGTGTGTCAATATATCCACTGGGTTACACACCGATCCTTTGTGGAGGGGTCACAAACCATATGAAATGGTCACACATCGTGTGATGCATATCATTCTCTAGAAACCCTATCCAACACTATGATGGTCCCACTTGACGTGGAGCTCCCCCTTACACACCATTTTATTCAGAAATTTTCATAGTCTCATATCTAGAACCCTCACTTCTAGACACCCATTGATCCACCGTTCTATCCTATACCTTCACCAGAACTAAGGGAGATCATTGTTTGAACCGCATCATCATTGAACACCAGTATTCGAACCTCAGTCCACATAGAAAATTGGCATGTGCATTATTATTAATTGTGCACGGAAAAACATGATACTCAAGAATCTACATCATCTAGTCCACTATAGTTTCCCTCATCACACCATTGTCATGTTTTTCTCATCCCTAGTATACTATTTATAACTGTTGCACTATGAATTGGTTTCCCAACATTTGATTTTATAATATATGTCAATCCACGAGCCAAATGATGAATTCTCATGATGAATAGGAAATAGGGGGAAAAATTAAAAAGAAAAACCATGAGGAATAGTCGTCGATTGATGTTCACATTGACCTCATTTCATTAACTTTGGAATGATGATCAAAGAGATAACAAATAATCATAGATAAAATTATCCAAATAAAACCACACAATATTCTTATCCTGCAAAATGGCGGATCGACGAATCAATTTGTTGGTAGATTGATTCATGTTTATCATAGAAATAAAAAACTATGAAATAATCGAATCAATCCAAATATACTTCCATGATTTGGATTTATAGCTGATGAAGAAATGAGTTGTACTGTGATCATTAGTGAGATCCATTGATTTTGTCTCATACTACTCATCGATATTTGATCTGGTCATCGTCCTCTAATAGAATATCCTCCAACAGATCTCTATATTTTCTCTGTATCTCTAGGGTTTAGTTGGTAAACTTGATAATTCATGATTACCATATATATTATTTAGAAACTAAGTTGATGCATTAATGTATAAATGTATTATTCTTTAAATAATATTTTTATTTTATACCCACAATTAATTTTCTATAAATTCTCTACACTGAAAAATGTTATGTCTGGCCTAGGGTCAACCCCATGTTCAAAACTAAATAGAACCCTCAAATTTCTCTTCTTGTCCCTCATTTCAAAGTTAATACAATTTCTTTAGGAACACTATATGTGGATGATATTTAATATATTTTTAATATGTCAAAAATTTATTCCAAGAAGATCGAGCCTCAGAATACCATTCTATCTTAGCCCTAGGTCTAAAAAATAATCCAATCATTTCTTAAAAAATATTAAGTGAAAATATTAGTAAATATATTATAAATTACATAATATGTTTGAGATTCAATAGACATGTATATTTTATTGATTTGGAGACAGATGATCCTTTTTAGTGACTTATGAACCAACTTTTTAAATCAAACAATGGAGTCACTTTTGAAAAAACATGGGATTGTCTATAAAAAATTAATTTTATATCTCTCCGAAACAAATTTCTATTATGAATGTTCAAATAGGGAAGCAATGAGAGTACCTGAAAATATTTTTATTCCTCGTGATATTTTTAGTATAGAAAAACTAATTAATAACTTTGGGGTTTTGAAACGGCTTATAAGACACCTAATAGGATATCTCAATTTATGATAGTGTTTTTGTAAAACATATCACTTACTCATTTAACTTCAAATTAAATCATTTTGGCTACTGTAATATTGCAATTTTAATCCTGAAATAGGTTGTTATGATATATTTCTTAAACTAAATGAATTAGTGGATATTTTATTATATTCTTATTAGAATTAAAAATGCTATATAGATATGGATAAGACACTCCATGTTAAACAAATCCCCCAAAAAAATTACTTTATGGAAGTGATCGGGTAATTTTATATAATTACAATTTTTCTCTTCACACATGTATACTTAAATCTTAATGTTAAGGTCCTTTTCTTATTATAACGGATTACCCATTTAGTGTAGTTGATGTAAAATATCTTTCATAGAGAGTAACATTCACTATTAATGGGAACACGTAATAGATTTACCATGAGAGGGAGCATGTACTGATCAAAATTTTAATTTCTTCCATGATAAATTGTACAATAAAGGATCCAATAATTTTTTACCTTTAAAATCTAAACCCGGAATCTCTCTTTTGACTTTAAATCTCTCCCTCTATCCTTTTGCCCCGCTCACACTCTCTCTCATAGTCTCTCTTTTTCAATATCCTTTTATCTTCACCATGTTCACCTTGTTAACCCATTTTTTCAATTATTTTTCCTCATTAGTGTGTTTCTAAAAAAGGTAAAATAAAAAACAAAAACTTCGATGGTAAATAATCGTGTCTTTTTATATAATTTGAAGACATTTTGTGGGATTCAAAGAAATCATCTTAAGGGTTTTTTCATTATAATCCCCAATTTTGAAAAATATTTTTTTTCAATCAATATATATTTTTGTTCCGAAATTATTATATGAAAGGGAACTCTTTTAGCCCAATCATGATCTATAAATTGAGTTTTAATGCTAAGGACATTGTTGACAGGTTTTCTCAAAGTGTGTTTTCTCACCACCAACTCATAATGAAGATTTTACAGACCTTCGAGTAGTGATGAAAATTTTTTATGTTAATGAAAATGATATATGTAGTTTATTATCCACATAAAAGTCAATTTATCCAAATATCCAACCTTAAACATATACTGATGTTCCTTTTGAAGGCCCAATTAAGAAAACGGAGATACCACTTTTGATAGCTACATTTCAACACTATGATCTTTTCCCACCTAGTATTCACATGCATATTTCATGAATTATTTGGTGAAATATAGGTTTGAGAGGAATGATTTTCATTGAGGCTTTACATTAATTAATCTTCATCTAGTATTATTATTCTGGGGTATAAGAATCATATTATGTTTAGGGTGGAATTACTTTTGTTGATAATCTTGGGAAAAAATTTCATTTTAATATTATGTGATATCTTATGAGACATTTTTTTATTATAGTGTTAAGAAAAAAAGAAAACAAAATCAAAAAAAATGAATATATATATATATATTGAAAAATAGTGGAACACGTGAATTAGTCTAATCACCAATCTTTTTGTGATACTTCCATCATCCTCAAGTATGTACACAATTTTTTATTTATAAGATCTTTTTACACATTGTAAAATTAATTTTCGTCCTTTCATATCCACATTTGTTGTTCATGTCTGGTTTTGTCAATGATGATTTGTTTAAACCACTTTCCACCATTTTTCCCATTTTTCTAATATTCCTAGCCAAAAAATCCTCTTCAAAAATAATTTTTGATAAATGTTAAAATTATAATGGTAATTTATGTAATTGT
Organism: Viscum album; assembly: GCA_963277665.1. Lineage (NCBI taxonomy): Eukaryota > Viridiplantae > Streptophyta > Magnoliopsida > Santalales > Viscaceae > Viscum > Viscum album. Next base: position 671,030,690 of record OY728162.1, read on the forward strand.
ATCTTACAATATCATAGATCAATACTCTTGGTTGGAGAATGAGCTCTATTAAAAATGATTCATCATTATGAGATGAGGGAATTGTGTGTGAGACAATTGGGTAGATACAAATATGTGTAAGAAAAATAAAACAAATTGACATAAAATTTATAAATTAAGGTGTTTTGAGATGAATGTAGGATTGGTGGACATGTAAGGACCCCAAATCATTAGTGGAATCCTAATATTGAGACTAGTCAATGTTTTATCATGTGTTTTAATGATTTTTTGATTTGTTATTCATGAGGATATGAACAAGACTAACTATGGGGGATTTGATAATTAAGATTCATTAGTGATTTTTAAATAAATTATTATACTTATTCTTTCATAAAATATTCACATTCTCAACAAAATGTTTTTGTGTTGTTTTTTAATATGATATTGGAGAATTATTTGAATTGATAAATTATGATATAATTTTTGTATTTTGATCATAGTGTTTTATATTCTAATCCCATTAGTATGAATATTGTTTTATGTATTCATGGTGTACTTATATATATTTAATTGAATTGGATATTTTGAAATATTTGTCATTTGAAGTTCTATTTTGATCAGGGACGAATAACAACCTTTTATGCCATGCATTCCAGGCCATATATGATATTTATTTTGGAAAATATACAAAACTCCAATATAATTGAACTTCATGAATGTTATGAAAAACATATGGTAATAACCATTTGAAAAATTATTTTTAATTTCCCCATTTGTGTCTCAACTGAATCCTTAATTATAGATCAATAAATCTATTAGTATTTCATGTCAATCTTAGTGTTTTCTCATTTCATTTAAAATCATCTGTCCAAATGAGGTGTTATTTTAGGTAAATATATATATTAGTTTTTTAAACAATTTTATTAACTAATAAATCCCTTGATTCCACCTTTTTCATAATCATAAATGTATTAAAGAAGAAATAGTGTAATTCAATGAGTTTTTTATCTAGTAGAGTCAAATTTTCTATTTCATCTCTAACATTGGGTACAAGTGTCCAACAGACATGTTTTTTATTCCTTGGATCTTTAATATTGTGTATTAAAACATTTTATAAGATATTTTTTCAATATTCATATATCTTATTATTTCAAATGGAACCAACATTTGGAGGATAGAGTTGAGCGAAAATAGGCACCACTCTTGCTGATAAAATTGAGCATCCACTACTATACAAGGGGTTACCATTTTAAAAATTGAGTTAGGGTGATTTTTAAAGTCCCAACATTAATACATGGATTAAGGGATTCAATAATATTGATTTGAAAAGATAGACCCCTAATAATTTGTTCTTTCCTCAATTTTCCCCTTTTCATTATTATAACCTATTACGTTTTTTTTAATTTAATAGTTAATGATAATGAAATTTACTATTTTTATATTTACATACAGAAATTAGTTTAGCTATATTTAATTTTTATTAAAATTTTAAATTTATTTTATAATAACATCACTTAATCCAATTTTAATTTAATCATAATTGTGCCTTTTTTAATTTTTTCATCTGTGTGAGTTGTTTTAGTGTAATTTTTTTCTTTGGAATTTCTCTTTAATTTTGATTTGTACTCAAAAATACACAGAAGTAGCCATATTATTCTTATTTTTTAGGATTGATTAAATTCAACTTTATGGTGATGAATGTTTTAGGGATGATGTATTGATCAAGAGAAAATATTCTTTTTAGATATTACCATAAAATTGTGATCCTCCACTAAATATATTATAGATAATTGACATGTTGGGTAAATTTAATGCATCCTTAGAAACTTGTTTCTCATAAAACATAATGGTTTCCATATTATTGAAAAATTAAACAAAAATATATATTTATTTATTTTATCACAATTTCAGGTTTTATTATAATATAAACTACATAAAAAATCTTCCACATATCATGTTGTGAATGTTAATTTGAAATTATATTATTTAATGAATGACGAAATAAATACATTAACAACCTTCAAATTTATATCTCCATGAGTTCTCAAAAATATTTTCTGTCAATGTAAATTGTTTCATTCTTCTTGAATCATTACAACGCCCCCATCTCATTGATTAGAAACAACAATCAGTTTCAATACAATAGTACCATCAATGAGAACGAAACTGAGTGCCACTATATATATTACAATAGAGCACAAGATATTTGAATGATTGATATGAGACAACAGATTGTGATTTAATGCATAAGACTCCTCATTCTTATATTTGATAGCGTATTAATAATAATTTCACATTGATAATTTCCCAATTTATCCATGAAATAAAAATGTTATTTTCACCTAATCTCCGTGTGCCTTGTATGAGCACCACATGTATTGGGGATGATATCAACAAAAAATGTTGATTTAAATTTATTTGGGTTTATAGAATCTAGAATTATTCTAGGTGAAGTAACTTTATATATAAGTGCAACACCCCAAGATTCTACGGTACGCTTCTCTTTGAATAATGTGATAGCGTGTGTTGTACGCAACACCGAGTTCTAACACACCATAACCAATCAAACTAACCGTTATGAATAGAAATACTTACTTTTTGAAATTATATATATATTTTATATTTTAAAATGGACTTCATTTTTGGATTCGGAATATCGAATTTATCCTAAGGTGAAATTTTGGTACTTTTCAGATAACTTTCATATTTTGATGAATAGTGAAAATTACTAAATTTTAATTAAAAACAACTTTTTTAATCAAAATAATTAATTGTGATAAATTATTAATTTGAGTGGTTTTAAATTATATTTAGAATATATTATTACCATTTAATATAATTTTGGTCATTGGACATAATTTTACAATTAAACCGAACAGAAACAAGTGTCAATCTTTTGATAGTTATTATCTCTTAAAAACAGGCTTTTTGTTTTGACAGTGGGAATTAATTTTAAATTAATTTCTGCCACTTCTATGTTTTGAATTTAGAAAAATGGATTACATATTTGGAATCAGGGTGTTCAAATTGTGTATATATGTAACTTTTATTTTTAGACATTTTGAATAATTACTGCGGTAAATATTTTATTTACCATGGTTAAGGGTAAATCTGGTAAATAAGGGTTAAAAAATAATATTATAATAATAATAAATTACCCTAAAACGTGTCCTAGACTTATTTTTTGATACATGTTTGACCATAGGCATATTTGGGTCTATTTTGGGACCCCATGGTGCCACTTGTAGGTGATAGGGACACTTTATTTTAATTAAGTTAAAATGAATAAAAAATGACACAAGCATATTTCTTTTAGAAAAACAATTTTATATAGGGTTATATATGTTGAATTTTAGATTATAAATATTCATTAGAAAGATAAAACGATTTCCTACATATTTATAGTTTATTTATAATTTTTAGACATTAAATAATATAATTTATTTTTGACACAATGATGATGAATTAATTACTATAATAGTGAAAATTTAAAATATGTGATATTATAAATACCCAAATAAATATAATATGAAACTTTTAATGAATTAAACTAATTTTATAGGATAATATGATATATTAGTATTGATTTAATTGACTTTGTTCGAAGTAATCAATCTGTTATGAGTTTCAAAAAAATCAACTATTGAATAGTCTCAGAATTTACATAAAAGAGTTCTTAAAACCAATATTATACTATTAATTGATATTAAATTCCTAAAAATCTAAGGTTCGGCCAAGAGACTTATATCATGATAGGTTAATCATTAATGGACCACTTGGGGGGTATCTTGGATGTATATAGTATGTTTATTAACCATATTATATAAAAATACAAAGAGACATTGTAAAAGTGAAACTAATTAACTTAGAGTTAATACTTAGAGATAAGGTTAATATAAGTACCCAAACCGGTCTAAATTCTATTGGTTGAGTTGTTTCCGACCCATACCCACTTTAACATTTAAATAATCAACTTTGGATCCATTAGAAACTGAATATGAATTTAGTATAAATTAATATTTCTAGCTTTTCCAAAGGTGCCCCTCACCCCTCTTATAAAAGGGCACTCCTCCGTCTCATTTCTTCACACCTTCAGAGCCTTTTGGTTTGGCCAAAATCTGCCAAACTACTCTCCCAACTTACCTCACTACAACATAGAGGCATTAGTTTGATCATAAAGCCAACCTAAGGAGCTCTTTTGATCAAATCAAAAGGAAGAACCCGAAGAAGAGGTAATGATTTCACCACCCTTTTCCAAGTTCCTTTCTTCTTTCACTTCTTCTTCCTTTGTTATTACCATTCTAAAATAATAACTCCAGTATCATATATATACTGTGATGTTATTATAAATACAGTACAACCATATTCAGTATTCTATCCACCCTTTGAATAACATGTCACCATACGTGCGTACATACGGCTTACCGTCTCCACGTCGTGGTGTAATTGTTATTCAATATATTATTATTTGGATGGTTATAATAATGATATGTAACTCATGTAAATAATAAATATAACATGTTAATGATTCTGTATATATGATATAACAACCATTTATATATTATTTTAATATCAAAAGGATGATATTGTCGCTCGTGCGTACGTACGGACTACCGTCTCCACGAACACGATGAGATTCATTCTCCATCGTATCCATTCAAGTATAATTATCATTTGATGATTGAAAAATGATGTTTAAGGACTTGATATCATTATGGATATGAATAATATACAACCTATCCATTACAAACATATCTTACATAACAAACCATATAAAAGAAAACAAGTAAGTTAACACCCGAAACAATGATAATACTAAGATATTATTATCAAATCAATATTAAAAGATCATATATGATATCATATTAATGTATATGATTCTTGTATAGTTTAATAAAAATTATTTCACCATTATACAGGAGGTTAACCTACCCCAACCAAGGAAAAGTACAAGGTAAGGTTTATTTCACAATCTCTTCATTATCCGAGGTTGTTTATACGTAATAATCTACTGGGATATTTTTATCATCCACATCCATGTTTATTAAAAATGAATTTCAAAACATTTTTACTATTTACTAGAAAATGGATTAAAGTCATTTATACCCTTGTTTGAATTATTATAATAGGTTTATAAAGGAATCTTTCCGTTATTTTCCAAACAAGGTGCTTTTTAACCTTTTCGACTGAATTAAGGTAAGAATGTTGTTTTTTAACTTATACGGCGGGTGCAGCTATTTTCCACCATTATAAAATCTTTAAAGCTTCCCTTACAAGATTATAAGAATATTTTCAAAGAAAATGTTTTATTTTATATGGATCTTAAATGATTTCAAAATAAAAAGAGATATTTCATTAAAAAGAATTTTGATTTCATCTATGTCAACATCCTTTGAGGGATTTTAGGCTTATTTAAAGTTGATTTATTATGATACAAAAATTCTATATTATATTGAAGGTTTTGTGATTTGTTTGACTGTGGATGTGCTATTTTTATACCATTCATGGTTTATGGTGAAAGTATTGACATTTTGTATGCTAGTTTTAATATGAATGTTTATGTTATGTTTAAACCTTTTCATATGGGAATGCATTGGACTTAATATGTGACGGGTAGAGCCCGCTATAGCTCCTCGATGCATCGGTAGGTCTCATGAGACAAACTAGTGTCTTGGCACAAGGCCTTGGAAAAATCTTATTTATAGTCTTGGCACGAGGCCTTGGCTATGTGGTTATGATAGTCTGGCATTATGCATTCCATCATTATGAAAGTGGTTATTGATATTCCATGTGATTATTCGATTAGTAGAATATCAATGTGAATAAGTAAATGGAATTACTTCATTTTTCTTTTTCCAAACTATGTTGAAGTTCAATTTTAAAAGGCTTTTGTTTTAGTTATACATTGCCTTAAATGTTTATGCTTTTTTTTGAAAGTCTCCGCTATATTGTTATCCTTACTGGGCATTTGAGCTCACCCCTTTGGTATGTTTTATTTTTCCCAGGATGTGAGGAAGTAAGTTATAAATGACCTGCAGGGATAGTATGTGGGGACATGAATGTGGAATATGGAGACTATGTTTTTGTAGTAGTTTTTCACTTTGTAATGTAATTTAAAACTTTATGAATATATCTAGTGTTTCCAAGGCTACTAAACCAATCGGTCTTTCGATATTTAATCTTTCTTGTGATCATGACAATGTTATGTAATAATGCACCTACTTTGGGTAACTAGGGTCGAGGCGTTACAGTTGGTATCAGAGGGAGTTTAGTACAAACCTTGGAAGCTAGATTTAGATAAACTCTGATTAGAGCACGTAGACCTAAGATGAACTTTGGGGATTAGTATAGAAGAATTTCCTAGAATTTTGGTATTGTAGAAATTTTTTGAGTTTTCTGAGCAATACATACCTGTCTGGATACGAACAGGTAGAGGCGGCTCTAGCACAGATGTACCTAGGGGCAAAACCCGAAAACACCGCTTTGAGCTAGACTTGAACGGGAACTGGTGCACGACAACGGGCCTTGCTGTACTCTTGGTTACGACACTCCCGGGGGATATGCTTAGGATAACTCTCATTTTATTTACAAATCATTATGAAGGGTTTATGAGTATATACTTCCTCAATGAAAACATTTTTTATGATTATGGGTTATATCCATAAATAGTTCAATTTATGTTAAGTGTTTTATAAGTATGGGATTATGTATTTTGATTCATAAACTGATCTAGTTTATGCCATTTTTTAGAAATGGCACCTAGTGGAAGAAATGGAAACTGTATCAATGCACACACTCCAAGTAGGGATTTCCCTCCTACTCAAGATAATTATAGTGGAGATGGTGATGCAACTCGTGCCGATAAGCTAATCACCATACTGGGACAACTCACTCAGGTTATGAATAATAACCTTACCCGTATGGAGCACCCTGATCCGCAGCATGGAGGATCAATGTTAGATCGATTCATGAGGCAACAACCACCAACGTTCAATGGGAGTACAAATACCTTAGTAGCTGAGCAATGGATATTTTCCCTAGAGAAAATATTTCAGGCTTTGGGGAGTAGTGAAAGGGAAAAAGTTATCATGGCAGTTTACCGCCTCACTGGAGATGCTGATCAATGGTGGTCATTGATTCAAAACATGAAGGAAGATGATGAAGTATCAAATATGGAATGGAGGGAGTTCAAAGATCTGTTTTTAGAAAAATACTTTCCTCGCGACCATCGAGCAGATATGGAGAGGCAATTTCTGAGTCTGAGACAGAAGGAGGATGAGAATGTCACAAAGTATGAGACTAACTTTACAAGGTTAGCAAGGTATGTTGGTGATTATATACGTAACCCAAGAAGTAAGATTGATCGTTTCTTTGATGGGTTAAAACCATTTCTCTGTTGAGAATTAGTCTCACAATCCTTTTCATTGTATGAAGACATTGTCTCATGTGCTATCAAGACCGAAAAGGAATTCTATAAGTCTTATGACTTTAAAGCAAAGCAAGAGAAGAAGAGGCCTGCTGATCAATCTGGGAATGGAAATAAGGGGGATAAAGGAAAGGTTGAATATCCATCCTGCGGTAAATGTGGGAAGAAACACCCTGGTACTTGCTTGAAGGGAATGGGCATCTATTACAAATGTGGTGAAAAAGACACCAAGCTCGTGATTGCAAAGGGAAGAAGGAAGCTACCAACGTTTAGTGCTACAATTTCAGGGAGATGGGGCATTATGCAAATGAATGTCCTAAGCGTAAGGAGAACTTACCTCAGAAAAGGCCAAGGGATCAAGGCCAAGCTTATGCTATCAATACTACTGAGGTAGAATCTCCGAAAGACGTGGTGGCAGGTAATTTAATGGTTTCCTCAAGTTTAGAAAATGCATAATTTGATTCTGGATCATCGCATTGTTTCATATCTTTCCAGTTTGATAATAAAATTAGATATTTCCAATTTGATTTAACAAGGGAGTTGTCAAGTAAAACTCCTAAGGGAAGTATCATTGCAACAAAGTTTTGTGAATCAGTCCCCATTAGAGCACATAAATGTTCGTTATCTACTGATCTCATCATCATACCTATGATTGAGTTTGACATAATCCTCGGTATGGACTAGCTTTCGGACTATGATGCAAAGATTTATTGTAAGAAGAAAGAGGTTACGATTCTTGATGATAATGATAAGGAACACATTGTCTTTAGAGCAGAATCGTCACCACCTAATTCTTATTTAGATCCACCCTCAATAGCTCAACTAAATTCAATTATTGGGGAGGAAGAGAATGAAATAACTGTGGGTGAGGAAAGGAATGTTCAAATCGAGGATGTACCTATTGTGAAAGAATTTGTAGATGTATTTCTGGAAGATTTACTTGGACATCCTCCAGAACAAGAAGTTGAGTTTTAAATTGATTTGAATCCTGGATCAAGGCCTATATTGAAGACCCCTTTAGAATGGCCACTGTAGAATTAGTTGAACTAAAGAAACAACTAGAGGAATTGAGTAATAAGTGATTTATTCGTCCTAGTGTTTCTCCATGGGGAGCCCCTGTTCTTTTTGCTAAAAAGAAAGATGGATCTATGAGGTTATGTATCGACTACAGGGAGATCAATGCTATAACAATAAAGAACAAGTATCCCCTACCATGCATTGATGATTTATTTGACCAACTACTTGGAGCTCAATACTGTTCAAAGATTGAACTTCGATCTGGATACCATCAGTTGTGTGTAAAGAAGGAAGACATTCCGAAGACAGCATTTCGAACCAGGTACGGGCATTACGAGTTTACTGTAATGCCTTTTGGATTGACTAATGCACCCTCTATATTCATGGATCTGATGAATAGAGTTTTCAAGGATTATCTCGATGAATTTGTGGTGGTATTTATTGATGATATCTTGGTATACTCCAAAACCTACGAAGATCATGAAAATCACTTACGCATTATCTTGAAGACTCTGAGGAGGCATGAATTATATGGGATGTTTAGCAAATGTGAATTCTGGCTTCAGGAGATTTCTTTTCTTGGCCATATTGTCTCTAAAGATGGAATCTCTGTTGATCCTTCTAAGACCAAGGCAATCCAAGAATGGCCAGCACCTACGAGTATAAATGAGGTACGTAGTATTATTGGATTGGAAGGTTATTATCGATGTTTCGTCCATAATTTTGCCCGATTGGCTAACCCATTAACGAAGCTCACACGTAAAGGGGTTACATTTGTTTGGACAAAAGAGTGTGAAGAATGTTTCGAAGAACTGAAGAGAAGATTAGTCAATGCTCCTATATTGACACTACCATCTGGTAATGATGGGTTCGTTATTTATAGTGATGCATCAAAGAAAGGACTTGGTTGTGTCCTTATGCAGAATGATAGAGTTATTGAATATGCATAACGACAGTTGAAAATTCATGACCAAAACTATCCTACTCATGATCTCGAATTAGTAGCTATGATCTTTGCTTTGAAGATATGGAGGCACTACCTCTATGGTGAAAAATGTGAGATTTATACTGATCAAAAGAGTTTGAAGTATATTTTCTCACAAAAAGAACTCAACATGAGGCAAAGGAGATGGCTTGAATTACTCAGGGATTATGATTTTACGATACACTACCACCCGGGGAAAGGAAACAAGGTGGCAGATTCTTTGAGCAGAAAACACCATGGAGTTTTGAACATGATGATAATTGAAAGGGATCCAATTTTCATGGATCTAGTAAAGATGGACATGGGTATAACCAGAGAAGGTTAAAAATAAATGCTTCTTCAAATGGTTTCCAAACCATCTTTACTATAAAGGATTAAGAGTTCTCAGAACGATGATGAAGAATTCCAAAAGAAGATTAAAGTTGTGAATGATGGGATATTGAGAGACTTTGTGTATGAAGATGGAATTTTGAAATTCGGGAAGAGACATTGTGTTCCCGATATACCTGATCTAAAAAGGGAATTGCTGGATGATGCTCATAGTTCCAATTTCTCTATACACCCTGAGAGCACCAAAATGTATAGAGATTTGAAGGAACATTTTTGGTGGGACAATATGAAGAGGGAGTTTTCTGATTTTGTGTCAAGATGTATGGTTTTTCAGCAAGTTAAAGCTGGAAGGAAACAGCCTGGAGGAGTCATGCAACCTCTTCCCATACCGGAGTGGAAATGGGACAATATTACGATGGACTTTGTCATGGGGCTACCAAAGACTCCTAGAAGGAACGATGCAATATGGGTTATTGTTGATCGTCTTACCAAGTCAGCACATTTTCTTGCTATAAGAGAAGATATACCCATGGACGTCTATCAAGACTATATATTAATGAAGTTATGAGACTTTATGGAGTACCCCTATCGATTGTTTCTGACCGTGATCCCTGTTTTACTTCAAGATTCTGGAAAAGTCTTCAGAAATCCCTGGATACTGAACTTCATTTGAGCACTTCTTACAACCCTCAGACAGATGGACAATCAGAACGGACTATTCAAACCTTAGAAGAAATGTTGAGATCTTGCTCACTTGACTTTCAGGGTATGTGGCATCAATATTTCCCTCTGGTAGAATTTTCCTATAACAATAGCTTCCATTCGAGTATTCAGATGGCACCATATGAAGCGTTAAACGGAAAGAGATGTCTTACACCAACCTATTGGGATGACGTTGGTGAAAGAAAACTTGTAGGCCCATAAATGGTAGAGGAAACGGTGGAAAAGGTTAAGGTAATCCCAAATCACATTAAAGCAGCTCAAAGTAGGCAGAAGAGCTATGCCGATAATCGAAGGAAGGATTTGGAATTTCAAGTCGGTCATCATGTTTTCCTGAAGGTATCTCCGTGGAAGGGAGTCATACGTTTTGGTAAGAAAGGTAAATTGATTCCCAGGTACATCAGACCCTTCGAAATTCTAGAACGAATTGGGGCTGTAGCTTACCGATTGGCAATGCCGCCAAGTCTCTCCAAAGTTAATGATGTGTTCCACGTATCTCTGTTGAGGAAATACCTGCCTGACCCAATGCATGTACTCACCTACGAGGAGTTAGAACTGGAACCCGATATTTCTTATTGCGAAGAGACCGTCAAGATTCTTGATAAGAGAGAACAAGTGCTGAGAAACTGGACGACGCATCTGGTAAAAGTTTTGTGGAGAAACCATAAGATGGAAGAGGCAATGTGGGAACCCGAGGAACTTATGATGAAGAACCACCCGAGTATTTTCATGCGGTAGTATTCTAGAAATTTCGAGGAAGAAATTATTTGAAGGAGGGGATAATGTAACACCCCAAGCTTCTACGGTACGCTTCTCTTTGAATAATGTGATAGTGTGTGTTGTATGCAACACCGAGTTCTAACACACCATAACCAATCAAACTAGCCGTTATGAATAGTAATACATACTTTTTGAAATTATATATAAATTTTATATTTTAAAATGGACTTCATTTTTGGATTCGGAATATCGAATTTAGCCTAAGGTGAAATTTTGGTACTTTTCGGATAACTTTCATATTTTGATGAATAGTGAAAATTACTAAATTTTAATTAAAAACAACTTTTTTAATCAAAATAATTAATAGTGATAAATTATGAATTTTAGTGGTTTTAAAGTATATTTAGAATATATTTTTACCATTTAATATAATTTTGATCATTGGACATAATTTTACAATTAAACCAAACATAAACGAGTGTCAATCTTTTGATAGTTATTATCTCTTAAAAACACGCTTTTTGTTTTGACAGCGGGAATTAATTTTAAATTAATTTCTGCCACTTCTGTGTTTTGAATTTAGAAAAATGGATTCCATATTTGGAATCAGGATGTTCAAATTTTGTAAATAGGTGACTTTTATTTTTAGACATTTTGAATAATTACTGCGGTAAATATTTTATTTACCATGGTTAAGGGTAAATCCAGTAAATAAGGGTTAAAAAATATTATAATAATACTAAATTACCTTAAAACATGTCCTAGCCTTATTGGTTGATACATGTTCGACCATAGGCATCTTTGGGTCGATTTTTGGACCCCATGGTGCCACTTGTAGGTGATAGGGGCACTTTATTTTAATTAAGATAAAATGAATACAAAAATGTCACAAGCTGATATCTTTTAGAAAAACAATTTTACATAGGGTTATATATTTTGGATTTTAGATTATAAATATTCATTAGAAATATAAAAAGATTTCATACATAGTGATATTTTATTTATAATTTTTAGACATTAAATAATTTAATTTATTTATGACACAATGATGATGAATTAATTACTATAATAGTGAAAAATAAAAATAATTGATATTATAAATACCCAAATAAATATAATATGAAACATTTAATGAATTAAAATAATTTTATAGAATAATATGATATATGAGGATTGATTTAATTTACTTTTTTCGAAGTAATCAATTTGTTATGAGTTTCACAAAAATCAACTATTGAATAGTGTCAAAATTGACATAAAAGAGTTCTTAAAACCAATATTATACTATTAATTGATATTAAATTCCTAAAAATATAAGGTTCGTCCAAGAGACTTATATCATGATAGGTTCATCATTAATGGACCACTTGGGGGTTTCTTGGATGTATATAGTAGTTTATTAACCATATTATATAAAAATACAAAGAGACATTGTAAAAGTGAAACTAATTAACTTAGAGTTAATACATAAAGATAAGGTTAATATTAGTACCCAAACCTGTCTAAATTCTATTGGTTGAGTTTTTTTCGACCCATCCCCACCTTAAAATTTAAATAATCAACTTTGGAGCCATTAGAAACCGAAAATGAATTTATTATAAATTAATATTTCTAGCCTTTTCAAAGGTGCCCCTCACCCCTCTTATAAAAGGGCACTCCTCCTTCTCATTTCTTCACACCATCAAAGCATTTTGGTTCGGCGAAACTCTGCCCAAATACTCTCCCAACTTCCCTCACTACAACCTAGAGGCCTTAGTTTGATCAGAAAGCCAACCTAAGGAGCCCTTTTGATCAAATCAAAAGGAAGAACCCGAAGAAGAGGTAATGATTTCACCACCCTTTTCCAAGTTCCTTTCTTCTTTCACTTCTTCTTCCTTTGTTATTACCATTATAAAATAATAACTCCAGTATCATATATATACTGTGATGTTATTATAAATATGGTACAACCATATTCAGTATTCTATCAACCCTTTGAATAACATGTCACCATACGTGCGTACGTACGGCTTTCCGTCTCAACGTTGTGGTGTAATTGTTATTCAATATATTATTATTTGGATGGGTATAATAATGATATGAAACTCATGTAAATAATAAATATAACATGTTAATGATTCTGTATATATGATATAACAACAATTTATATATTATTTTAATATCAAAAGAATGATATTGTCGCTCGTACGTACGTACGGACTACCGTCTCCACGAACGCGATAAGATTCATTCTCCATCGTATCCATTCAAGTATACTTATCATTTGATGATTTAAAAATGATGTTTAAGGACTTGATATCATTCTGGATATGAATAATATACAACCTATCCATTACAAACAAGGATTACGTAACAAAACATATAAAATAAAACAAGTAAGTTAACACCCGAAACAACGATAATACTAAGATATTATTATCAAATCAATATTAAAAGATCATATATGATATCATATTAATGTATATGATTCCTGTATAATTTAATAATAATTATTTCACCATTATACTGGAGGTTAACCTACCCCAACCAAGAAAAATTACAAGGTAAGGATTATTTCACAATCTCTTCATTATCCGAGGTTGTTTATACATAATAATCTGCTGGGATCTTTTTATCATCCACATCCATGTTTCTTAAAAATGAATTTCAAAACATTTTTACTATTTAATAGAATATGGGTTAAAGTCATTTATACCCTTGTTTGACATTTTATAATAGGTTTATAAAGTAATCTTTCCATAGTTTTCCAAATAAGGTGCTTTTTAACCTTTTCGACTGAATTAAGGTAAGAATGTTTTTTTAACTTATATGGCGGGTGTGGCTATTTTCCGCCATTATAAAATCTTCAAAGATTCCCTTACAAGATTATAAGAATATTTTCAAAGAAATTGTTTTATTTTATATGGTTCTTAAATGATTTTAAAATAAAAAGAGATATTTCTTTAAAAAGAATTTTGATTTCATCTATGCCAACATCCTTTGAGGGATTTTATGCTTATTTAAAGTTGATTTATTATGATACAAAACTTCTATATTATATTGAATGTTTTTTGATTTGTTTGACTGTGGATGTGATATTTTTATACCATTCATGGTTTATGGTGAAAGTATTTACATTTCGTATGCTAGTTTTAATACGAATGTTTATGTTATGTTTAAACCTTTTCATATGGGAATGCATTGGACTTAATATGTGACGGGTGGAGCCCGCTATAGCTCCTCGATGCATAGGTAGGTCTCATGAGACAAACTAGTGTCTTGGCACAAGGCCTTGGAAAAATCTTATTTATAGTCTTTGCATGAGGCCTTGGCTAAGTGGTTATGATAGTCTGGAATTATGCATTCCATCATTATGATAGTGGTTATTGATATTTCAGGTGATTATTCGATTAGTAGAATATCCATGTGAATAAGTAAATGGCATTATTTCATTTTTATTTTGCCATACTATGTTGAAGTTCAAGTTTAAAAGGCGTTTGTTTTAGTTATACATTGCCTTAAATGTTTATGCTTATTTTTGAAAGTCTCCGCTATATTGTTATCCTTACTGGGCATTTGAGCTCACCCCTTTTCTACGTTTTATTTTTCCCAGGATGTGAGGAAGTAAGTGATGAATGACCTGCAGGGATAGTATGTGGGGATATGAGTGTGGAATACGGAGACTATGTTGTTGTAGTAGTTTTTCACATTGTAATGTAATGTAAAACATTATGAATATATCTAGTGTTTCCAAGGCTACTAAACCAATCGGTCTTTCGAGATTTGATCTTTCTTGTGATCATGCCAATGTTATGTAATAATGCACCGACTCTGGTTAACTAGGGTCGGGGCGTTACAATAAGAGTGTCCATGGGGATAACTATTACACATCACACAACATTAATTCAAATGTAATGGGTATGAGTTTTAAATATTTTTTAGGCCATTGGAAATAATCTTATTTATCAGGTGTTTAATACCCATGGAAAAGTCTATAACGACTAATTATCATGGGGTTTATGGATAGTTACCCTGATATATGTTCTAAATTACTCTTACTCATTGACTTTATAAGATAGATACCTTTGAGTATGAATATTTTTACATTTGTGCATCTCATTTCCCCTAGAGGCTTTTTAATTTTCTATCTATATTTCTGGATTTACCCTTATGTTTTCATTGAAGTTACACTTATTTACCATCTCGAGTACTCTTATAAATATATAGAATTACTTGATTTTAACTGTACCTTACACCGTATAGCATCTTTTCACTCATCATTTTTAAAATTAAACTAAAAGATTCTTATTTATTTATAAATATTACCTAAAATTATAGGAGAAATATTTAATGCAGGATTGAACCAATTAATTTCAAAATGATAATTTTAATAAAAAATAATTATATTATGATTTTTTATAATTAATTACAACATAAATATAAAATTTATAGTTAATCTATTAAATAAAAATTAATTTAAAATAAATACAAAGATTCTATAATATCATAAAACAAAAAATAAAAAAATATGGATTCGTTATTTTTTTGTCGGTGTGACAACATACTTTCACTACGTTCTCATCCAGCCATTAAGGGGCCATTAGAGATCCATTGGGTACCCATATTTCCATGATAATTTATTTAAAAAATATAATAAATTTTTTCATTTGGTTTATTCTTTTTAAAAACATAGTGGGAGTTTTTTTGCAAGAATAGATGCATATAGTGGGAGCTCCCACCCTTAAACTCATTTTTATATTTATCCCTGCTTTTATTCATGGTATTAAAAGTGGGTTATTTTCATGTAATTTGTGTAACGTTCTCCCATATATTCCCTTTGGTTCTTTAATAATATCAATTGATTGTGTTTTGAATTTCATATTTGACTTCTCTAGAGCATGGTGTACTATAACCATAACAAATGGGATTCTATACATAATAATCAAAATAGGTTATAGAATGTTTAATACTCTATTTTAATCATTTTTTGGGTTAATATTAGTTATATAGTGACTTTTTATTGTATTTCTTGGTTTTTTTGTTGATTGGATGTTAGTTTTAGTTTAAATAAATATAGAACATTAGTTATTAGAGGGGTGTGGTCTATCTAATTTTTTGCACGGTTTATCCTATTATTTAGCTTTATTTTTTTATAATTATTGGTTTTATATTTTAATGGAAGCTTTTTATTAATTATAAAATTATGATATTATCAACATTAAGTTTTTCGAGTAAGTGTTCTCATATTCTAATGATGTTTTAATTGGGATTTACTTGTGAAGTTACTACCAATTTTTTTTAAAAAAAGTAATAAAATTTATGTACGGGATATTAAAATATAAAATTTATGGTAAATCACATTTAATTTAATTATTATATATTTTTAGATTAAAATAATATTTTCACTTATTTTTGAAGATCCTATAATTATTTATTTCCATTTTTATTATGTAAGGATTATATTTTTTAATAAATAATTTATTATTATTATACAAATATTTGTCCTCTAGTGAAAAATTAATATGATTATTTCACTCTAAAATTTTTCTTATAAGTTTATGTATATGTTCATGTAAACTTGTATATCATTGGATTATTTTTTGATTAATCACATATTTTCTTATTGGATAAAAAATGGTTTTCTTTGTTAGTTTTCATTCAATATTTAGCATGTTTATTTAGATTTATAGATATAATTTACATTATAAAACATTCCTTCTCCTTAATATGATTTACGAATTATAATATAATGGATGAGTCTTCACTTTTATTTAATTAAACACATTAGTGGTGTTGTAATGGATGGGTTAGGTGGAATATAAAGGAATGGTTTACTCAAATAATGAGGTTATTATATCCCTTTAATGAATTAATACTTTATTAAATATTTTTTTTAATTTATTGAATATAATTACTTTGGGCATAGATTACCTAAGAAATGGCATGTTATGTGGTGAGTGGTTTATGATGTTATCAATATAGATGACCTAAGAGGACTAGTGAAGTGTTATTTTGATCATGGATAGTGTACTTAAGATAATGGGTTATGAAATTAGTTATTCCTATGAATTTTGAGAAGCAATGGGAATTCAATATTCACATAATCACCAAGTCCCTTGTATGAGCACCACATGTATTGAAGATGATATTAATAAAAAATTCATTTAATTTTATTTGGGTTTATAGAATCTAGAATTATTCTAGCTGACATTATTTTATATATAAGAGTGGCCATGGGGATAACTATTACACATCACACAACATTAATACCAAGGTAAATGGTATTAATTTAAAATATTTTTTAGGGCACGAGAATTAATCTTATGTATATGGTGTTTAATACCCATGGAAAAGTATATAACGACTACACATCATGTGGTCTATGGATAGTTTCCCTGATATATGTTCTACATTACTCTTATGCATTGACTTTATAATATAGATACCCTTGAGTATGAATATTTTTACATTTATGCATCTCATTTCCCCTTGAGACTTTCTAACATTCTATCAATATTTCTAGAGTTACCCTTATGCATTCATTTAAGTTACATTTGTTTACCAGATTGATTACTCTTATGAATATATGTAATTAAATAATTCTAAATATAAATTATACCATATAACATCTCTTCACACATAATTTTGAAAATTAAACTACTAAATTCTTATTTATTTCTAGAAATTACATAAAATTGTTGGATAAATATTTATTGAAGGATTGAACCAATTAATTTTAAAATGATAAAATTAATAAAAATTTATTATATTAAGAATGTATTTAATTAATTATAAGATAAATATAAATTTAAGAGGTAATCCATTAAATTAAAATTAATTAAATTTAAATATAATGATTCTATAAAATCTTTAAATAAAAAATAAAAAATTAGTGATTCATTATTTTCTTATCAGCGTGACATCACACTTTCACTACATCCTCATCTATCCATCGAGTGGCTATTATAGATCCATTGGGTATCCATATTTCCATCCTAATTTATTTAAAAAATATAATAACTTTTTCATTTGGTTTCTTCTTTTTAACCACATAGTTGGGGGTTTTGTCAAGAACCAATGCACTTAGTGGTATCTCCCACCCTTAAATTCATTTTTATATCTATACCCACTTTTATAAGTTTATGTCTATGTTCATGTTAACTTTTGTATATTTGGATTATTGTTTTATTAATCACATATTTTGTTATTGGATAGTAAGGAATGTTTTCTTAGTTATCTATCATTCAATATTTAACATCATTATTTATATTTATAGATATACTTTATATTATAAAACATTCCTTCACAATAATAACATTAATGAATTATAATATATTGAATGAATCTTAACTTTTATTTAAATGAACACATTAGTGGTGATGTAATGGATGGGTTTGGTGGAATATAAAGGAATGTATTACTCACATAATGAGGTTAATATATCGCTTTAATAAATTAATACATTAGTAAATATTTTTTTTAATATATTCAATATATTTCATTTGGTCATGGATTACCTAAGAAATGGAATATTAATTTGTGGGTGTTCTAGGATGTTATCAATATAGATGACCTGAGAGGACTAGAGAAGTGTTATTTTGATATTGGATATTTTACTTAAAATTATGGGTTTGGAAAATAGTTATTTCTTTGAATTCTGAGCTAGAATGAAAAATTCAGTCTTATTTAGTTTTTGATTATTGATTATATTCTTTTTTCATAATTGTTTCCTCTACTTTCTAAATAACTGTAAAGCAATATTTTAATATCTCAATTATTTATCCTTATTTTAGTAGTTTTATTATTGTTTGGTTCCCTCATTTTTTGGCCACATTAGTCTTATTTATTTAAAATAGTCTATATCATAGTTACTTTATATGAGATTTGTTTGGTGTGACTATCATTATAGATGGATTTATTGGTTTATCAATCCCATAAATAATTAATGAACATGATGTTATTTTTGGATCAAGGTGTAGGGGAATAATTTGGTGATTTTATGGTTACATGGGATGTGATCATGTGTTTCTAAAAGTACACAAATAGTGCTCATTTTTTTAAGTTGAATTTGAGAATGGTGATGTATCATAATGATATTTGTGTCCTCCATGAATACGTCTTAACATTGGGTGGTATATTCTAGGATAAATGTATGTAGAAACATGAGACAACAGTCAAAGATTTATTATTAAGGTGATTCTATATGTTGATCAAAATATGGTGGGAGTTTTTATAATAATTATATGTAAATATATATGTATTTTTTGGTGTGTTTAATTTTTTTATCATGGAATGATATTTATAAATGAGATAACTGTAGTCATTTCATGTAGGATATCTTATATGATAGAAAATAATTGATGATAGTTTAATCTTTGACATAATAGGTCATATGTTTTTTTATTTAATCTGGATATATTTTTAATTACCACATAGTTTTCTATCAATTCACAATCAATATAATTTGTTTCATTATTCCATGAAAACAATTTATGTAGCTGTTTATATATATATATATATGATGAATTATGGGATGGGTGTTGAAGTACCCTAAATCACAATGGGATGGTGCTAAGATACCCTCACTCTTAGATTATGATCACTTTTTCTCATGGAACCACTTGAAGATGCATAGATGTTATTTTACCTTAGTAAAAGTCCATTGAGGATTTGTAGATAGTTTTCTTTGGTAAAAATGAAAGAATCTTGAACGGGTATAGATCTTTATTGTATTTCATAATATATGTATCAATAGTTTGGGTAAAACTACTATTATTGGTATTGAAAGAGTTTTTAATTTTTCTACAATTTAGAGTGATAGATTTTTTGAATGATAATATTTTTTTATATTTTTTATCTTATATAATATTTTATTTCTATAAGAACACATTCATATATTTACCGAATTATATTAAATTTTTTATGATGAGATCACTATGTCGTTCATGTTGGGTCTTCATGATCACTTTCTAGCTATACACCATAGTGAAAATGTAGAAAATATTTTGGTATCATAGGTATGAGCAAGAATATAGATATAGTCACTTGGATTTTTTATAGACTGATATTGTATCAAATTGGTGTATAAAAACTTCACTGGTTGGTTAAATAAGGGTAGTCAATATTGGTCAATGATTTCTTTTGGCATATATCCTTGGTCTATTTTATTTACTTATTTTTAATTCAAAGTAATTTTTATTTTGTATATTGGACACTTCTATGTTTTCCCTTTTAACATAGATATTATTGTTTTAATTTGTATTATAACAACCTAAGACATTAATTGAAAGGATTAGTTTCCTTTTGCATTGGTTTTTATAGATATCAAATGGATGTGTATTGACTAATTTTTAACATAATCTTGATATTTAATTTGGTGTTTCAAAAATAGATTACATTAATACTATATTTCTCTACTCATATCTTTAGTGTTAGTCACCAACCCTAGTTCATCGATGAAGGCACCCTACGCCTGTTGTAGTATAATCTGTGTTGATAAAAAGTCTTTTTCAATTCATTACAAATTGGTATCACTGTGGATTAGGTTTTGGGATATAATTTGATATATATAAAGAGAGGGTGTTGGAATTGATGAGTTAAACTACATGAGTGTTTTTCTAATATTGATATAGTGGGATTATAAGTTACTAGGTGTGTCCGGATGTATTATATAAGAATTATAGGAATGTAGTATGTGTAGAATGGTTAATAATATTCATAGAATAGGCTTATGTGTTCCTATAATTATCCTTAATGTGACTCACATTCCATCATTATATTTTACCACATCTAGATAGTGGTATATTGGATTTTTTTTATTATATATTTGTAATTTTAATGGTTAATTAATTTTAATCATTAAGATTCATTAATAAAATATTTTCGTCCAAAAAACATTTTTTATATGGGAATCAACTAATTCATTTAACTCTCTTGTGTATTTATTATTTTTATGGATGGTACATTTTAAATAAATAATATATTTTTTATAGTTTTTTAAATTTTTTATGTATGAAAGAGTTATTAAATTTTCATGTATTTAAAAAGGGGAGAAAAGGATTTTGTAATAAATATTTAATGATAAATATAATTCTAGAATGTAACTAAATTTTTGATATATTGAATTATTTTGAATAATTTAAATATATTATTGGAAATGATTTAAAAATGGGATTACAATTACGATATTTAGTGTTAGAAATTTGATTTTAGGTAATGATTTTTAAATAAATGATTATGTCCAATTTAATTTTATTTGTTTTGTTTTTTATATTAATTTTAATGAATTTATTTTAATTGTTCTTATATTCTATGGTGGATTTTGTTATAGAAGGAATCTACTTGTATAGTAAGAAGATTTTATTAAGAGGTTACTCTTATAGAAGGGACAAATATAAGACTAATATAAAACACTACTATTTTTTAAATATTACATATGGTTTTATGGCACTATTTTGGCATCGATTTTTGGATAGTGATAATAAAATTTAGGAAACTATAGTCATAATGTAAAATTGTGAGGATCATTTTAGATAGGATTGATTGTACTCATGATGAATGTTAATCTGTACATGATGATATTTTTATGTGAGACACCAGTTTATATTTTATTAGATGAAAATTTTTATAGATTAATGTTTTTAATGGAACAACTCATTACTATTTCAGTTAGTTAAAATTTTATGTCAGAAGATTTTTAGCTGGAGTGGATTTAGTATTAATTTGGAATTTTAAGGGTAATTATATTAATAAAATCTATATTTTTATATATTTTATAATTTATATAATTATAAATATATTTATTGTTGTTTGTATATGTTCTATGTGTGTTTTTGGGTGTGGGAATGTGTGATGAATAACCATGAGGATATATTGTTTTAGTTTGGTGGAATGATAAAAAAATGGAATAAATCTTCTCGTAGCCATCGAGAACATGATGTAGTGACATTGAGTAAAAATTGGCATAATTATGGGGAAGATAAATTGTTTTTTCATAAAAGGCTGGTCAACATCCATAGGGTACCAATGTTCCAATATATGGACATCAATTATTGAATGACTACCTAGTGGTTCCCATTCAATTTTTTAAAAAATAATGTTTTTTTAATTTTTGGTTTATTCATTTAATCTATATTCATGGGGGTTCATTGGCATAGAATTTATTTCTATGGAGGAGGATATCCATCCATTTACATCCTTCTTCTACACTTATTACCATATTTGTTCATCATGTCTAACGAGGTTTTAGTTTCCAAATAAAGTTAGGGATCTCCCGTACCTTTTCTATACATCTTTCTCATTATTTTTGTATTATGTCGATTGATTAGGATAGAGAATTAATGTTTTATTTCACAATGAAGTGGTGAAATATATGCATAAGAAATAAATTTATTGTTTGACAACAAGAGGAGTAAGTAGAGGGATGAATTCAATATATTGATCATCGTAGATATGAATTTGAGGTTATTGGTGAGTTGAATAGTGGATTTCATTTATTTTATGATAACGAAATGTTTGTTTAGGTTATAAAAATTTGGGATTTTACATGAATCAGGGTTGAGGGTATATCAATATTTTTTTATGGTTTCCTTATTAACTTTTTTTTCAATTTCTTATTTGGATACATTAAGGGTAGTGGGAAACCCACTAATAAGTGATAACACCACCGATAGATCACTAAAGCACACAAACAGTTCTTGGAAGAATAAAAACATAAAAAATGAATAGTATCATGAATATTTTATATAGGAAATAATTCCAAGGATTATTTTTTAAATAAAATAACACTCATAAATATACCAAGAATCTAATAAAAAAAGATATTTAAAGTAATACCAATATTAACAACACGTGGGGAAATATATATTAAGGCTGTCCAAATACCAAATGCATATTCTTAAAAGAAACCTTATCCAATAGAATGGAAATTAATAAATATATCACTCCAATTTTGAATGAATACCAACATCGTAATTTAATCAAATATTCATGGAATCTAAGAGATGATACTGAATGAATAGCAATTAGCCAAAATATTGAGGCATTATCTTAACCAAGGGAAATCAAATAGAATTAATAGTTGAAATGTTAACTATTAAACAACCAAAATAAGATGAAATAATGATAATGGAAATAGTAGTAAAGTTAGATTAGGCCTCATGGGTTGTTAATTACATAGGGGAGCCATGAAACTCTATTAGAAAATCTAAATCACCCAACCTCTGGATTTTAAAGCAGACCAGGTCCAACATGGAATTTTTAACTTCCAACAATAACATATAAATAATATTTATACTGACCCACCCTCAATAATAGATTGTATGAGCCAACATGGTCACAAACTTAAAGGAAATCAAGAATTTAAATGACAACTAGAACATGAAAAGGGATGCATGGAGTAACAGGTAGTCGATAGTGCATCCCATACAACTCAAAGAAAATTAGAGGATTCAATGTAAATTATCTAAATTATCCCCATGAGTATTATGACCTAGGGGAGACGGTGTAATGTGACACAATTTCTTTAGGTTTCGAAATTAATCTTCTATCAACATTAATCAATAAAGGTAAAAACCAATAAATATTCCCCGATATCACCACTAAAACATGCCTTGATAGGATTCAGGGAAGATCTATGCTTTATTAATCCAAAAAATCATAGGACGAGTCCTATAAATATATGCAGGATAATGGATATGGAATGAATTAATCTAAAACAATGAGATAAAATAGAAATGATGGAGTGATTTATATGAGAGATAGATAAGATATAAAAGAAGAACATTACCTTCCACATGGGCTCCAACATCACTCCTAGTGAATGGGTGATGCACTGTATTTAAATTTATTTGATTGGTTACTAGAATAAGATTTGATCACTATTCGCTTATTCAGGTAGGTGTTCTCAACTTCTATCATTTATTAAATGGTATTTTAATTTTAGATTCATCCATTATATTTTCAAAATTTTAATAACATGTGTATGATTATTTTTTAAAATATAAAATAAATGATAAATAAATTTATTGTTTTCATATGTTATTTTATAATTATAATTTATTTATTGTTTTTAGAATTATCATTGAAAATATTTATTTATTTTTCGAGTTCCTGTTATTATTTCTATTTGTTGTTACCAAGAAATATTAATTTTTAAATTTATTGATAATAAAATGTCATTATTATTCTCATATATATCCTTAGTTGAAATAATAATTTAATTATTTTAATTAAAAATGATATATTATAAATTTACGACATTGTTAATATTACATTGTATATATTTTTTTTTATTTTTTTTATTTATCACAAGATCAATGATTATCTTCTAAGGCGAGTATCATTTGGTTTATATTTTTAATTAATGATTTTTGGATTCTTATTTATAATTTAAATAGTGATCCATTCATTACCATTAATAATTTCAATTAATTGTATGTAATTAAATGAAACTTAATCATTTTTTAATAATTTTCATTGATAAAAACATCATAATTAGGTTAGTTGAAATTTAAATGAATAGTTTTATTACATGATAATGATAGTTTATCTTTTTAATAAATTATTTTTTTAGTTTAAATTGTGTAATATATTAATCTTATTAACCTCAGGCATGGTTTTTATAGGGAATAACCTATATAGGGATGATTTTTATACTTTCTTAAAATACAATATAACTAATTAGACCAAATAAGTGGTATCTTATTCATAGATAATTATTTTATGATGAATTGAATGAGAAATGGTTCATCCTGTGAAATTTGTTATAAGAGGATGGGTTATGTCATTTTTTATTGGTGTCATTTTGATTTTTTCCATCATTTTATTTATTCAATTTTATTCTTTTGTATCATTGGGCCTTCTGTGTTGATCAATATTAGTTTTATTTTTAATACGTGTCTTATTATAATTTTGGTCCTACATTTTTTACCCACTATGTTCTTATTGGTTTTTAATGATCTCTATTATGATTATTTAATGTGATATTAGTTTTAGTATTTCTGATTATGTATGGTGTGACATGGTTATCTATCTCATGAATGTTTCATGAATATGATGATATTATGGTATCAAAAGATGGGGACTTTAGTGATGTGATTATTACAAGGTATATAAGTGTGTGTTCCTGAAATGAACTTGGATATTCTTATATGTTGAAGTAATATTTGAGAATGGTAATGTTATGAGATGGTTTCGTGTATGTTAGGGACTCTTATTTACCATTCAGTGGTACATATGAGGCTAAATTCTCTTCATTTCCTATGAGAAGGTTCAAATGATTTATATGGAGGTTATTAATGAGCCTAATCAATGTAAAATGTGAATCATCAAGGATGGTATGATAATTTTTGGAAACACTTAGTGTGGTTGTGGGTAAATTTATTTGGATTATATGTTTGGGAGATTTATTTAAAAATTTCTATTTGTGATGTCATGTGGTAGTATTTTTTTTATGGAACATGATCAGGGTTGGTTCACTATTAGACAAATCAACATGTATATTTTGGTATTTCATAAGGGTATATTCTAAATTTCCACCAAGTATTACTATCAATTGGCAAAACAACTTAAATGTTTTTATTCCTTGTGGACCATATATATTATTATTTGGAAGATATATAATCAGAGATGATATTTTTATTTATTTTCCTTGATTTAGAGTGGGATGGGTTATGAGGCAACTTGACTCTATGAATATGGTTATTTTCCATTCTTCACTCCCAAAATATATTTATGTACTCTTTCCCTTTTGAAATGACCATTGAGGATGTTAATATAATTAATGATAGTATCATTTAGTGATGATAGAAGCTATTAAGGATCCTTCTAGGTGTGTTAATGTTATGACATTGTATATTTTGGGTATAACTCCTTTTAGTGTAATATAATGTGTTTTCTATTATTCATTGATTTATGGTAATTGGTATTTTCTATTCTAATTTTATTTATTTATTCATCTATTTTTATAAGATTTATTATTTAAATATCACACATACATTCACATGCATTGATTTGATTAAATATATTATTAAGTGTTCATATTTTATTATAACACGTAATGGGTCATCATACTCACACACACTATTTGCACATAAGTGCTTATATATATTTATTAGGGGAATTATTTGTATAATCACGTGTATGATGATATCTATATAGTTGTTTAATACAATAGAAATATATAAGGACAGTGGAGTTACAATGGTTGGTATTTCTGGTAGATATCATGTAGAATAAAACCTGGTTTTATTTTATTTTCATACTTTTTGAGTAAATATAACATATAATTATTTATATAGATATTTTTGGTAAATTATCAATTTTAAATTATTTTATTATTTTATTTTGTTATAAAATTAATGTGGGGCATAGACTAATGGGTCTCATTTATTTCATTTACATGTTGATATATCCAACTAATGGATTGGTTATAATAGATTTTACAAAGATTCCCTGAATTACTAGAAGTGGTTCTAATGTAGATCAAATCATTCCACAATGATCTATCCAAACCATTTAAACTATATATTATCCCTAATTGGTTTGGGAATGTTATTAAAGAATGAATTGGATTAATTTGGGTAATGGAAAAAATTACAATTCTAGATTTAATGTTTATTTAGGAGTTTATCTTGGTTTTATGTGGGGAAAATTTTTACAATTCATGGAGAACCTCAAAAAACATTTCTCATGATACTCAATTTCATTTTTTTATGTTAAGTGATTTAAAACAATGTTTAGGGACTCCATTATATATAAGATCAACATTATATCCACCAATAAATGGTAAAACAAAGATAATTATTCATGAATTAAAAAATATGGCTAATTTATGAATTCATAATAATTGTAGTTTACATAGAAATATTTTACTGTTGTAATAGTTTTCTTATAATAATTTTTGTCGTTACTCTCTTATAGTGTATACATATAATGAAATTTGTGGTGAGAAATTTCAATAACCTTTGTATTAGATATACCACTATGAGTCATCTATTATTGGTCAAGGAATTGGGTAAGATATCATACATAATATTTTAATTATTCAATATTATACAAGGATTTAAAAGAGTGGACTATAATAATATGAAAATAAAATATGTAGTCCATTTTATTTTGTAGTTGGTGGAAACCAATTTATATAATATTATCCTAAACTAATATTTCTTAGTTTTAGAAAAGTTTTTTATATTTCACTAGTTTTATTAGACTATTATAGTTGGTGATTATTTGTTATTATCATGTGATTTGTTTAGGGGATCTTGATATTTATACAGATGTGATATTTTTGGAACATAAAGTGTAATTTTAGGGTCACATATATAAATTATTATTTCAAAGTGATTGTCCTTTAGTGTATGTTATATAAAGGCATGATGTTATATAGGAGACCACTGGTGAAATTTAATTATATTTAAGAGTATGTTACCCCAAATTGTTTAAATATTTTTTTTTTCATGAGAGATTATGTGATATTTTGGATAATGAATTAACTTGATAGGATTGGGATATTATTATATTTTTGTTTGTTGTGATGTAAATGTTTAATAATTTCTAGGATGAAAAATATTCAATTATTAGAGGATATAATGATATGTAAATTTTTTTATTAGAGTTAGTGAAGTTGTTATGGTTATTTTAATAACCTGTATTTGAAGTGTAAAACAATAAATTTGAATTATTTATTCATATTATAATGATATTATGAGTACAAAATTGATCTAGGAATAGGGTGATTACCTTTGGGTTTCATTTTGGTAAGAATATGGTGTTTTTGAATTTATAGACATTATTTGATTTTTAAATTTTCTTTATTTATTTATGTATTTATGGAATTATTTTCATAAATTAATATTATGATCTTTTATCATTGTATTAAATAGTTATATAATAGAGGATTTTTTAAAAAATATAATTTTCATAGAAAAATGTTTATTATTATGGTTTAACAATATGGGTTTAAGAGTGTAATTATTATAACATACTTAATAGATTGTGTAATGGTGGCCCATAATGTGTATGTGGAAACTTTCAGTATAAATAGGGGTGGTCACATCTATGATTTTAAAAAATAATCATTACCTTACTCACTTTTCTGTTATAATCATTAAGTTACTTGGTGGGTGGTGGATGAGAATTTTGAATAGTGGTTCATTTTGAACTATGAACAAATGAATATATATTAGGGTAGAACAATCTTAATATTATTTTTTTAATCAATGTGATCGAAGTATATTTTCTTAATATGAAAAATGACAAATCATGATAATATAGTGGTATTTTAATATTGTAAAATTAAAATTAAACCATGGTTTGTTATGCTGTGGAATATTATTTAATATTATTGGTTTCATATAGGTTTTAAAATTATTATATAGTTTATTATCCCATAATTATTTATTGAATAAATATATTTCATTGGAAATTATAGAAATTTAATTCAACTTATATAAATTTTTATGGTGTCACGTTTTATTTTCCATGTTGTATTATCAATGACTTTACACATGAAATTAAAAATTACTAATTTAATTAAAATATAACCATTAACATTAAAATAATGGAACTGTGGGATTATAGATATAATAACTAGATATTTATATATTAGAGTATTCAACAAATTTATTTACTCTATAATTATTTATTCTTGAGTTACAATGTTTTCAGGTTGGTCCTAGTGGATACTAGTATTGAGACTCTCTTTATCCAAAGTGAATGATATGTTTTTTTTTGAAAAATAGTGTGGGTGTTGTGTGACTTTATTACTTTAGTCTAATTTCATAAAAAAATTAAATGGTGATCCTAAGAATCGTAGAGGACAATAACATTCAATTTTATCTTGTTAAAGCTAACTAAAATCCTTTTAAAACATCTATTGAAAGATAACCATTATTACGTTTTTTGGATAAAAATTTTCTGATGGATTTGGAAAGATTATTTTTTGTTTTTAAAATTATTACACTGGTGTTTGATAATTTTTAGAGATCATTGTGTTGAATCCATTAAGTTGTGGTTCCCAATATATGAAAATGAATTTGGGTATTCTTATTTGTATCCTAGTGACCTATATTTATGATGTATTATTTGGAGGGTAGTGTGAATTTTTTAGTGTTTATTTTTTATATATAATGGGACATTTTATTAATATATATATATATTATGACTGAATGGGTTTTAGTGGTTTGTAACCAATACCTCTTTAAACATAGTGATATGGAATGGTGATAGTGCAAGATATGTGGTGATTAATACCCAAGAGTAGGAAATGGATTGATGGTGCATAGAATAAAACTATATAATAATGAGATTATATTATTTTTATATTATATTAGTGGTGTAAAATGTTACAATTAATCACACATTGAACAATATTAATCATATATCCAATTTATGTCTGTTTATTATATGTGATGATTATTTACAAATCCCCTACCCATTATGGTGACTAATGTGGAATATGATGATTTAGAGGTTTTTTAAATATTTGAACATTATATTTATACAAATTATGAAGGATTTTATATGTTGGGAGTTTCTAGTGACATAATAATTTTTGAATGATCAATGAGGGACCTACGGATTATATTATGGAAAATTATTTTTATCTATTATGTGATTTTTGGAGTAACATTCACATGATATGTATATGAAAAATATTATTTTTTATTTATCTTGGGATTATTGGTTACCATGTTTTATTTATTTAATTTATGAATTTATATGTATACTCCACATATGTAGACACTTGGGGATTTTTTTAGGAAATAGAATCTTTATTTTCATGTCGATAAATAATATAAATATTATTACATTATTTCATTATGTAGTTAGAGTGAATATCAAGAACTATTATCTCAGACACAATGATAATCAATAGTGATACATTCTTTCATTTTATTTTCATTTACATAATAATTGAGGTTGTGTTTAGTATTTATTTTACCATATTTAGTTTTGGTTTTATATTATTTTAAAGAATATAATAAATATTTATATATTTTATTAATTCATGATATTGTATATTCTGTTAGTTATTTTTTTTAAAATTTTAAAAAATATAGAAAAAATATTTTTTAAGAACTAGTTGTATATAAATGAGTAATTTACACTTATATATCATTTTTAATCCTTATCCTATTAAATATGAACTTGGGATAGTATTCTTGGTCTTATCATTTACCCGTGTGTGGTCTTATTGGGGTTGGTTTAGTAAAATTTTTAAATCTATTACCAAATAAAAATAAATCATGTATACTTTAATGAACAACCTATAATGTGGTGAAAAAACTACAAAACATAGAGAGTAAAAAAATTGATGATATCAATGTTTATCCAAATTGTTTCTATTAGTAGTCATATATTATAGGATTTATTTTTAATTAATTATTTTATAAACAAGAAAATAATGAGTTTTTGTAGTTTTCATTATTTATTGATATAGCATGGTAAAAGAATAATCAAACAACACATTTTATAACATTAATACTAGTGATCTAAATTAGGTAGAAATTTTTTTCTCTCACCTACCTTTACCTATAAATATATATAAGATTACGATTTCATGAGAAATCCTTATTATGATATTTCATATTTTCACATCTAGGGTGTTACATTAATGTAATGATTCATTTTATGGGGTTTGTTTAATTCATCAATTTCTATAATGAGTTCATCTAATACATTTTAATTGTTAATAGTTTTAAAAATTAGTTTCAAAAACCCTACTCTCAATCGATATTATTTGTTGGTTTTTATAATCCCTCTACTTTATATAGGATATATCATATACTCATAAATATCATATAAAATAATGTTCTATTCCATATGTATGTTATGTAATGTACTCATAATGTAATTTTTATTATTATTAGTTGTGTAATAAAGTAAATATTGAAACTGGAGATTCCAAATTAGCTTATCTAAAAAATATATTTTGAGGTATATTCCAGAATTTATTAAAGTATGATTAAATTTTAATGATAATTATATATATTATTATGATATTCAATGATATAGAGATTTTAAGTTTTCTCTAAATATTAGCACTGTGGATTCTATGATAGGTTTTTTGTTTATTATATATAAAACACCAATAATTTTATATACATTATGTAATGTTTTATAGAATTATCCACAATGAAATTATAGTATATATCCTTTATTAAATCTAACTAAAGGGATTTACAGATAAAAATCAGTATGAAATAAATTGGAATTTAATATTCATATATACTCTTATTTATAAATAAAATAAATGTGAACCTATTTTGTATAAAAACAAATATTTGATAGTTGATAAAAATATATTAATGTTAAAATTTATTTAATTATATAATCCTTTGAATAAATAAGAGTTACATTAGAAAAAATTAACATAGAACATGATCATGATTTTTTAGTAACTCAATGTCGTTATAATGTTCAATGGCCTCCTATGTATTCTTAATATTATTAATGATTATTAATCTCAAATTAAAATATTTGAAGAAAAAATAAACATAAAAATAAAATCAATAAGGTTTTATATAGGACATTTTGATCCATTTATAGTATTTTAATGAATTTTATTTTACTTTAGAATGTTTATTCTTAATTTAATACTTTATTTCTTGGTTTCATTCATCATTTTGTAGTGGAAAAATGTAGGATTGATAAACTATTTCATATGGGGAGTCACTATAATAGACACTTGGTTGGTATTTATTATTGGACCTTCATTATGAAATCATGTGGGAATCCATATTTATAATGTATCTATCTCATATTCTTTACATTTCCATGTTTTGGCTTTCTATGAACATGAAAATTGTAAGAAATTGTGATATCCCTAAAATGAAACTTATTGATTATTTTGTGGGTTTATATCATTTATTTGGTTGTGTTCATCTCAATGATATTTATATTTGTTATTGGTTTCTTGAAATTCAAACATTTATTTATTTTTTAAACCAAAGGTGATTCATCCCATGTTTTATTTTACAGATGAAAAAATTTATTAATACAATTAATTTAATATATATTTCTAAATAATTTCTAGGATTACAAAACTATATTAATATTTTATTAAGGTTTATGTGAGTAAATTTAATAAATTAGGGAGAAAATATTTTATAAGAGTAAACATGGGCTAACATAATAAGAAGAGAATTAGAATGAAAGAATAGGGTAAATGAGGTTTTGGAGATCTAATACTGAGATTGTTATAGAGAGACATACAAATTGTTAGTTCATTTGAGGGCAAAAATTCATGATGATATATTTTTTTTATAATTTATTTTCTAAAACTAACTTATTATTCTATTATATCCTCAATATTTCATATGTTATGGATAAAATTCATGTATTTTTGTTGGGATGAAGTTGTATATAAATTTCATTATCCTACGCAATGGTGGATATTAATTTATTAAGTACATACATTAATGGTTTTTAATATATCTGGAAATTATATTACATAATATTTTATTTTCATTTTCATAAAATATTATGAATTATTAGTCTAAGAATATATTATTATTTCTCAGTATTTTGTGATTATTTCTATGTTTGTGCTGTTATAATGTCAATATTTGTTTCTCTTAGAACTGTGTATGTTTTTCATTTATTTTGTCTAATCTATCACTAGTGGAAATCATATTTATACCAATGCCCATATCCTAATTGTTTTTATAAATCATTGTGATATAGAGTTTTTACCTATGATTTTCTAAAATCGTTGGTATATAGTTATTTATATTAGTCTTTCACAATGGTTAACAAAAAAATGATGGGATATGGTGGTTGAGAATCATTTTTTTCAATAGTTCATATAAACTTTTGGTAATGATTATATATCCCACTGGAAATTAAAAACAGTTGGGATATTTTTCCCACAAAATAAAACTAATCCTAAAATCCCCTATCCAAATTTGATTCATCTTTCCTCTACCAGAGTGGTGCGCACTTCCCAGATGGCGACCACTCCTCTTCCAATGATCTATCATATTTCAAATCAATCAATTTCATCAACTTCAAATTATTGAGTAGGTGTTTATTATTCATTCTACATGTTTTTGGATTTTTATATACCATGTTTATTTTATATCCTCATCATCTAAAATCACTCATCATTTTGTGGTTCCAATTGTTCTTAACTGTGAAATTGGCACGTTCTAAATACTTCAACCTACACATAGACAGTGAATTCCCTTCTTTAACCACTGACACCGTCACTAATAGTTTCAGGCATGTTACAAAATATTATTATTTTAGGGTTATTATATTTTATCCCATTTTTAATGATCACATTCATATTTTGAGGAATGTTACCTTTGAATCAAATTTCTTTCTTCGAAAAGGGAGTTCCAACAATTAAATTTAGAAACATCTATGTAATTGTTTCATTTTTAAGAGATTAATGGAAAATAAAATTTTATACTAATAAAATTTTATTTAATTTTCTTATAATGAGTAATGTGTGACATAAAAATGTGTCAAATGTTCTTAAAGGAAAATAATTATTAATTTATTAATACTACATGACTGTTTGGAATATCTTGACACACATTTCTGATTTTCATTTTCATTATTTACCACACATTCACAAATATCAATATTTCAATTGATTTGGTTTTATAATACCAATATTTTATCTTCTTTAGATCATTTTCACTTTTTATTTTGATGGTTACAAATGTATTTTTGACACGTGGGTATTGTGATGTTTAGCCAAAGGTCCCCACCTAGAGTGGCAATGTTTTTCACGATTTGGGTGAAGTAAATCCACTATTATAATGAATCTTCACAGAATCCTTTATATATAAATTCAAATGATTGATTTCATAATGTGAAGTGATTTCAAATATCAATTTGGGTGTTGTGATATATCTAAGTCGCATGGGCTAAGTGACCTATGTGGGACCAGTTAGTGAAGTTACCTCTGGCATGCACTTGATATAAGTGACATGTGTGATGAAATTTTTAATAATTCATGATTTTTCCAAATTCCCGACCAAGGCTGCACAACCCACTAGAAATGGAATTAACCCAACTTTGACCCTTTATATCCTTTACTCAATGATAAAAATAAAAAATTATATTTGTACTAATGAAATAGTGTATGCCTACTTCCATAATTCCAATGGGTTAGAAAACTATTGATATTTTAAATGATGATGTTGATGCCTGAATCATTGAGATATTAGATATTTTTATACCATGTTATTTCCTTTTATATGACCCCATACTTTTGATCCTTGTGAAGCATTTGAAGAAGTGAATTTTTTTATCCAAAGTGATTACGTTTACTACTATATGACAATAGAGTTAGAATGATGTTCGCATCCTAAAGCGGGGAGTCCCATGAAAATAATGAAATATATTGGAGTAATGTAAATATAACGCGTTGGGGTATACCATGAAGTCGTTAAAATCATAAATAAGAAATATTACTGGATTTATATCATTTTTATTGAGCACCTACATGTTGTTAGTTCATGTCACCAATTACTCAATTCTTAGAGTTGATTGTGAACCAGAAGTTATGGTGGGAAATCTATATAATCTTCCATCTGTGTTAATCTTGGTACTATTAAAATTTATTTAATATTCATTACAAATTTTTTGTATCTAAATTTAACTTAATTTAAATTTTCAATGAATATTAGTTTTAGTTTTATTTGAGTTGAATTTTCTAATTACTTATATATTTGTTTTCAAATTCATGAAATGAAACCTATTGTGGATATGCAATGGAAATGATGGAGGTAAATAATCATTGCATGATTGATATGGGAATTCATCAACCAGTGCATGATGTGAGTATTTTATTTCAAACATATACATGTAAATAACATATAATGTCATGTGATTAATTTTTTTAAACTTGTTTGCAGGATCGATCACATAAGAGGCTATTATTAAATTAGTAGCCTAGTAGTTTTCACAGTACATAAGTTGGTTATATGAGGGGGATAATGAGAGCTAGGTGATTCAGTTGGCATACCCGACAAGGCCTTTCCCCGCCCAATAATGTACCATTCATCTCACATTCTGATCGTGTTGTGTCATTAGGGACACACTGGATATTTAGGTCTCCCATGTTTTCACTATCTTTTACATCTGAGCCTCCACATACATTTTCAAATTATCCAATTATGATCCTCACTCTTCATCCATATCATACATTTGGCCAGCCATCCATGCCATATTCTTTTACTTCTACTTCCTTTTCTCCAAGCATCAACATTCTGTCCTCATCAACTCATGCTCTGACACAATCTATGAATGTGGTACATACACTGGGACCTAATCCACCTATATAGGGTGTTTTTCCTTTACTGTCTGTGGATCTAGAATCTCCCATTGATTAAAAGGTCATAGGTTAATTTATAGAACTCTATAAAAATTTTATACCATAATTTATCTACATTATAACATGTATTGTTATAATATTTGTTTTTATTTACTAAAAGATTCATCTACTCATATGTGGGGGGTGTAAATGCATGCATGTTTTCTCAAACCTATGCACGTAGTTGATGGTGGAATACAACTAAGACAACCATATGATTAAAAAAACATGTCTGCAATGTAAGAGATTTTTTGTGACGCATTCCAAATACTCCAACCTCATTCCCGTCTGCCTACTCTCATGGAGGCAGTTTCCAAGTAAAGTCAAGGATAATAATTGGGAATAAATATTGGTAAAAAATATGTTGTATTTAATGTAATAATGTTTTTGTATTTACATGAAAGAAAATTTTGGTGTAATCTTTGATATAAGTTTCTCGATGGTGAGGGTGTGCGACCAGCATGTCTAATGGAATTAGGTGAGCTTTAGAGAGCCTATAAACACGCGTTGAATATTTTATGGCATACTAGATTTTGCATAGTGTTATAGGTGGTACATTTTTTGTATCATTTTTAAATATAACTGTGTCATAAAAATATTAATCATTGAATGAATACCAAGATTAATGTACTGATCACATTTTAGAGTTTTAAATGAAAATTATCACATTTTTCATTAATACTGTCATTTTTATTATTGAATGTTTTTAGGATTCATCTTAAAAAAATAAAAAAACATTGATGATAAAAAATACCTCAACGCTTTGTGGCATATTACGATGTCCGGTCATGAGAGGAAGCAGGTATGATAATTGTTTATAATTATTCATTAGGACTTAAACTTTCTATTTTTTTCATCCATAATTTAATCAATTTTTAATTTTTTGATATAATTTTTTATATGAAATTTAATATTTCTAAAATATTTTCAATTATGTTATCCTACATTCAATGTAATTGTAGAGGCAGGTATTGAATATTGAATGATGTTTTCCACGATCAAATTTTTTTTCCTCCATTAGGGAGAAAAAAAGATAGAAGTGTTGTTAATAAACCACTGCAGCAGCAGATTATAAGTTTTCAAATGTGGATTGAAACTTTTAATATCTATTTCTTAACCTAATAATCTATATATATTTTTAACAGGATTATTTAGATTCACATGATGACCATAACCTAACAATTTTGGGCCAAATGATCACTTATATCAGGTGTTGGGAGATAAGAACTCAGGAAGAGTACACTGCCAACCTGGGAAGATTATATACCTAATGACATATTGTCCCTCTTCGGGTACTAGTTATAGTACCACCTTGTTGGAAACAGATAATAAATGGTTATAACAAGCCAATAAAATGTGTCACACAGGTGGATGAATTGGATGATGGAGGAAACATTAAATTTATGAAACTGACGAATGTTTTATTTCCAAGACATCAAACATAAGAAAGTGTAGATTTTGTTGAATATATGTTTTCTATACATTCATCATATACTAAACTAAGTAGTAGTCCTAGTGTTTTTCAATATAATGTCATTTTTAGAGATGATGATAGTGAGGAAGAGGTCGAGGACATGGATGTTGTCAAGACCAATGTATAGGTCGAGGCTGGGTCTATGGTAGAGGTTGAGGAAAAGGGTGAGGATGAAGTCGACGATGTTGATAGGGGTGAGGATTGGGATGATTTAGGGGACATGGATGTGGAAGAGGATGAGACTGAGGATTAGGGTTATGATTGTTATTGTGATGAGGGATAGATTGATCAATTGCATTTTTGACAGATATTAGTGTCATTTGATGTTTGATGCTTTACTGTGACTGAATATATGTGTGATTAGGTAGGTCACAGTATGCTTGACTTGGGTAGCCTAAATACATTATGGTTTTAAACACATCACCTTTTACCAATGTATTTTCTTTCTCTTTTGATAAATTAATTAGATTGTTTGGATATTTAATATATGATTCATCAAGTATCGATTTGGTCAGTTCTCTTTCTTGAGGGTATACACCATGATTATCATTTGATGGTAAATATTCCCTATTTTCTCTTCTTCATGGGTTAAATTTAATTTATTCAACCACTATGATAGATATTATAGAAATAGAAACCACAATCAACATCCCTTATTTCTATTATAGTCTTTTTTAGTCCAATAATTTTTTGGATCCTACAATAGTATTTGTATTATAGATCATTGTTCCATGATATCTTTTCAAGGAAATGGTGGTGAGAACTATTATACAACTCACGGACTTTCTTATGAATGTTTCTATAGACACATCATTTTACAACAATAGGGAGAACAGTTCCATCACATTCAGGTCTATTAGACTCTTAATGGATTCTCAATTTCCCTTCAAACTACCCATCATTTCGCGAGTCACAAGTACATAATCTTTTTGAGTCAACACGATGACCAAAATGAATTACCTTCCAACTATTTTTTATCACCTCATGACACACTATAGGGATAACTAAAAAATTTCATGAAACCAGATGTCATCATTCCAGAATAATCTTTTTGAGTCATCCCTATTTCTAAAATAAATTCCTAGAAGACTTATCACAAGTGAAACTAACTTCCAAAT
This sequence comes from Viscum album, assembly GCA_963277665.1. Lineage (NCBI taxonomy): Eukaryota > Viridiplantae > Streptophyta > Magnoliopsida > Santalales > Viscaceae > Viscum > Viscum album. The sequence continues at coordinate 671,068,769 of OY728162.1, forward strand.
ACTCAAAAACCATTGGATCAAAGGACTAAATCTCAAGTAATGATGATATATGTTCTTACATTTCATATAACATCAGCACCAATATAGTAGCAAGAGTTATCCTCCATATGAAGGCCTCACACAGCACTAGTCATGGACTTCTATGAAAAACACTCTCTCTGTACCCATGGTCAACCTCATCACCTATGCCTCAAAATCTATGGAGGTCTCCACCTAAAAAATGAGGTCAAAACCACCTTAATAGGTTGTATTAAATGGGAAAATTAGTTGTATGGATATATTAGCTAACCCCAATTATAGGAATCACAACCAATCCCATGATACACCATTTGAAAACCTCTTTCACTACCTGTTAACCATTTTTTCAAAAACAATTTGGTTAAAACCATAAAGATCATCCTCAAAACCTAGGTAATCTAACTTCTATTGATTAACATCACCCATAATCACACGGTCCTTTCCTTACACATTCCCATTGTACTATCTTAGTGATCGCATCATGGAACAATTTCCCCAGAAGATATCATCATATAAAAATGAAAATCGAGTCATAAATTTAACCTACCATTCCATATTTGGCTCCACCATACCATTTCAAACTTGAAAATAACTTTTAGTGCTTTCATATGGATAATAACAATATTTATAAGATCATAAATGGTCTCACTTAAAACATCCCTCTCACACCTATTTATCATTCATCAGATAACACACATAAAAATTTAGGAGAAAATCAATTAAGCGTCTTCTTTATAATCATTTATGAATTCTCATAGAATGTTGAACTCTATTTTCATTTCAAATAAGAAGATTCAAAAAGGCATATGAAAATATAAAAATAGGCCATGATATTCATAAATACATATACACTTCAAGTAAGGGAAATAAATAATAAGATAATTGATATATAACATTATTCATCCTCTAAGATACTTACTAATTATAATTATTCCAATATTTAGATCTAATAGAGTTATATCACTCCCTAGGGACTCAGAATGATGGAGAAAGAGGATTATGCTGCTAACTCTGATGAATGGACAACCATATAACCTCATTGTAATATCATAATAAACAAACATTATCTTTCTCCTATAACTATTCATAGTTTGAATGGTATATTCACTCCATGGGTCATAAGGACCTCCCCCACCACTTTATAACTCTTTCATTCCATGGTATGTAGTGTCACGCTATAAAGGGATATAGATCGGAAGGAATATACCAAAACTCTTACATGTACACTCCCAACCCTCAAATTGATTAAATCCATGAAAAATACATGTATAATTCCATATCCAAAACATGTAATAGCTCATCCCTGTGATATTTTGGATACTCAGAGACCAAAACTATCCTACATCTCATGTTCCTGATCTTCATTATCCCAAAAATTGATATGAAAATGAATAAAGATGTATCATTCCCCCATGCCTATAATACCCCAAATACTCAATATAATTAATTGATCCCTTCTGTGGGAAATTCCCCCATTTGAATTACCTACATGATCACTTCCTAACCCAATGTCTCAATATACTGGTTTTTCCACACCAACCATAATCCCATTAAATTCTTCTGATAACCATCACACACCATCATTTCTCATATCCCATCATATTCTCATTTCATAATCTTACCATACATGACGCCCAGAAAATACCACATCAAACTCAATGCACATACAAGTCCTACATCACTCTTGATTCCCATATATTAACCACATGTTTCTAATTCACTTATCAAACATACCCCTCATACACCAATTTCCATAATGAAAAACAAAAACACCTTAGTCACAGGATCAAAATGTAACTCTAACTATCATGGGCCCTCTGAAAGTTGAGTGTCCTCTCACCATTTTGATATTTCTTCAATAAAGAAATTTAAAAGGGTTAGATGGAAGAGTGTTTGTCATATGAATATTGAAATAGGGAATACTATGTTGTAGTAAATTTTGTGGTTGGAAGAGTCTATTGTTTTCATGTTCTATTTTTATGTTCTATTGCGGGTGTTTATTTGTGATGGTTTATGTTTTGTTTGCATGTGTACACAATAGAGGGGATTTGGGCTGGATACTGTGCATATTTATAGAATTACTCTATACTAATGTATTAAAACCATTAGAAAAGTGTTGGACAACATAGTTTTACCAACAGTTTAGAAAATGTTGGTAATTTGTTTTTTTTGCTAAAATATACCAATAGTTTATTAATCTTTTGTATAATGAATGTAACACTTCCATATACCAATAGTTTAAGAATAAATATTGGTGTAGTCTTATACCAAAAACTTACTAACCAATGGTTTGGAACACCATTTTTATATAATATAACAATGGTTTCGCTTCCAAGACCAACAGTTTAAACCCATTGGTATAGGCTGTATTTCTAACAGTGTCAATTTATTTACATTTTTATGTCATTTTATACCATTTTATATTATTTGACTATGGTACAAGATCTCAATTACTATTATATTAATAAATTAATAAAAATTAATTATATATAATTTATTTTATATGTAAAATTTAATTGAATATTTTAATATATATTTTTCCCATTTGTTATACACAGATTAGTCTTGGAAAATGGCTTAATAATATGTAATGAACATATGTTTTTTCTTATGTATATTATATATATATATATGGGGAAAATGAAGTCTAAATGTTTTGTTCCAATGAAAAAATATTATATGGCGTGGTGAGAAATTTAAAGTGCTAATTGTAATAATCATATCCAACGTATTCACTATAAACATTAATTTGTTTATTCTTTTGTAGATGGATTTGATTTATATTAAGGAATTTATTCTATATTTTTAATTTATGGAAATTTTTAGTATAAAAAACACTCCAAATCCATTGAAAATTATCTAATGAATGATGTAGAATGTTATATTTATTTTTTCCTTCTGATAAAAATTTTTTATTTGCATCTAGGTGATTAAACTATTTTTGGATAAGGGACATCACATCATGTTCATCATTTATATTTATAATGTGAAAAAACTTTTCAACGTGTTTCATGATTGTACATTGTATGTTTTTTTGAACCATCTTTCTATATAAATATGGTCATTAGGAATTTTTCAATAATTCTTGGGAATGCATGTTGGTCGAGAGGGTTGTAGGTTGGGCTTTTCTCTAATTTTTTATGGGAATATCACTTACTATTAGACTCTTCTATATATATCAAATTTATTAATAAATATTTCCTAAATCATAGAGCATGACTAGTTACCCCAGTACTAATGATCTTATTGAAGTTATGAAATGATTATAACACATCAATATTTATTAGAGGTTCTCCATATTTTCATTAATGATTTTTGATGTTTAGTTTATTGTGATGAGATTTAATTCCATATGGCTGATCACTGTATAATTTAACTCTACCTAGGTAGATAGTAGGTTTTTGAATTCAATATTTGTCCAATTTTTGGTGGATCTTATTTATCCCAATAGTCATATTTAGAACCCACGCAGTTTAGTAAATCATAATGGTGAACATTATACCCGTTAAGGTAGTGTGAAAAGTACTATAGTGGTTCCTTTTAAAGGAATTAAACCATGACCATATAATGTTCTTCCCAATGTTATATTTCTAGAACCACGTCAAATATGTTTAAATTCATACAAATTAGACTACGAGAGAGGAGGTTCTTAACAATGGTTACATAGGCCTTATGCATGAGAATCCCATTGTAGTAGATTTCAATGGGATTAAGGCCAAATGAAGATGGATTTTTTTACAATGAATATTTTTATTTAAAAAATATGGTTGAGTATGCTCACTGGGATATGGTCCACTTAATATTGATTTCCAAACCTATGAATATATGTCCTATTTAGGATTCTCATGAAGGGATTCATGGAGTGCATAACTCCAAGAGGATGGATACGTTATCGTAGGTAATATAGACTTGATTAAAAAGAAATGAAAACACTTATAGATAATATGGACCACCATATAGTGGGAATAATTTCATCTGGAATAAAACCTAATCAACAGATGGGTTTTTATGGAATTTTATATTTTAGATAGGCATCATTGTTATCCTGAATGACAAGAAAAAAATCCCACATAGTTTGAGTGACATGTTTTAGGGTTATATGACGGGGTTGTTGTTTCCTTTACCATCATACATTTATGACCTTTTCTTTTGGTTGTATTCCTATAACTGGGATCTAATTATGTTTCATGGTCATGTTGACAAAATGACTAACTAAAATATCTATTTCCTTGTGATCTATGCTCAGTGTTAGAAATAGGGGGTGATGAGATGTCATTTATAAAGAATTATAACATATTACAAGGGTATTTAGTGGTTCTTATGAATTATATTGACCATATTTTAGGCCATTTTTATTAATTAACTAAAGTTTATATGAATTTAGGATTACATCTAAGTGGTTGCCCTTATATAGGTGTCCATTGATTATTAATGACTCAAGGAAATAAAATCCACAATTTTAACCATCTTGGGTCATATGCCTAGAATTGATTTTCTATCTATCATGTACCATTGATTGTAATCATTCATCCACAAAGAACATAGGTTGATCTATATTGATCATGAGTTAGATGATATAAGTTATATGATCCATGAGAGATCATTCTGGTGTCTTCACATCATAGAACCTAATTATGAAGGTAATGCATGTATTTTGTTCCCTTATAGCTTCTGTTAGCGTTGATGTAAAACCTGATAGATAAATTTTATTTATAAAATAGGTTATTGAGGGTGTGAACAATGGTGTACATGCCCTGGTCATGTGAATTTTTTGGCTTCGAAGGATGACTTGTTGATTGGATTCTTAGGTAGGATAATAGAGTAATGAGATAATTAATCATTAGAGATTCTATATTTTTTCATTAATATAGAAATATTCTAGTCCCACTTGTTCAAATACCCTAAGGGGGTGAATCAGGGTATGATGGAATAAAATCACTGCCCCTTCAGATCTTGTTTCGTTGTTAAAAACACAGTCTCCTCTCTCTTTCGTGTAGCAATATATGAACAAAAATTAAATCATGCACATGACACAACAATTTTACATGGATCTCCCTCACTGGGATAAATCCATGGAGCACACAACATTAATTTGATGATGTAACAAAACCACAAGAATCTCACACTTGTTTATACTGATCGAAGAAGACCTACTACCCCTATCAGTTTACGACCAATTACAATTTGAAATATCATGGATCTCTCCCCTAAACTATGCTCACTTATTCTCTAAAATACCCACTCATATTTAATATAATTTTATGTCCCTTCATTATTTTAAATTAATGCATCCTCCACTGTATGTAAATGATCAATAGATGTACCACTTTCATCCATTGATCAATACTACATTTCCATAAATATAGTGTAAGAATTAAACCTTTCACACAAACTTATGGTGACTTGTATGATACATTAATCATGGATAACAAGTGTTTACATTGTCATAGAAAACCAACTTTCAAACTAATAAAAACATCTGCAACAAACCCTTTTAGGCCCAACTCAATATGGGCATGGAACTCCCTTCTAGTGCACAACTTCTGGGTAACTCTCTGCTTGTGTACCCACACCACTTGCTCGACCAGAGATCTAATTTTTTTTTAGTGTTGAGATTTCCTAAAATTATGGGGTATTCATCTATTTATAGAAATTTTGGTGACCCTGTTCTTGAGGAACTCATCTTTCCCCCTAGAGAGAAATTCCATTCGCCCCGGCCTCTATCGCAGAACTCACCCTACGCGCCAACTCCAAAACATGCACGATCATCTTTCCATTTCCCTATTTTTTGTTTTTATCTAGAAACAATCATGTTGTAAAACATTACCAACATCCTTAGTCCTATTATTAAAACCCCTTTACCAAAAACACTTTTATCTACTCTCTATTTTTTTGACCCAAAAATATGGCAAACACTGGAAAATGGCACCACCTTGTATAAAATATTTATTTACAACCTCCATATTTCCCATTCCATTTACATAGATCCTTGTCAAACATATTTTTTCTATATTCTCTCTATAATTCTACAAAATAATCTCAACACCCTCTTTGATACCAAACACAATCACCTCAAAAATCTACAATGTTACCTCGAATGAGTTTTTCCCAAAAATATCCCCCTTTGGGTTTGATGAAATCAAATTCCTAAAAGTTTACTAATTTACACCTTCATCCATCTTCCAAAACCATTCAATTAATGTGATTTAGATAGCCATAAAATATTTACTCAACAAAAATTCTAAGACCACATAAGCCATGCTCTGTGAGGGAAATAAGAGTAATATAAAATGGTCATCAATGCTTCATTTCATTACATTCAAAACCCACTCTTCTTCTTTCATCATGATCCTATTTTCACGATATTTATACTTTTATCAAACACTTCTATCATCATATGACTTAATACTCTCCATAATTCACTACATGGATTCTTGTGTTTCGGAATTTTAAATGTTTTACAAGCTATGCTCTTAATTTTTCCTCATAACACTATAGAATTTTCATCATGTCGCTCCCCCTATTAGCTTCACATATATCTTGCGGGTCCACCTGTGAGAATTCTTAATGTTTTCTAATTTATTATCTGGCGATTTTCTCTTAACACAAATTAACTATCGTCATGTTTCACCCCCTATTAGCTTCTCCCCCTATCTTGCTACTCCACCTGCCAGCTTATCCCAGTGTCTTGACTAAGACATATCTCCATACTTCGTGACAATGAAATTTTCTCCCTTTAGTGCCCAGAATTTCTCCCCATTTGTCAATGATCATAGAGTTCACTCCTTTGTGGTCTACAACAGGATAAATATATATATTAGTTCACTAAGGAAAAACACTATATAACTGGGGTAGGGGATCCCACATACACAATTTTTCATGTGTGGGGAGTTGACTGAACTCTTATAGCTAGTTGATTCCTCTCAAATGATTCTTTGGGTAAGGCCTTTAGTAGAATATCTGCAACCTGTAGTTCTGTAAAAACATACTCAAACTTCAAAACTCCTCCTTGATAAAATGATATTTACTTTCAATGTTCATAGTCCATTATTAATGGATTATATTTTTTCTAAGATTTGTAGAACCTGAATTATCACAATGTATTCTAATTGAAGACATCACATCAACCCTCATATCTACAAGTTCTTGTTTAATCCACAATAACTACATACACGATTGAGTAGCTGAAATATACTTAGCTTCTTCAGTTATCAACAAAATAAAATCTTGTTTCCTTCTCAAAAAATAAATACACAACCCACCAAGATAAAAATCCCCATCTGAATTTGATTTTCTTTCATCTTTTGATCTTTCTGAATCTTCATCTGTATATCCCAATATCTATGGATGATATTTTTCATTATGCATTAGGATAAAATCCAAAGTTCCCTTGATATAACAAAATATTATTTTCACTACAATAATGAGGATTTCGTGGGGATCATATTGATATCACGCAGCATGGAATGTGAAAAAGACAATATCTATTCATTTTTCTATCAAGTACAATAAAAATCCAATGATATTCCTATATTCTATGATATTAATTTCCTTTCCACAATCATCTCATGACAACTTCAACTTTGTATCCACTAGAGTCTTCATCTCAATATAATTATACATTCAAAATATTTTTTGAATCTTCATTGCATATTTGGATTGATTGATGAATGTTTCATTTGTTTATTTTGTAACCTTTAAACCAAGGAAAATTGTTAGCTCACTGGTCATTGAAATTTCAAACTTACTTTTCATGAATTCTGTGAACTATTTGCACTGAGATTTATCTGGCCCACCAAGTATTACATCATTAACATGCACCTTCACTGTAAGCCTTTTAATACTATCATTGTTGACATAGAGATTGTAATCAAATCCACCACACTAAAAATTGGGTTTATCAAAAACGGATCTATTCTTTAATACCTTGCTCTTGGTCTTATCTTCAACCCATATAATGCCTTTCTCAATAGAAAAACTCTATTCTAATCTTCATGAGTGATAAAACAATATAGATTCTAAATATACAATTATTCTTCCAGAAATCCATTCAGAAATGATGATATTATTGTCATGACCCGTCCTCGAGGCCCGTGTCGTGACTACCCCAAGCCCGCCTTCCATAGGCCAGGGACTGGCGACTAGCACCAAGGTGTAATTACCAATAAAAGGGGTAGCCATTGACTTTTTAAAGTAAAAAAACACCACAGAGCAAGAAATCAGAAGTAAAAACTAAGTAAAACTGGGTACAATAGTAAGTGCGAAAAAGTAAGTGGGACAGAATACAAACCCAAACTGAAAGTAAATTACAAATGAAAAATAAAGTACTGCAACAGAAAAGTAAAGCCGCAACGTCGAGCCGTCCACTGGAAGTCCCACCTGATCGGTGGGTACAGATAGCCTCCACAGCTCCTCGGGTCCAGCTGTCTGCTCCGAGTACGTCCCGCCCAGTGGTCTACCTCCAGGTACCGACTGCTCCACTATCCTCTACCATGATCAGTGTTGTCCATCATCTGCATCCAACACAATGTAGTGCTGGCATAGCCCGTGCAGGGGTGACTATAAGCTACTCAGTAGGGACCCCGAGACCCCTGAAGATCTCCTAGAATCCACAAATGATAATAAAAAAAGGAAAAAAATAATCACGAAGTAACATCCGACACTACTTAGGTATATGCCCGTACATATACCTATGTCATCAATTCTAGTTCAGCTCCAGCATCTGAGCCCATGTTCGATCACATCCATACAGGATAGCACAACACAATCCACAGAGGAAAGTAAGACAATCATATCGAAGATAATGATTGAAAGTCAAGACTCACCTCACACAGGATATACTTCTTTGAAAGACGATAGAGATGGTCATATGTAGCCACTAATTCATCTAAGATGTCGGGCCCACACATGATTAATAGGTAATAACCCCCGCAAGGACCCACAACGGATCTATAGGTAACTAACCCCCCGCAATGACCCACAAAGGATCGATAGGTAACCAACCCCCGCAATGACCCACACAGGATCTGACCCACACAGGATCGGTAGGCGTTGGCCCACACAGGACCCCTGAGCACTGACCCAAACATGATCGTACCCACACATGATCGGTTGCACTGATCCACGTAGGATCTCTGAGTGTTGTAGTCGTCGCCGTCGAATCCACGGAGGATTTCAGCATAGTCGTCATCATCGTCTTAGTCGCAGCCAGCTCTAGGGTCCCCGCACACAGCGAGCTCGTTCGGGAGGGTTGGCTCCACGAGCTGAGGGGATGATACATCAACTGACACGTAGTCTGGATTTGATGTACGCAAAAGTTCTGTATCGTCAACAGGAACTCAACGTCACAGACGGCGCGTCAATCGGACGCCCAGTCTGAGAGTTATTGGCTTTTTCGTCCGAGGGGCCCGGTTGGTTTTTAAGTCAAAACCAACCCGACCATATACCATCTACATCCAAACCTCGAGAGGAGTAAGCCAAAAGGTCCATCTCAAGAAGAGAAATCCAACAAAGTCGGTGGCACATCAATTGGATGTCTGGAACTGAAGATATAAGTGTTTCCACTCTGAGAGCCCGGTTGATTTCTTGTACGATCCAACCCGGTCGAACCCAAAGTACTCCGAAACATTGAGTGTGATATACCGATATGATCGTCTCGATCCGAGGATTGCATCGCAGCTGACAGTGCGTCGATCGGAGGTCTTCATCCAATGTTATGGGAAAAAGACCGAAAGATGTTCGAGAGTATAGGGTTCGGGCCCGGTTCGACCCGACCTAATACCCCCTGGGTCGGACCGAACCGGGTCGACCCATCCCGAGTCCGGGTCTGACCCGCTTGGGCGCGGCCCAGCCTGGCTTGCGTGGCCCGGCCCAGCCTAGGCGCGGCCCGGCCTAGGCGCGGCCCGGCCTGACGGACCGGTCTGGCAGCCCAGCCTGGCGCCAGGCGGCTCGGCCATAATGGCCCAGCAATGAGGGGGGGGGGCACGCTGCTCCCCGCGTTGTGAAACCGAGGTTCCCATGAGGGGGGCCGCTCCTGCTAGCCAGCCGGGGGTTACGACCCCCGGCACTTCCCCCTGACCGGTCCGCCCGCACCGGCTGGCCTGCTGCTGCCGCCACGGGACCAGGGCGGTCCCGTCCCCCTGCTCCGACGCCGGTGGCAGGAAACTGGTCGTCGTTCCCTACTCTGCCGCGGCCTATGGCCACGGCCTTGATCTGTTCGGCACAGCGCGACGACGGCGCACCCCTACGCCACGACCCCGCTCCGGTCGCGGTACATTTGTGGTTCTACGGCGTAGCGCGATGGCGCCACGACTTGTTCGTCTTCACTGGCATGGCGCAACAGTGTCGCGCTTCTTCGCACAAACTCATAGCTTCTGCACAGTGCAACGACACCGCCCCTCCATACACGTGCCGCAACAAAACCAAACAACCAAGGGGGAGGAGGGTCGGCCATGTTCTTGTGGTCTAACCTCCTCCCGTTATTGCGATAACAGGCAGCCCAGATAAGATGAAAAAACAGCGATGTAAGTCATCAGGAACAAAAGGAAATAATCCCCCTACCTCGAGCGTAGATGTCGAACTAGGTTTGTTGCGGAAAGGGACGTCGCAGAATATAGTTCCGTACACGTTGACGGATATCGTCCGAGGAGGAACGGTGTCACCCTTCCTTTGACGCGGGAAGAAGGAATGAAAGTATGAGCGTCGGGTCGTAGATCTCCGAGGAAGGTGTCTCTCACCGTCGTCCATTGTCGGAGGTCGGTGTTCTCCATGTTCTTTGTCGAGGAAGAAGAATTCCAAGAACATGAGCAAATTCTCCCAAGCCTTCATGCACAACGAAAACCCCTTAATAATGTAAGACTTGTCTTATTTTATTAACACACAATCCAACCTCTTTGAAATTGAAAATTTGAAACAACCAATTAATTGAATTAATTGAATCGTTTAAACCGCCAAATTAATAGAGGTGTTTCATACTATGTTTAAACGCAAGAGTTGACTTCCAAAAAAAGGCGGTTGCAGGTGTGTTACCTTATTAAAGGAGGGGGTTTAGGAAGAAAAGAAATGGTGGGGCATGTGTGGGCCCCACCTCAGAAATATCCTACCTAGTGGGTAGGATATTGTGGGTCCCACTTCATCCACTTAGTTTAGGTTAAACAAAATTAAATAAAATTGGTTGCACAACTTTTATTTTATTTCTTTACTTAACCCAAAAATTTAAAAACCACACCCAAGAAAACGCAACTCCAGAAATGGTTTTTCTAAGCAATTACTAGCGCTGTGATTCCATTGGTGTCCTCGGATTTCGATTCCGAGCACCAGTTCAAAAGTTATGAAAACTCGCTCGTTTGTTTACTAAACGTACCCGATCTAATCTTCGGAAAATGATTCCGGGCACACCGGGCCTCGGAATCAAGTGCCGTCCGAAACTGCGTTCTTGTAAAATAAAAAAGAAAATTAAGAAAAAAATTTCCCTTGAATTTTTAAAGGCCTTTACATTACTCCAACCTCAAGGATTTACACCCCCATAAAGATACATCATAAACTAGGGGAACAAAAGTGGGTACTGAGCACACATCTGAGCCTCCCGCTCCCAAGTGTTCTCCTGGAGGTTCTCGTGCTTCCATCTGATGCGCACTAGAGGAATCGACCGTCCACATAGGACCCGCTCATTTCGATCCTCAATCTCCACCGGGACCTCCGCAAAAGTCTCCCCATCATCGATTTCCAGCTACCTAGGGTCAATGATATGTGTCGGGTCATGCACATATCTCCTCAGCTGAGATATGTGGAAGACGTCATGTACCCGGTGCAACTGAGGTGGTAGAGCCAGCCGATAAGCCACCTCGCCAATCCTGCTGAGGACTTGGAATGGATCGATGAAGCATGGAGACAGCTTTCTGCCTCGGCCAAATCTCTGTAATCCCCATCGAGGTGAGATCCGCAACAAGATGTGGTCGCCATCCTCGAACTCCAGTGGCCTCCGCCTCCAGTCAGCATAAGACTTTTTCCAGCTCTGAGCTGTCCTCATCCTCTCTTGGATGACCTGGACCTTCTCCGTCGTGGCCTGGACCATCTCTGGTCCCACAAGTGCTGACTCTCCAGAGATTGTCCAGCACAGCAGTGATCTGCAAGGTCAGCCATACAACGCCTCGCATGGTGCCATCCCGATGGTGGAGTGGTAGCTGTTGTTGTACGCGAACTCCACCAAGGGTAGGTGGTCCTCGCATCTGCGACCAATGTCGAGTACACATGCATGGAGCAAGTCCTCGAGAGTCTGAATGCTCCTCTCTATCTGACCATCTGTCTGACGGGGAAAGGCGGTGCTCAGATGTAGATGTGTCCAGAATGCCTCTTGCAACCCCTTCCAAAGACGGGAAGTAAAGCGTGCATATTGATCGGATATGATAGATGATGTCACACCATGAAGCTGTACAATCTCATGAACGTAAAGACGTCCCAAGCTCTCCACTGAGCCCTTCTCTCTGATGGGTAAGAAGTGAGCTGACTTGGTGAGTCGGTCGACAATCACCCAAATGAAGTCGTGACCTCTGGATGTGCCTGGAAGTCCAGTCATGAAGTCCATCAATATGCCATCCCACTTCCACTATGGGACCTCCAAGGGCTGTACCAAGCCCGCTGGTACCTGTTGCTCTGCCTCCACCTGCTGGTAGGTGACACATCGAGAAACGAACTCTGTCACAACCTTCTTCATGCCCGGCCACCAGTGCTGTCGTCTGAGATCCTGGTACATCTTCGCCATGCCAGGATGTACCTCCAAATGGGAAGTGTGAAACTCTCCCATCACCTCCTCCTGTAAAGCAACTGGTACCAAGGTACGTCCTCTGAAAAGGATGTTGTGCCCTCCTCCTAAATAGAAACCATCCGGTGACTGTCCTGAGAATATCTGTGCATGTCGTGTCTCACAGTCGGTGTCCCCACACTGTGCCTCTCTGACCCGTTGTAGTAGTGGAGGAGTGACTGTGAGTGACTAAAGAAAGGTTGTTACATCTCTAACGACGAAGGATATCTGCAAAGCAGCAAGCTGCTCTTTCGCCTCCCTAATTAGCTGAAAGCCCGTCCTCCTGCTGAGAGCATCGGCTACTACGTTCCCATTTCCAGAAGTATAGACTATCTCAAAGTCATTGTCCTGGAGGAACTAGAGCCATCGCCCCTGTCTCAGGTTAAGGTCCGTCTATGAGAAGATGTGCCTGAGACTCTAATGGTCAGAATAGACTGTAAAGTGCTCGCCCATCCGATAGTGTCGCCGCATCTTCAGAGCGAGGACCACTGCTGCTAAATCCAAGTCATGGGTAGCGTAGTTCTACTCATGCTACCTCGCCTGTCGTGATACATTGGAGATCACGGCCCACTCCTACATCAGTACACATCCGAGTCCAGTCCCTGATGCATCGTAGTAAACTACATACCCAACTCCCTCCTCTGGTAGCCTCAAGATAGGCACGCTGGTCAATCTCTGTCTAAGCTCTTGGAAGCTCTACTGACATATGTCTGACCACACAAAGGGTTTCCCTTTCTTCTTCAAATCTAAGAGTGGTGCCACAACTCTGGAGAAGTCTGGCATGAATCTCCGGTAGTACCCAGCTAGACCCAAGAAACTTCGCACCTCCGTCACGCTTCTGGGTGGATCCCAAGCTAGCACTGCCTCGATCTTTGCAGGATCCACCGCAACTCCCACCTCAATGATGACGTGTCCCAAGAAGTGGAACTCACATATCTACAACTGACAATTAGAGAGCTTTCAATAAAGCTGGTTCTCTCGGAGTGTGTCTAGTACAACCCGCAAGTGGTAGGTGAGCTCCTCCTCAGTCATCGAGTATATCAAAATGTCGTCGATGGAGACCACGACAAATCGATCGAGGCATGGCTGAAAGATCCTTCTCATGAGGCCCATGAACACTTCTGGTGCATTGGTTACGTCGTATGGCATAACTAAGAACTCATAGTGGCCAAACCAACATCTGATGGTCGTCTTTTACACGTCCTCATCCTGAACTCTGAGCTGATGATAGCCTGATCTAAGGACTATCTTTGAGAAACACCGTGCTTCTTTGAGCTGATCGAAGAGGTCTTCAATACTCAGTAGCGGATACTTGTTCCTCATTGTCACCTGGTTTAGGCGACGATAGTAGACACAAAGTCGCAAGCTCCCGTCTGCCTTCTTGGTGAACAATATCGGGGAAGCCCAGGGTGAAACAGTGGGTCGGATGAATCCCATTCCCTGCAAGTCCTCCAACTGTACCCGTATCTCTCGAAGCTCGGTGGGAGACATACAATATGTTGGGGTGGATATCGGGGCTATCTCGGGGTACAGGTTAATATAAAAGTCCACCTCTCTACGAGGAGGTAGTCCTGGAACGTCTTCGAGAAAAACGTCCGCATACTGATCCACCACTACAGGAAAACTAGGACTCCGCACGTCAACTGCTCCTAGGATGAGGCTAGCCAACTGATGAGTGATTGGTTGTTCTCTCATCTGCGAGAGTCCATCATGTGCTGTGAAGGCTCCCTTCTCGCCGGTGAAAGTGAACCTGCTCCCGTCGGTGCGTACACACCGCACCTTGCGCCTAATATAGTCAATCTGAGCATGGACTGTAAATAACCAATCCATGCCCAAGACGACATCATAAGGCCTGGAAGCCACTACAAGAAGATCCTAGCCGAAGCTCTCACCTCCTAGAGTAAGCTCACACTTCTGGCAGCAGTGCGTAATCGTCGAGTCTGCTCCCGTAGGAGTCTCTATCCGTAAGGATCGAGCCAACGGCTCTGTCAGAATCTCTGAGCTCTGAACAAGGGTAGCGGCTATGAAAGAATGACTCGACCCTGTGTCTTTATGAACGGAAGAAAGTGTGAAATAGACACAAATAGTACCTCGAATCATCACAAGCACGCTGTGGTCGTAGGCCTCCGCTGCCTGGAGCTGTGCCTGCATCTTCCTGCCAGCTCCCTATAGTCAGGGTGGGCCTCCTGGTGGTGGTGGTGGTAGAGCCTCAAAGCGTCTCCAACCACTTGCTGCTCGGCCATCACCTCTGCCTCGTCTTCCTGCTCCCAACGGACCGCCACGGTCGACCCTCTGCATCTGCCTGTGTGGTCCCTCAACCGTCTGTAGCTCCTCCGCACGGCGGGCCAGGTAGTCACGAGCCATGTGGCCTTACCCTTCGCATGCGTAGCACTGTCTGCCTCTCGAAAGACTGGATCTGCGCTGAGTGCCCCGCACCTCTGAGCCAGTGTCCAGAGGTCGTATGCCTGAGGGTCCGGTCCACCTGGACCCATGTGTCATCCGTTGACTTCCAGCTGCAGAAGACTCTGCTATGTGCCGCCCTTCGGTAGGTCTCGCTACTGATGAAGGCTCAGCAAGGAAGCTCTCGATGAGAAGGGTTCGCTCCAGTACTCCTGCCTGGGTCGGAATGCTGAGAGAGATCAACGATGCCCTGATCTGATGCCTCAATCCCTGCTCGAAGGTCCGGGCGCGGAAGAATGGCTCCCGTACCATTTTCAGAGAATAGTGTGAGAGGTCTGTAAATCTCACAGAGTACTGGGCGACCGTCATGCTGCCCTACCGCAGCTGTAGAAGCTCCTGGATGCACACCGCACGGAGGGTGGCTTGGATGAACTCCGAGCGGAAGAGGCTCTCAATTTCCGTCCAGAGGAGTGATGCCTCGTCTTTCACCTGGAGCATCAAGCTCCACCATCTACCTGTTGCCGCATGCAGGAGACTCGCAGCTAGAATCACCATGAGGTCTGCTGGTGTCCCTACCAAACGGAAAACCCGTTCAACTGCCTCCAGCCAATCCTCGGCTACCCGAGGGTCCATCTCCCTGCAGAACTTGGGCGGTCGCTGATGCTGAAACTCATACAGTGCACTAAGGCGATGTGCACCGTCAGTGGCTGAGGCTGGTAGCATCAGTGGCTCGGCGGGTAGAGGTATCGCTGGTGCATCTGCTATCAAAGGGCCTTATACCGAGGCCTCGTCGCTCGGTGGGATGTCGTCACGTACAACGCTCGGAACCCTAGCTGGCTACCGTCGTGGGGCCATCCTGAAAAGAGACAGATTTTTCATGGTCAAAACAGCATACCTGATGAGCTGACACAACTTAATCACAAAGAAAACTTGAAACACACATGCAATCAATGTTTCCGTGCATTAAGTCGGAAATCAGAAGTCAGGGTCCTGGTGTACAAATACGTCTGCCGCCGCACCAACATTGGACTCCCTGGACTGATAACCACACTCAATACTCTTAACACTGTTGCTTCACATAGAAAAATATTAGAGTCCTGAGTTCTGCGGTAGAACCGAACTCGTCTGATACCAATTTGTCATGACCCGTCCTCAGGGCCCGTGTTGTGACTACCCCAATCCCGCCTTCCATAGGCCAGGGGCTGGCGACTATCACTAAGGCGCAATTCCCGATAAAAGGGGAAGGCATTGCCTTTATAAAGTAAACAAACACCACAGATCAAGAAAGCAGAACTAAACACTAAGTAATACTAGATACAATAGTAAGTGCGAAAAAGTAAGTGGGCCAGAATACAAACCCAAACTAAATGTAAAGTACAACTGAAAAAGAAAGTACTGTAATTGAAAAGTAAAGCCGCAACGTCGAGCCTTCCATTGGAAGTCCCACCTGAAGGGTGGGTACAAATATCCTCCACAGCTCCTTGGGTATAGCCGTCCGCTCCGAGTACGTCCCACCAAGTGGTCTACCTCCAGGTACCGACTGTTCCACTAGCCTCTACCACGATCAGCACTGTCCGTCGTCTGCATCCAACACAACGTAGTACGGGCATAGCCCGTGAAGGGGTGAGTATAAGCTAATTAGTAGGGACCCCGAGACCCCCGAAGGTCTCCCAGAATCCAAAAAGGATAATCCACAAAGGAATAACACAATCACGAAGTAACATCCGACAATACTTAGGTATATGCCCATACATATACCTAAGTCATCAATTCCAGTTCGGCTCCAGAATCTGAGCCCAAGTTCGATCACATCCACACAAGATAGCACAACAGAATCCACATAGGAAAGCGAGATAATCATATCGAAGAAAATGATTTAAAGTCAAGACTCAGCTCACACAGGATATACTTCTTCGAAAGGTGATAGAGATGATCAGATGTAGCCACTGATTCATCTAAGCCGTCGGAACCACATAGGATCAATAGGTACTAACCCCCGAAATGAACCTCAAAGGATCGATAGGTAACTAACCCCCGCAATGACCCACAAAGGATCGATAAGAAAATAACCCCCGCAATGACCCACAAAGGATCGATAGGTAACTAACCCCCGCAATGACCCACACAAGATCTGACCCACACAGGATCGGTAGGCGTTGGCCCACACCGGATCACTAAGCACTGAACCACATAGGATCGGACCCACAGAGGATCGGTAGCACAGATCCACGTAGGATCACTGA
The DNA here is from genome assembly GCA_963277665.1 of Viscum album. Classification (NCBI taxonomy): domain Eukaryota; kingdom Viridiplantae; phylum Streptophyta; class Magnoliopsida; order Santalales; family Viscaceae; genus Viscum; species Viscum album. The sequence goes on from OY728162.1 coordinate 671,086,229, forward strand.
GTTCTATAGTCGTCGCCGTCGAATCCACGGAGGATTTCTGCACAATCGTCATCGTCGTCGCAGTCGCTGCCAGCTCTGGGGTCCCCGCACACAGCGAGCTCATTCGGGAGGGTCCGCTCCACGACCCGAGGGCTGATACATCAACAGACACGTAGTCTGAAGTTGATGTACCCAAAAGTTCTGTATCGTCAATAGGAACTCAATGTCATAGACTGCGCGTCAATTGGACGCCCGATCTGAGAGTTATTGGCTTTTTCGTCCGAGGGGCCCGGTTGGTTTTTAAGTCAAAACCAAACCGACCATACTCCATCGGCGTCCAAACCTCGAGATAAGTAATCCAAAAGGTCCGTCTCACCAAGAGGAATCCAACAAAGTTGACGGCACATCAATCGGACGTCCGGAACTCAAGATATAAGTGTTTCGGCTCCGAGGGCCCGGTTGATTTCGTGTACGAACCAACCCGGTTGAACCCAAAGTACTCTAAAACATTGAGTGTGATAAACCGAAACGACCGTATCGATCCAATGATCGCATCGTAACTGACGGTGCATCGATCGGAGGTCTGCAGCCCAAGTCATGGGAAAAATACCGAAAGATGTCCGGGAGTAGAGGGTTGGGGCCTGGTCCGACCCGGCCTGATACCCCCTAGGTCGGCCCGAACCGAGTCGACCCGTCCCGGGCCCGGGTCCAGCCTGCTTGGGCATGGCCTGGCCTGGCACCAGGTGGCTCAGCCATAACGGCCGAGCGATGAGGGGGGGCTCCCCCCTCCCCCCGCATTGTAAAACCGTGACCCCCATGAGGGGGGGCGCACCTACCGGCCAGCTAGGGGTTACGACCCCCGGCACTTCCCCCTGACCGGTCGACCCACACCTGTCGGCCTGCTGCTACCTCCATGGGGCCGGGGCTGTCCCATCCCCCTACTCCAACTCCAGCAGCCGAAAACTATCCATCATTCCCTACTCCGTCGCGGCCAATGGCCGCGGCCTTGATCCGTTTGGCACGGCATGACGGTGTCGCGCCCCTCCGCCGTGGCCCCGCTCCGGCCGCGGTGCCATTGTGGTTCTCTGGTGCGGCGCAACAGCACTGCGCTTCTTCGCCCAAACTCATAGCTTCTGCGCGGTGCAACGGCACCGCGCCGCCTTACACGTGCCGCAACAATACCAAACACCCAAGGGGGAGGAGGGTCGGCCGTGTTCGTGCAGTGTGACCTCTTCCCCTTATTGCGATAATAGGCGGCCCAGATGAGATGATAAAACAACGATGGAAGTAATCAGGAACAAAAAGCAACAATCCCCATCCCTCGAGCATAGTCTCCGAATGTGGTTTGTTGCGGAAAGGGACATCGTGGAAGATGGTTCCGTACACGTTGACGGAGATCGTCCGAGGAGGAACAGTGTCACCCTTCCTTTGACGCAGGAGGAAGTAATGAAAGGATGAGGATTGGGATGTCGATCTCTGAGGAAGGCGTCTCTCACCGTCGTCCGTTGTCAGAGTTCGGTGTTCTTCGTGTTCTTCATCGAGGAAGAAGAACTTCAAGAACTTGAGAAAATTCTCTCGAGCCTTTACGAACAACAAAAACCCCTTTATAAAATAAGACTTGTCTTATTTTATTAACACACAAGACAACCTCTTTGAAATTCAAAAATTGAAGCAACCAATTAAATGAATTAATTGAAACGTTTAAACCGCCAAATTAATAGAGGCGTTTCATACTAAGTTTAAACTCAAGAGTTGACTTCCAAAAAAAGGGGGTGCAGGTGCGTTACCTTATTAAAGGAGGGGGTTTAGGAAGAAAAGAAATGGTGGGACTCGTGTGGGCCCCACCTCACAAATATCCTACCTAGTGGGTAGAATATTTTGGGTCCCACTTCATCCAATATGTTTAGGTTAAACAAAATAAAATAAAATTAGTTGCACGACTTTTATTTTAATCCTTTACTTAACCCAAAAATTTAAAAACCACACCCGAGAAAACACAACTCCGGAAAAGGTGTTTTTAAGCAATTACCGGCTCTGCGATTCCATCGATGTCCTCAGATTTTGATTCCGAGCACCGGTTCAAAAGTTAGGCAAACTCGCTCGTTCGTTTACTGAACTTACCCGAGCTAAACTTCGGAAAATGATTCCTGGCACATCGGGCCTCAGAATCAGGTGCCGTCAGAAACTGCATTCTTGTAAAATCCAAAAGAAAATTAGGAAAAAAAATTCCCTTGAATTTTTACAGGTCTTTGAAATTATATCCATCTATCAATATTTGAACCTCCTTTTCACTAAAATGGTCAATAATAATCTGATTGCATCTAGCCTTCCAATAGGTGAGTTTAATCAACATTGATACCCTCTATATGGGAGTACCATTTGAACATTAGTCGTGCCTTGTTTCAAATCATTGTGCCATATTAATTCGTTTTATTATGAAAGACCAATTTATTCTTGATGAAATTATTATCAGTTGGCCTCAAAACAATCTCCCACATTTGATTCTTCCCAATTTGGTCTTGCTCTGAATTCATTTCCTGAACCCAGTTTCCATCATTAACTGCATCAGAAATGAATTTAGGCTCTACCCGAGATATGAAAGGATCATATTGTAATGAACTCATTCTATTTTTTCTAAATTGTTGTTGTCTGATCATAAATGATATTTTTCAAATCAATTTTAGAATAAATATTTTTATTCTTTACAGATATAGACTTGACATCCTCTTTCGCGTCATTAGTATTTTCTTCTGAATCATCATGTTCTGCTTCTGCTCCCCCTGGGTTGCTAATATCCTAATCACTTTCATCAGGAAACTATGCATTGTGTTATCGAATATTATCTTAATTTTCCTCTATAGTGACATTATTTCTCTTAACAAAATTTCCAAGACTCTTTTAATGCATTTGTATTTTTTTTCTTACGTATCCAAGGAATATCCACTCATATCTACGTGACTCAAAGTTCATGTTTTTTTCTTTATTGAGAATATATCCCTTTCTTCCAAAGATTAGAAAGAATTTTAATGTTGGGTTCATTCTATACCACACCTTATAAAGAGTATTTCATTCATTCAAACACAAGATCGACTTGTTAGAAATGTAAATCGATGTCAGGACTATGTCAATAAACAAATTTCTCTAGTAGGTTCTTCTTGATAAGAATCGCTCAGACCATGTTGTTGATGATCCAATTTATCCTCTCAACCACTCCATTATATTGAATTGTTTTTAATGAAGAAACTTGATTCCTTATATTGTGTTTATTCATACAGTATTCTACTTGTATTTTTATGAATTCTATACCATTATCATCAAGAAACATCAAAATATTCATTCACATCATTATTTCACAATACCTCCAGTACTATTCTATGTAACTGAACAAATCAGACTCGTGAGAAATGAAAAATAACTATTTTATTATGCTATAATCATCAACGAAAATAACATAATATCTCATCCAATCAATGGATCTTGGTGAGATAGGTCCAAAAACATCAATTTTCCCCAACTCAAGAACTCTAGATGATTTCTATTCCTTTTGATTTTACATTTTTCTAAGGATCTTCCCCAGTTGACATGAATTAGACGTATGTGTACGATCATGTGATAAGATAGATAGGTCTCTAGATTTCCAAGTGTTCCTAGATATTACATGGATGGATGACATAGATGACCATGTTGTTTACTCCACTAATTGTTTTCTTGCTCTTTGTATAAAAATAACATATCTTCTTCACCACATACAATGTAATGATTTACCTTTGTCCTTTTTCCCTATTGAAAAACTAAACCATATATTCCTTTGATGATACACTTATTCTTATTAAATCTTGTAGAATTATCTGAGTCACATTGTTGACTGACACTAAGAATGTTGTGACTGAGACCACCTACTACCAAGACATCAGCGCGTCTCATTTTGTTTCCCCCAAACCTATCCTTTCCTGGGCCAATTATTTTAAGGCCTTCATTGTTTACAAATTTGAAAACTCATTCCTTGTCATATTTTATTCATTTAACAATATCTTTCATATCATATGGGACGTGAAACCACTTTCAAAGATCCAAACACCGGAATGATCTGATTCTTTAAGATGGATTTCTACTACCAATGCCTTCTTAACTATTTTCTTTTTGATCCATGTTTTTGACCTCACACTCAGTATAGACTAGTATTCTTGATCTCCCTCAGAGTATGATGGACTAGATTCATCCTGAAGAGATAAAAATAATTTTTTTGTGTTTATCTCACATGTAAATTTTTTTATTTTATGATTTCACCAATTTAGTTTGAGTTTGGCACATTTCTATACATTGTTGATGTGCAGTATGTAGACATCTTTCCAAATCTTCTACACCAAAAACAATTTGCCCAGATATATATTTTTTAGTAAAATGATCTATTTTGATGAAACTACATTTCTTGGGCCATTCAGTATTTTTTGGTGATGGAACACGCATTTTTTAGTGTCCAATAATTCAACAAAAATGACACCTAATATATTGTGTATTCCTACAAGTCAATTCTACACCACTGGATGCACCTTGGGTTCTCTGAATCATCTAATTTTTTTTTCATTCCCAAACCAATAGACAATCTTGGAGTATGCTCTTGTTATCTAACATCAACCATGACTACATTCTATTTTTTAACAATCTTCACACAAGCCTTATTATTTATATTTGATTATTAATTTTAATCAACTAGACCACTATGCTCCACTTCCAACATTTCCTTCTTTTTAGTGATCTAATTTCTTGGTGTCATGTTAGGATTTATTAGTTTTTCTTCATCCTTAAATTTTCATTACATATTGAAAACTTCCTCTTCACATTATTTGACACGTTTTATTTGATCCCTTCCAGTGTTTGTTAAACTATCAATTTCTATTTGCTATTCCTCAATTTTGAGCTTATACTCAACATCCTTTTTTGAGATCTATGGAATTGAAGACATACATTTTTCAATTTTCTCTATCATCTTAGACTTATCTTCTTCATGTTACTTCATATAGATTTTTGTTATCATGTACCACCTTGTTGGATTTCCTCTTTTTGGATCTCTAAACATCTATCTCCTATAGAGAGACCACTATATCATTCTTCACATCAACTATTCCTTTAACTACTTATTCATAAAAATTGATTTCTTCCTTTTTCTGTGCACTATCGCAAACTCACACCGTATTATTTTTCTCCATGATCTTGGATGTTCTTTGTCTCTTCAACCTCATATTCATCTGAACTATCTTGTTCTTGTGAGAGAATATTCATTTTCCAAAATAAATTTTTTACTAAAGTGTTTTTCCTTTCACATGGGTTGAAGACTATTTCATATAGATATCAAATTAATTCTAATTATCTTCTTCTCAGTCCATGGGGAGCCCTTCTACAAGATGATTAATCATTCCAAATATAAAGAAATTAAGAGGAAGTTTCCCTTTAATCATTCATTTTTCTCTTTGTATATTTGATGGAAGGAATGTCATCACCTCGTCTGTCTCTTCTTCTTGTTAATAATTTTCCATGGTGAGATTCATTATGGCCTTGGATTCATATTCCTTGTAATTACCTTTTTTCAAATATTAAATGTTCTCATTTCTAATCTCATATGCGACAAGAGTACTATGCAAGCTATCTAACATGATCGCCTTTGGCTATTTGTCCTCCAACACAAATTCATTTGGATTGAACCGAGGTGGTATTCTTCTCATGATGCGCTTGATGATCATTACATAATCAATAACTTCCTGAAGACCACAAATGCCTTACAAAATAACATTTTCCCTATAAAATTATACAACGATAGACTCATTTGGGTTCTTTCTCAGATCTTCATACTTGTTCCCAAGAACCTATAGTTTGGCCTCTCTAATCATTGAATATCCTTCCTAAATATTAAATACCTTTTCAAACATAGATTTTGAAGTGTTACAGACATCACCTTCATATAGATTCCCTTTGACAGGGATCCCCATAATCCATTGAATTATTTTCAACCATAATCCAATTCCATTTGTTCTCCTTATGATAAAGCACCACTATCAATGTTGACTGAAATACCATGCATCGTTGTTGTAACCAGATATATTCCCAGTTATTGAAAGTAGTGTTGCATCTGATTCATCCAAAACTAAAAATTATTCCCATTGATGATCAGAATCCCTTTGTGATTGATGATATCCCTTGAGAGAGAAACACAAAAATTAACCTTTCCCTCTTATACCTTCTTTTTAGTCCCACTAGTTCATATAACTTAAGAGGGGTGAATCGTGGTTTGAGATATTAAAAACAATTTACCTTTGGATTTAGTTTGATTGTTAAAATAAACACTCTTATCTCTCCTTACCAAAGAAATATATGAAAAAAATTAAATCATGCACATGAAAAAACAGTTTTACATGGCTTTCCGTCACTAGGCTACGTCTAAGGAGTATACAACGACAATTTTTTGATGTACCAAATCCACTAAAAGCGCACTGCTATTTGAAATGTTCAGAGAATACTCAATGTGACTCAATTATTAGAAACAATTATAATTTTAAATCTCAATACTCTATCAATTAACGTTTTCCCACAACTTTTTCAAAATTTCCAAACAGTGTTAATAGGCTTGTAGGTCCCTTAATTATCAAAAATTAATGCATCTTCCACTATATGTAGATTCTTTGTTGATTTCCCACATTCATCCACTGATGAATACCAATTTATCACATATATACTAGGAATCCTCTACATTTCATGTAGCCTCAGGGTGAATTTCATGATAATTATTGATAACATGATACTGTTTCCTTTTTCATGAAAACCCTACTTTCCCATGACTCTAAACTTCTGCGACACACCCTTTTAATGCCCAACTCAATATTAGTGCATAACTCCCTTCTGGCGTGCAACGTTTGGGTAACTCTCCACTTGTGTTCCCATACCAGTGGAGTGACTAGATATTTTATTTTCTCTATGTTTTCAGATTCTATAAAATTAGGGGGTATTAGTCTATTTATAGGAATTTTGGTTACTCTATTCATTAGTCATGCAACATTCCCCCTACCACACAGGTCCATTCGCCCAAGATTCTATCGCGCAACTCACCCTGAATTCTAACTCGAAAACATGCACGACCATATTTCCTTTTCCATATTTAAATGGGCAGATCTGGAAAAATTAATGGTGCACAATTTTCCATACATCCTTAAGCCAGATTCGCCACTCCCTTTTCCAAAAAACACTTTTCTCCAATCTCTATTTTTTAACCCCAAAATTTTCCAAATACCAAAAAATGGAACCTCATTTTATGCGGTTTATTTTTATGACCTATGGGTCATAAAGTCCTTTCTCATGGATGATTTTCAACATATTTCGTCAACAATATCACTAGAGTTCCACAACAGACCATAGAAACCCTCTTTATCAATAAACAAAATCACCTCAAAAAATTTTCATTATTACATTGATGGATTTTCTCCCAATATTATAAAAGGAGAAGCTTCATCTGACTAGAGTACTAGAGGAATATTTTTACCTAATACCTATTTTAAAATTAGGATTAATTAGTCATGTTTCACCAGACTTGGGGAGTCGGGAAAAGTATCTTGACTTTTCCCAACATTGGAAGTAGTGTGGACATGATTGGATTCCCCCAAATTTTGGAGTATGGATTAATGGATTGGACTAACCCAAATTTTGGAGTTGGGAAGTATATATTACCCTCCCCTAATTTCATTTGAATGGTGGAAAGGATGAAATTCAGAAAAAATTGGGAGTTGGGAAAAATAACTTGGCTTCAACAAACATTTAGGAGTAAGGTCCAATATACTAGATTCACCTAACACTTAGAGTATGGTGAAAGTAGGTTCCATTGTAACATGACTTGTGTGAGGCCTAGTCCCAGTGGGTAAGAGTCTCCATGAAGAGAATTAGCTGAATAGATTTACAGTTTAGATCCCAATAAGGGATATTAATATAAAAAATTTAACGACCTACGTGAAAAGTGGCACTCCATGAGGGTTCTAAAATATTAAACCACCACGAGATGAAATTACACTCATTGGTTTGTTAATAACCATTATAATTATGAATAAAATGAAAAAATGTGTGTAGATTATGGACTTGGGTGAAGGGAGGTTCAGAAATATTTTTTTGTATTCTCAAAACTGGACAAATGAGAACACCATGGTTCATATGTTTTAGAAAAACTCAAGACTTTAATGTGGTATGTAGGGAATGAATGTGGGTATACACAATTTTGTTGAAGTGGATGATTTGGGTGTGTCATGTAGGGATCAATAGGTAGATATTTCATATTGGGAATTCATGTAGACTTGGGTGTGGAAAATACTATACATATATTTTTGACTAAGATGAACTAAGTCCTTGTCTCCATCACCTGTTACTTTCCATGTCCATATAATTTTATTCCCAAATGAAGTTTCAACCCCCCCCCCTCCTGTAAGAATATAGTTCTGATTAGAATTAAGAAATGTTCAGTTTGAGGTTAACATGTTAGCACACAATATTTGGATCTCATATTGAATTCCCATGGTAGTTAACATCACTCATACATTTTTCGTTATTTGAATTGTCAACCATGAATATAAATATGAGCGCTACCCCAATTGTCTAGACCATTGAGACTCACACAAACCTAAATCTTATGTGCTATTTATTTTCTAAAGTACATTATTCTCTAGGTAGTTGATTCATTGTCCCATTACTTATAATAATACCCTCAAACTAATTCATCGATCATACAATAATGAAATGGTTTATATGAAGGGAGACATGATAATATGATTTACACAAACATATGGGGAAACATTTACTAGGTGAATGTAGGTCCTGTGATTTGATATGGAAATAATATATTGTGAATTTTTTTCTAATTTATTTTTATTTCATATTTACTTTACTTTCTATCTAATTATTTAATCCACTAATTACGTTATTCATCATTTTTCAATGACTAATGGTAGTATATCTTTCATTGAATCTATTGTAATTAATATGCCCTAAATCTATTTTTTGATACAAAATGTAGATGAAGGATACCTCCAGCTTTTCTAGGTGTTTCTATTTACTAAAATGAATTTAATGAAGATGAATACTCAAGAGTATTTATTATTATATTTTCCCATACTCAATTGTAGTAGTCAGTTAACTAAAATATAGGTTCCAAGACCTGATTCTTACCTTCCATTCTTGTGGTTCACTTTACCAAACCATGTTAGAGTATTTAACATATTTTTTACGGGCTTATATCAATGTAGGTAAAATATCCCTTGTATTAATAATGTAAAATTACATTTTTATACCTAAAAACTAATCCTAACTATCTGAGCCAGGGAAGCACTAATGTTCATCAATATTTTTCCGGTCTATGAAAAATCAAATGAGTGCATGTATGTTAAACTGCTATATGTTCTTTGATGGTTAGATGATTCCCTAATATTATTTGTAGTACTAGTTACACCTAATTTATATATAATTTAATTATTATCTAAATAAATTATTGATACATGATGCAGTCTAGATCTCACAAACCTATGTCCATACGCATGCAGACATTATTCTTCAATTGTTTGTTCCCCATATTCCATCAAAAAATTATTTTTAATACCATATGGGTAATTATAAATTGTTATTTTGATTTTTTGCATGATTTTATGGGTTCCAAACCTAATGGTTTTATATGATTATTTTATTCCACCAAATACATATGGTCAGATCTATAGTTAATTTTTTCACCAGTTCTTCCATTATTGACAGAGGAAGAGAAGGATATTGGGATGGCACTGCATCCTCATTGTGATATCAATTTTTAGATATAATTGAATAGTTTTTTGGTGACCAATAATGATGTAACATCATGGAAATTAACAATAATTTAACCATCAATGGAGAAGTGGGGTCCTCTAGGTGATTATTTTCCATGATAGAGTGATAATAGTATGTGAATTAAGGGTGTAAGGTTAATCTAAATATCCATATCATTAATAGAACGGATATGCTTCTTTCCACTGACTTGTTTTTTACATGATACTAGTTTATTTTATACGCACTTATTTATATCCTTATATATTCATTGTTTCAGCCCAGTTAGTGGATGGGAACTATATAGAGTTAGATATGATGGTGTTTTTTATTATACACTAATGCCTATTACACATCTAAAATAAAAATGATTCATTTCATATATTTGGTAAATAATATGTAAAATGGAGATGGATAACCGCTCATTCCAATATATAAATAATCCTTGGGGTATTTACCAATTCTAGATTCCAGATTCATACCATTTAACCAGGTCATTTCCAATGTAATGAAATTATCTCTAATGGTTTAAAACGCCATAAATTTTCTGTTTTTGAGATAATAATTAGAAATTTTCCATAAAATATATCTTCTTTATTGACATAATAACACATAAAAATAGGGTTGGAAAAAATTTTCATTCATAAATTTTAGTTTTACATGATAGATTCGTGTTTACTTTTAATGACTGTGAAATCATATGTCAATCCAATTACCCTTTAAAATTTTATGAACCATTCAGGATCCTATAAAATCTAGTAGTGATTTCATTAATATAAACTAGAGAAGGGAGACACCCTCAATGTGGTGGGAAAAATATGTCTAATAATGAAATTGGAAGAAGCTTGAATAGCCATCAATTTTTCATTTAGGGGTGACTTCATGAGACTTGTCCCTATATATACATGATCATCGGTGTCATCTACTTAAAACAAAATAACAGATAATGGTGTTCCCATTTTCATGGTATTTTATGCTTGGGGTAAATTTAGTAGGGTAACTAGGAATCTCCATAATAGAGAATTTTCCAGATAAATTGGATAATTTTGTAATTCATATTTTATGGCCACCATCCAACTAGTTATTGTGGGACTAGCATACCAATGTCCAGAAACAAAAAGACTGAGCTAGTGTCTATAGAATATTGTTTTAACAAAAAACAGACCTATAAATAAGAAAAAATTCATAGATTATAGGTCAGCATTGGGGTAACATTAATGTCTATTTGATGAAAAATTAGATGAATTTTATTTTATGATTTTTTATATTTTTTGAAAAAAAGTATTTCTACTATCGAGACACTGATTTGGTGGGAGATCCTTCAGAACGGAGTCTGGATTCATCATTATGGAAATATTAAGAAATAAAAATATCTAGATTTTAAAATCAACCCCTTGGATGTTGGAATGTATTTTTATGAATTATATATTTTTATCTGAGCTATTGATGATGGTATTCATATGATGAAATTGGTATAAAACCTAAAGGACTTGGGGATCCTTCGTATATTTCTTAATGATGAAAGGGGACGATATAGGAATCCATATGAAAATCATATATATGCATGTTTGATCCTTTTTCAAATTCTTTTCCTGGTCACAAAACATGTTTTAACCTATAGTTTTTATTCTATAACTAGTATCTCAGTGTATCTACTATAATTACTGGTTATCCTGTGTATATTTCTAGGGGAACACCATAGAGTACCCTTGAGGGGGTTGAACCTATTAGGGGAATATAAACTCTCTCATATATAGAATGTGGTGAAATTGTAGATAAATAAGGTATTTATTTTTATTTCCTTCCACCAATTTTTATATCGGTAGTAACAAGGCCTCATCTTCTATCAATCAATATCAAGAACTAATGTAATGAAAATATTCATGATAAATGTATCATTCTCTATGAATGTTCATTGGTTTCATATATCATTATTGCTTTCTCCTCAACATTAATTGAATAATTATTATTGAAATATTGTGATTACTTAATAAATCTCTCTTGAAGGGTTTATGGTGGGTACTAAAGAAAATATAGATGAAACCCAATGTAGACTTCCACTCCATATATGGGTACCCATATCAAATCAATGATTGGAAATTTCTTCAACTGTTTCTAGGGGTGAAAAAGCAATTCATTCTGTTAGGAAAGATAAATATGATAATAACACTTTAAAATACCGTTTCTGAGTACAATTATATATCATATATTGTAAAGTCTTATAATTAAAACAACACATTGATTGATCATTTTACTGACATGTAATAATTTATTATCATAAACAAACCTCAAAAATTTTCCCACATAATTATGTTAAATTTTACACCTACCAATGAATAGGGATGTGTAGATCCTTCTAGGATTCCTGGGGTAAATCCATATGGTCCATCAGGATCATTGCACCATGGTCTTTGTAATTAAAAATCTAATGAGTCAATTTAAATAAGGGGGATCTAAACCCATAGACTAATATTATTGGGGTATGAGATATAGAAATATTCATAATTGTGCAAGATAATCATTATGAGTGGACAAGATTTCATTCTTTTTAAATGATTTACACCTATTATGTTTATTTCAAAGAACATATCTCAATCATAGGTCATGAACTGTAAGGATGTTTCATCTTTTGGTTTTTATGAGGTCCAATTTAAAAAATTATTTTCAATTTTCAATTTATCTGCTAATATACTTAGATTATATTTTCTCTCTCAGTAGATTTTCTTGAAGAACTACAGCTTATGGATAATGTACTAGATCCTCACACCCATCTTGAAGAGAGTATGAATTTAGGGTTTTCTTTATAATCATGAGATATTCCTTGAAGTGGTAAAAGATCTTTATTAAGTGAGTTAGATCCCAAGTACATATCTACTTTTGAAATTGATAATCATTATAACCCAAAGTCTAGTAATTCCAACTAAACTATCTATTGATATTTATGTTGTGGAATTTTAAATTTTATTACACAAACTACTTAGGTAAAATATTATAAAATGTTTCTCGTGATTTTATCTATATTAATGATGAGTTATAGGTATTTTTGATTAACCTATGATTCATTACACAATAAAAAAGATCATCAAAGTATTTGAGTGAGAGTAAACATTGTAGTAACTTCTTATCAAGGTAAAGTTAATATCCAATATTCCAAAAAATCGAGCTATGGAAATATAAAATGAATCTCATTATGATGAAATTAAAACTCATAATAAACATATATGTAATAATGATTCATATATCTAATATTATTTACATTTCTATATCTTGGCTTTCTATGAACATGATTAGTGTATGATATTGTTATAACAATGAAATGAAACTTCATAATTCATGGATTGGTTTATCTCTTCCCTTTGGGTGTGTTTGTGTCAATGTTATTTCTTGTTTTTGGTATTCATGAAACTCAAACCATTATTTATTTTTAAAATATTTTGTATTTCATCACATCTATTATTCTACTAGTTAAATATTTCATTTATATCCTTAATTTAATAGATATTTTTAATCCTTTGTTGGGAATAATTCCATATATTACTCTATAATTAGTGTTATTGTGAGTAAATATAACAAATCAGGAAGAAAATAGATTATAAGAATCAATATGGTGTTACACAGTAAAAATATAAGTAAAAAATGAAGAATATGGTGGTTGTTGTTTTGGTGATCTGACACCAGGACTGTTGTAGAGGGAACTCACCAATTGTGGGGTCATTTTAGGGCCTAAAATCTTTCATGATGTATTTTTTTATCATTTATTTTTTAAAAATAAAAATTGATTATTTTATATCATTTATACTTCTTAAATTTTTTATAAAATTTATGTGTTTGTGTTTGTATGAGGTGTATGTAAATTTCATGAGCATATTCAATGATGAATTTTTATTTATTAGGTATATAAATTATTTTTTTAGTAACATATTTTGAAATTATTTTCTTTAATGTGTGATTGTGTCATTTTTAGATAATGTTGTGAATTATTAGCCTAATCCTATATTATTTTTTATCATTTTCTTGTAATTATTATTAATTTTATGATTTTATAATTTCTATTATTGTTTCTCCTAGAACTGTTTATGTTTTTTATTTATTTTAAATTTATCAATATTTATTTTTATTTCTATATTTGTTTTACCATTTTCCAATTAATTTATTATTTTCAAATATCCTCAATACTATTATATTAAGATATTCTAGAATATTTCATTAAATATATTTTTTTGGGTAAATTTGAATTGAATATTTTAATATATATTTTACATTTTTTATACATTGTAAATTATGGGGAAACAAATATATAATATGTAAGGAACGTTTTTTTCCTAATGTATATTTTATATTATTTATGGGAAAAATACAATCTATATGTTATGTTCCATTGAAAAAATGTTATAGGGTGTTGTGATCAAGTTTATGCATTATTTTTAGGAATTATGTACTATATATACTATATGGAAATTAAATTTATATTCTTATGCAAAATGGAATTGATTAATGTCATGAAATATATTCTCTATTTTTCTTTTATTGCATTTTTACCATAAAAAGTCTCCAAATCCCTTAAAACTACATTAATTAATGATGTGTAATGTTGTATTTATTTGTTATTTATAATACAAACACTGTGGTGCGTCCAGGTTATTCATCTATTTATGGATAACAGACTTCACATCATGTTCTTCATTTCTATTTAAAATGGAGAATAGAAACTTCATAATGTGTGTCCTGATTGTACATTTTATGTTTTTTTAAACTACTTTGCTTATCCATTTATTCATTGGAAATTTTCCCACAATTCATTGAAATGAATCTTGGTCAAGAGGGTGGGTTGTTGGGATCATCTCAGAATTATTAAGGGAATCTAATATACTATTAGACTCTATATATATCAAATTTATTAATGAATTTATCCTAAATCCGAGAGAAGTACTAGTTACACTAGTACTACTTATCTGATAAAGATATGAATTTATGGGAACACATCTGTATATATCAAATTTTCTCTAAAATTTAGATAATGATTTATTATGTTTAGTTTACTATGATATGTGTTAATTACATGAATCTGATGACTATGTAAGATAGGAACATCTTGGGAGATAGTATTATTTTGGATTTTAGTGCAGGGAAATTAGAGTGGAAAACTAAGTATCCCAATAATGGGAATCAAAACCCACATTGTTGGGAAACATTTTTTTGGAATGTTTTAAATTTTATGGAACAATGAAAACTACTACATTGGTTCCTTTTACGTTCATAAAATCATTACCCATTAATATTTATTTTAAGGTTAAATGTCTAGACCTAATTCAGTGAAGTTTAAATTCAAACGGTGTAGACTATGAGAGAGTATATACCTAGAAATGGTTATCATTAGCCTTACACATGATAAAAAATTTCTAGTTTATTTCAATGGGATTTTGGCATAATGATAATTTATTAGTTTTATATGAAATATCGATATATAAAAATCATGGTTGAGTAGGCTCATGGGGATATGGTCCACTAGATAATGATTTCCAAACCCTTGGGGACATGGACTGATTAGGATTTACATAAATTGATTAATGGAGTGTATAGCTTCAAGAGGATGGAAATTGTCTCATAGGTAATATATATTGGAATAGAAAGATATAGTAATAACTATAGAGAATATGGTTCTCTGAATAGTGGGAATAAATTCATCTATAATACAACCCAATGATGATGTTAGTCTGGATGGTATTTAATGCACGCCTATCATAGGGCGTGGGAAAACAATTTTTAAATTTCCTCTGTATAGTGTAGTGATTAACCCAAGGAAGTCTCTTGAAGAGGAGTGAACACAAAATCAGTTTGTCACTTTTAAATGATGGTAATAAAGTTGTGTTTTTTAAATGAAATTTGAAATTCAACTGATTGAATAAAATCTATGATATTAAAAAGGGTTATTATTTAAGGAATGGTTTCTTAATTTTAATGTTATCCTTGTTCAATTTAATACAAATATATTTTCATTAGTTGATTATAGTGAGTTTCCACAATCGTTTCATCTCACTTCCTTGGTGAAATTATGATTATGAGAGAAAACCATACCAAGACCTCGATTAGGTAAACTCCCATCCATATGTAAAATAGTTGTATTGAATATCCTTAATTGAATTTGGAAATACCCAATCGGGTCTCGTTTATCCCAAGAAATCAAGATCATTCACTACACCTTTTACACATACTGACGATCGTTGAGTATTTCACCACTAATCCCTAGTCTATTCCATTGTATTAAACCAGAAATTAGTGGAGGGGGATAATGATTATTTTACCAAGGAGAAAATCAATAACGGAATTAAAATTCAAGAATGATCACACTTGATAATATAATCTTCTATATGAAATTGAAAACAAATTTGATGATGAAAAAAATTTCATTCAATTACATCCAAGAAATCAAACATTACAATATAGAAAACCAACCCTTCCCCAATCACTCCAAATGTTTACCCCACCATTGTAAGGGTAATCAAGACGAATGGGGAATACTAAGGCATTAGAAAACAATGAAAATGAGAATAAATAAAATGGAAAGCCAAAAAGTTCTCCTCCTTGGTGTCCCAGAAGAAATGGGATGGAATGAGAGATACTTTGAGGGGGAGGATCTCTCCTTCATTAATATCCATACTTTTTCCCCTGAATTTTGACACATTTTATCCCCATTAAATGAAAGATTAATTCATTTCCCCCTTCTTGAATGTTGTTCATAATTCTCTTCGGTGTTTCCCTTCAAAAGATCAGTTGATTTGGACAAGTATTCTGAGAGTTATGCTCGTTTTACTATGACCATTTATTCTATCCAGTCAGACTCCCTATAACACTGACCCCCTGATTAAGAAGCTTTAATGTCCCCTTAAACAGCCAATTAACGCGACCTTGCCTTCATGAAAGATATTCCACAACTCCTTGCGTTTCCATCCACCAAATTTCAAAACAATTGGGCTCACCAAGAATGAGTTATGGACCCAACACCAAATATCGTCATAACTATAAATAGATTTCTTGAGACAACTTGTGAGCTTATTTTGAGCTTCCATATGATTGATTCAGCTTTTGGTACACCACTATTAAATGCATCCCTAGATGTGTAGAATCTAAAAAAATGATTTTTGCAATTTGGATTAGTGTTGAATATTTTGTGTCCAAACTACAAAAATAATGTAAAACAGTTAAAAATATGAAATGCGCCATTTTTACTGTCCATTTCCAAATAACACCAATATCAAAATAATGAAGCAATTAATATTAGTGTAACATTTTTCTTGGTTTAAAACAATTAAATTAAATTTAAATTTAATTGAAAATATTTTCTCTATCAATTCCTCCACACTTTGCACTTGGACTCTGTGACAAGTAAAAATCAAATCAAATCAAATCCAAAACACATACCAATGAGATCTACAAAATCCATACTAAGAAACAAAAATTTATCATGCCTCATAAAAATATTATTTCAAATTCTCCATTTTATATTTTAATATATTTCCACTTCATTTCTTATCCCATTGACACAAAACAGCAAACTCACATGAATTTTTTCCCATCTCATAAATGTAAATGATGAACAATGATTTTCTCATCCAAACTCACACAAGAGTCCCCATAGGCTTGATAAATTCCTACTTCTCCACCCGATATGAGTCAAGGAAATGTGTTTCTCATGCGGACATTCCAGGGTTGTTTTGTGGATTCTGGTTGGTAGGATTTAGATGTTAAAAATTTTGTGGCTGAAATAGGAGGGCTTGGATCTTTTTAAAGTCAAATTGCAAGATTATAATTTTCACTGATATATGGTCTCATAATCATTCCTTTGGTAGAAAATAGGATCCATCATCATTCAATCAGCTCGGGATTTCAGTAGAAAAAATTTCAATCATTTCAAACATAATTTTTCTTGAAAGCTCCAGATAGGCACAAATTTTTTTCACATCGGAAGCTCCAGAAATGCACAACTTCTCTTATCATGAAAGCTCCAAAAACGGCACAGATTTTTACAAAATAAAATATTCAGTAGAAACATCAGCTCTTCAACATTTTATATTTCATCAAAAGCATCACCAAATGAGGTGGTACACCACAATACATCTCCCCTCACATTTAAGTTCAACTAGATCATGACACTTTACTTAAAGAGCAGGTTGGATAGGGAAAAGTGGCTTTAAATGTGGATAACCTAACATGATATTCATGGATACTTAGGGATACAATTATTAATATATATGGTATTCCATAATAGAAAGAATTATTTTAAAAAGGGGGCTTAAACCAAATAAATGTTTCAATCATTTAAATCAAAAGTACCTCAAACCCTCATGTTTTGACAGGAATAAATAAAATTTTAGTTAAAGCTAACATGGTCTGGTTATCTTAAGAAATGAGGTTAATGAAACAAATATGACAAAAATTGTTTAGAATCATCATAAGAAACTGATTTCAATGATATAGAGAGTGAAATACGGCATGAGATTCAAAAATCAGTGTACTTTTCATGAATTTCTAAAAGATTTCAACATAAAAAAAAGTCATTTCAGCATTCATTTAATCTTAATATCGTGTAATATATTGGTTCACTCATTGAAATGGGTTTCAAAAATGTTAATGATAATCATTTCAGCTCAAAAGTTTCAAAAACACACCAAAAATTTAAAACTAAACACACAAAAATATAAAAACACACAAAATTTTTTGTTATGAAAACAAACACAAAATGAAAATCCTAAACTACAAAGGTTCCCTCCCCCACACTTAATTGATGCAGTGTCCTCAATGAATTCAAGTGGATTTAACATTCAAGACAATTTTAAAATTAATCACAAGAATCAAGTAATTATGAAGGATAGGTAGAACCTGATTTATTTGCAGCGCAACATTGAGTTAAGCTCTAAATTGCTTCCCAATGAAAACCTGCAAATAAAAGAACATAGGAAAACATAAGATATTTTTTAAAAGAAACAAAAGTATAAATATAATGATAATAGAATGATAAATCTTGGTTTAATCCTCCCAAGTGGGCCTTGGGTTTTGACTACCTCTAGAGGGCCAGTTTAAATCAATTATCCCCAATCTGATGGTGGGTGATGTTTCTTGCTCATGAACAAAAAAAAATTCTTCTTTCCACTATGCAATTGTTCTTTTTGCTGAGGACTCCAAGAATATAGCATATAAAGTCCACCCCTACTGTAATGATATACATAATTCATGGTGGGGTTAGGACAATGAATGATTCCTCCACTTTATTAGTTTCCGCATGAACAACATCTTATTTATTCTCCAGTGGTTTCTAATGGTATGATACATCTGTGTAAAAATAAAAGGGAATGTCATAGTTTAATTCTATTTGAAAAAAAATTAAATCATGAAGAATCAATATCAAATTATTCCCTTTCAAATTAAGTAGCTTGTGTCTCATTTTCCTCCAGAAAATCAATTTTGATCTTCCCATGTACTCCCTCTATTAAATGTTCAACAGGTTTTGGGAGCTCTAGATGTTCCTCCATGGATGAATCTTCATTTTCATCATCTTCCTCCAAGTAAATACATGTGTTTCCAGAATCTGAAAAATTAAAATAAGGGGAGGTAATATTAAATTTATTTTCAAAAAAATCAAAAGATAATTAGTTTATGAAAATATTAATTACATGGTCTTGTTTGGCTTCAGTTTCATCTTCAATGGGAGGTTCCTCTTGGAGTTGAATTTACCTAGATAGAAGTAGGTAGCCAAACTCTTCTATCTTCTCTTCAAATTCCACTAGATGGTTGGTTTCTTCCTTCAATGTAGGTGAATCATCTACATTATGGGGAATAGTTGGATCAAGATGTTCCTTGAACTCATTACAGAAGTTATCAAGATCGTTTTTATATCTCATATGTATTTGAATTGCTAAATATTCCTAATCAATCTCCTCCAAAATTGATTGAGATGGGCTCAATGGATCTTCTTTTAATTTCATCAAGGCCTCCATGGGTTATTCAACTTGAAAGATTTTTTGGGCTACTTCTTCTATAAATTTTTTTGGTTCTGGTTCATGTTCTGGCTCTATTTGTCAATCCTAGGATGCAGGTACTTGTTCTGCTATCCACTCTATTGTGGTCTCCATGTTTTGAACTGTTTGACTAATTATTTCAAAATGGGCTTCAAGATTCTTGTGAACTTCTTATTCTTTGTTTTTCACTTTGATCATTTCATGATAAAATTCCGTAAAATACTCATGAAGATCAATTAATTCTCTTTCCAAACCCACCAACACTGGGTATTCAAGGTTCTCATTAAGCTTTTTATTGAGATCCTTGAATTCATCCTCCATGATGATTTGGATTCAAGATCCCTGAATTTGTTTTTCCGAGAAAGAAACTCTATACTATATAGGCCAAGGTGATTCAATAATTGGTTCTTGAACATGTGGGTAATTGTTCCATGAATTAAATAAATAATCATTTAAAAAAACATGATAAAATATTTTTTTAATTTGAAATGAGTCAAATATTTATAATTAGATTGTGACACTACCTCCCTGGCAATGGAGGCACGTTTGAAGCACACCTGTCATAGGGAATGGAAAAACCATTTTAAAATTTTTTATGTGTAGTCTATTGATTAACCCTAGGAAGTCTCATGAATAGGTTTGCACACAAAATCAATTTGTCCCTTTTAAATGAGGGTAAAAATGTTGTGTTTTTGAAATGAAATTTTAAATTAAAATGATTGAAAAAAACTATGATATTAAAAAGGGTGATTAGGTCGGGCACAATTTCCTAATTTTAATGCTATCCTTGTTCAATTTAATTCAAACCACTTCTTCTTAGTTGATTAAAATGAGTTTCCCTAGTCGTTTCCTCTCACTTCCTTGGTGAAAATATGATTGTTAGAGAAAACCTTACCAAGATCTCGATTTGGTCAACTCTCTTTCCATGTGTAAAATGGTTGTATTGAGTATCGTTAATTGATCTAGTAAATACCTAATTGGGTCTTGTTTATCTCAAACAATCATGAACATTCACTACATCTTTTACATGTACTGATGATCATCGAGTACTTCACCACTAATCCTTGGTCTATTCCATCATATATAAACCATAAATTAGTGGAGGGAGATAATGATTATTTTACCAATGAATAAATAAATAATAGAATTATAATTCAAGAGAAATCGCACTTGATAATAAAATATACTATATGAAATTGAAAAAAAACTTTGAAGAAGAAAGAAATCCCATTCAATTACGTCCAAGAACTCAAGCATTACAACATAAAAAACCAACCATTCCCCAATAAATCCAAATGTTTATCCCACCGTGGTAACGGTAATTGAGATGAATGGGGAATAAGAATGTATTAAAAAACTATGAAAAAGAAAATATATAAAATAGAAATCCAAAAAGTTCCCCTCCTTGGTGTGCCAGAAGGAATGGGATGGAATGAGTGATTCTTTGAGGGCGAGGAGCTCTCCTCCTTTTATATCCAGAATTTGTCCCCTTTAAGGATGATGCGTTGTATCCCCATTAAATGACTTCTTAATGCGTTTATCCTTTCTTTAATGTTGTTCATAATTTACTTGGGTGTGTCCCTTTAAAATCTCAGCCGTTTTGGACAAGTATTCTGAGATTTATGCTCGTTTTACTATGACCATTTATTATGTCTAGTAAGACTCACCAAAACTCCATCCCTCTTACTAGGATGCTTTTATGGACCCTTAAATGGACAATTCATGCAGCCTTTCTTTCATGAAAGTTTTTCCCCAACTCCTTGCGCATCTATCCACTGAATTTCACAACAATTGGGCACACCAAGAATGAGTTATGGGCCCCACACCAAAAATCGGCAGAACTGTAAATAGTTTTCTTGAGACAAATTTTGAGATTTTTTTGAGCTTCAATATGATCAATTCAGATTTTGGTAAAAAAAGATTAAATGAATCCTACATGTGTAGAATCTGGAAAATAATTAATTCAGTAATTTGGATTAGTGTAGAATATGTTATGGACAAACTACAGAAATAATTTAAAATAGTTAAAAATCCAAAATGGGACATTTTTACAGTTCATCTCAAAATAACACAAATATCATAAAAATGAAGAAATTAATCTTAGAGTAACATTTTTTGGGGTTTAAAAAAATTAAATTAAATTTAGATTTAAGTTAAAATATTTTATCTATCATTATTTTAAACGTCCGAGAGTCGTCTGATGTATCTTGATTGAAAATAATCAAATCCCATATAGTTTAAGTGATGTTGTTTAAGGTCATATAGTGGCGTTGTGTTTTTGATTAGCATTATACACTGAGGCCCTTTTCATATGGTTTTATTCAAGAAACTATGATGTAAATATGTCTCTTGGTCATGTCAGAAAAAAGATAAACTAAAATCTCTATGTCCTCATGATTCACACTCAATGTGAGAAATAAAGGATGATTGGAGGTCAATTCTGAAGTATGAGAATACATGATGAGGGGATCCAGTGATGATTAGGAATTATATTGACCATATATTGGACAATATTTACTGATTCACTCATGGTTCTATGAATTTCAGATTACACATAAGAGGATTACCCTATGTAGGTGTCCATGGATTATTGATGTCTCATGAAATCAAGTTGTAAATGGTAACCATATTGGGTCCTATATCTAGAATTTATTTTCATTCAACCATGACCCATTGATTATAATCATTCATCCACCAAGAACCAATGTTGTTCTGGATTGATCCTGATTTAATGAATGTAAGATATATGATCCAGGAGATATCATCCTAGTTTCCTCACATCATATACCCCAATAATCATGTGATTATATGGTTTTTATTCTGTTATACATTCTTTCAGTGTGGAACTAAAAACTAAGAGATGAATTTTATTAATAAAATACTTGATTTAGGGTGTTCACATGGGTGTAACTTCCTAGATCATCTGAATTTTTAGGCAAAAGAAAGGATATAGGGATTGTATTCTCATGTAGGAGACCTGATTTATAAGGTATTCCAGCATTAGGGTTAGGATATTCTGGTTTCTCTTAAATTTGAATAAGATTATAATTGTATATTAACTACAAATAACATTGGTACAAGGGTGGAATTGATTGGGATAACAAAAAATGAGTGTAGAGAATATTAACTTGGATTCACCAATCCTTTAGGAGTAATGTGTAATATACTAGCTTCACCAGACTCATAGAGTATGGTATAAGTGGGTTTTATTGGAACAAGACTTACATAAGTCATAGACCTAGTGGGTAAGATTCTCTACCAAACTCATTAGGTAAATAGAGATGGATTTTAGAGCCTAAAAAGGGATATTAATTCAAATAGTTGTTAACCTAGGTGAAAATTGGTCTTCTATATGGGTTCTAATGTATTAATCCCTAAAGAGATGTAATTAGCCTCATTGTTTGGTTAATTCACCATGGATTTTTGAATAAAAGGCTACATAAAATGGGATTAAACCTTGTGTTAAGGGAGATTCAAAACTATTTTTGTATTCTCTTAAGGGGAGAAATGATAACACTATCTGTCTTATTTTTAGAAAAACTCGGGACTTGGATGTGGTAGGTTGGGTATTATAACATGTATTCACAAGTGCTTTGAACTGGATGATCTAGGTGACAAATGAAGGGAGAAATAAATAGATATTTCATGTAAGGAATTCATGTTGAATTGGGTGTGGAAACTATGATACATATATTTAGGAATTTTGTAAACTATACTCCTTTTATCCACTACCTTTTACATTCCATTCCCTTATACATTTCTTATAAACGGGTTTTTCAACAAATCCCCCCTCCCAAAAAAAATATTTCTTCTTAGAATTAAGATAAGGTTATTTTGAGTTTATGATCTTAGTGATAGAACCATGGTGCTCATCATGCATTCCCATGGTAGTTAACTTCAATTATAATATTTGTCTTATTTTAATTGTCATCTATGATTATATATAAGAGGTATGCCCCGATTTTATGGACCTTTGAGACTCACACAAAACCTAAATATTATGTTCAATTTATTTTCTAATGTCCATAGTTATCAAGGTATGTGAATTATTATCCCATTCTATATAATCATACTCCCAAACTAGTATTTATTTATACTAGAACAAAATGGTTTATGTGAAGAGAGAAATAAAAATATGATTTACACAAACTTATGGTGGAACACAAGCTTGGGAAAAGTTTTCCATGTTCATTGACTAGTGAAAAATAATTAATTTGTGATATTTTCCTTTATTTATTTTTATTTACAATTTTTTTCCCATGGTCTCCCATTTTTTAAGCTACTAATAACATTATTTTATGACTTTCAAGAGAATATGGGAGTATATCTTTCATTGTACTAGATGTTATTATAATGGCTGAAATATGGTTTTTTATTCAAAACATATATGAAGGGAAAGTACATATTTTACAAGAGTTTATGTATACATTAGAAAAATTAATGAGTATATATACTTAAGAGTGTCTATCATTATATTTCCTATCACTCAATTGTTCTGGTTTGTTGAAAATTATTGAGGTTCCAAGGCCTGATGATAACATTTTAGTCATGTGGTTTAATTTACCCAATCATGTTATACTAGTTGAAATATCTTTGAGGTGTTGTATATAAATATGGTTTAATTCTCCAAGGTATTAATAATGTAATATTACAATGTCACACCTGAAAAGAGATCTTAACTATCTATGTGAGAGACACATTACTATTAATTAATATTTTTTAAGTCGGTGGATAATCAAATGAAAGAATGGATATTATATTGGGATATATGCCTCTATGGTGGTTTGATGCCCTAATATTTGTTGGTGTACTAGTTATATCAAAAGTATAAGAATTTAAATATTATCTAAATAAAAAAGTGATATATAATGTAGTTTGGATGGTGAAAACCTATTTTCACAAGAAAGATGACCTTATTCATGATTTTTCGGGTCGTTGTAGTCCATAATACTATTTTTTCACATATTATATAGGTAATTAGTAATTATTATTTTTGATGTTTTTGTTGTTTTAGGGGTCCCAATCTGAGGAGTTATATATTATGTGTTTACTCTACCAAATATGTACAAAATCATCTATAGAGAATGGCCAAACTAGTTCTTTCATTATTTATGGAGGAAGAGATGGATATTAAGAAGAAAACCCCATCGACATGGTAATATCTGCATTTAGACATGGTTGAACAATTTTTTGGTGGCTGATCGTGATCGACCATCTTGAAAATTCAAAACTAGTTAACCATCAATGGAGAAGAGGTGAGCTCCAAGTAATTATCTTCCAATGATAGAGTGATACTAGTAATTGAGTTGAATTTATGAGTTTAATATAAAAATTATTATCATTAATTGACTATGTATGTTTCTCTCCATGTCCCTCAGTAGTTATGTTCGCCTACTTTATGGTCCAAGCACTTATATCTATCCTAGTATATTCATTGTTTCATCTGAGTTATTGGATGGGGCATATATATGGTTGGTTATGATAGTGTTCTTGATTGTACACCAATGTATACTATACATATATAATTGGAAAAAAAATAATTTCATATCTTAGGGACATTCTATGTTATAGGGATATGGATACCCACTCATTTAAATATATAAAAAATCCTTTGGGATTTACCAATCACAGATTCCAGATTCATACTATTCAACCAATCCATTTCCAATGTCATACCACTGTCATGGATGGTTTAAAAATCCATAAATATTCAATACTTGGGATTAGAATTAGACATTTTACCATATAAAGATATTTTTATTTTCTTACTAACATATAAAAATAGGGTTGGATACAAAATCCATTCATAAAATATATTTTTTCATTATAGAATCTTGTATACATTAATTGATTGTGAAGTCATATGTGAATAATATTCCCATTAATAATTTAATAACCCATTCAGGTGTCTATAAAATCTTCTATTGATGTCATTAACATACATTAGATAAAGGTGACACCCCATTGTGGTGGGACAATAATGGTTAATAATGGCCTAGGAGGAAACTCTAATAGAAATCAATCTTACTTTGATTGGTTAATTCATCAGACTAGAGCCTATATATACATGATCATCAGTGTCATTATATTCAAAGAAAATAATAGTTAATGGTGTTCACATTATCATTGTAGATAGGGTTAAAGAGATATTTTGGAGGTTCACTAGGAATAACCATAATATAAGATTTCATAGAGAATTGGGATCATAATATTATCAATAATTGGAGGCCATGATCTAGATACATGTTGTAGATCTAGAGCACTATGGTCTAGAAAAAAGTTGACTGAGCCTGTTTATATATAGTAGTGTTTTCATAGAAAATAAAAGACCTAGGAATAAGGAAAAATTGGTAGAGTTTATGTCGTCCTTAGTGTAAAATTAAAGTATACTAAATGGAAAATTAGACGAATTTTATATTATGTTTTTTTATTTTATAAAGGAAGTATTTTTCTACCGAGACCCTAAATTTATCAGTGAACCTTCATAAAAATGTCTGGATTCCTCATCATGGAAATGTGAAGGAACCAGAGGACATAAAATTAAAAAAAAGCCCTCACATGTAGGGATGTATGTCTAATAATTGGATGTTAATATCTTAGATACCAAATAGAGGATTCCAATGATGAAATATGGATAAGACATAGATTACAAAGGGATCCTTTGGGTAGTAATCAATAATACCTTGGATGGATATAGGGATCCTTATTCAGATCACATTTATTTAAGTTTTATCCTTTTTAAAGAAAATTCATTGTCCCAAAACTTTTTTTTGACTTATTTTCTTGATTTTAGAGAAAGTATCATTATGTGTCTACTACAGTCATCGGGTTTTCTAGGTAGATTTCTTGTGGAACACCATAGGTTATCTATGACGGTAATGAGCCTCATGGTGACGAATATGATCTCTCCCATGAATAGAAGGAAGTGAAAAATGAAGATAGAGAAGGTATTTGTTTTCATTTTACTCCCCCAATATCAATCATTAGTAACAAGGACCCATATTCTATCAGTCAAAATCAAGAACTGATGTGAAGAAAATATGTTGTCTCAATGTATCATTAATTATGAAGGTATTTGGTATCCTGGATCATTGTTGGTTTCTCCTCTACATTAACTGAATTACTATTTATTGAAATGTTTTTTATAAAATGAATCTCTCTCTAAGGTTCTAGGGTGGGTACTAAAGATACTATAGTGGAATCCCAACATTGAATTCCACTTTATATATGGGTGTTTATAGTGGAAGTCGTGATATTGGAAACATCCACATCCATCTCTACTAGTGAGGAAGCAGGTGGTTTAGTTAAGATAGATAAATATGATAATAACACATTTTGATACCCTTTCCATCACATGTATATATTGTATACTATAATGTTGTATGATGATGGCTTAACATTTATTGATATTTTTACCAAAATGGAAGATTTTTTTATCCGAGACAATCCCCCCAAAATGGTTCCTATCATTGAGTTAACTATTCTACTTACTAAAGAATAATTTGGGGTAGATCCTTATGGGATTCCTATGGTAAATCACCGAGGAAATTAAAGATCATCCTAAGAAAATGATTCTACTTCAAAAGTTGATGAGACCATTTAAATGGGTGGAATCTAAACCCATCAAATAATATGATCTGGGTAAGATTTTTTTATATCTCCATAATCGTGCATGATAAATATATCAACCCTACCCTTTTTTACATGCTAAAACATGGTTCATTACATAAAAATGCACTTAAGACAACTCTATGGATCATGATTTATAGTGTCTTGGAAAATTAGGAACATTACATAACAACATAGAACATAAAACACAACAACTTTATTGAAAACATCTTTTACGTGACCACACCATTCCTTTTTAATTGGGATTGCATTGGATAAGCTGAGGACATGCATAAGAGAAGGGTGGTCTATAAAGCATGGTAAGGTATTAAGAATGTAATAACATGAATAATATTGTATATGTTAGGAAATAATAATATCAATGTAGTGAAAGAGATACATGAACATAAAGGCATGATATAGAATGATTATCATAACATGGAAATTTGGAAACAAAAATAAACAGGATATTAGCATGATACAGGGCTCATTGCACATGAACCATGAGTAAATCCTCAATTCACTTGAATTAGAATGAGTAAACCCTCATTTCACATGGTTTATCATGATACTATTATTTATGAAATTCATTGAAGCACTATCATGGCGCACCCTTCTTAATCATTTCATTTCATGCATAATTGTTCCATAAATAACATACAACATGTATTCTGTAAACATCGTCATTTATTCCATGATAAATAAATGTGATATTAATAAAAGAAAATCTATAATAAATAATGAAATTTTCATAAATTTTAATACCCTTGATATAGAAATGGGCATAATATTCACTACACAACGAATTTGGCTTGGAGAATCACGGTGCAATTTCAGCAGCATAATGGAGTGACATAGGAATTCATAAAAATGGATGATCAGAGAGAAAGGCATATCTCATCATATTTACATGAAATGGACATTAAGGGGGTCATATATATACATGTACTGCGTAATGGAATTTAGATGCATAATATAAATTAATTGTTGGAATACATATAAGAAGAGATAAATTCTTTACGAAATTTTGGACTAGTAACGGGTGTCCATGAGAGGAATTAATGGGAGAGAAAAAGTCCTCTTATACATCAAACATATGGAGCAAAGTATGTGGGAGGTTCAAAATAATACCCAAGCCTTGGTAATTGAAAATAAAGGGGTATAACAACATAATTAAATTTTTACAAAAATGAGAAAGGAATAAATCCTTTACATGGAAATGTGAGGCCAAAGGCTTATGAGAGTCTTGAGAGGGGATTATTGGGTGTTTCGGGTACCATTGAAGAAATATATTGATATTAGGTAAGAGTAGGTATGTGCTCCAGTGGTTTTGTTTGATGATTGGGTTTATATAGGAAAAGTGAGGAAATTCTTTACTATTTAGGTTTTGGACACCAAACATTAAACTAATCAAAACCACAAAACAACCTACGGTTTTTTCCAATGGGTTTTCCCAAAGGCGAGTGGAAAGAATTATTTTAAAAATCCAATGGAAGAACTTATTAATATATTGGTCATGCTTATGTGGAGGTAAGTGACACTTTAATGGAAATCATTTTAAAATGATAAAATGTTTTATATGTGTTGGAGGGTCCACTAAGTCACCATTAAATTAATCAAACAAATATAAAATCACCTTATTTGAAATCTAAAAAATATTTTGTCTGAACAAACCTTTTATAGTATTTTATTACATTACTATTTTCTCAATATAATGTCATTAATCACATTATATATTTAAACTATGATTAATTTTTACCAAAAAATTTGACTATCTCATAAAATTATGAAAAAATACTCATTAGATAATTTGGATATACTAATTCCAAAAATAACATT
The DNA here is from genome assembly GCA_963277665.1 of Viscum album. NCBI lineage: Eukaryota > Viridiplantae > Streptophyta > Magnoliopsida > Santalales > Viscaceae > Viscum > Viscum album. Next base: position 671,115,484 of record OY728162.1, read on the forward strand.
CACATTATCAAAATATTTTTTAAAATATTTTATTTTTTACTTTAAAAATAAATACTGAAATTTATCAAAAATTCATGGGCTTTGACAAAAAAAATTTCCAAACCTTAATAAAAATCCCAATTGTATTCATAAATATTTTATGATATAATAAAATGAAATTTAGTAATAATATTTTATTAAAATATTATTTAATTCTAAACTCCATTAATTCATCAAAATTTATTTCATAATTTAATATTAACTAAAAATACTATTTGTGTTTTAAAAATCATTTACAAAGTAACAATAATGAAATGAATGTATATTATTTATACGTAAAAAAATAAAGCACAAAATCATAGTGATAGGGTCTTATTACATAACCCTTAGAACAACCGCATAAGACCTAAGTGTAAGGTGTGCAATGGTGACAGTCTCTTGGGACGGCTCAGATAACATTGTTCGGGTGGTAATCTCCATTAACATCCACTTCTATTGTAGGAAGTTTTGTTCAACCTTGACATGTTGAAGCTCGACTTGGGCCTGGTCAAGAGTAAATCCCAATGACACTACATCTTTTCAAGCTCTAAAAAAATGGGATTCATGTGGATAAATTCTACTAAATGTGGTCATCGCTTCGTTTATTTGGGTAAATTATATTTTTTTAAAGATGTCTATTTATATTAATCATGTGATCATTGTTCATTGGCTATAACAGGAATGGTAAAAATAATTAAATGTATTTTAAAAACCAGAAACACAAAACCAAGTAAGTCCATTTTTTATATAACCATTTTATATACTAATAAATATAATTAGATCAAGAGTAATTTCCATTAATAAAAGTTTGGGTCTCAACAATATTCCCCCTTAAGAAATTTCACCCTCAAAATTTCATTTTTACCACATTAAAATTGATGCGGGTAACTCTGCTTCATCACTTCCTCTAATTCCCACATTTCCTCTTCAAACATGTGGTTTTTCCATAACACCATGATGAGGGGAATTGACCTATTTCACAGAAAATTTTCACTATGATCTAAGATCTTTACTGGATTCTCTTCATATGAGATTTCATTCTCTAATGGTACCACCTCTAGATTTAGTACATGCGATGGGTCTGGTATGTACTTCTTCAAGAGTAAATATTCATGGAATTCATCATGTTATTGGGATAGGTTCAGTGGGATTTCTAGTCAATAGGCTACTAATCCAAAGCGATCAAGGATCTCAAAAAGGATAATGTACCTTAGACTATGCTTTCCCTTCTTCTAATATCTCATTACTCTCGTCCACGATGATACTTGGAGGAATACCATGTCTCCAACATCAAACTCATGATCTCATTGACGATTATCATCATAGCTCTTTTATTGACTCTGGGCAACATTAATGTGCTCATAGATGGTCTTAACCTTCTCCCATATTTCTTCGACCATTTCTGGACCTAGGAGTTTTCTCTCCCCAACTTCATCCCAGCATGTTGGTGTTCTGCACCTCTTCCCATAAAGGGATTCATAAGGGGCCATTTGGATGCATGAGTGGAAACTTTTATTGAAAGAAAACAATACTAGAGGAACATGTTGATCCCATCCTCCTTTTATTTCCATTGATAATTCTCTCAACATGTCCTCTAGTGTATGGATAGTCTGTTCATATTGGCCATCCGTTCGAGGATGATAATCCATACTAAAGTTCTAATCGATATTTAGAGTGTGTTGGAGAGTCTTCCAAAACAAAGAGGTGAATCTTGGAACTCAATTGAAAACAATCAATAGTGTTACTCCATGTATACTTACCACTCCCTGATGTATATCCATGACAACTGATCCAATGAGAAATCCTCCTGAATTGCAATAAAGTGTGTAGCCTTTGAATGATGATCCCCAACAAAACAAATACCATTATTTTATTTTGATTTCTTTGGAAGTCCAATTACAATGTCCATGGTGATGTTCTCTCATTTACACATTTGTATGGGTAATGGTCGGATCATCCCCTTGGACATCTTCCACTCAATCGTCTCATGATGACATACCAGGAACATTGATGTATACTCAATAATCTTTTTCGTCATGTTATCATAGCAAATATGTTCTCAGATATCCTGATACATCTTTTTGGTTCCTGGGTTAATGGAAAACTGTTATCTATGTGAATCAATAAAAATTTCTTTCTTCAACTCACGACATTATGGAACACATAGTCTTTTCCCAAATCTCAAAATTCCTTCTTCATTATCATTGAAATATGAGGATTCCCTTTTCTGATAGTTTCTAATTTCTTCTGAATTTCCACATCAACCTTTTTGGCATCCTTTAACCTTTCCATAAAAGATAGTTGATCAATAATTTGTTAATGGGTTGATGAGGTTCCCTTTTTTATGATTCCCAAGTCCATATTCATCGAATCTAATAATATTGGTTCATTAACAATTCTCATCAATGATAGAATCATTGGGTCCTTTCTACTTAGAACATCCCATAACTTTTTAACATTCCTAGGGAAGTAATGGATTAAGAAGTAAGTATTTGATCAGCTCATACCATCTTTATTATTGCAGGTTTAACTCTTTCTATGTGAATATATACTTGAGTCTATTTTGATCCATATATATTCCACACTTATCCTAAAAAGGTAATGTCGCTGAATTTTTAATGCAAAGATTACTTATTCCAACTCTAAATCAAGTGTTGGTAGTTTTTCTCATGAACATTAATTTTCCTTGAAGCATAAGCAATGCCATTTTAGTTTTTTATCAACACATAGCTCATACCCTTCTTCAAAGAATCACTAAATAATAAAAAATGTTCTCCACTTGTGGGTAGTGTGAGAAAAGGTTTAGTGATAAGTCTATTATTAATCTCCTTGAAAAAATATTTTCATTCATCACTCCAATAAGACATTACCCACTTCCATGTTAGATTGGAAATAGTGTTGGACAATCATGAGATATTTCTCACAAATTGGTGATAATATCCATCTACCCCTGGAAGATATGGAAATCTGTTTCTGATGTTGTCCACAGATATCCCCCAATTGTGGATTTCTTGGATGGATATATAGATATCCTATTTTGTTGTGATAATGTGACCCAATATTGTAACCTACTTCAACCAGAAGTCACAATTTATGTAATTTTCAAAGAGCTTCTCTTTTCCCAAGATCTCTAGTACAGTACTTAAATGCTTTTCATGCTCCTCTTTGGTTTTGTAGTATATTAGTTTATCATCTATAAATACTACCGCAAATTTTTTGAGAAAATCTCTAAAGACTTTATTAATCATGTCCATGCAGATTTTTGTGGAATTAATGAGTTAGAAAGTCATTGTTATGAATTCATAGTACCAATATCTTGTACGAAAAGCAGTCTTGGGGATATCCTCTTTCTTAACCCTTACTTGATAATATCTCGATTGCATATCAACCATGGAGATGTATTGTGATCCATGTATTTGATCGAACAAGTCATCAAATCATGGAAGATGATACTTGTTCTCTATTGTGATCTAGTTTAGCAAATGATAATCAATGTAAAGGCACATTCACCCATCCTTCTTCTTGATGAAGAGGAGTGGTGCACTCCATGGTGAAGCACTTGGGCGTATAAACCCTTTTTCCAGATTCTCATATAGTTGTTTTTTCGACTCCTGAATCTCCACAACATATATTCTATATGGAGTCTTGGATATTGGAAACTCTCCCGGTATAATATCAATCAAAAATTCTACATCTCTTCTAGGAGGAAGACCGGGAAAGTACTTGGGAAACACTTCAACAAATTCCCTCATAATTGGCATGTCTTCAAGGGTTGTTTCTTCCATAGAATCAATCATTTGTGCATGATATGCATGCTAATAGGTAAATAATATCCATTATTGATATGATGGTTATTAAAAAGATTCATCCTTCTACATCACTTGTACATAATTTGGGGTTTATTCACCATACAAAAAGTAGTTTCCCTCTTAAGACAATTTGTGTTGGCTCTATATAAGGAGAGATAATCCATGCCATTAATTGCATCAAATTTCACCAGATAGAGTATGAAGTGGTTAACTAAGAAGTTAAATCAACAAATTATGATATTGGAGGTGTTATATTCATGGGATGTAATAATATTCTCATTTTCCATTCTCACCAACACCTTTACTTCCATGATTTGTGGTGGTGTTGTAATTGTTCTACTAAACTTTCAAGATATAAAACGATGAAAATAACCAGAATTAAAAATGTATGTACACTATTCTTGAATGAATAACTCATGTACCTGTCACCACCTTGTTGTTGGGTTGAATTTGGTGGTAGTCATGTAAAAATATCTCCTTTGTTGCCTTGGAGGTTGTTGGTTGCCTTCGAAAACCCATGGCTTAGGGAACTGGTTTGAAAAGTGCCCTTGTTCTTTTTAGTTGAAGAAATGAAAAATGATTTGAGGGTCAATGGAGTGTTCCTCCCCTCTTTCGAAGAAAAATGTTTTTCTTGTTGGAAGTTAATGGCCAGGTTCGCTTCTCTTACACACGTAAAACATTTCTGTGTCCCCTTCAGGCAATTTTTGTGGTGCTTCTTTTTGCTCCTTTGGAAAGAGGGGTGCTAGATTTTCATAGGACCATTGGATTTATACATTGGACCTCTAGAATTAAATTTCACTTTAATTTTATTATTCCTCAGTATATCCCTGAGATTTTTTGATCTCCATTTAGACTTTAAGGGAACATCAGACAATTTATTCATAGCTGTCGAAGTCACAGATCATTAGGGCCTTCCGTATGCTAGGTTTTAGCCCACTAAAGAAGTGATAAAACTTGAATTACAGGGTAAGAACAAATCCAGAGGAATATCGTGCAAGACTTGTGAAGTTTACCTTGTATGATCTGTTGGATTTGTTGTCCTTTTTCTGACGGAAACGAATTCCTTCCCTATCTTATGTTGGAGGGTGCGACGAAAAAATTTGTTGAAAAATATTTTCTGAAAATCCTTCTATTCAAACACCTCAATCTATTCCTCATTCTTTTTATTTTTGATCAATTTATACCATTGATCAACTTCACCCTCCCTATGATAAGCATCTAGAAGAACCATATCTTGTTCAGAACATTGAAGGATGGATGAGATCTTTCCAATGGATTTGATCCATTGTTCGGTGATTAAGGGATGGGATGATCCATTAAAAGTAGGAGGAATTTGACTTATGAAACTCTCAATTGTTGATTTTTCATTATTTTTGGGGGGGTAGATGATCCTCTTGAACCATGTTTCTATTAAAAACATGGGTTAAATGAGAGAGTACCATGAAAAAGTTTGCGATTTCTGCTCCCATCGGATTTGGTGTCTCATTAGAACAGTCATCAGATTGATCATTGCATCAGTTTTTATCCCGATTCCTCCTATTACTGGAAATTGTCTAGAATAAAAGGAAATATAGGGGTAACACATTAAGGGGAATACGATGATAAAAGGGGTAACTTATAAATTACTGTTATTGTATTAACTTATGAACTTATAGAATTCAATCTATGTTATCCATGATCTACTTCCCAACATATATTCTTAAGGGAATATTTTATTCCATTAATAATGGTTCATAAAAGTCATATGAATTTAAAAAATCATATCCCTTAGTAGTTTTGTAACCAATAGTACAGCAAGGCCCTTTTTCGTGCATCGGTTCCTGTTCGAGTCTAGCTCAAATTAGTGTTCTCGAGTTTTACCACTAAATAAATATGTTCTAGAGCCTCCACTAATTGTTTGTATCTAGAAAGGCAATTATTTTCATGAAAACCCACTTACTCAGTACTCACAAAAATTTAGGGATGTTTTTATTATACATAGTCTGATCCTAGAGGCCTTCACTACAGTTTTTTAATCATGATCTCATAAATAACTAAACATAATCTCTGATACAAACCATAACAACCCTGATCTCTATTACACAATTATACATGGTAAATTACATAAAAATATTCTTAAGAAAACTATAAGGATTGTGGGTTATAGTGTTTTGGTAAATTAGGAACATTAAATAACAACATTAAACATAAAAAAACAATTTTTTTGAAAACTTATTTTACAAGACCTCAACATTCCTTTGTACATAGCATTGAATGGGATAACCTGAGGACATGCATAAGAAAAGGGTAAGAAATAGAGCCTATTAATGGAGTAATAAAGGAATAAAATGAGAAATATAGTACATGTTAGGAAATAGTCATATCAATGGATTTCAAGAGAAACATGAATATAAATGCATGATATATCATGATTATTAAAACATGGAAATGTAGAAACAATATTTAACATGATAATAGGATAAGCCAAGGCTCATTGCACATGGACCATGAGAAAACTATCATTTAAATTGAATTTTCAGGGGTAAAACCTCATTTCACATGGTGTATAATGATATAATTCTTTACCCAATGCATTGGAGCGATATCATGGCGCACCCTTCTTAATCAATTCATTTCATGAATAAGTGTTCCACAAAGATCATTCAACATTGATTGACTAAACATCACAAAAATTTACAAAATAATGGAATGTGGAATTCATAAATGAATCTATATAATAAATATGAAAATGTGATTAAAGATGAATACTTTTGATAGAGAAATGGGCATTGTATTCACCATACAATGACTTTGGCTTGGAGAAATGCGGTGCAATTTCGGCAGCATAATGGTCTAACATAAGAATTAACAAAAATGGTTAATGAAAGAGAAATGGGAATATTATCATATATACAGGAAATGTACTGTAATGGGTCATATAAATACATGAATCTACATACATAATGGAATTAAGATGCATAATTTAAAATAATTTCTTGAATGCAGATGATAAGATAGCAAATCCCTACGAAATTTTGGCATGGTAACGGGTGTGCATGGGAGGAATTAATGAGTGAGAAATAGGTATCTAATAATAAAAACATAAATAAGTAAGTATGGGAGTGCTGATATATCATATCAGAAAATTTTTAATTGAATATAAATTGGTGTAACAACAAAACGACATTTGGACAAAAATGGGAAAGCAAAGAATCCCTTACTTGGAAATTTGATCCCAAAGGCTTGGGTGATGCTTGAGAGAGGATTATTGGTTTATTGGAGATCCTTTAGAGGATTCAATAAAGAGGAGTAATGATTATGGATGTGATACAATGGTTTTGAGTGATGATAAGTTGGATCTTGGGTGGATTTATATAGGAAAAGAGAGAGAATCGTTTATTATTTAGGTTTTGGACATCACATATTAATCTAATCAAAACCACAAACAAACCCATGTTTTTTCTCATGGTTTTTTCCAAATGGAAGGGGATACCATTATTTTATAAGGCTAATGTCTGGATATATTAAATTATTTGGCATACTTATGTGTAGGTAATTCACACTCTCAAGGAAATCATTTTAAAAGGTTAAAATGTTTTATAAATCTTTGAGGGTCCACTAAGGCACTATAAAAATAAAAAAAATCTAAAATCACATTATTTTTTAGGTAAAACATATATTGGCTGAACATTAATTTTATATTATTTTTTTACATCACTATTGGGTCATTGAGATGTTATTAATCAAATTATATATTTAATGGTTAATTATTTTTTACCCAAAAATTTGAATGTCTCCGAAAATTATGAAAAATTAAACATTGGGTAATTTTGACATCTTAATTCAAAAAATTAACATTAATTTTACCTAATTAATTTTCTAAATATTTTAATTTTTATATTTAAAATAAATAATTACATTTATGAAATATTCATGGGTTTTGACCAAAACAGCTTTCAAACGTTAATAAAAATCACAATTGTATTCATAAAAATAATACAATGTAATAAAAGGTAACTTGGTGATAATAATTTATTAAAATATTATTTAATTAAAAAATAAATTTATTTATCAAAATTTATTTCTTAATTTAATATTTACTAAAATACTATTTGTTCTTTATAATCCATTTATAATGTAAAAATAATGAAATGAAAGTATATTATTTATACAAAACAATAAGTCACATAATCATAGTTCTAGGGTCTTGTTAAATAACCTATTTTAATGCCAGAATAATACCTAGGTGTATGGTTTGTAATGGTGATAGAGTCTTGGGGTGGTGCAGATAACTTTTCTTAAGAGGTAATCCATATTAATATCCACTTCTCCCATAAGTGGTTCTGTTCAATCTTAACGTTTGGAAGCTCAGCTTGGGCTTGGTCAAGAGAGAATCCTAGTGATTCTAACTCCATTATTATCTTGGTAAATTGGGTTTCATATGGGGAAATTCTACTAGATGAGGCCATCACATACTTTTTCTATGAAAATTGGGTTTGTTAAAGCCCTGTATTTATATTAATCATGTCATCACTACTCAATGACTATATATTAGAATTGGTAACAATTCATAGTGGTTTTATATAACCCAAAAACATAAATAAATGGAATTTAATATGTTATATAATTATTTTTCAAAATAAGTCATTTAATTATATCAATAGGAATTTCTATGAATATATTTTTTGGTCATTACAATAAATCACCGTTATTGGACGAGGAGCCTTCTTTTTTAAATGATGAATCTCTATCGACTGTATTTCCTTGGATATGTCTCACTCATAGGTGATTAAATTAAAGGAATCATAATATTTTGGTGTATATGATATCCAATTAATACATTTGTCTTCTATTTCAATTTTATATTTTATGATACACAAAAAAAATATTTCTCTCAGTAGAATTTCTACAAAAATAAAGGATTATGAAGAAAGTTATAGATTCTTAATATCAACCTCTAGATAGTGTGAATACTTGTTTTTTTATTCGGAGACATTATGTTCAGTGATAAAAGAACAACATTTAGTTATTTGGTTCCCATGTACATATCTCTTAATGAAATTGATCCTAAGATTAATCATTAGGCCAGTCATGCCCAATGAACTATACATCAATATTTATAGAGTTACATTTTGAATTTGATTAGACAAACTAATCTGTATTCTTTAAAAAAAATGTTTCACACTATTTATTATCTATTAATCAATATGGTATATTGAGTTTTTACTACCATAGGATTCATTATTCCATGAAAAGTTTTTTAAAATATGGGATTTTGAGTAGGTATATTAGTAACTTATGATCATGGAAATGTTAGCATAAAATAAACCAGAACATCAATCTATGTAAATATAAAATGAATCAAAATAGTACATATAATTTTAACTAATAAAAATCATTATTGAGTAATTTATTAATTTGGTAATCCTTTTCCATTAAATTAACACTATTGAAGAAAATCCAAACAAAAAATGAAGGTTATTAAAAAATGCATAGTAGAAACACAGTATGCTTTCATTAAAAAAAGTTCACCTCTGTAGGGCTGAACAAGATGAGTCTATGGAGTTGGAGGGACATAAATGTGGGGTAGATGAAGAAAAAAAATGAATATCCAAACTCAAATCCTATATGATGGAAATTTTTTAATGTCACACCATAATCTAGAGAGAAATTAATCGATGTATTTTACCATTTATATAGTTATTTTTATAAAATGGAGTGATATTACATTATTTCTAAATCATTTTTAAAATATTGTTTCTTTCCTCACTAATATTTTTTAATAGGGATAGTAGAAATATTAATTTTTGAAAATCAATATAATAATAATTCAGTTTATCACTAAACCAGAATGAATCGAACCAATCATGATCCCAAACACTCATGTAGGTGGAGTTTCCTTAAATGTGTGGATCATAGATGGGTATATGCATAACTCCATTACAGTACACAAATGTTAGTATACTTGGATATGGAAATGGTATGACAAAATGTGATGAGTATCACAAAGGGGTTAATTTAGAATTAATATTCCAATTATCAAGTGGTTTTGGGCACACTTAAATCAATAGGTTTTGCTGAGATCATATAGTTCACTTTATGATCATTGTAGAATTAGGAAATTGATATAAATGGTTGGAGACTTTGAAGTATAAAATAAACACAGATCCAATTTCATTTAAATCTAAATAAGTACGCCCAGTTTAAGGACATAGTTCTTAGACAAATGAGGTTTTTATTTAAGGTCAATATCTTTAACAAAAAGTTAGTATCATCTACATAACACAAGGGTGAAGAAAACTCGCTGTGAGTGAGAAATCCAGCACAATCATAGACAAACCCCAAAATATATTGAAATCGTTTATGGTATTTTAGATCATGATAATATTTCATTAAATTTAAGGTCACACAACAATGACTGATAAATGTTAAAATTTAAGGTTCAATACATTTGACAAAATATTCATATTTTATGGTTATAAACCATTGATCATGGATGGATATAATTCATGAAATATGGATAGGAGAAAATTTAATTAAATAAATCTCTCATTGTCATTGTGGGATGATTTGGGATAATGTTCATTAATTTTAGAGTCATAAGGCTCATAAAAAATTTTCAAGTACTTTTTGGGTCATGCAATGAGGAACATTGATATTTTAAGAATAAAATTAGGCATACCTGCTTTGAACATCTATTAGATACATGAAGGTATAATATTGAGGGTATTAAATCAACTTGAATTTCCAAATAATGCATTATGAAAACCATGCCTCAATATATTTTAATTATGGTAATGGTATAAGATATGTATTTCATGGATAACAACTAACAATGTTTGAATGATGGATTCTCTTATAATATATTTGTTATGTATAATGATTATAGGACCATTATATTGTATTGAAATAATTATGTATAGAAGGATAGATTAGGATAATATATCAAGATCCCTATTGTCGGAATGTATCCATATCCAAATATTGGTTTCATATATAGTCTAATACACTCATTATCAACATATAAGGGAGATTATTAAGGATTCAAACACTTTTTAAATGATTTTTTATGGAATAATGTGTTTTTAAAAAGGATTGGGCACTATAAACATTATGTTTCCATTTACAGAAAACTAGTTTGAGGAAAAAAGATTTTGTATGAACTTGATCATACATTTTCCTAGACTAGTTGATCTGAAAACCAAGGATTGGATTTTTACTATGTCCATATTGTGGCCCTTAAAATATTTTATCCTTTAAAAAAATATTCTATATTTTTGTAAAATATATAAGACTAGTGTCTTAGTGAGTGGGGACTTGGCATTTTCATTAGTTTCCCATTATAGGTTTTAAAAATGGATTTTTTTGAAAACATTTCACTGTTATTTTAATGTCTTGTTTTTTGGATCAATGTCGACTTGATGTTCATACATTTGTTCCCATAAATTTAAAATTTTAAGATTTTAAAGATCAATAAGAGTTGAGATTAATGTATTATAACTTTTTCCAACATGTGTTGAGTTTAAGGTTGTAAGACATTAACCAACATGAAATGATTTTATATTCGTTGATCTACTCCTCATAGATTTTGAGATATATTATTTAGTGGTAAATTAATGACTAGACCAGTGTGAATAATTTTCCATTATTATCAATGCATCCCATCACAATGAGAGATGTGTGAAACTATTTTATGGTCAAAAGGCTTATAAAATTATACTAAGTGGTTGAAAATTAAACCCAAATGGTAATAAAAGGAGGATAATCGTGTAAAAAATATTGAATGGTTGAAGGAGACAATGTAAATTTAAATTATTATTTTTTAGATTAGTGGTGATGATATGGGATTTGAACATAAGGTTGAATATTTACCATATTTGAATGATTGGTTTTGTTGTAATGTTGATAGGTTGTATATAGATTTGAGTAAGTTTTCTCTTGTGACAACCATTACCTTGTTTTTTAAGCCATATCGGGGGCTGTGTATGAATATCCATATCATGTATCTGTATGATTAACCAATTAGTGTTATCACTTGAAGAAAAATACCCTCATTTTTTATATCCAAAAAAGATTTTTGGTATAACGAGATTCTTGACAAGGGAAATATAGTTTGTCGAAGAGATATTTCTCATGATGGTGGTGGATAAATTATGTCATAGATCATACTATGTATTTTATGTTACCATCCTTTGAAAATGTGTGATAATTTATTATGGTTGTAGGAATCCAAAACATTGCGGGTTTTGAGAAAAAAGTGGAAATTTACTCTAGTGATGGATCCTGTCTTTCAGGCAATTACAAATGGATTCCGATCTAATATAGGGTAGTTGGGTCACATGGCATGATTTATCCTATGATTTTTATGGACATACCAGATAGAACACATATTTTGTTGTTTAGCATCATTTTTAAATGACATGAATATCATCCTAATTTAACAATACTTGAAATTTATGTGGATATCGTGTAATTTAATTTCATGGGATGAGGACTTAAATGTTATTAAATTAATTTCATATTATAAATACTCAGATTTCATGAACCTCACATAGATCTAACATGTTCATGATACAATATTTCCTCATCTCAATGCTAGATGTTCAAGGTCTTGGCACTATAATAAAGCATTTGAATGTATGATTTTTTAGAACTTGTATATGGGACTGTGATATAATATATAGGTATCACATTATATAATAAATATAAGGGAATCAATCCATAAATAGTTCTAGTAGCTCACTGTTGTATTGATCTAACTCAAATATAATGGAGGGGATGCCAAAGGATGATCCCAATGGAAAGTAGAAAATATATAAACCCGATATCAATAATAGATGATTTCCCCAAATAGAACTAAGAGTAGGAGTGGAATTTTTGGGATTGGACTTGTATGCTTAATGCATGGATCATTACATATCCAATAGAGATATGAATTAAGACACACATAGGTATTCAAAATCATATGCTTATTTTCTAATACATGCATAAAGGAAAAAATTATTTCCTTTCTCTAGAACCATGTGATTATAAGAAACATTGTATGAATGATGAGGAAATTGATTACCATAAGTATGCCAATTAGGGTTTCTAGTTGGGATAAGAAAAGAGACATACGAATCAATAAATATTTAATAACAATGGGAATCAATCCACACATAGTTATTATGATATACTAGAATAAGAGGTCAGTGGGAAGATCCTGATACGAATAAATGTTACTCCAACACTAGCATGGGGTAATTCTCCTTTAATTTTTCTCAGGGTATGTTTACATATTAATCTACACTGAAGGACTCAATATTGATCTATCTCATCGAAAGGATAGGGTCTTTTTGGATAATGGAATTCATTCTTAGCCCTGAAATCAGAGACTTGGGAATTACTTTATATCCCATAATAATAAGAATAAATCCACACTCTATTCTTCAAATATGGGTGAACATTATCGAATTGTTTAATAATGCACCAAAAGATAGTACATAGATTTAACTATCATGCTACGAAAAGTGTCTCATTATCAAAAAAATCCATTATGGTTTGAAAATATTTATATGGTTTACTTTTACATAGAATTTTTTAAAATCTTGAAACTTGTACATAACTCTCTAACTTTTGAATGTAGAGGATCATAATCATGAAAACAATATAGATCAACTCGTACCTATAATATCATGTGATCCATGATCAGTGTGATAAAAAAGTGATTACTGGTGAGTTTCACATGTTTCCCTATACTGCATGATTGATGAGAAATAGAAATTACAAGGGGAGATTTCATTTTTATTTTGGAAATAGAAACTCCTACAAAGATAAGGATCTTGGTTAAGGATTAATCGGTTATAGCTGATAGAAAATCATGTTTGGTACCAATATATATGATTCATTCATCACTATGTAACCAATAATAGTTGGAATCAAGTGAAATTTAGTTCATTTAAAATTTAGTCATTTACATCTTGGTGTAGGACTATGGAATTTAAAATCTAGACACAAAGAATTATCCCACAGTTCAAGATCTCATGTATGGGATTCAAGTCAACTGAGGTATGTTTCATTAAGTATATTAGGGTCATTTATGGTGTACTGTTTTATGCTTAGTTTAGAATCATGAAATGAAGATGATTTCATAAATTTTAACTTAATGTGACAAGGATTATTTGGCATAGGTTAACATCATGCAATAATGATGAAATTTTATCAAATATAAATTCGTGTCAAGGACTAGGGGATATCCTAAATTAAGTTACTGGTGTATGTGGGAACCGTTCAATAGTCACCATTACATGATGTAGATTCAATAAAATCCTATACCAAAAAGAAAGGTTTTTGTATCACGGAAAACCCATTAAGAGGTATAAGATTGGTTATATTGGATGTCATTACGTATCCTTCTATATTGGGAATCATGTAATATATAGGTATAAAAGAATATATATATATGGACCCAGATCATATATAGGGTAATGTAGGTATATTGTTTCTAATAATAGGTGAATTGTTAAATAACCCTATAATAAATTCTCCTTCATGGAACAAGATCATGCTATGTAGATATTACATTTCATTTTTTTAACGCCACACACCCAAATGGTTCATGGTAAAAGTAGTTACCCATATATCAAAAATAATTTCATACAATGGATATTTTGGGCTTTATCCATGTAAATGGACCCTGGAATCACTGCATATCCCATGAGGTGGGAATCAAACCACATGTTTTTCATAAAATTTACTTGGTAGGATGTCGATTCCTAATGGAAAATATACTCTTTAACTAGGATAATTGATGTGAATTTTTACAACATGTGATAAGATCATAAATCTAGTAGGTTAACAAAATACAGTAAGGATATTATCATGAATTTTTTTATCATATGACAAGGAATTGTGTTATACAGTATAAATGTTTTCATCTAGTACTGGGTTAATCGACATAATGTATATGAAATGTAATGTTTTAGAAACATTTTATTTGTGGGAGGTTTGATGTGGTCACCATATCTATTTAATATTTAGTGATTTCTATTAGAAATAATTTTCTATGGTTTCAGGTCCATCCAATCGTGGTTAAGGATTTGGGGGCTTCCTTGTAGGCATAATCATTTCTCTAAGTACTAATATCATATATTCTTGGAGAAATGAATAGATACATATATTCCAATTGAAGTATCATGAAATATAATTATGATGGACTTCCATGTATTACAATTTGAGAGACCTTATCTCATATAGCCACTCTAACTCATCAAGTCACTTTTAATATTGTTTTTCATTCAAAATATGGATATGGAAAATAATGTGGAGTTAGTAAAATTTATCCCCTATGGGTAAGGCTTATTTTTTCAGGTAGAAAAGAAAACATGGGGTTTCTTTCATTGAGGTATTGGTTTATTTAAGATATAAATATAAATTATTCAAAAGAAATGAAGATAATAATTCTCATTCTTATCCACCTTCATCCATGGGATGTTAAATATCGTTTTCGTAGAAACCCATCCCTAAAAGGCCTAGATCTGGTGTCTTCTGTAAATTTAATTGGCATGATTACATGGGATCAAATCCCAATGGGGAGATAGTTTAGTAATCTTAGTAAACCAGATACAAAATATACTATTGTTTTACAAATTAATTCACTAATTACAACATATTGTTTTCTAAATAACAGCGAGGATATCATCTTTCAATCTTTTATATCCCTATATATCTTCAATAGTACATTTCTTGGATTCATGGGGATGTAAACATAATATTTCTGAGCTAAAATTCCTAGTAAGGGAAAAGTATAGTTGAATACATAATGAATCAATGATAATAATCAAATGGAAAGTAAAATAACTGAACATACATACCATGTAATCATTAAACTGATTAGAAGTGCAAAAAAACATGGTAAGGTATTAACTGGAAGCACATGAAATTAAAATATATTGATAAGGAATAATAAATATGTAAAGGTAAGAAACGGAAACACATTCTATCTAAATAACTAAAAATGAAATGTAACCATAGATATGTCGACACAAAATATCGTGGATAAATAATAATTAAAACAAAATGGGGGAAATGTATAGTTATTGGATGTCATGTTTCCTAGGTACAAGGAACCATTACCATCAAGAACATTCCCAAGAAAGATTATCTATTATGTAAAAGCCCATATAAAGGGGAAAGTAAACTAACTCATCCCATGAGACTAACAATGCTTCAAGGGTATATCTATAAATATCCCCCAACAATGTCATATGAGACCAAAACATTCCTTTTATTTAATAAAAAAAATAATATGCCTCATCAAAAACATTATTTAATATTGAATATGAAATTATCAATATTTCCCTAAATTATCACATAAATGTCAATGTAGACACCGTATGTAAAATAGTTTAGGTTTTATAAATTGGTAATATCCATGATAAATGATATGTATAATTAAGGTAAATTCAATGATAATAAGATATTGAATATTTCAAATGGATTTAAAAAATGATTCAATGTTTTGAAAAAAAATATTATACATGAACAAATATATGAATAACCATCTGGGGTATAGATAAAAATGGTATCGATATGACATAAACCTAGTGGATTAAAATAAAGGGTTGTTTTCGTTGATGGATATACATATTATAATAAGATATTTTAAAAACATTCTTGATGAAAATATCCTTTTTTTTAAAATATATTGAGAAAAAATTTCTTTGAAATTCAATATTTTTCAAAATAATTATTGAAAAATTATCCTTTTAAATTCAAAATGGAAATTTGGGAAAAAATTGGGAAGGAAAATTCAAAATTTCTATATACGATACAAAGAACATTCTGTTTCAAGGTAAAATATTATGAAAAATGAACTGTTCAGAAATAGCTAATATCATTCCAATGAAACAATTGGTAAAAGAAAAAAAATGGTATAAATTTATTTACCAAACCATCATAGAAATATTTTTCAAAATATTTTAATAAAACTTGGTATTTTAAAGAAAACGTGTTCTCTGAAAAATAATGGAAATGAATTCAAGTTTTGATAAAAACATTTTATAAAACACCATGAGTAACAAAGAGTGGGATAATAGAACTACTTCTTGAAAAAAGTGATTAATACCCAAATTATATTAAAATTAAAGGTTTTATTGAACAAAGGTCATAAAATTTCTTCAAATTGAAATGAATGATTAGTTAAATTATTCTTGAGGAAAATAATCTTTAAACACTCTAAAGTGTCCCGTACCACATTTAAACCTCTTAAATCATAAGACTCATGAAGAAATAAAATTAAAGGAATGTAATAAAATCATTAGAATAATTATATTCCAGATTTCAAATGTAAATGGGAAGTATATACAGCATATAAAAGAAATTAGGTTCATAACGGCAAATAAGTCTCACTAGAATGTAAAATGAGACGAAATACCTTACCTTACACCTCCTTTCAGGAGAAACTCCATTAAATTTCCATATAATAAAATTAATTTACTTATCCACATTCTTCATAAACATTTTCATTATTTTCATTACTTTTATTTAACTTATTTCAATTTTGTATGCAACCACTTCAACACTTATGTTTACATCGGTTGTTTTGACTGAATTCAATTTATGTTTCAATAACAACTTTAGTAGGTAAACTCTTGTCAAAGTGATAATTATATAACATATAAAAAAATAAAAAAATAAAATAATTATCATTTCATAAATCAATTATAATATTAAAAAACAATAACTTAATATGGTAATTAAAAATGAATCAATGTTACCATCATAGAGTTGGTAGGTCGTACGTACACAAGTGTAACGTTTTCATTTTTCAATGATCATTATGGAAATAAAGAATATAACAGAATTTCATTACATAATAATGACTATATAATAAATAAAATTAATTTTAACCATATATAACTATGTATATAATCCTTTTGATGTAAATGGAATCATATCTTATTGAGGATGTGGTAGTCCATACATCTACGACCAACATTTTCACTTTTCAGTATGTGAAAGGATAATAAAGAAAATGATATAAATGTATAAAGAAATTTATTTATTTCCTGAATATGATATATATGTTGTGTCTATAAAAGATTTTTATTTATAACCATCTTCTATACATTCCTACAATCGTTTAAATAAATCAAATCACTTTGATGGGCGGTAGTCCACACTTCCTCAAACAATGTTATCGCATTCCAACAAAATGGGACACATAAGGGTATGTGTTATAAAAGAATTATAGAATTATAAAAAAAATTATAAATATCATTTATAACATATATAAACCTAATTTTCATCATAATTCCCACCAATAGTGGTGGTAATGGAAAATTGTACAATCATTGTTTCTTGATTCAATAGTGCTCCGTACATAGAAACAATATATTCGTCACCCGTTAGACAGAAATGTGTGTAGTATTAGGTCTAAAAAATATCATAAAAACCAATAGTTTATTTACTATACTGGTTTTGTTATACATTAATGTAATAAGGAGAGTTTAAAGAGAAAAAAATGAAAATAAAACTTAAAATCTTAAGGAGAGGTATTACCTCTTAATCTAGTAACTCCTTTTGGTTTGACAAAAAAGATTACAAGGATTTATTTCATCCAAAGGGGAGGCGTATATAATTAAAGGTGAGATTTGTATGATCTATTTAGGTATATTTTTTATTATATTTGTCTTGAGAGGTGTGATATAGTTGGAGGATAGGATGCCTTTTTATAGTGGAGGAGTGGTACTCTTGTAATATTTTCAAAAAATAATTCTATTCACATTTTACACATTGAATGTGGGTCCCATAATGGTCCAATTATGATAAAATTTGGTATTTTGTAGATATATGGACACAAAATTGTTCGTGGAAAAGTTTCCATGTGATTTTGGCCCTTATGGTTAAGGTTAAGTCCCTTATTAAGCATAATTTTACATTAATCGTTGTGATTAATTTTAATTACATTAACAAATAATATTTGACAAAAAATTATTTTTCATTATTAGATATTATATATTATTATGAATCAAAATATTGGATCCATGTTTTTAAAATCTTATTATATAAGTTTCAGAAATTTATTTAAATTTAATCCCACAGATAGGATGACAATACGTGTTTTTGAAGTAAAAATGTCGGATATTTTGATAATTGTTTGTAGAAAATTTCAAATGTAAATTGTTTCCAATGACATATATTGTGTTACTTGATAAAAATATTTTCTAATTAAACTTTAAAATGAATATAAAACAAAATTTATCTTCAGAAATAAATTTGATGAGAAAATAATTATGAACTAAAATTCAGTATTATTCACTATTCATTGAAAAATGAAACGTCTTAGAAAAAAATACCTTAAGATAATTATTATTTTTCTCATTAAAATATGAATTTTTCTCTGAAATATTAAATCAATTAATGTTTCCAAATTCATATTTAAAATGGGTTCTCCATTAAAAGGTGGTAATTTTTCTTTTATAAAAATATAGTTTTTTATGTTTCCAATAGGGTTTGTTCTTATATTATGAATATAAACCCTAATGGATGAATAAAAAAATTTATTGAATATATAAAAAAAACATTTCATTAAAATTATTAAATTTTTTAAATTAATTTTTTATATTATGACAAAACCCCTTCAGAAGAATAAAAATAAAAATATTTTTTTTATCCAATTTTTTCTTGTTTTCATTTTTTATTAATTGATATCCAATGAATTCAATTTATATTTTTCTAAACCATATATTTTCATAATATTGTAAATTTTATTCATAACCTATATTAAAATGGATTGGCTATATCCTAATTTATTAAATGGTACTATTTTAATAATAAATTTTTATTTGGAGAGACTCGATCTTGCATGTAACATAAGCTATCTTGAAAGGTCGCTCTTGCATGTAATGAAAGATATCGTGGAAGGTATCTATTACATGTAAATCAAGAAAAGCTGGTGTTCTATTCATTTCAATCTATAGATTATATTACTTTTTTAAGATATTATGTGGATTGTAATATATCAGGTTATTATATTCCCTTTCAACACTTAGTGTTTCATGTCATATACATTATTGAATACAAAGTTTTTATTTAGAATTTTAGGGGGTAACATTCTGCCAAACTTAATTAAATTGCATCCTCACAATTTAAACTTGATCTTGGTAAAATATTTTTTTATTTTTTCTATGATGAAATACCACATCATATGAAGGGTTCGTAAAACATCCTCAAGAAAAGAGAGAATGGGGAGTACAATGGTCACATCGACTACCATTTAAGTAGGATTATATGTAGGAAACCAGTAGTGGAATGGGAAACTATGTACTTCGAGTAAAATTGTAAATATTTATAGAGATTGAATGATGTCATCAATAACAAAAAAATCAATGTTAAATAGAAATTTTATGGCCTCAAAGCCATAAATAGTCGATGATTTAAAGAACATTAGTTCAACAAAAAATATGGTGTTAGGAAAAAATTATATTTATAATTCTTTCTCATAACTATTGGTAATTATCTACTATATAATATTACAAAAAATATAATAAATTGATATGATTCCATTTAATTGGAACAATTTCTTATTTTGGTTTTGATTCGATCAAATTTGAATTTATCACTTACACAAAGAAATGGATGTCCATAAATTTACATTGATGCTAAAATAAATAAACTATACTTTTAATGAATATTTGGACCCAGAATAGAGTGAAAATCTTGAATATTTGTCTCTATGTATTTTCTCCGACTAATATGGTTAGTACATTAATCTCTAAACCTATAAAGTTGCATTAATTGATCATCATTAATATTTATTCATCAAATTGTTCAACTAAAATCAATGAAATATCAACCATAAAATTGTATAGGTAAGTGGTTTTCATGAAACCCATATCATTCTTCCATCATGGGTTCAAGTGTTGTGGCCTTACGGGATTCGATTGGTTGTCACCATGATTACACATTTTCCTTTTCTAAAACCATATTAATATAATTTGTAAAAATATATGATGGAAATACATGAAATAATAAAATTATAAAGCATGTAGTTCTTAATAAAACTATAATACATAAATTTTGCATCCATTTATTTCAACATAGGTCTTTCCCTAATATAGGGTTTATCGATAATATCAGTTATGGGATTTCTAAATCATGAAATATTATCTTATATCTAAAACACCTTACGATTATTATTAATTATTCATGGTTATTATCCATTCAAATTATTCAAAATGGTTTGTAAAAAAGAGGTGGACTATCCTAAGCATATCACTCAGGAGTGTCAAACCAGGTTCCTATTAAGGCCCATTGTTGTTTACCAGGTTACCCCAATTCAGGTTTGAAACACCTTTTCGGTGTTATTACTCCTAGGTACATCTATTTGAGAACCACACCCACTTCTAATATCTAGATTGGGAGGTATTTCTTAAAATACCGACCGGACTGATTCCTTAACAAAATTATAGGATGTTCTTCTATACTTATCCTCAAATTCTAAATTAGGTTTATGTTATCTAACATATGTTTTCCAAAATCTTGTTCCCATGGTTTCTAATACACTTCATTTGATAAAGTCTATAGATACCTAACCCAAGAAGGCCCAGAGTCAATGCCTTCTATCAATTACAATAGCATGATTATAAGGTATCAAACCTAAAGAGACTAAGACTTTAGTACTCTTGTTAAAATAGATACATAAATGGGCCACACATTTCAAATGAATACACTAATTTCAACATAATTGCTTTCTAGATAACTTCAATGATAACATTTTTTCATATAGTATATCCATGAATATCCTTCATAGAATGCTTCATGGTTTTCTGGTGAGGGAAACATAATAACTGTGAGTTCGAAGAATCATTAAGGGAAATTTATAGCAAATTCCATAATGAATCAATGGTAATAATCAAACGACAAGGTAAATAACTGAACACACTTTTCCATGTAATCAATAAAATAAAAGGAAGTGTTTAATAAATATGGAAAGGTAATAACTTGAATCACATACCATTCCAATATATAGATAAGTAAAAAATAAATATTTAGAGGTATAAAACTAAAATAAATGGAATAACAATAAATGAAAATGAAATGTATCAGTAGATATGTCAATGTAAAATCACATGGTTGAATAATAATAGAAACTAAATGTGGTAAACTATTGATTATTGTATATCATGTTTCTGATGAATATAGAACCATTACCATCAAGACCATTCACAAGAAGGTTTAGTTATCAGGTAAACCCCCATCTAAATGGGTTATCTAACTAACTCGTACCTTAAGATTATTGATGCTTTAAGGGGATATCTATAATCGGCCCCCACCAATGCCGTACAAACTTCTAAACATGCCTCATATTTAATAATTTAAATAAATAATATCTGTTATCAAAAAACAGTATTGAATAAAGAATGTGAAATTATCAATATTTCCCTAAATACTCAAATAAATGTCAAAGTAGACCACATTTGTAAAATTTTATATGGTTTAGGAAATAGTAATATCCCTGATAATTGATATGTATAATTAGGGGAAATTCAATGCTCATAAGAGATTGAATATTTCAGAGGGATTTCAATAATGAATAAAGGATGTGAATATAAATAATATCCTTGACCCAATTAATCAAAACCCATCTAGAAGAATAATAAGGATTGAATAAATACAATATAACCCAAGTGGGTTTAAATAAATTGTTGTTTTCCTTAATGAATGGAAATTTTATAAAAATATATTTAAAAAATTCTTTATGAAAATATATTTTCTTTTCCAAAAACCTTTAGAGAAACATTTTATTTGAAAATAAATTTTCAAAACATTTCATTAAAAAAACGTTTTAATAATGTAAAGGAATCATTGAAGGAATAAAGATGGGTAAATATATACATGTCATATATGGTAAAAAGAATATTCCCTTCTAATGGTATAAAGGTAGGAAAATGACATTTTTTTCCAAGAGATTAGAATATTCTGTTGAAATTATTGGTAAAAGAAAAAAATTGTAAACATTTATTTGAAAAATCATTTTAAAAAAAATCTAAAATTTTAATAAAACAGGGGTTTTATAAAAATAGGGCTCTCAAATTAAGAAGATAAATGATGTTGGGTTTTATTAAAAATATTTTTTAAAACACCATGAGTACCAAATAGTAGGGAAAATGGTACTAATACTTGAAAAATGTCATGGATACCCAGATTATAGTCAAATTAAGGGTTTATTCAACAATAGTCATATAATTTCATCATATGGAAATGAATGGTCAGTAAAATTATTCTCGATAAATATATTATTTAAACATTCCAAAGTGTCCCATAACACGTTGAATAATTTCAAATAATAATCCGCTCGAATAAATAAAATTATATTAAAATTTTAATATCATTAGACTAAAAATATTTATGATATATCTAATAAAGGGGAAGTATATACACCGTATAAAATAAACTTAGTGCATAACAACAAATAAGTCTCAATGGAATGTAAATTGAGATGAAATCAATTACCTTGCATTTCCTTTTGGGAGAAAATTCATTATATTTTTTGTTATAAAAATATGTTAATTATCAAATTGCTTCACAAAATTTTTTATTTTTTTCATTAATTTTATTTCACTTATTATTATGTTTTATACAACCAATTACACAATTTTGTTTCTTTTGGTTATTTTTACAAAATCTGGATTATGTTTCAAGAAAAAATTTTGTAGTTTAAATAGGGTCAGAGGGATAATTAAACAAAATATCCAAAATAATTATCATGATTGAATTATCATATTTATACATAAATTATAATTTAAAAAAAAACATTATATATGATTTGAAAAATAAATCATCATTACAATCATAGAGATCGTAGGTTGTACATATGAATGAGTTACGTTCCTATTTTTCAATGATCATTATGGAAAGATGGTAAGTAACACTATTTCTTTCCTTTATGATAATTATATAATAAATACCATATTATTTAATAATATGAACTTATGTATTTAACTAAAGTAATGTAAATTGAATCACGTCATATTGAGTAGGTGGTAGTATACACTTCAACTATCGACATTATCAATTTTTAGTGTGTGAAATGAAAATAAAGAAAATGATATATATATATATATATATCTAAAAATATAATTATGTAATTAACATAATATATATGTCTTTTATGTCACATAGTTTAATATAAAATGATTTTTTATACATTCCATGTATCGTGTGAACAGGTCACATCACTTTGAGGGGGTGATTGTCCACACTTCCTCAAACGATGTTATCATATTCCCACAAAAAGTATTGCATAAGGGTATGTGTTATAAAATAATTACATAAGTATAAAGGAATTATAAATATCATATATAACTTATATAGGTATATTTTCCATCATATTTTTTGCTAGAAGAGGTGGAGAATGAAAAATTAATAATCATCGCTTCGTGAGGTTGTAATTCAACGTACATGGAAATAGTATGTTCGTTAGCCATTATATAAAGGTTTATGTATGTTAAGGTTAAAAAATAATCATAAAAACAACATAGTATATTGGAGATTCTGATTTTGTTATACATAAATTTAATAAAGAGAGTTTTGGGAGTGGATAATGGAAATAAATCTAAAAAACTCAAGGAATGATGTTAACTCTTAATCGGGAAACAACTTTTGGTTTGACCCAAAAGCATCCATGAATTATATTCATAAAAATGAAAGGATTATTGGATTGTGTTAGGGATGTTGGGAAGATATTTAAGATGATCTTTGTAGAGCCAATGTGGCTTGATATGTATCATTAAGTGGGAGGATATGATGCCTTTTATTGTGGAGAAGTGGCACTCTTTTAATATTTTGACAAAGGAAATTTATTCACGTTTTTATCATTGAAATTGGATACCATAATAGTCCATTTAAGATAATGTTGTTTATATCGTTTAAATTTGTACATAAAATGGTTCTTAGACACGTTTCTAGGTCTTCTGTTACCTTAAGATTATTGTTTACTCCCTTATTAATCTTAATTTTAACTTAATATTGTTATTAATTCTAATTACTTTCACTAAATATTTTGGTCAAATACTATTCTTACCTTATTAGACACAACAAATCATGATCATTCCCAATATGGAATTAATTTTTCGAAATTCTAGACATATAATTGGCATAAATTATTTTAAATGTAATCTCGCAGATGGGACGACAATGAATGTATTTAAAGTCAATGTGTCCGAAGGATTGAAAAGTTTTTGTGGTAAATTTCAAAATGAAATTGATTAGAATGACATAAATTTGATTAATCAATAAAAATATGAAATAATTAAACTTTAAAACTATTCTATTACATTACTTATCCTTATAAATAAATAAGGTGAAAAAGAAGTTTTGAACTAAAATTTAGTAATTTTCAATATTCATTAAAAAATGAAGCTTCACAGAAAAATAAAAAAATAATCACCCAAACCTAATAATTATATTTTTATATAAAATATGATTTTTATTATTACATATTAAATCAATTATAGATTTAAAATGGTTTCCCCATTAAAAATCTATAAAATTACATTTATAAAAATATAGGATTTTATGTGTAAAATAGGGGTTGTTCTTTTATTATGCAAATCAAACACAATGGATTAATATCAAAAATATTTTATTTAATATATAAAATATATATTTTATTAAAGTAATTAAAAAATTATAATTAAAATTTTTATTAATACAAATCTCATTTGGATGTGTAAAAATAATTATATTTGTTTTTATATCCCATTGGTTCTTATTTTCATTTCCCATTAATTGGCAACCAATAAATTAATTTTATATTTTTGTAAACCATATATTCTAATGTGTTGGTTAATAATATTAACAACTCCTAACATAACATATTGTTTATATAATATTATATTAAATAATAATATTTTAATAATACATTATTATTTTGTGAAACATGGTCTTGTGTGTAACGTAAGCTATCAGGGAAGGTCGCTCTTGTCTATAGCGTAAGCTATTAAGAAATGTATCTCTTTTATGAAATTGAAGATAACACAGTGTTGTGTTTATTCTAAGAAATAGAATATATTATATTTTTTTTAATATAGAAGTTACATTGCAAAGTATGAGGTTATTATATTCCCCTTCTATGCTAGGTGTTACATTCCATAAACACTATAGAATAAAAAGTTGTACTTTACAATTTTGGGGTGTTATAGTATTGTTGAAATAATCTATCTATCCATTTTTCACATAATTATAATTATATGAGTGGTTTTACAAGTATTTTTATTCCCAATACAGTCATTTTGACTCAGAAGAACATAAATATTTTCCATTCTATATCAATATTATTTAAGGAGCACCAAATATCATTGTTTTATTCGACTTCATCAAATTTATAATAGAATTTACTTTGAATTGATTGAGGTTAACAAACCCGTCCAATTTAGAGGATAATTAATTGGAATTAATGATATAGTTTAACCTCTTGGATGTCAACAGGGGATATGGTCACTTGATATCCTTCCCATATATGGAAAACATTAATGAATATATTGTGGTATCTTGTAGATATATGTTATTATAAATTCATTTTGTGTTTATTTGAAAATAATTTATTTTCTTAGTAAACACCAGGAATTAAGGTGTCATTAATGGATAAAAATATCTAATTCTCTTGATTTGACTAGAAACATTAGTTCTGAACTATTATGCACTGAAATTACAAGTGAAATACTATTTCATCTTGAATGGGTAGATCCTACCTTAATACATCAGAGGAGGATACCATGAAATCAACATTTATAGAGGACCTTATATAAATTTTTAATTGAGTTATAGTGATTCATACTCTCCAGTGTTTTATCTGATTTTTCTTGGCTTATTCCAACAAAAGTTTCTCATTATAGATATTTTTTATTATGGGGTACATCAATCCAATAATGGTAAAATTTTATGGGGTCATCATCATATCATGTTCTAGGGAAGTGGTTAATTTTTTTATATCTTCTATATTAACATTGATGTCTATGGAGACCTCCATATAGTGTGAAATTTGAATAAATATTTCTACATGGTTAGGATTGGTTTGGGATATGGATATATTGTCCAATGCATCAGCATAGGTGTTCTATGAGGAAGGGGTATGAGTTAGTGTTGGATCGAAAGGAAAGTCTACCATTAATAATCTTACTTAAATAAATAAGTGGAAAACATTTACATCTGAATGAAATTTTCAGCATTGATAATCTTGATCACCAACTATGAGTCACCGTTAACTTGGGAATATTCCACAAGGTACTACAAATCTTACACAATGCATGCTATGAATTTTTACTAATCTGCCTTTTCATTGGCGTAGTTATTAGATAGTATGAAAGAATAAGGGTGAATCGCCTTAGATTGGGATATTAAGAGAATCCCTAAACCAACTATATTGTGAATTGGGTCCTCTATTCATTTACCTATCGAGCGTAGGGAAGAACCATCATAGTTCACCGCCCATTAATGCATATTTTGATGGAAAATAAAATATCGTCATCTAGGAGCTCGATATTCATTGTTATTATTTTGTGGGGAGGTTTTTTATGATAAAAAAGGAAAATAGAATCACTTTTATTGACCTTTTTTAGACGAGTTGAATTTTAACATATTTTGGGATGACTATCCATCAAGATAAATATCCATTCAACATTGGTTTCTTGAAGATATACTTGATTGGATAAAATTGAGAGGTTAAGAAAAGGTTATTGTGCAATATGTAGTGCCTCATATTTTTAATTTTGATGTTAATGTAGGAAGTAATACTTGATGTTAAAATATTGTGTCTCGGTATCTAGAAATGTTCTTCTAATCTAGTATAGTTTTTCATCATTCAAATTGTTTTTCTCAATTCTATAAGGGAATAAAACAAATAATCCATGTTTTTCATATAAAAAATGAGTTATTTCCATTCTACTATAAGCATCATGATCAGTAGGTGAAAAATATATTGTTTTATATTTTAAAAAATTTCTTTATAGTAATCATCCCATCAGTATAAAACCCATATTTTCATTATCTTCTTAATGGGGACGACCTTTGCAGTTCAGTTTTCTAGGATAAATCTGACATAATTTATGTTTTAACCCCAAGACATTATGATATACTTATTTTTAAATAAATTCAATCAATTTGATATTTTGTAATGAACACAACATTGGGGTTAAAACAATTGTGATGCTTCATTCGAATATTATTGTTTAAACATAAAAATTTTAACCTAGAAACTAAGATGGTGGGTATGAAGAGTAACAACTAAAATTACGAAAATTATTTTTTTTACACATTTATAAAATAATTTCAAAGGTTTTATATTTTTATAAATAAAATAAGAACCATTTGATATAAAAATAATTTTTTTTCTGAAAAATATATTTTTTCAATGAAAATTATACCGTCACTTCATGTCTACTTATGATAAAATTAATTAATGATACATTTAGAAAATTTTTATTTTATAAAATTTAACTTGTTTTTATGTAATAATATAAATATTATATTATGGTTAATTTTTTCCCTTTTTCTGAAAAGTATCATATTTTTAGAAATACTGAAAAACACTGCTTTTTATTAAAAGATACTTTTCTTTTAAATAATTTTCAAAGATAAATTATATTTTAAATTATGTTTATGGTGATATTAGTTCATTTTTATTTCAATGTAAGTAATTTATATAATTGGAATAAATTTCCTAATAAATTATTAAATTTAAAAACCGTTACTTACGAAAATATTCTCATATAGAAACTCCACTTTTGTTGCCTCTGTTGATTAATTTTAACTTGAATTATAACAATTCAGTGAACTAAATTAGGAAAAATGGATTAAATATTTAGAATCAGAATAAAATATTTTTTCTTGTTAGATAAAATTAAATTTTTACTATAAGGGCTCAGCATTAAACATTACATATTCTTGAATTAAATGGATAATTCACCTTGAGGATATTTTCAGGTTTATATTTTTAGATAATTTGGTCACAAAATTTACATATCAACATGAATGTTACATGTAGAAAATTATACTCAGTATCTATTTTTTCATATAATAAAATACTCTTAAAAAATTCAGGTCTAGTTCAATGTTTTAGACAGAAAGTATTTCCTTTGATCCTATCTTTGACCATATTCATCTTTAAGTCTTGTGGAAAACTTTTCAAAAACATGGGATGAGCATAAAAAGCTCAGTAAGGGTTATAAAATAAGTATGAAAAAAATTAGTCCATCTATAAATACAAATCAATGAAACCATACTTTTCAATAATAATATAACTCATGAAATAATAAGATTTATTAATATTACATACAAATCATAATTCATAAAGGTATCTTATGTCATTCATAACATTATTACATTGTCTCTATCACAGATAAAGAGGGAGTCACGTTTGGAATACTCATCACAGTATATTTCGTAAATCTCTTAGGAGAAACATTAACGTTTACCTTCGTCACGTTACCCAATGCATTGAAGAGCTATCTCGGGCTCACCCACCCTAGATTTGTCACGGAACCACCCGTATACATAAACAATACCTAATAACCATAAAATATTCACAAAACATAACACAAGAATAAATGAAAGATTACATTTCCACATTCCAATCACAATATAGGAAATAAGCAATGCTTTATCAAATCATTTTCAAAACCATTTAAAACATCTAATAAATATATTTTTGAATCCAAGTTCCCTATGCCACTTTAAAAATTTTAAATAAATTATCATTTGAAAATATTAATGTCTATATAAATAATTCCTTAAAACCATTTTTATAACATGTACATTAATGGTAAAGATTAAAGAGAATATATCTTTAAAACATTTAAAACGGTATTTAAGTTCAAGCATTTTTAACAAAATTAGAGACTCTTCAATACAAATAATTGAGGAATAACATTGAATCAAAACATTATAATATAATGAGAATAAAGGGAATCATGATATAATATTCCAAAGGACAATATATACACCATATAAGAGTGAATTAGTGCATAACAACAACAAAGTCTCAATGTAATGTAAATTGAGAGGAAATCCATTATAAAAACCATATCCTTAGATTAAGGATAAATAAATTACATAATAATGTGTGAAAATATAAATAAACTGAAGATAAGTGCAAATTTAGTGTGAAATAAACAGAGTACCTTCACACATATTCATAGCATGACATAATTTAGAGGTAGAAGTTTAACCCAATGTATTTAAATTTGGTTAAGAAGTTCTCTTACAGAGATTTGACAGCCTAACGACGTCACATTAAAATTCAGAAACTAATTAGATGAGAGAGGAAAAGGTATTTCATCATTTTGAGAAATAATTTACAGAAATAAGGATATATAATTACACATCCCAACATAACAAGATTTAAAATAAACGACGTATCAAAAGTAAGTCTTTTGAAAAGAGGTGGGTGAAAAGTTCCTTTACCGATTTAGTAACTTACAATACATACACCACAAGAAATAAGGATCATATTATGAAGATTTAAATACCCTATAATTAAATTATATAACACAAATTTTACAATCCTGGTCAGTCCATATGCCACACAAAAAAATAATAACAAATATAGCATGAATCTCAAAGGAATAAGAAGTGAGATGAAAAACCCTTACCATGTTGTAATCAATAGAGTTGTATAAACAGAAGTTAATAACCACCAAATGAATCACAGAATACCATGAATATGAAGAAAATATTTATAATATATATCAAATTCCAGTACATAACAAACTACATGCAATAAATAAGTGGAGAACAATGTAAATATCATGAAATTGAAAGTGAGAAAAGAAACTCGTTACCTCCTATCCGACTTGACTCATTTCTTCCTTGTTCTTCCTGAATAATAAAATAAAGTTAATTTCAACTTGATTAAGAACCTTTTTCAAGTTTATTATTTCTTCTATATAACTTAATATCGTGTTATAAACATAATACAATCATTTAAGTTAATAATGGTCGTTGGGTTGATATTTGGTACTTGAGTCAAAAATGGACTTCTTATAATTACATATTGTCCTTGTGGTCAATAGTCCATTATCACCAGAATGATATTCCTGATTTAGATATCATATATATCATATATATCATATATATATATATATGTATTTATAATATTATATATCATTTAGAGGTAAGAAATGAAATGCACTGTTCATAGAGACGGTAAGTCGTACGTACGCATGAACGCTACTTTCATGTTGATTTCTTAATTTAATAGAATTAAAACATAATTATACATATTTTTATTATAATTACAGTATAATATATTATATTATATCATTAACTACATCCATTATATGTCCCACATATGGCATTAATGAGTCATATCACTTTGAGGGGTTGGTAGTCTGCACTTCCTCAAATAAATTATCGCGTTTACCCACAGTGGAAACCATAAAGGTAAGATATAAAAGAAAACTACAGAATCATAAAAAGAAAAAATCATAATATATATCATATATAAATACATTTCTATCTTAAAGGCCTCTATGATAGGCGGTAGGAGATAATCGAACAATCATCGTTTTGTGAGGCGTTAGTTTTCCATCCACAGAAACAGTCCGTTCATCACCACTTAGATGAAGGTGTGTTTAAGTGTAGTTAACACAATCTCATAAAAAAATCCTAGTATATTATGGATACATGTGAAATTATAAATGAAATTAATAAAAATAGTTTAGGGGTTGGAGAAGTAAATTAAAATAAAATAAGTTAAGAGGAATCGTTCCCTTTAATTTGGGTAACTCCCTTTCATTTGAACAAAAAGACTTCTTTAAGAGCCTTATGACTAAGTTAAGGCTTATAGAAGGAGGAGAGGTATCTAGAGAGCTTATTTAGGTAGGTTTTTGACGAGACAAGATGCTTGAGAGGTGTGAGGAATGAGTATTATGTGAGGACATTTTATAAGGGGGGGGAGGGGCTCTTTAGGAAAGTGTGATAATATTATTTTATTATATAATGATATTCGGTTTCTAAATGTTAAAAACTAATAAAGGTAGAATATAAGATGAATAATGGTCGAAATATATTCATCCAATAATAATTGGATAGGTTTTGGATGTTAAATTAATATTTATAATCTTATTTATTTAAATCGTTCATTAATAAGGTAAATACAGCATCATTTTTGTGTCATAAATAATTTAATTTATTTGATGTCTAAAAATTATAAACAAATACCATGACGTAGGAAATAGTTTTAGCTTTAAAATTAATATTTATAGTCAAAAGGATAACTTATATAACCCCATGTAATAATTAAGTCACTAAAATATATTTGTTTATGTCATTTTGGTCTTTACATTGAATTAATTAAAATAAAGTGTCATTATCACTCTTAAGTGGCTCCATGGAGACCCAAAATCGCCCCAAACATGACCAAGGATGGTCATGACTCATCCAATAGGGTTAGGACAAGTGTTAAGGTAATTTTGTTATTATTATTATATTTTTTTTACCTTGAATTATCCTATTTACCTTTAACCACCGTAAATAAAAGTCAAAAGTTACCATTCACCAAAATTTATTTTCATCTTATTGAAAAAAATTAATTACTAATAAAAACCATTTAAGTTGAATGTTTTAAATTCAATTCACAGAAGTGGTAAATTTTCATTTAAATGAAAAATTCATTTTTTAACTACTACTAAGTGGTTTCACTATTCATAAAAAATTGATGTTTTTCAGAAATATACAAAAAATTCAGCCTAAGCTATATTTGATATTCTGAATTCAAAAAAGATATATATTTTACCAAATTCAAAACATAGAGGTCATAATAATTAATATAAAATTAATTCTCATTGGCAAAACAAATAGCGTGTTTTTAAGAAACAATAACTATCAAAAGATTGATACTTGTTTCTGTCCAATTTCAAAGTGAAATTAATTAAAATGACCAACTTTGGATAAAATTGTAAAAATATATTTTAATTAGACTTTAAAAACAATTATAACAATAATATAACCATATATATTAATTAGACTAAAAGGCACTTTTCAATTAAAATACAATATTTTTCACTATTTTTCATAAAATGAACTTTATCGAAAAAATACAAAAAATTTACCCAAACTAAATTTTGATATCAAAAATCTAAAGAATATTTTTAATTTTTCAAATATAACATATAAATATGACCAAAACTATATTTAAAGAGGGTTCACCATCACAAGGCGGTAAATCGACATTTTATTGAATATTAGAGTATTCATGCGTAAAAATAAATTCATTCATATTTTAAGCCCCTAAATTTTATTGGATAAATGTAAAAACATTTAACAAACATGTATAATCATTTCTTAGTTAGTTATGTTCATTCCTTCCATTGCAACGGATAGGCGTTAACTACCATTATAAATAATAATATTATATTATTATTTTTCAGTATAACTCAATGTTGTGTGAAACGTAAGATTTTAAAGTAACATGTTGTTGTATATCAGGTACGCCATCAAACATAGCATCCCCTTTAATGTAAATATAATATATAATTCAAAAATATTAATAAATATGAAATTTCTTTACTCCTTATTTTTCGGGGATGTTAAATTTACCATAATGAATAGTAACATATGTAAAAATGAATTAGTGCGGTTGGGATAAAAATTGGTTTTCTATGGGGTTTAAACTAATAATAAAAGGGTTTAAATGACCTAAGATATTTTACAATATCCACTTTATGGTCATATTTTGGTATTAGAATCTATAATGTTTTATAATGACCCATTTTGGAGTCTTTTGGAATGAGAAAAATGTGGGTATCACTTTATCTATTCAAAAATTCCATGTGTGTCATCTCCCCCACTTATAAAAGGCCACCCGCTCTCCACCATTATTCACACTTCTAAAACCATTTGTTTCCACAAATACCTACCCAAATACCTTACATAATTTCTTCCCCACATCCTATCATTATTATATTTATTATGTTCCCTCCTAAGAAGGCTTTAGTTATAAACCTATAAAGCCTCTCCAAAGAGGAGGTATAATTATTAAATGTGTGTATTTGTTTTATTTCTTCATATACCTCATTCAAGACTTATTTAAATATGATAATATAACAACAAAAGTATATCATATATAATAAAATTTTGTTTTGTTAATTTAATAACCCATATCAATCTCCAATTCCATCCAATGGGAAACATAACTATTGATCGTGTGTATGGTGGACTATCACCAAATGAACCTATATAATTAATTTTCCATTACCACCATAAAAGTATGGATATATTGACATATTTAACATATTTATACATAATTAAGGACATTAT
Source organism: Viscum album (assembly GCA_963277665.1). NCBI lineage: Eukaryota > Viridiplantae > Streptophyta > Magnoliopsida > Santalales > Viscaceae > Viscum > Viscum album. The sequence continues at coordinate 671,149,590 of OY728162.1, forward strand.
TATAATTATTTAATTATATTATAATATATAACTTCTTACTTCTCATTCCATGGGGGATATAATAACATCGCTGTTGTATACAGCTCACTGCCACCACATAAAGTGATGTGACTTATTTTTCTATTAAGGTTTACAAGAATCTAATATTGGATGAATTTGATTAATATATGTGATATTGATGACCTGTCCATATGTTTTTAAATATAATATCAGATATAACATCTTACCTAATATTCCTTTGGAAAACCATTACATCATTTGTTCTTGTGGTTAGATTACAACCTCCATGTAGTGAAGTGAAACGTTTTTCACTTTTTTTATATAGGTTTTAATAAGTATGTATTTAATTATTATAAATTATATATATGAAATAATGATGAATCTTTTAATATTAATTATTATTTATTTTAATTTTGTTCCATCTATCAAGGAAAATAAAAGCATCGTTCATGCGTGTGTACGACCTTCCATCTCTATGAATGGTGTAATCCATTTTCTATATTTATCCTTAATAGATTAATCTATATATATAATGAATATATATTTTATTTATATCATTTTAAAAAATATTTATATGATGTAACCAAGATAAAATTAAAAGGACCCAAATTACAAAACTAAAACAGACATGATAAATGAATCATTTCTCACTCGAGATAGTGATTTTTACAAATAATTATTACTAAACAACAAATAAAAGAATTTAATTAAATTATATATTATAAAATCTATATTATTATGTTTCTCTAACATATTTATAATAAACCTATATTTATTATGTAATATTTTTAGGCACATATGACTGAAGTCAAACCTCAGGTAAAGGTTTTAACTATCACTTTTAATTTTGTGAGACATATACCATATTCACCTCTTATTCTTTTATGTGGTGTATATAACTCCCCTCTGATATTTTATGTCCTTAATATCTATATATTAATTGTATTTAAGATTTCATTTATAGAATATTTCTTTAATGGGTCTTACAATTCAAAATGTGCCAAAGTGGTAGGGGTTTACTTCACAAATTACCTCATTATTAGGAATTATTTTTGTTTAAGAATCCTTTGGGGGGGATTATTTGATATTTCTAAATTAATATATATATATATATATTACTATCCATTATCTATTCATAATCTTTTTATTATAATATATCCATTTTCCCAATCATTTTTTCTTAAAATGATTGAGAAAATGATTTTATGGAAATTTGACATTATTTCTCTCTTCAAGAAAAAATTATTTTTCATAAGATTCAATATTTAAAAAAAATTATAAATATTTTTAAACATTCCCAAATGATTTACCAATTATATTTTTTCATATTTTTTCTTTTTATAATTTTTATTTGATGGAATATTCATGTCATTTCCAAAATAGGAATCCTTTTCTTTTTACCATAATTTTGAAAGGAATCATTGTTTTAATGTGTATGAGATAAATGAAATTTTCCTCCACCATGACCACTTAATTTTTTAAATATTACGTGAAATGTTTTAAAATGATATTTTTAGAGAAGAAAAATTTCCAAATTTTTTATAAACTTTTTTAAGCATATTTTCATTTTGAAAAGTAAATATTCCTCAATGATATTTTTAATTCTATTTTTGTAGTATTTATATTAAACAACAACATAAACCCTTTATTGTACTTATGATTCAATTGTGATATTTTTTATTGATATAATCCCTAATTATTTATTGATATGGTTTACGATAATTTTTCTAATGATGCGCAATTTTTTTTACCATTCACTATATTATTCTCGGTGATTTTTTAATATGTTTATATTATAGGGGTTAGTATAGACATTGTATATGTTAGTTTATCAATGAGAGTTTATTTGTTGATTATGTTTGACCCATTTGCTATGAGAAAATTTCTTGTTCCTATCATGGGGTTTGACAAAACTTATATTTCCTTTGTTCAAAAGGTTATAATGTGGGTAAAAAAGTATCTCTCCTAAGATGACAACACAAAAATCATGTTTGTCAGTTTAAGTTAGAGAAAGAATTAATGGTTGTTGTTGAAAATTATTTCTGTTAAAAAAAGCATCTAAAATAATGATTGAACACAAATGGATAAAGAGAGTGATGTGATAATGGTAGGATCACTTTTTTAAATTTCATCATGGTAACTAAAATTACTCCCCCTATATTCATATTTAATGATAAATGAATGACTCCTCAATCGAGTTTTCAATCACCATTGGTTGAAGGACGTAACAGAAACCACTCCTGTGTGCATGAAAAATCAAAAACTGTTACAAAAAATATATGTAATGTATCGATCGTGAATTTTTTTCATCCATATAAATCTATAAACAATTAACTAATTCCACACACATGAATATTATATATATATAATCACCACCTAACATATTCTACTCAATCGAGAAAAACTGCACATATAGGAATAATCATAAAGATAATCAACCTAGTATATAAATAATATAAGAAAAAACACAAAATATTATCACATAAATAGAATTTCGATCCACTAGAAATATAAATAATTCAATAGAAAAAACATTTTTACATTAAATCATAAGTCTCTAACATTGAAAAAGGAAAACTCCCCCATTGTTGATCACTCAAAAGTTTTACCCCTACGTGTGAAGGTTAAAAGAGTTTAAGGGGGAAGAAGATATAATTATGAAACTAGTGAAATAAAAATAACAAATCAATATAACATCAAGGTTTCAATCCTCCAGTGAAACCCCTCATTATCCTTCTTCAATGACTTTTCATAATGATAGTTTAACTATATATATATTCCATTCTCCTTAAATAAATTTTGATAAATGGTAGAATCTAGGGAGTGTGTCTTCATAATGGTATTTTAACTATATATATTCCATTATCCCTAAACAAATTTTGATTCTATGGACAAGTGTCAAAAAATTTGTGCTCGAATTACTAAAGCAGTTTTCTTACTGAGGATATTCCTCAACACCCTCAAATTTTGGGCATTAAATGGATTCCATAATATCTAAAATTGTTCATAACATTTATTTTTTGCATTATTCTTATATTCCTCTTCCTAATATATTAATAATAAACTAATATGTAGATCACTATATTGAGATATTCTTGTATTACTGAGGTGGGGTCTACTCTGTTGGCTATAAAATGTTTTCCACTTGATTTATTTTTTTGGAAAATTGTGTTTCAAATTTGATCTGTGTCCAAAAGAAAATTTTGAACCCAAAAAAAAATGAAGCCTAAAAAATAATCACTTCAATTTATTCTAATATGTAAATATTATCTTAGAAATATAGAATATCCATAATTCTTCTAAATTTTTAGAATAAATAAATTTTCACAACTAAGCCCAAAAATCACCAAAAATACTAAAAAATGAACATTATATCTAACTGATTTATTTTAAAGGATAAAATTATATAAAATATAATTAGTATTATGAAAATATCATCTTTATCAATTCTACCACGCATAACACTTGTGCTCCTTCACATGTAAGAATCAAAATCTAATCAATGAAATTTTAAAATATATGCCCATGAGATCCAACAATTTGAAATAAAAAACAAAACATATCATGTCTAATAAAAAATATTATTTAAATTTCTAAATTATGATAATTCAAAATATTTCTCCTTCATTTCCCTTCTTTTTCACAGAAAACACCTTCCTTAGTTGAATTTTATCTCATCTCAAAAATATCAATTTTCTTAAAAGGATTTTTTCATATAAAATAATTAAAGTGTCACCGTAGGATATAAAAATTGATACTTCTCCACCTAATGTGATTCAATAAAAAATTGTTATCATGAGGATTTTTTAGGTTTCGTCTGTGGATTTTAGAGTGTATGATTTATATATAAAATTTATGACAATGAAGAAGGAGGGTTTGGCACATTTTGAAACAAAATTAAAAGATTCTTATTTCCACTCATGTTTGGTATGTTGCGTACAGAGACTACATAGCGGAATCTGGTGGGCCGGGTTTTTAAATTTTTTTGCTTCACCAGAGTGACATATCCCTGTCTACTCCATTGATCTTGTCCCATCTTGGCCCGAGGATCTCGCAAGGTTTATTAAGAGCATGAAAAATTAAACTGAACATTTTCCTTGTTGAGAATTGATGTGTGCAAGTCTGCAGTAGGATGCCGACAATCGTTACTTGAAGACTCTGACATCGAAGCCCTCTAGATCATCCACACATGCCTCACGAATCTTCTCGTGCGCCATTCGTCAAGATCCGGGGGCTAGCGCGGATCTTCGACGCACACTTCAGCGCAGCGTTGATCACCGCAAAAGAGGAAGCTTCGATCTGGGATGGATGACCTTAATGATCCTTCTTTGCTTGAGATACTCTCACTCTCTAAATTCCAGTAGGAGAGAGATGCTATCAATCTAGACACATGAGTAGTGATGGTGGGAGAGCATCTCTCTCACTTATATAGGGAGTGTTAAAACACGCGATATAGTTACCCGACCCCCCGTGTAATAGACGTCCTCTATATAAGAGATATAAATAATTATTTATGATAAATAAAATTATTCAATAAATAATATATACAATTTTTCACTTGTAATATATACATATATTACGTGATAGATTTGAGTCTTTAACTCGACTCATTCCTCCTTCTAATATTAAACGAACCTAGGATATTTAAATCCAGTCAAATAATATTAATATGTGTATTTACTATATAACTTGTAAATACATGTTATAAATAAATTCAACGAATTATTCTAAACTCAAATAATTAATGAATTTATTTATAATTTGGTGATCCATAGAACTTGGATAGTGCTCGGACCCTTTGGTGGGGGCCGCCATGTTCTAAATTCCTATTCACAGAATAGGGATGATTCTCAAGGCACTCTTGTGTGTGACCCTCTAGGCCCTTATCTCAACAGCAGTGAATAATATCACCGACCTAAAGTGGGGTCTAGCAACCCATCGAGGCCCCTATAGAGATAAGGCAAGGTCAAATAAACGACTGCCTTCCTACGAACACGGTCTGTGTAATCTAATCTCTTCATCATCGATATCTCAATAAAGCAGAATGCATACTAGTGTCATCGTTCTTTATTTGATATATTTTGTTTGTTGGTTTTTCGAGACGATCTTACCTTTGACTACCATGGCCATGGATTTTTTGAAGTTGAAACCATCCTAATCAACCAGGCCCAAGATATCTCTTCCTGAACTCGGAAGCGACAAATCCTTTCTTGATCATTCAATCAATTCCATTCCATTAATGATGTACCCAATAAAAACTACCTCACCATGACTTTTTCTCCATGTTTTTCTCCTTATATCAAATGTACGTAATTAAATGACATTCATTGATAATAATCTGACGTCAGGATACCATTACACATGTCCATAGATAGGAATGACTAATGACACTAGAAATATGTGGTGTTCCTATTAAGAGGGTCTGTCCTCATGATCTCAATTCTGGACATCACCAACTGCGAACTTCATGAGAAGAAGTCTCAATGCTTATGAGCCCCCAGCACCTGATAGTCAGACATCTATTGTGTCCAGTCAGTAAGATGTATCTAGACTATAGAACATATATTTAAGATCAATTTCATTGTATCTCGAGGTTATCATTATAGCCTCAGATCTTCTATAACCTCTTGACATGACAATTAACCTTTGGACATTACCATTATTATAGTGGATGTAGAAAAAGTTTGTACTATACTGCTAATATATCATCATGCATATCTAACTGTACACATGATACGGTAATAAAAAGTACTACATAGTTGGGTCTAGGGCACCCACTATTTCAACACTCCCACTTGCACTGGAGCCAACATTATAACTAAAATTGTAAGCTATTCACATGATAAATACCATGCTTCTGCTGAGTAATGGATTTAACTACTGGGCCTGCCACATTTTCGCTGCATGGCATATCTGATATATCCAACCTCATCAACTTGAGTAAAACATCTCAAGATAAGGTATCCTTGAGTAGATTACTTGTGTCCATTGTCATAACTTGACAACTTGGCTAGTAAGGATATCATAATTCTAATTATGATAAAACTTTTCTCACTAGGTGTAAATCCAATAATTGGAACAAATCGTTGCAATTTATAACTTCTTCTAAGTTTCCTTATAAGCTGGAATGTACACGGTATTTATAGGTATGGCTACCACAAGATTTTATGAGCTTGACTCTCACATATTCGTTGCCAAATTGTGATACTAGATCAAATTGATATAGGTATTACTAGTTTGTGTCCCACCAAAACTTGTGTACCTTCCTCTCCATATTCTAGGTACATATCATTTGTACTTTCCGAAGTATAATATGATAGTTCCGAATACATCACTTGCAGTGATCCTGGAAATAATTGATATATGCCTATAAAAAATTATATCCTGGAAGTATCAATTATTATGTCATATGTGATTTATCCATAGCTAAATCATATGGTATCAATTCATAAATTTAATCTCTACACATGCTCTGAAAATGTTAACCTGGAGAGATTAAGCCATGTGAAATAGGCAACAATTCTGAACTTGAGTTGTTTCAAATTGTATTTTTTCAATACATTGTCACTATTATGTACGATTTACTAGGACCAAGCAACCTTTGGATTTACCTGAGTGGATCATGTACCCCAAAACATAGGTTGCTACTTGAAGTCAGTCATTGGATAATTTCTTTTAACCTGATCTCATCTAACTGTAAGATCAAAAACTATTTTCCATATGTTGTTGAACATATATTTTTTGGAAAACATTGGTGCTCCCACTAACCTTTGGTAGAATCAAGGTAAAGATTCATATATAATGAATGATCTAAGATCTTGTTGCATACTTTAATCCATAATTGGATTTTAGTAACATTCAACCCTTATTGGCATCATTTGATGTCATCATCTCTTTCTGGTTGCGTCGTATAGACACCTTCCATGAAAAATGATCTTGACATCCGATGACCAATAAAAGGATCTTAGAAGTTTAGCTTTGAAAAGTAAAATTCTAATAGATTTATGCGTATATAATTGGAATAACCAATCGATCCTTATTGGTGCCAAACTTGTACCATCCATGTATCATTTCATTTGAATACCCATAGGAATTTTCAATTTATAATCCCCTTTACAATTTGATACATGGAATCCATTATTGAATTGATCTTGTCAATCTTAGCTTGTTGCCATATACTTCTTACTTATAGGATTTATTATTCTTAATGAATGATATATTACTGACCACGGTGATTATAAAACCATCACCATGGTTTCATAATTCCTACGCAGTATTTAACACCCGAGACTTTTATGTTATATAAATCATCAAAGGAATCTTTTTCTACACAACACTTGCTTGGCTTTCTTTACACGCAATCGCGACCTTCCTCGATAGCTTGCGTCGTACGCAATACCGAGTTTCACTAAACAACAATATGCTATTAAAACTAGCCGTTATGAATAGTAATAACCACTTTTTGAAATTTTATAAATTTTATTTTTCAAAATGGACTTCATTTTTGGATTCAGAATACCGAAATTAGCCTAGGGTGAAATTTTGGTAATTTTCTGAAAATTTTCAATTTTTGATGAATAGTGAAACCACTAAGTGGTAGGTTAAAAACTGAATTTTGCATAAAACTTAATTTTACCGCTTCTGTGAATGGAATTTCAAAAATCCGACAGACACGGTTGATATCAGTAAGTAAAATGTGGTTCAATGAGATAAAAATAATTTTTTGGTGAATAGTAACTTTTTACTATTTTTACCGCAGTTAATAGTAAATAGGGCAACTAAGGGTAAATATGATATTAATGTTACCCTAACACATGTCCTAATTCTATTGGACAAGTGTAGTTCGACCAAAAACAAACTTAGGAATAAAATATGACCATTTAGGCCCACTTGGATTAGATTAGGACATTTATTATTAATTTATTTAAAGAAGGGTTAAAATAGTTAAAACCAAAGTTTAATAAGTAAAGAATTTTTAATATGGGGTTATACATAAGATAAATTCGATTGTAAATATTCATTATAAAGATAAAAAGTGTTCCTACATGATGGTATTTTATTTGTAATTTTTGGACATCAAATAATTTAATTTATTTATGACACAAAGATGATGCAGTAATTATCTTATTAATGAAATATTGACATAATTGATGTTATAAACACCAAAATAAATGTAATTTGAGACTTTTTATGAATTCCAATAATTGTATAGGTTACTATGATATATTAATGTTGATTTAAGAAACTTTGTTCGAACATATAATTCTTTTATGACTTTCACAAAAATCATATATCAAATAGTGTCAAAATTGACACAAAATAGTTTTTAAATCAAATATTATATTATTAATTGTTATTTTATTCCTAAAAATCTATGGTTCGGCCAAATAACTTAGCTAAGGATATATATATTAATAATAAACAATTTGGGGTTCGTTTGGCATGTTATAGTAAGTGTATTAACCATATAGTGAAAGAAAACAAAAAGACACGGTAAAAGTTAAATTAATTAACTTAGAGTTAAATCTAATTGATAAGGTTAAAATAATACCTTAAACTTGTCTAAATCCTATTGGTTGATAGGATTTCGACCCATCCCAACTTTAGCTTCGAAATAAGACCCTTTGGAACCATTATAAACCGATTTTGACTTTAATATAAAATAATGTTTTGAGATATTCCTAAGGTGCCCCTCTCCTCCCTTATAAAAGGGCACCTCCTCCCCCTCCTCCTCACACCAATTTGAGCACTCAAGCTCGGCCAACCCCTGCCATTTTCTCCTCTCCACTTCCCTAGAATAATCCTAGAGGTAATGGTATTCTTCAAAGACTAATCTTAGTTCCCTAAGTGGAGGATTCAAAGAGGCGTTCCAAAGAAGAGGTAATATCCATTACAGATCTTCTCAATTTCTTTCTTCTTCAACTTCTTCTTCTTTAGTTGTTTCATGATGAAGTAATAACATCAGTATTACTTACATACTGATATGTTATTATAAATATGAAACAACCCTAATTCACCTTCTATCCATCCCACGGAAAAATGAAATCACCGCACGTGCGTACGTACGGAATACCGTCTCCACGCCGTGGTGTAATCTATTTTTCCACCATCACTTTACAAGGATGGGTATAATGTGGTAATGAGTAACTATTTATGATTATTATAAAGTAATATTGATACTGAAATAATATATATATACTCCAATACAGTTCCACGATCATAGGAATGATATCATCACTCGTGCGTACGTACGGAATACCGTCTCCACGATGTGATGCGACTCGTTCTACATGATCATCATTACATAGTAATTATATAAATGAATTGAATGAATAAATATGATAAATGTTACACTAATACCATTCTGGATATAAGGTATCTATAACCTTAAAATAAGAATAAGAATGTATTCGGCAAAACACGCATAAGAACAAAAGGCAATAAAGACCCGAGTAACAAGTAACAATGAAATATTACTAACAAGAAGCTAAGAATATGACCATATATGATATCATATCAATATGTATGATTCTTGAATAAGTCAATAACATTATTTAAACCAGTATACAGGATCTTCGGACACGTACAATGCAAATCGGACCTAAGGTAAGGGAAATATCACAATCTCATTTTTATCCCAGATTGTTTATTCGTAAGTATTTATTGGGGTGTATTTTATCATCCAGATCCATGTTCCCTCAATATTTAATATTGTATCCATCCACTTACACTAGTTTAAATCCAATTTTACCCTTCGGTGAGTTTTTAGTAAAGAATATGAAAGGAATCTTTTGTCGGTTTTTTTGTACGAGGTACTTTTTAACTTTTCCGACAAAAGTACGAAGAATGTTTTTTTTAACTTATACGGCATGAATGGATTTTTAAAACATTATTTCCAAGAAGCTTCCTTTACAAGTTTTCAAGTTTATTTTTAATCAACTTCTTTTATTTTAAAGTCGTATGACATGTTATGAAAGGAAAAATGTTTTTGAAGTAGAAATGATATTTTCCTCAAGAATGGAGTTCAAGTATTTTATCAAAATTATTTTCCATCTAAGATAATAAAAGGTTTCTGTTTTTATCCCTATTATTACATGGATTTGATTATGTTGTGATGGAAATATTTTTATGAATTCCTTTATCTTATATGAATTTTTTTATGATGTCATGTTGTTTAAGAATCCCATTTTTATTACGTGGATTACGCTATGATGTATGGTTTATGATTATGTGGCACACATAAGAAAGGATTCATTATAAGATGGGTGGGAACTATATCTCCCTCCAATGCATTGGGTAAAGATTTTATATCTCATGAGATAGACATGGCTGGAACGGTAGGTTATACCGGTTCAGTGAAACAGGACTGGAACGAGGGTGACTCGGTTCAGAAAGGGACTTTGTCCACTAAGATAGTCTTGGCAATGAGTCATGACTAACAAGAAATGATTTTCCATGATTATGTGTGCATGACACAAAGTTTCAAGTTTTATGTTATGATTATGGGGATCTCATTGTCACTTCTATTATTTGTTCCATGTTAAGATATTATGATCACTTTTGCAGGTTTTGATTTTCAAAAAGATATGATATGATTTTTATTTCCATTATTTGCCCTTGCTGAGCATTTGAGCTCACCCTTTTATGTTTTCTTTTCCCCAGGTCAGGAAGATGGATATTATGTAGAATATGCTTAAAGGGACCCTAGATATGATGAAATAAATGGGAGACACTGTAGAAGATTTATGAACCAGTTGTTTATGTTTCCCAGTATCTAAAGACACTATACCTATACGGTCCTTTGTGGTTTTGTCATATGTTGTAATAAGTGTGCTTAAATTTTGAAGTATTAACAATGTATGTAAAGTATGGGTCGTTATAGTTGGTATCAGAGGAAAGGTATAGTCAACCTTTGGAAACTAGGATGTGAAAGCCTTAGTAAGAACCCTAAGGATAAGTCTAATCATAGAACACAATCTTAGTGTTTTAGAAATGTCCTTGAATAACCTAGGATAAGACCTTAATCATGAAAATTTTATTCTTGATTTATGTGGTTTTCCTATTATAATTAGTGTTTCTCACACTATTCTTCTTGGTTTTATTCAATGGCTGGAACCCGAAGGAACCGTGTTAATGCGGAATGCGATGGGCAATGCAATGATTGTCCACCTGAGCAACCAAACGATATGGGAGCTGGAATGCAAAATCTTGTAGCCATGCTCACACAACTTTCTCAAGCTATGAATCATGCAGGACTTCAAAACAAGCAAAGGAAGGAGCAACATTCTGTTGAATCCTTCATGAGGCAGCGTCCACCTTCTTTCAGCGGGTCTACTGATCCATTAGTTGCTGAAAAATGGATTAGTACTACTGAAAAGATATTTTCAGTTCTTCAATGTTCTGAACATGATAAAGTAATCCTAGAAGCGTATCGTTTGGAAGGAGATGTTGATCAATGGTGGAATCTTATTAAGAATACGAGGCAAAGGGATGAAATTGAGTCTATGGAATGGGATGAGTTCAAGAAATTATTTTTCAATAAATACTTCCCTCGTATTCTCCGAACAAATATGGAGAAAGAGTTCCTTGAACTGAAGTAAAGGGATAATGAATCAGTTAGTATCTATGAAGCAAATTTTACAAGACTTGTAAGTTACACTTCTGGTATTATTATCCAACCTGAGAGTAAGATCGATCGATTCTTTAGTGGCTTAAAACCAAGTCTTCGAAGGGCATTAGCCATAAGGGACTTCAATAGCTACGAGGAAATCATTCGATGTGCTCTCAAAGTCGAGATGGAGATTGGAGTAACCCATCAGTCACATGGGTTTGATAAGAAGAGGAAGATGGAATTCAAAGAAAAATCTAAAGAGCACACGGAAAAGAAGATGATCTTTTCCTTATGCTCAAAGTGTGGAAAGAAACATGGAGGGAGTTGTCTTAAAGGGACAAGTAAATGTTTTAAATGTGGAAAAGAAGGTCATCGGGCATTTGAATGCCGTGATAATGGGAAGAAGATGTCTAATGACGCAAACAAAGGAAGGGATACACAGATTGAACCTACTACACTTCAATGTTTCAAGTGCAAGGAGATGGGTCATTATGCAAATAAATGCCTAAATACAATGGTTGATGATGATGGTCGACGTCAATAAAATCTTAAGGCTAAAGACAAAGGAAAGTCACATGCAATTTCTATAAGCGATGTGGAGTACGATAACGAAGTGGTGAAAGGTACACTTACCGTCCACTCTAAAGTAGCAAATGTTTTATTTGATTCTGGATCCACCCACTCTTTTATTTCTAAAGAATTTTCTAAGGGTATCACCGTATTACCTCAACAATTAGATGTTGAGTTAGCTATGACAACACCTAATGGCACAACAGTCACATCAAAAGTTTATAATTCTTCTCCGATCGAAGTTTGTCGGAAAGTTCTTCCTGCAAATCTTGTGATCCTTCCTTTAGTGGAATTTGATGTGATTCTTGGCATGGATTGGCTTTCTCTACATGGAGATCATATCAATTTCCAAAGAAGGGAAGTCACATTTCATATTCCAGATCAATCTACGATCGTATATCAATGCAAGGATGAACATAACCTTCCAGTGGAAATTTCTTCCATCTTATGGGTATTGATTCCACTAAATGAAGGTTATTTATCTCAAATGGTTGGTGAGAAACTCACGATTAATAATATGCCCATTGTACGAGAGTTTGATGATGTCTTTGCTGAGGAATTACCGGGTCTTCCACCAAATCGTGAAGTTGAGTTTTCAATAGAACTCGTACCGGGCGCTTTGCCAATTTCAAAGACACCTTATAGAATGGCCCCAATTGAGTTGCAGTAATTGAAGAAGCAACTCCAATAGAATCTTGATAAGGGATTCATATTCCCTAGTGCATCACCTTGGGGAGCTCCTGTTCTATTTGTTGATAAGAAAGATGGATCAATGAGACTCTGCATTGATTATCGAGAACTTAACAAGATCACTATCAAGAACAAATATCCTCTCCCACGCATTGATGACTTATTTGACCTACTATGCGGAGGTCAATACTTTTCCAAGATTGATCTTCGTTCAGGGTATCATCAATTAAGGGTCAAAAGGGAGGATATACCAAAGACGGCTTTCCGTACAAGGTATGGACACTATGAATTTATAGTTATGCCATTTGGTCTTACTAATGCCCCTGCTATCTTCATGGATCTAATGAATAGAGTCTTTAGAGAATATCTTTATCAATTTGTGGTAGTCTTTATAGACGATATTCTTGTCTATTCAAAGAGAAAGGAAGAGCATGAAGATCACATGAGAATTATATTGAAGACCCTGAGAAAGGATAAGCTTTATGCCAAATTTACCAAGTGTGAATTTTGGCTTCAAAAAGTTGCATTTTTGGGTCATATAATCTCAAAAGAGGGGATATCTGAGGATCCAGCAAAAACAGAGGTTATCGAAAGATGGTCGAGACCAACAACAGTAACTGAGATTCGATGTTTTCTTGGTTTGGCTGGATATTATCGACGTTTTGTAAAGGATTTTTCACGATTATCTAATCCACTCACCAAGTTGACTCGGAAATGAGTTAAGTTTGTTTGGACAGAGGAATGTGAATAGAATTTCAAGGAGTTGAAAAGAAGGTTATCCAGTGCACCTGTGCTCACACTGCCTTGTAGTGGAGAAAGGTTTGTGATATACAGTGATGCATCCAAGAAGGTATTGGGGTGTGTTCTTATGCAAAATGATATGGTGATAGCTTATGCCTCACGACAGTTGAAAATCCATGAGAAAAATTACCCAACACATGATTTGGAGTTGGCAGCGGTAATCTTTGCATTAAATATTTGGAGGCATTACCTTTATGGTGAAAGGTGTGATATTTATACTGATCATAAAATTTTAAAGTATATTTTCACACAAAAGGAGTTGAATATGCATCAAAGAAGATGGTTGGAGCTGATTAAGGATTATGACTGCTCAATCCATTACCACCATGGGAAAGAAAACAAGGTGGAAGATGCATTAAGTCGACAAGACCATGCTAGTTTATCCATGATGAGGATCACAAAAGATCCAATATTTATGGATTTACAAAGGATATATCTTGGAATTATAATGGAAGGGGAAAAATATTATCTTTCTCAAATAAATGTTCAACCATCTATACATGTGAAGATTAAGGAGGCACATAAAGAAGATGTAGTGTTACAAAAGAAGGTGAGAAATGATCCTGAATTCAACATTGATTGTGATGGGATATTAATGTTCAGGAATCGGGTTTGTGTTCCTCCCATACCCGAATTAAAGAAGGAGCTGCTAGATGAGGCTCATAGTTCATCATTCTCTATTCATCCTGGAAGCACGAAGATGTATAGGGACCTGAAAGAGTACTTCTGGTGGGATGGCATGAAAAGAGATGTTGCCGAATATGTCTCTCGATGCTTGGTTTGTCAACAAGTTAAAGCTGAGAGACAAAAGTCTAAGGGGATGTTACAACCATTACCCATACCCGAATGGAAATGGGAAAACATCACTATGGACTTTGTCACAGGACTTCCTAAAACATCCAAAGGCAATAATGCTATCTGGGTCATAGTTGATCGTCTTACAAAGTCTGCACACTTCATTCCTATTAGAGAGGATTTCTCTCTAGATCAGCTTGCCACGATATATGTAAAGGAAGTGGTAAGATTGAATGGAGTACCACTTTCTATTATATCTGATCGGGATCCGAGATTTACCTCGATGTTCTGGCGAAGTCTTCAGCATACTCTGGATACAGAGTTGAGTTTCAGCACTGCTTATCATCCTCAGACAGACGGTCAGTCTGAGAGAACAATTCAAACCCTAGAAGATATGTTGAGAGCTTGCTCTATGGATTTCAAAGGAGGTTGGGATCAACACCTACCTTTGGTGGAATTTCCTTATAATAATAGCTTTCGCTCCAGTATTCTGATGGCTCCTTATGAAGCTCTCTATGGAAAGAAATGCAGGACTCCAACTTGCTGGGATGAAGTTGGGGAAAGAAAGCTATTAGGACCTGATCTCGTTGATGAAATGGAAGAAAAGGTCAGATCTATTCAACAACACATAAGAGCAGCTCAGAGTCGACAGAAAATATATGCCGACAACCGAAGAAAAGACCTAGAGTTTTAAGTGGGCGATAAAGTGTTCTTACGAATATCTCCCTGGAAGAGGGTTATGAGATTTGGAAAGAAGGGGAAGTTGAGCCCTAGATATATCGGTCCTTTAGAAATACTAGATCGTGTTGGGAAGGTAGATTACCGATTTGCGCTTCCACCGAATCTCTCTCAAGTTCACGATGTGTTCCATGTATCTCTCCTGAGAAAGTACATACCAGATCCTTCACATGTACTCAGCTCAGAAGTTGTACCGCTGGAGCAAGATCTTTCTTATGAAGAACAGCCGATAGAGATTCTGGATCGTAGCGAAAATGTCCTACGAAACAAGACCACTCGCTTGGTGAAAGTTTTATGGAGGAACCACCAACTTGAAGAAGCTACATGGGAGCTTGAGGATATGATGAGGGAGAAGTATCCTCATCTGTTTGTTACAAAGTGACGAATTTCGAGGGAGAAATTCTTTTTAAGGGGGGTAGAATGTAACACCCGAGACTTTTATGTTATATAAATCATCAAAGGAATCTATTTCTACACAACACTTGCTTGGCTTTCTTTACACTCAATCGCGACCTTCCTCGATAGCTTGCGCCGTACGCAATACCGAGTTTCACTAAAAAACAATATGCTATTAAAACTAGCCGTTATGAATAGTAATAACCACTTTTTGAAATTTTATAAATTTTATTTTTCAAAATTGACTTCATTTTTGGATTCAGAATATCGAAATTAGCCTAGGGAGAAATTTTGGTATTTTTCTGAAAACTTTCAATTTTTGATGAATAGTGAAACCACTAAGTGGTAGGTTAAAAACTGAATTTTGCATAAAACTTAATTTTAACGCTTTTGTGAATGGAATTTCAAAAATCCTACAGACACGGTTGATATCAGTAAGTAAAATGTGGTTCAATAAGATAAAAATAATTTTTTGGTGAATAGTAACTTTTTACTATTTTTACCGCAGTTAATAGTAAATAGGGTAACTAAGGGTAAATATGATATTAATATTACCCTAACACATGTCCTAATTCTATTGGTCAAGTGTAATTCGACCAAAAACAAACTTAGGGATAAAATATGACCATTTAGGCCCACTTGGATTAGATTAGGACATTTATAATTAATTTATTTAAAGAAGGGTTAAAATAGTTAAAATCAATGTTTAATAAGTAAATCATTTTTAATATGAGGTTATACATAAGATAAATTCGATTGTAAATATTCATTAGAAAGATAAAAAGATTTCCTACATGATGGTATTTTATCTGTAATTTTTGGACATCAAATAATTTAATTTATTTATGACACAAATATGATGCAGTAATTATCTTATTAATGCAATATTGACATAATTGATGTTATAAACACCAAAATAAATGTAATTTGAGACTTTTTATGAATTCCAATAATTTTATAGGTTACTATAATATATTAATGTTGATTTAATAAACTTGGTTCGAACATATAATTCTGTTATGACTTTAACAAAAATCATATATCAAATAGTGTCAAAATTGACACAAAATAGTTTTTAAATCAAATATTATATGATTAATTGTTATTTTATTCCTAAAAATCTACGGTTCGGCAAAATAACTTATATAAGGATATATATATTAATAATAAACAATTTGGGGTTCGTTTGGCATGTTATAGTAAGTGTATTAACCATATAGTGAAAGAAAACAAAAAGACACGGTAAAAGTTAAATCTAATTGATAAGGTTAAAATAATACCATAAACTTGTCTAAATCATATTGGTTGATAGGATTGCGACCCATCCCCACTTTAGCTTCGAAATAAGACCCTTTGTAACCATTATAAACCGATTTTGACTTTAATATAAAATAATATTTTGAGATATTCCTAAGGTGCCCCTCTCCTCCCTTATAAAAGGGCACCTCCTCCCCCTCCTCCTCACACCAATTTGAGCACTCAAGCTCGGCCAACCCCTGCCCTATTCTCCTCTCCACTTCCCTAGAATAATCCTAGAGGTCCTGGTCTTCTTCAAAGACTAATCTTAGTTCCCTAAGTGGAGGATTCAAAGAGGCGTTCCAAAGAAGAGGTAATATCCATTACCGATCTTTTCAATTTCTTTCTTCTTCAACTTCTTCTTATTTAGTTTCTTCATGATGAAGTAATAACATCAGTATTACATACATACTGATATGTTATTATAAATATGAAACAACCCTAATTCACCTTCTATCCATCCCATGGAAAAATGAAATCACCGCGCGTGCGTACGTACGGAATACCGTCTCCACGCCGTGGTGTAATCTATTTTTCCACCATCAATTTACAAGGATGGGTATAATGGTGTAATGAGTAACTATTTATGATTATTATAAAGTAATATTGATACTGAAATAATATATATATACTCCAATACAGTTCCACGATCATAGGAACGATATCATCACTCGTGCGTACGTACGGAATACCGTCTCCACGATGTGATGCGACTCGTTCTACATGATCATCATTACATAGTAATTATATAAATGAATTGAATGAATAAATATGATATATGTTACACTAATACCATTATGGATATAAGGTATCTATAACCTTAAAAGAAGAATAAGAATGTATTCGGAAAAACACGCATAAGAACAAAAGGCAATAAAGACCCGAGTAACAAGTAACAATGAAATATTACTAACAAGAAGCTAAGAATATGACCATATATGATATCATATCAATATGTATGATTCTGGAATAAGTCAATAACATTATTTAAACCATTATACAGGATCTTCGGACACGTACAAAGCTAATCAGACCTAAAGTAAGGGAAATATCACAATCTCATTTTTATCCGAGATTGTTTATTCGTAAGTATTTATTGGGGTGTATTTTATCATCCAGATCCATGTTCCCTCAATATGCAATATTGTATCCATCCACGTACACTAGTTTAAATCCAATTTTACCCTTCGGTGAGTTTTTAGTAAAGAATATGACAGGAATCTTTTGTCGTTTTTTTTCGTACGAGGTACTTTTTAACTTTTCCGACAAAAGTACGAAGAATGTTTTTTTAACTTATACGGAATGAATGGATTTTTAAAACATTATTTCCAAGAAGCTTCCTTTACAAGTTTTCAAGTTTATTTTTAATCAACTTCTTTTATTTTAAAGTCGTATGACATGTTATGAAAGGAAAAATGTTTTTGAAGTAGAAAGGATATTTTCCTCAAGAATGGAGTTCAAGTATTTTATCAAAATTATTTTCCATCTAAGATAATAAAAGGGTTCTATTTTTATCCCTATTATTACATGGATTTGATTATGTTGTGATGGAAATATTTTTATGACTTCCTTTATCTTATATGAATTGTTTTATGATGTCATGTTGTTTAAGAATCCCATTTTTATTACGTGGATTACGCTATGCTGTATGGTTTATGATTATGTGGCACACATAAGAAAGGATTCATTATAAGATGGGTGGGACCTATATCTCCCTCCAATGCATTGGGTAAAGATTTTATATCTCATGAGATAGACATGGCTGGAACGGTAGGTTATACCGGTTCAGTGAAACAGGACTGGAACGAGGGTGACTCGGTTCAGAAAGGGACTTTGTCCACTAAGATAGTCTTGGAAATGAGTCATGACTAACAAGAAATGATTTTCCATGATTATGTGTGCATGCCACAAAGTTTCAAGTTTTATGTTATGATTATGGGGATCTCATTTTCACTTCTATGATTTGTTCCATGTTAAGATATTATGATCTCTTTTGCAGGTTTTGATTTTCAAAAAGATATGATATGATTTTTATTTCCTTTATTTTCCCTTGCTGAGCATTTGAGCTCACCCTTTTATGTTTTATTTTCCCCAGGTCAGGAAGATGTATATTAAGTAGAATATGCTTAAAGGGACCCTAGATATGATGAAATAAATGGGAGACACTGTAGAAGATTTATCAACCAGTTGTTTATGTTTCCCAGTCTCTAAAGACACTATACCTATACGGTCCTTTGTGGTTTTGTCATATGTTGTAATAAGTGTGCTTCAATTTTGAAGTATTAACAATGTATGTAAAGTATGGGTCGTTATACAGTATGTGTCTCTGGAACATTCATATTCCATATGTACTTGTGGAACTTGTTCCCTATGCAAACCATTTGTGCATCTCGAGCATTGACTAGGTCCAAGTCAACTCAACTCCCACAATCTCTAATAGAGATGTGCACCCTTGTATAGAAATGTATTCTAATACGTGACTGCATCTTTTATATCTTAGGGATTTAGGTAATATCTTAAGCAACTGTGAGAATAATTTCCTCAAATGCACAACGTGTTTAACTTGATGCATGTTTGTTTAAATCCTAATAATCACTTTTCATCTGAAGTAACTCATAACTTATGACCAAAATTATACTTCATTATTCCTTAATGAATTAATGGAAACTTATGAAGTATCTTTACCTCTTTCCTTCTTTGGAACAGTTCACACTCTCGTGTTTAACTAATCTCGAAAGCTTTGTGGCATACATTTATTTCTAAAGGTTTCTTTGTCTGATCTAAGGAATTCAATAATACCAAAGGTTTTTAGATGTGTTGAGCCTAAATACCATACTAGGAATATTTTTGACGTCCAATTTTAGTTTTACTTTACAAATAATCACATTTCCCAAACTGGGTAGGTTTTACCTTTTATATTCATCATGTATTGCCATTGATTCAAGTAGCAGTGAACTATATGTTGAGTATGTTACCAGAAAAACATTCATTCCAAAACATGGAATAATGTCTCATCATGTCCAAATGGGCACATGAGATAATTTTTTTTGGGTATACTCCACAATTTGTTCAATTTGAATCAATCACTTGGAAATTAAAAGTTATGTGTTTCCCTCCACTGACTTAGGAATCACCCTTTCTCAGCTGCTTGGAGAAGACACTTTACTTCTAGTAATGTTTCACTACATGCTTGGTTACTATATTTAAATACACATATGTTATTGGAATATTATATTCAATTTCCAACAAGTATGTTAGAAACATTAATATATTTGATGAATATAAACTGAACGAGAAGCAAGTACTTGCTTCTTGTATTTCAGTTTTTTATTTTTTATTTTTTTTAAACATCCATGAATTTATTTCATTATGTGATGAAAATAACCTCTTTTTAAATAACCAACCAGTTTTCATTGAAGTACATGACAAATGTGTCTTTGTTGTAACTTTCCATAAGCCTTTTCGCCTTTTCATTCAATGTATTCACTATAAGAATAAAAGATGGTGTTATCTCCAATATTCTTATTACATGACAAATGTTACCTTAAGGGTAATGAAGCTCTTACTATATAAAGTTCATTTGTATCCTTAAAAGAAACTAGAGTAAAAAGGGTATAATAAATGGGATGGAATGAATGATTTTGAACTATATTTCACTTTACAAAAACGGAGTGCGACCATCACTTCCAAATCTTGCTTCACCTTCTCCTCGAAAGGATCATGGAGATGAGACTACATATGATCATCATCCAAGTCTTGATGTAGCAACCACAACTAACATCATAATTAGATGATAGGATTGTTAAAGAACCATCATATGATTTATTCATGAGTTTTCGTTAAGAGTTTTACACCCTCGCTTCTTAAGGTGGCTTAACAGGTTGGGACACAAGCACCTTGAATTTCCATTATGGTAGTAATGTACGCAAGAGCCTATACTACTCTTGGAATTTCATTCTTGTTTGGATATTATCTTTGTCCAATGTTCAATGTAGTTTTATTATGTTATTCATTGACATTATCTACATATATACTTTAGCAAATTTTACTTTTATGTGGTTACCTAAATTGACATTACTTATTAATAAATAATAATATCATTTAATGTCTCTCACTATTTTAACAAACCTTAATAGCCCTCACTATTAGATTTGGAATACTCTATCACTTGAGCATTCTAGTGGCAAGGATCCTCGAAACCTCCCTCGTAGTCTACAAGCTAGGGCTACGACACTACTTGGAGGGTTTCAAGGTAGGCGGTATGATGTCCAACCACTTGTTCTTGTGGTTCCTTTTGTAGTTGAATAAAGTCTCAGCTTTTGGAATCTAAACTTTTTTCCCTCAACCTTTTGCCTCTAAAGTGATAGAAAGTTATCTAAGGCTAATCCTTGACTACTCACTTTAGTTAAGTCGACCCATTCCTCTCGTGGAAATGCCCCGGTTGTAAGAGGAACTCTCAACTGAGGCTGATGAGTACCCAAACAGCCGGTTTTGTTTAGATGTGAGAAATGCAAGGAATTTGGATTTAACAAATCTTTGAGGGATTTTTAATATTAATTGACGAATATAATATTTTTCTATTTATTATGTTCAAACTGGGTTGTCACGCTCACAACCGAACATTCAATAGAATATTATTCATCGCAACTTTATGCATTTTATCTTGTTTACTATACTATGTGATCATGCAATAATCGTGCATACGCATAAAATAATAAACTATGCATAATGTAAATCATGCCTTCCGACTATTCTTGAGCATTATAATATGATCTATCGATAACTGATCAATAATCAGCTAGGGGAATCCATACCTGAGTCAATATATGACTCGTGTCACTGTTGGACCCAGTGAAAAGTGCCCAACTCCTATCTGGACTACTACCTCAACATGGCGGGCTCTTCCTCTCGGATCGTCACCATATAAATACAAATAAACTCACATGCAGGTGAGGGGGTCTGGGGTACAAAATACAACAAGTGAAATGGACGCGCAAGCCCTTATACATATTTGAATTAAAATATGATTCACAGCCGTCATTTATCTAATTAAATATTACAATCATCACACGCATTGAATAAATAATTAAATAAATAAATAAAGGCCAGAAATACACAGGTCGGTCAATAGCTCATGTCCAGTTGGGGTAAAAGCCCAATAAAATTAAATTGCAATAAATTTAAATTATGCGAGGGTGTTTTAGTAAATTAAATAAATTTTATTAAATTCAAATAATTTATTTTTATCTGTTCCATTTGTTTAATTTAATTTTAATTCCAAAAATTAAATTAAACCATTAATTTAATTCTAAACTTAAATTAAATTAATATTTTTGGATTAAAATAATATAAAACCCTAAATTAATTCCAATTAATTTAATTTAAAAAACTAAATTAAATAAAATTAATTCAGTGCAGGGTTACCTTTAGCCGGAGAATAGTCTGGCGGGACTGCATACCACTGTGGGATGTCGTCCTGGAACCGCAGCGTGACTGCGGCGTGACAGAGGCGTGACTGCAGCGTGACGGCGGTGTGACTGCGGAGTGACCGCGGTGTGACCGCGGCGTCCAACGACTCCCGTAGCGGCTGTAACTTCTGGAAAAGAGCGAGGGGAGTGGGAGGATGCTGGAAAAGAAACCAGCCAGCCTCATGGCCGACAACCCACTGCTCCGGCGAGCTGGAGAGGCGGAAGTCCGATCCGGGGTTCCTGCGTGGGCTCGGGGCAGCCGAACGGAGCCAGTTCGGAGCAGGCCGACGAGGTTTCAGGGTGGTCGCACGGATCCGGTTCGGCGAGAGGAGTATCGGCGAAGGGGAGGTCGGTACTGGCTGTGGCGTCTGGCCGGAGGGGGCTCCGGCGCGAGAGGAGGAGGCCGGCGCGGGGGCTCAGGCGGCCTGACATAGGGGGCCCTGTCGCGAGGTGGGAGGTGGCGCGAGGTGAGTGGCCGACCGGTGCAAGGTGGGAGGCCTTCCGGTGGGAGGGGAGGCTGGCGCGGGCTGCGGCATCTAGCTGGGGGGAGTCGGTCTGGCGGATGCCAGTGCGGGGTGTGGCAAGACGTGGAGGAGATCCGGCGGTGGGATTGGGAGGCCCTAGGGTTCGGCCTCCCTGTGTGTGCCCTGTGAGAGGATACCAAATTTGGGGTATCCTTCCCTTTTTTTATATTTATTTTTCCTTTAGACAAAAAATCCAGCCCCCCATTTTTTTACATTTAAATAAGAGAGGAAGATCCTTAATGGTCTTAGTCCTCCCCATTTATTTTAAAAAAAGAAGACCCCAAATTTGGGGTCTTGGTCTTATTTTATAAATATAAACTAAAATAAAATATTTATTATAAAGTATTTTATTATAAAATATTTATAATAAAATATATATTTGATGTTGATTATCAATTTGATATAAACTTCAAATGAACAAAAACTTGTGACATCGACCCGTTTAAAAAATTTAAATGATCATAACTAGATCATTCAAAAATGAAACGACGCACGGTCGAATCCGAATGAACCGTTTTACCACCCCGCAATTAAATTTAATGCATTTTAATGTTTTTGACTTAGAAAAACCTTGTGATCCCTTTGATACCACTATTGGGTACCAGGGCTGTGCAGCTGAAGCCGGTGGGCTGGGTTTTTTATTTTTTTTACTTCACCAGAGTGACATATCCCTGTCTACTTCGGTGATCTTGTCCCATCTTGGTCTGAGGATCTCACAGGGTTTATTAAGAGCACGAAAAATTAAATTGAATGTTTACCTTGTTCAGAATTGACGTGTGCATGTCTGTCGCAGGACGTCAGTGATCGTTGCTCGAAGAATATGACGTCGAAGCCCTCTAGATCATCCACACATGCCTCGCAAATCTGCTCGCACGCCATTCATCAAGATCCAGGTGCTAGCGCGGATCTTCGATGCACACTTCAGCGCAGCGATGATCAACGCAAACGAGGAAGCTTCGATCTGGGATGGATGACCTTGAAGATCCTTCTTTGCTTGAGATACTCTCACTATAAATTCCAGGAGGAGATATATGCTCTTAATCTAGACACATGAATAGTGATGGTGGGAGAGCATCTCTCTCACTTATATAGGGAGTTTAGAAACACGCGATATAGGTACCCGCCCCCCTGTGTAATAGACGTCTGCTATATAAGCGATATAAATAATTATTTATGAAAAATAAAATTATTCCATAAATAATATTTAAAATTTATCACTTACTTGTAATATATAAATATATTACATGATAAATTTGAGTCTTAACTAGACTCATTCCTCCTGCTAATATTAAACGAACCGAGGATATTTAAATCCAGTCGAATAATATTAATAGGTGTATTTACTATATAACTTGTAAATACATGTTATAAATAAATTCAACGAATTATTATAAACTCGAATAATTAATGAATTTATTTATTCTTTGGTGAACCATTGAACTTGGATAGTGCTCAGACCCTTTGGCGGGGCCCACCAAGTTCTAAATTCCAATTCACAGAATAGGGAAGATTCTCAAGGAGCTATTGTGTATGACCCTCTAGGACCTTATCTCAATAGTAGTGAATAATATCACCAACCTAGAGTGGGGTCTTGCAACCCATCGAGGCCCCTATAGGGATAAGGCAAAGTCAAAGAAAAGACTTCCTTCCTATGAACACGATCCGTGTAATCTAATCTCTTCGTCATCGATATCTCAATAAAGCAGAATGCATACTAGTTTCATCATTCTTTATTTGATTTATTTTTTTTTGTTGATTTGTCCAGAAGGTCTTACCTTCGACTACCATGGCCATGGATTTATTGAAGGTGAAACCATCCTAATCAACCAGGACCGAGATATCTCTTCCTGAGCATGGAAGCAAAGACTCCTTTCTCGAAAATTCAATCAATGCCATGCCATTAATGACGTACCTGATACAGACAACCACACCATGACTTTATCTACATGGTTTTCACCTTATATCAAATGTACGCAATTAAATTAAATTCATTGATAATAATATCAATTAAAGAGACCATTACACATGTCTATAGATAGGAACGACCAATGACACCAGAAACAGGTGGTGTTCCTATTAAGCGGGTCTACCCTCATGATCTCAATACCAGAGATCACCAAGTGCGAACTTCCTGAGAAGAAGTCTCAATGATTATGGGCCCCTAGCACCTAATAGTTATACATCTATTGTGTCCAGTCAGTGAGATGTATCTAGACTATAGAACATATATTTAAGTTCAATGTCATTGTATCTCGAGGTTCTCATTATAGCCTGGGATTTTCTATAACCTCTTGACACGACAATTAACCTTTGGACATTACCATTATTATAGTGGACGCAGAAAAAGTCTCCACTATAATGGTATGATATCATCATGGATATCTAACTGTACACATGATATGGTAATCAAAAGTACTACATAGTTGGGACTAGGGTACCCACTATTTCAACATGGTCTCCACCAAACTACCCATATTATAAAATCGCATCCGTCGTCATTAAAACTCAAGAAATTTATACACCATTCATAATTTTTAAAGAAAAAACTTTAATAATATCTAACATATCTTTTCTTCAAAGCTCCAGAAAGGAACACCTTTATTCTCCTTTTGAAGCTTTATAAAGGTATATATTATGTTATCATGAATGGACTAGAAATGAGAAAATATCAACTTCATTAATTTATTTTAGTATAAAATCATTCTCCTAATAATTTTATTTTTTTTCCAATTTATAACCAAATTAGGTAGAATAAGACAAGACAACCCCCCCCCCCCCACATTACATCAACTAGATCATATAATTTCACTTCAAGAGTAGGTTTCATAGAGAAATTTGGCATCAAATGTGGCTAACCTAATGTATTTTTTCTATTCTAAGGGATAAAAAGAATAAATGTACAATACATGACCAAATGAAAAGGATTCTCAGGAAAAGGGGTATTAAAATCAAATAAATAACTTAATCATTTAAAAGAAAAGAACCTAAAACCATAATGTTTTGAAAGAGGAAATCAAATTTTGGTTAAAGAAATTATTGTCTGCTTCTCTCAAGATGTGAAATAAATGTCAAGATATGACAAAGAGGGTTCACAAGCCTCATAGGATATTGATTTAAAAAATAAATAATGTTCTATGTGGCATGATAATCAAAAATTAAAGTGTCATTCATGAAATTCCTAAATATTTGTAATTGAAATGTAGTTATTTTTAACATTCATTTAAGATAATTTTCATGGAATAAATTGTTTCACTTATTTTAATGGGTTTAAAAAATGGAAAATATAATCATTTCATCTTAGATGTTTAAAAATATATATAACTTTAAAAAATTAAAAACATTAGAAAAACATAGATTTATTTTTTGAGAAGTAGTTAAAAAATTGAATATCCTAAAGTAAAATGTTACCCTCCCCTACACTTATATGATTATGTTTTCCAAATACATTAAATTTAATTTAATTTTTATATATATTTTTATTTGAATCACTATAATAAATAAAGTGTAAATTAGAGGTATGACCTGACTTATTGGAAGTACAGTGTTGATTTAAGGTCTTATGTGTTGTATACTAAAAATCTATAAGAAAGTGAAGAAATTAAAACATAATAAATTTATTGGAATAAAATAAAGATAGAAATAAAATTATAAAATAATGATAGGTCTTTGTTTAATCCCTGGTGTGGGCCATGGATTTTGACTGTCTCTAAATGGGAAGTTCGATTTGGTTATACCCAATCTGATTGTGTATGGTGTTTATTTAAGATGAGCAACAAACACTTCTTCATTATACCTTGAACTTATTCATTTTTCATGAGGAATATATGGATATAGTACACCAAATTCACCACCATTAAAATGATATGAATTTTATAGGGAGGATTTATGATAAATAATGAGTCCTCCTCTTCTTAGTTTTCACTTTCACAACATCTTCTTCAATCTCCAGTTATTTCTCATGGTGTGATAAATCAATTGAGTAATGAATGAAAAAGTATGAGTGTATTTGCATTTGAATAAATTTATACCATGCTGAATAAATATAAAATTATCCCCTTTAAAGGTAATAATATGGTGTCTCTATTTTATTTGGTAAATATAATTTGATCTCCTCATGTACTCTCTCAAATAAATATTCCACTTGTTTGGGGATTTCAACATATTCCTCTTAAAATGTATCTCGTTTTTCTTCTTCTTCGTACAAGGGAAAAATTAATTTACATCAATATGAGAATGTTCAACAAGGGAGGTTGATACTCAATTTATTTTCAACAAAATTACAAGATAATTATTTCTTGGAAATATTACATCCTTGAATTTATTCGAATTCAATTTATTTTTTCGTGGAAAGTGCCTCTGGGAATTGAATTTCACTCGATATATGTGGGAAGTCAGGATCATCTTTTTGAACGTTTTGTGGGGAAACCACTTTCACCCCTAGTTTGAATTCGGGATTAGGTTTATCTCCCTCATCAAATCTAAATTCCAACTCAAACATTAGTATTTGATAATCATTTCTGGCATTATTAACCATGTCTAATCATTCTTGGTAAGAGAGACCTAAAATAAGGACATTCAACATTATCTATCCCAAAATAGTTAGTTCATCAACCTTTTGTAAGAGGTATATCTAATCATTGGCTACCATTTTTTTGTCAGCTATGAATTATAAATCTATTAAGAAAAATATTATTTGGCATATTCCATGAATTTATTTTAGTTTTTTTAAAATTAATAAAAATAAAATTATTCATTGAATATGAAAATTAGATTATTGGAACTACATCCCCAGAAAGCATGAAATGTTTTGACATGTGACTATCAAGGGGTATGATAGAAACCAATATTTACTATGTTAAAATTTTCATAAATTTGGTAACATAGGATGTATTAAGAGAGGATCACGCATCTATCACATTTTTCACTTGAATTAGAAAATAAATTAGATGTTATTTAAGAAATTATTTTATTTTAAAATTAAATAAAGATATAAAAATATTGGTTTGGAAAAAAATATTGAAAAGAGTGACGCAATCAGGGTAATATAACCATTTAATATTTCATCACGTTTATAAAACACATTCCCCCTCTCTTCATATTGAATGATAAATAATTGAATCCTAAATCGAGTTTCAAATCACCCTTTGTTGTATGAAGCAATTGAATCCAATAATTTGTTCCTAAAAATTCATAAAACATTACAAAAAAACTATTTCAAGTTCTGATAATTAATTTTATCTCCTGATAAATCTATAAAAAATTCACTAATTCCACTCACATTCCAAAAAGTGCTTGACACCCACCACCTAACATAATCTGCTCAATGGAGGAAAACTACAATAGGAAGATAGATCTAAAAGATATAAAAACAAAGATATAATCATTGACTATCATCAAAACCCAAAATATGATTCATTAATAGAATTTTAGGACATTTAAAATTGAAATAATTCAAAATAAAATGGGTTTTTTACGTTAAATCGTAATACTTCTAATTTACAAAAGGATAAATCCCCCTTCGCTGATCACTCAAAACTTTTACCCCTCCATGTGAAGGGTAATAGATTTGAAGGTGGAAAAGATAGAATTTTGAAACTAATAAAAGTAAACAAGAAAATATAGAGGAATTCAAGGATCAAATCCTCGATCAAATCCCCTCATTCTTGTTCTTCAACACCTTTTAATAGAAGTGGACACTCATATTTATAGGGTTGATGGGAGGAAACGTCTCCCCCAAGATATTGCCTATTGAATGTTTTAGTTCATTTCACAGGATAAATTTATGAATATCGAGAAGGTTCCTTCACAAACATTTCTAATGTCTCTCATTTTCATTCTCTATCATAATTTCATCTTCATTAAATATGTTTCAAAAATGTTATTCTCAAATTAACGAAGAATCATTTTTCTTCCCAATGAGAGTCCTCAAGTTCCTCAAATTTGGAACATTTAAAATATAACATAATAAAAAATATTATTCATAAAATTTATTTTGTACATGAGGATCAGAGACTTATTTTTAAACTAGATATAA
This sequence comes from Viscum album, assembly GCA_963277665.1. Classification (NCBI taxonomy): domain Eukaryota; kingdom Viridiplantae; phylum Streptophyta; class Magnoliopsida; order Santalales; family Viscaceae; genus Viscum; species Viscum album. The sequence continues at coordinate 671,178,513 of OY728162.1, forward strand.
TAAACAATTTTGTAGATCTCAAGACCAGTATATGCCCAAATTATTTAGGTCAGTTCCATTCATTCATCCCAAAACATTTTTCCAATTAATAGATTTTTCTAGGATATGGTTTTTAGAATTGGATCGTAGTCATGAAGAAATTTGGAATCCCACAAAAAAATGAATCCTTGAAAATATAATCACTACAATTGGATATAGTTTGTAAACATAATACTTGAAAAACACATGCTCCAAAAAAATACTAAATTTCATGAATTATGAAATTTTCACAATTAATCCCATTTTTAAAAAAACTAAAATGATAAAAATTATATCAAATTGATTAATTTAATTATCTTAAATCATTAATAATAATTAAATGTATTATAAAAATATTATCTCTACCAGGAAATAATTTCAATTAGAATGTTATGGGTGTGGGATGGTTATAGATTTGACTTTGATGCATCAACAGGTCTCATGAGACAAATCAGATGGCCAAATTAGAGGAGTTTCTACCCAAAGAATTAAACAATATTTTAATAGGACTTTATAGTTTTAGATTTCCAAAATTATAAATTATTTAATTATTAGTTTAGTTATTTATATCCATGTGATTAGTTAAATATAAAGAATATCCTTGTATATGTCTCAAGCCCATGTGATTATTTATATTGATTTATTTGATCAAAATGTATTTCCTACATATTATACTCGGTTTATTGATTAATTGGAATGTGTTTCACTTATTTACCATGCAATATTGATTATGATTATTTATTCAGGAAAGAATATGTGGTGCGGTTACACTTACCAAGAATCTGATGTAGTGACCCAAACATTCATTAATGAATAATCTTCTTGATATAATTAAGTGTCTTATTATGTAACATGGTTATATAAAATATTCACTTATATGGTTTTATTATATTGGATTTTAGAATAATATTATAAATTGTGATTGTTGCTAATATATTCGTTGAACAGTGATCACATAATTAGTATAAATATAGGGATTTAACTAATCCTCTTTACTCAGAGAAAGTAAGTGATGGATTCATCTAGAAAAATTACTCTATACGAAGCCCATTTTTATGAGCTTATAAAGGAGGTGGTTTCATTGGTATTTGCTCTTAACCAAGCCCAAAATGAGCTTCAACGCAGTATGCTCGAACAAAACCGCCTACGGGAGAAGTGGAAGTTGATAGAGATTACCACCTGAGTGATGTTATCCAATCCAACCCAAGAGTATTTCATCCTTGCAGACCTTACACTTCAGACTTTTGTGGGTTTTATAAGGGGTTATGTAATGATACTCTAGTACTATGATTTTATGCATCATTTTTTATAGATAATATAGATTAATTTTGTTATTGTCACTTTGTAAATAATTTTTAATGAAAAAAATATTATTTTTAGATAATATTCAATTAAGAAATATATTTTGATGAATTAATGGAATTTTGAATTAAATACTATTTTAATAAAATACTATTAATAAATTTATTTTCTTAAAATATAAATGATCCTATAATTTGTATGAATGCAATTGTAGTACTTATTAAGGTTTGAAAGCTATTTTTGTCAAAACACATAAATTTTCGATAAATTTGTTTTTTTTTATTTTGGAATTAAAAATTCACATATTTAGAAAAATATTTAGATAAGAAGAATATTTTTTTGAGTTAAGATGTCAAAATTACCAAACGGTGAGTTTTTCATAATTTTCTGAGACGGTCGAATTTTTGGGTAAAAATTAAATGTTGTTTAATTATATAATGTGTTTTATGACATCATAATGACCCAATAGTGATTTAATAAAATTATATAATCATTGTGTTTTGAAAATATATTTTTTAACATTAAAATATTGTGATTCTATGTTTTTTTGATTTATTTTACAAATCTTTAGTGGACCCTCCAAGACTTATTAAACATTTTAACTTTTCAAATTCTTTTCATAGAGATTGTTAATAACCTACACATGAGCAATTAAAATATTTTAAGACCATTGGCCTTATAAAATATTTTTTTCCACTCCCCTTTTTTAAAAACCAAGGGAAAACCCATGGGATGGTTTGTGGTTTTGATTAGATTAATGTGTAGTGTCCAAAACCTAAATAATCAATATTTCATTCGCTTTTCCTATATAAACCCACCAAAGATCCCACTTCATCGTCACTAAAATCCTTTTGAGATCGAAAAACATATACCATCCTCTCTATATAATCCTCACAAGGTGTCCCAAGCTCCCAAGAAGCCTCTCTCAAGCCCCTTCCAAGCCTTTGGGACCACACTTCAAAGTAAGGCCTTTCTTCCTTTCTCATTTTTTTTTCAAATATTATTATGTTGTCATAACCTTTTATTTTCAATTACAAATTTTTTGGTATGATTTCACACCTCCCTAATACTTCCCTGTTTGTGTTGTATTGATGATAGACTCATTTATATCTCATTAATAACTCCTATTTACACCTGCTACCATACCGAAATTCCGTATGGAATTTCTCTCTCCACATTTAAATTCTAGAAGTTATTTTGTATTATGAATATAAAATTCCCTTACTTATGATGGGACATGTTCCTATATAACCCCCTTACTTTCCATTTCATGTACATTTGATGATACACCACTTTCTCTCCCATAAATCATTTTTTAGATTTCTTATGTCATGTCATTATGCTGTCGAAATTGAACCGTGGTTTTTCATGCCAAAGTAATTGTGTCATAAATAACATGAACATTTATCTATCAAGGTTATTCACTTTATGAACTTTTACTTATTTATTATATAGTTTGATGTATGAGTTACAAATTTCTTTATCATGGAATAAATGATTATATTTAATGATTCCTTGTTGTATGATCCATGTGGCACACTTATGCATGAAATGAAATGATTAGGAATGGTGAACCTTGATAGAACTCCAATGCATTTTGTAAAGATTAGTATCATGATATGTCAAGTGCAATGACATTTTACTCATGCTAATTCAAGTACAATGAGGGTTTAATCATTCAAATTCAAGTGCAATGAGAGTTTACTAGTGCTCCATGTGAAATGAGCCTTGTCTCATGATAATACCGTGTTATGTGTTGTTTCCACATTTCCATGTTATGATAATCATGCTATATAATATATTTATGTTCGTGTTTCTATTATGAGCCATTGATATTCCTTGTTTACTCCCTTACTAGGATTTATAGCTCACCCTTCTCTTATGCATGTCTTCTAGTGATCCCATTCAATGCAAAGTACGTGGGAATGCAGTGTTCATGTAATTGAAGTTCTCATTAATGATTTTGTGTTTCATGTTTTAATTCATTATGTAATGTTACTAAGCCACAAATAAACTATACCTATTGGTATTCTATGTTGTATCAAGTGATTATTTTATGTAACAAATCATGTTTATGTGTTTAATAAAAAGCAGGGTTGTTATAGTTGGAATCAGAGGATATGTTTAGTTATTTTCGGTAATACGATTAGAAAACCCAAGTAAAGCCTTAGAGATATGAATAAGTATAATAAAAACACCCCTATAATTTGTTCAGTATTGAGTAAGTGTTTTATCAAGAAAATGAATCCCTTTATGGATACGAGCAGGTATAGGTTGCTCTAGCATAGATGTACCTAAGAGTGAAAACTCTGACAAGGAGTTTCAAAAATGACATGGTTTATCCTGGTACATGACAACAGGTCTTAATGCACTCTTGGTTTCGACACTTCTAAGTATATTCTTTGGTAAATTCACAATCTTATTATGAACCATATTTAAGAAAATAGAAAATTCCCCTAAGAATAAATGTTGGGAAGTAGATCATCGATAACATAGATTGAAGCCTATAGAATCATAAGTTAAGAAAATAAAATTTATTTATAAGTCACCCATTTTTGTCTTTGGATTACCCTCCCTAACTTTCATTTTATTCCTGCCAATGGCTGATAATAGGAGGACATAGGATAACAATAGATTCGAAGATCAATGTGATGACTATTCTAATGATATTCTCATTCCAATGGGAGTGGGAAATGTGGACTTCATCATGATGATCTCTCAGTTAACTCAGGATTTGAAAAGAAACATGGGTGAAGTTGAATTTTTAACCCCCCTAATAATGAACTAGTCACAATAGAGAGCTTCATGAGACAATTTCCTTCTACTGTTAATGGATCATCTGATCCCTCAATTGTTGAACCATGGATTAAATCTATTGAAAATAACTTCTCAGTCCTTCAATGTTCCGAAAAAGATAAGGTTCTCCTGGATTCTTATCATATGGAGGGTGAAGATTATCCATGGTGTACATAGATAAAAAAATACAAGTCTTGAGGAGGTGATTATGGCATTGGAATGGAAGGATTTCGAGAAAATATTTTTCAACAAATATTTTCCTCACACCCTCCGACATAAAATGGAAAGGTAATTCATTACCCTCAAGAAAAATGGCGACGAATCCATTAGAGGATATGAGGAAAACATCATAAGGCTTGCATGATACACCTCCGGCTTTGTTGTTACCACCAAATTCTAGGTTTACTTCTTCTTTGGTGGGATAAAACCTAGCCTATGAAAACCCATATCGATCCATGAATTCAATAGCTAGGAGGAAATTGTCGGATGTGCCCTCAAGGTCGAAATGGAGATCGGCGAATCTCAAGGGTATCATGGTGATAATAAGAATTAGGTGGAATTTAATTCTAGTGGTGCGATGGATAAATTAAATGGTGCTATGAAAACCCAACACCCCATTAACCAAACATGAGGAAAGAAGCACATCACAAATTTCTTGAAGGGGACCGGGAAATGCATTCGGTGTGGATGAGAAGGGCACCTAACCATTATCTGTTTACAAAAAAACATACAACTGCGAAAGAAGAGAGGAATTCTCCATTTGACCCACAACGCATTGTTCATTAATTTAACTACAAAGAACCATGGAACCTTTCTAATCAGCATCCTATGCCAAGGGTTTTCGAAGGAAATCAACAACCTCCAAGGCAACAAGGTATATCTTTTTCCATCACAACCACTAAAGTGAACCCTAAAAAAGAAATGGTGACTGGTATGCTAGTTATTAATTCAATAATAGTGAATTTACATTTTTACTTTTTTTCTAAGAATTATTTTGTATACCGAATGTTTAGTAGAACAATCCCAAAACCACCTCAAATTATGGAAGTAAATATGTCAATGAGTACGGAAAATGGTTAAATCATTGCATATCAAGAATATAATTCCCCCTATAATAATTTGTGAATTGAACTTCCCAGAGAACCTTTTCATACTCCCTTGGAATAATTCGATTAAATTATCGTCATGTATTGGCTTTCCATATATAGAGCCAACATAAATTGTCGTGAGAGGGAAATTACTCTCTTTATAAAGAATCTACCCATGATTCTATACAAGTGAAAGGAGGAAGATGAATCTTCTTTACCACCATCATCTCAAGTGTGGATATTACTACCCAATGAGAATGTGTATCTAAATTATATTATTAAGTCTAAGGAAGAAACCATCCTTGAATACATGCCTATTATGAGTGAATTTTCTGAAGTGTTTACTAATGAATTTATTGGTCTTCTTTGAAGAACATATGTTGAATTCTTAAGTGACCTTATACGCGGCGTGTTTCCAACATCCAAGACTATGTATAAAATGACTATTTTGGAGCTTGAGGAGCTAAGGAAACAACTACAGAAGAATCTGGATAAAGGGTTTATACGCCCATGTGATTCACCATGTGGTGCACCTGTCCTCTTCATCATGAAGAAAGATTGGTCAATGTGCCTTTTCATTGATAATCGCGTGCTCAACAAAATCACGATAAATAACAAGTATCCTCTACCACAAATTCATGACTTGTTCAATTAGCTACATGGAGCACAATAGTTCTCCCCGGTGGATTTGTAGTTGAGATATTACCAAGTAATGATGAAGAAGGAGGATATCCCCATGACTGGTTTTCGTACAAGATAAAGGCACCATGAATTCAAATTAATTCCTTTTGGACTCACTGATGGTCCATCAATCTTCATGGACATGATAAATAGAGTCTTTAGAGATTAACTCGACTAATTAGTGGTATTATTTATATATTATATTCTAATATTCTCATAAACTAAAGAGGATCATGAGGATCATCTAAGCACTATACTAGAGACCTTGTGAACGAATAATCTCTTTGAAAAGTATATCAAGTGTGTGTTCTGGTCGAAGGAAGTCTCGTTATTGGTTCATATCATCACAAGAAATGGGATATCTATGGATCCCCCCAAGAAAGCTGTAATTAAGGGATGGTCGAGGACATCATTAGTAACAGATATTTGTATCTTCCTTAGGTTAGGTATACATTATCGCCTATTTGTGAGAAATGTTTCACGATTGTCAGACCATCATACCAAGCTTACTCAGAAAGGAGTAAAATTTTCATGGAGTGATGAATGGGAAGAGAGCATTAAATATTTGAAAATGAGGCTTATCACCATGCCCATGCTCACACTACCCACAAGTGGAGAATGTTTTTTTGTATTCAGTGATTCTTCAAAGAAGGGCCTCAGATGTGTGTTGATGAAAAATGGAAAAGTCATTTCTTATGCTTCAAGGAAATTTAATGTTCATGAGAAAAACTATCCAACACATGATCAGGAGTTGGCTGCAATAATATTTTCTTTGAATATTTGGAAACATTACCTTTTTAGGGAGAAGTTTGAAATATACACGGATCACAAAATCCTCATGTATATATTCACACAGAAAGATTTGAACATGCACTAATGAGTATGGTTAAAGTTGATCAAAGACAATGACTTCTCAATCCATTACCACCATGGTAATGCAAACAAGGTGGCAGATGATCTAAGTAGAAAAGACCTAGCAAGTCTATCATTGATGACAATTGAAAAGGATCCAATCTTCTTGTATATGATGAAGATGGACATGGGAATCATAAAGAATAAAAAATCTTCAATCCTTTCACAAATGATTGGTAAAACCTCTCTTTTGGAAAGGTTAAAGGATGCTCAAAATGATGATGTGGGGATTTAGAGGAAGGTGGAAACTCTCAAGAAAGGGAAATCCTCATAGTTCTATTTCAATTAAGAATAAAATTTGAGATTTCGGTTAAGACTATGTGTTCCATCGAATCTATAGTTAAAGAAGATACTTTTGAGTGATTTAAATAGTTCAAATTTTTCTATTCACCCATGAAACACAAATACTTATAGAAATATCCAAGAGCATTATTGGTGGGATAACATAAAGAAAGGGATCAATGAGTATACATCAAAGTTCCTATTATGTTAGAAAGTGAAGGTTGTGTGGTATAAGTTAAATGGGATGATGCAACCATTACTCATACCATAATTCAAATGGGGCAACATCACCATGGTATATTTCACTGAACATCTGAAGTCATCCAAAGGAAACAATACTTTCTGGGTTGTTGTGGATCATCTTCCAATGACCGCACACTTCATTAAAATTTGTGACGATTTCTCACTGGATAAACTGGAATAGATATACATCAGAGAAATGGTAATGATACATGGAGTACAACTATCGATTATATCCTATAAAGATCCATTATTCACGACTATGTTTTGGAAGTGTCTTCAATATACTCTAGATACTGAGCTGAACTTCAGTATAGATTATCATCCTCAAACTGATGGCCAATGGGAGCGGACTATCCAAAAACATCTGGACAAGTTGACAGCATTCTCAATAAACATAAATGGAGGATGGGATCAACATATTCAATTTGTTGAGTTCTCTTACAATAACAGTTTCCACTCAAACATCCTAATGGATCCTTATGAAGACGTTTATGGGAAGAGGTTCACAACAATGGAATTCTTGGATGTTGTTGGGGAGAAAAGGCTTCTAAGTCCGTAAATGGTCAATGAAAATGTGGAAAATGTTATGACCATTCATAATCACATTAAAGCTTCTCATAGTCGACAAAAGAGAAATGTTGATAATCGTCGACGAGAACTAGAGTTTGATGTCGAAGACCAGCTATTCCTCCACATATCACCATAGAAGAGTTTTATGAGATTTGGAAATAAGTTAAAGCTTATCCAAGGTACATCACCCCTTTTGAGATCCCTGATCGCATTGGAGCAGTGTCTTATCGACTTACACTCCCACTGAACCTATATTAATTACAGGATGTATTCCATGTATCAATCTTGAGGAAGTAAATACTTGACCCATCACATGTTTTCAATCCAGATGTGCTACCATTATAGAATGACCTCTCATATGAAGAGAAGTCGGTGATGATCTTAGATCATAGAGACAATATTCTACAAAATAAGACAATGCCCCTCGTAAAGGTGTTGTGGAGAGACCAAAATACGGAATAAGAAGTGTGGGAATTTGAGTAAGTGATGAAGCAGAGTAACCAACATCTGTTTTAGTGTGAAAATATAAAAATTTAGGGAAAAATTTCTTAAGGAGGAAGATTGTAATGACCCAAACTTTCATTAAGGAAAATTCCTCTTGATCTAACTAAATGTATTTTTATGTAACATGGTAATATAAAAAAATTTCTTTGTTTTTAGATTTTTGGATTTCAAAATACAAATAAGAATAATAACTGTTGCTAATATAGTTGTTAAATAGTGATCACTTGATTAGTATTAATATATGGCTTTAACAAATCCAATTTTCTCATATGAATGAATCAATGGCCTCATCCAGTAGAATTTCTCTATAAGATTCCCCTTTGTCAGAGCTCAGAAATGAGGTGGCATCATTGTGCTTCACTCTTTACCAAGCCCAAGCCGAGCTTCAACACATTAATCTTGAATGGAACTACCTATGGGAGAAGTGGTAGTTTATAGATATTACCACCCAAGAGATGTGATCTGAGTCACCCCAAGAGTCTATCACCATCACACACCTTACCCTTTGGTCTTATGTGGGTGTTATGAAGGGGTTATGTAATGGTACCCTACTACTATAATTATGTACATTATTTTTTATAGATAATATACATTTATTTTATTATTATTACATTGTAAATACTTTTTAATGCATAAATAGTATTTTTAGTTAATATGTAATTAAGAAATCTATTTTGATGATTTAATATATTTATAAATTAAATAATATCATATTAAAATATTGTGAGTATATTTATTTTTATTAAAAATAAATTATTGTTTAATTTTTATGAATACAATTTTAATTTTAATTATGGTTTAAATGTATTTTTTTCAAAACCCATGAGTTATCTATAAATATCCCTTTTTTAAAAAAAATTAAAAATTCACATATATAGAAAAAAATTAGATAAAATCAATATTATTTTTGGAATCAGGAGTTTGAAATTACCTAAAGGTTAGTTTTTCTTCATTTTCTGAGACAGTCGAATTTTTGGGTAAAAATTAAAAACTGATTAATTATATAATGTGTTTTATGACATCATAATGAACCAATATTTATGTAATAAAATACTATAAAAATTATGTTCAGAAAATATATGTTTTACCCTAAAAATAATTTAATTTTAGGTTTTTTTTATTTATTTTACAAATAGTTAATGGACCCTATGAGACTTATAAAACATATTAACTTTTTAAATTGATTTCCTTGAGAGTGTGACTGACCTTTAATTAAGAAAGAGGAATATTTTTAAAAAGTTAAGTTATTTCACTTATAAAATAATTTATTCTACTCCCCTTTAGCAAAAAACCATGTGCAAAAACCATGGGAGGGTTTGTGGTTTTTATTAGATCAATGTGTAGTGTCCAAAACCTAAATAATAAATAATTCCTTCCCTTTTCCTATATAAACTCACCCAAGCTCCCACTTCATCTTCACTCAAAAAAATTTGAGCTCAATCAACCTATTCCCTCCTATCTCAATAATCCTCTCAAGGTGCCCCAATCTCTGAATAAGAATCTGTCAAGCCCTATCCATGCCTTTGGGATCACACATTCATGTAAGGTATTTCTTTCTTTCTCATTTTTGTCTAAATTTTATTATGTAGTTATGTCCTTTTATTTTCAATTAAAAATGATGGGTTAAAATTTATCACCTCCCCCATACTTCCCTCCTTATGTTTTAATGATTATAGACACATTCATCTCCCATTAATTCCTTCCATGTACATATGTTACCATGCCGAAATTCCGTAGGGAATTTATCTCTCCTCATTTACATTCAATCAATTATTTTTTATTATGAATCTAAAATTCCATTACATATGTTGGTACATGTATCAATATAACTCCATTAATGTCTATTTCATGTAAATAATATGAGAAACCCATTTTTCTATCATTTACCTTTTTTAAGAAATCTTTTGTCACACCTTTATATAGCCAAAATTGCACTGTGATTTTCCAATCCAACGTCATTATGTCGTGAATACAATTCTCATTTCACTATCTTGGTTATTCACCTTTATGAATGTTTTCTTTTTGATTATATTGTTTAATATATGAATTACCTATTTTTTATCATGTAATAAATGATGATCTTTAATGAATCCATGTTTTATGATACATATGGCACACTTATGCATGAAATTAAATGATTAATAATGGTGCTCCCTGATAATGCTCCAATACAATGGATAAAGATAAGTATCATGATACATCATCTGAAATGTGGTTTTAATAATTCTAATTCAATTTCAATGAGAGTTTAATCATTATAATTCAATTGAAATGAGAGTTTTATCATTCTCTAAGTGCAATAATCTTTGGCTCATGGTAATACCATGTTAAGTGTTGTTGTCACTTATCCATGTTATGATAATCATGTTATATCATGCCTTTATGTTAATGTTTCTTTTATGATCCATTGATATTCTTATTTCCAAACATTTATTGTATTCTTAATTTTATTCCTTGTTTAATCCCTCACTAGACTTTATGTCTCACCCTTTTCTTATGCATGTTTTCGAGTTATCCAATGTAATACTAAGTATAATGGAATGTAGTTGTCATGTAAAAGATGTTTTCAATAATATGTGGTGTTAAATGTTTTAAGTCATCATATAATATTCCTAATCCCCAAATACAATTGACCTCTCGATCATTTATGTTATATCAAGTGAAAAGTTTGTGTAATAACTCGTTTTAAAGTGTGTAAAAAAGTAGGGTTGTTATATCTGATCTCATCCATTTACTATATTTTATTTTCCCGATGATACGATTATGTGTTTTTTGATTGATATGTAGGGATATGATATAGAGAATAATGAAATTTTTAGTTAAAATAAATTGTGTATTTTTTGTTTTAAAATGTAATGTGAATTTAAATGAGAAGATATGGAGATTCACTAGTTTTTATGAACTTGGGTCACTTCCCTATGAGGGGGCTTCGCTTATTCGTGGGGATTCCCTCAGGCTGTATTTCTTTAGGCTCTAATATTTTTCTTATTCATCCATTCCAGGGCCATTTTTAATCAAATAAATAAATGGTTACAGTTAATTCATGATTCTATGACAAATGGTATATGAAAATGTCGCAATGTATCAGGAAAAATATACAAGGTCAGTATGAAATGCTATAGACTATATACATAATAAAAAAGTATGATTGCCAATATATTTTATGGGCTAAAGACTACCCTTCAATGGGAATTAGTATCCCAAAAAATCCCATCATATGAGGAAATAATATCATGGGTTTTCTTGATAGAGAAAAAAAATAAAAATCTTATGGCTTTGAAGGAAAATAATATAAGAATATGATAGAGTAAAAGATGTATTAAGGGATGAAGGGAAATAATGATTTTCCAACATGTCATAATTATGGAAAAACCCTAGTACTTATATGAAGTTAATGAGAGTTTCTTACAAGCTTTGAGGAAAAGTAAATCAATATCATGATCCTTAATATAAGAATGAAGTTTCCAATTTGAAATTCATTAACTGTATAGAGATAGGGAAATACACAAACAAATTTACAAAGAATAAGGGGAATATATCCCAATCATATATAAGGGAACAAGGTCAATACTATGTTATTGATACAACTGACATATAATGGATAAGGTTATTTCATGTGTATTCAAGAAATATGTTGTAGAAGTATATTATCCATGATATTCTCTTTATAATAATAATAGAATCTATAAGGATTTTAATATATTGCCTTTTCATTAAGGATTTAAATCATTTGATAAAAAGTAATGATAAAGAAGAATAATGATTCTATTTATGTTTTAATTCATGGAAAACAAATGATTTGGGGTAGTTAATCCTAAATAGATGCTCAATTCTGAGAAACTAATGATATAATTATGTTTTGGGATGGTATTGGTGTCTCTATAATTGGTCATTGATTTAATGGTTTTTGATATATTTACTATAGTATAATGATTTTTTAGATTTATGTAATTTATTCAACAAATTTAGATTTTGTTTTTAGAAAAATGCATGTTTTCATTAATGTTTGACAGTGATCCTGGTATTCATATATTTGCAAAGTGACATTAAAAGCCACATTAAATTTCCCAAGGAATATAATTTTTATTTATTTTTCTTCCATCAAAAATTTTTTAGACATATTTTGGGTGATTAATAAGGGTAATAAAATATGAAATGAATTATGTTGAAATTTGGGAGTTACTATTGAGGTATTAGAGATCAATGTATTATATTGGATAAATTTTTCTAAGAATTTTGGTTTTTGAAAATATAGGAGGAATAACTTATTACACATATATGGATCATATGATCTGTTTAAAGTTAATTTTAGTGCATCCAGTATCGATAAAATCAACTTGGATATAAATTTCCTTGATTATGAAATGGAGTACTACCAAAGGATGAAATTATACATAAAAAGAAATTATATAAGTATTTTTATGTATTATATATCATGATAGTAATAGAATTCTTAAAAATTATAAAAAGGATATTGAAATAAATAACCTATTAAATTAATATCCAATGAATCAAATGTCTATTTTTCACATCACATTTTATTGTTTTAAGGTCCTTATATTATTATTAATCACACATTTTTTGTGATCAATGATCTATATCTCTCTCTTTAATTATTTATGCTTTTATTTTAGTTCTATATCATTCCATTACACGAATGTTATCATATTTGGAAAACTCATATGTGTTATTTCATATGACCATCAAAAATCCCTTCCTCTCTTATCAAGAGTAAGTTTTATTATCCATTTTTCATGTTTGGTTTCAGGAAAATAATTTTCAAAATTGAAAACCCTTTATTATTGAATTCAAGTTTAAATTATGAGGAAGAAAATTATTTGAGGGGGTAGAATAGAACACACTAAGAATTTATGGTATATTTATTTTTTAAATAAATACAATCACTTATATATCATACAATTCACACAACACTAGGTTTGAACAAAATGTGATACTATATTAGAATATTATTATTATAACGTAACTGTTTTAACCATGTCATTAAGATAGACGATATGAATAGTAATGACTATGTTTTAAAAATTATATGGATTACATGTGTATAAAATAAATTAAATTGTTTTATATTAATTACAAATAAAATAAAAACTATTTGAATGAAAGAAATGTTTTCTAAAAATTTGTATTTTTTCAAAGAAAACAGTTTCGTCTATTTTCTAACACTTATGATAAAATTAATATTTGAAAATTTTAGAAAATTTATATGATAAAATTAAAAAAATTATTGAAATTGTAATTTTAATATTATCATATGTTTAATTTTTGGGATTTGTGTTAAAAAGATTTATTTTTCAATGAATAATGAAAAATAATTATTTTTATTAAAATTTTTTGTTTCATTTAACTGATTTTCAAAGATAAATTATATTTTGAATTGTTTTTAAATTATCCGAACATAAATTATGTTTAACAATAAATAATTTAGTTCATTTTAATAAATTTAATAATTCATTATTATATTAAAACAACATATATTTAGGATAATTCTCTCTTTGGAAAACCCCCCATTCACCGAATTTACAATATAATTTTAAATTGAATTATTCATCATCATATAATTGAATTTTGAAAAATGGATTACATATTTGGAATAGTAATAATAATATAGATAATATAATAAGTTCGATGAAATTTTTTACCATAATTAATAGTAAAAGAAGTGAAAATTAGTTATCGCGATTAAGCTTAAAAGGTGTTTACCGGGATTTAAACTATGAAGATAAGTATTAAAATTACATAAATACATTTCTAATCCCCACTATCAGGACATATATTAACCATATAATCACTAAGGATCCATAATAACCTATAGTGATTCTTTTTTAATGATAAAACTGAGGTATCACATTATATTCTCAAAAATTTCAGGTATCTCCTCTCCACCACATATAGAAGGTCACCCAATCTCCTCCCTTATTCACACTTCCAATCTGATTTGGTTTATTAAATCCTTACCCAAATACTTTTCATAAATACCTCCCCAAATCTATGAGGCCTTATTTTTATTAGTAATCTATCATAATAATTCTTTAGTAATAAACCTAAATAGGCTCTCAAAGAAGTTGTAAAATTGTAAATGGTGCCTATTTTTTTATTTCATCTTATACCAATTTCAAAACATATTAAACTCTGATAATATATTAACACCAGTATCACTTATATAATAAAATTATATTATATTAATTTATTATCCTTGATCTATATCTGCATGCATAATATGGTAAATAGAGATATAGATCATGTGTATGGTATTCTACTACCTCATAAAATAATTTAATTCATTTTATGTCACCACCATTCATGTGTGGATATAATTTTGTATTTAAAATAGATATATTATATTTAAGGCATTATTATCCTTCAAAAAATATCATAACACATAAACTTTTATACATCTCATTTCATGGAGGTAGTATAACGACCCTAGATCTAGTAACCCAGATCTAATGTCTTACTTTATCACATTGGAATAAGATACAATGAATCACATCCCCAAGGAAAGATTTTTTTAGTAGTCTTGGTAAACTAGATACATATATGATTCCCATAATATTTTTTAAAATAAAAAATTCAATATTTTTTAAATAAAATGATTATTCCCACTTGTATATCAATTCCTATAATTATTAGTACAAATCATGGATTCCTTGGAAAGAAAACAAAATGAGAGTGATCTCAAATTCTTAGTAGGGTTTAAGTACAATATAAGCAATCATGATTTAATAAGCATGACCATGGAAAGGAAAATAATAGAACACACATTACATTAAAATAATTTTACTATAATAATCAATATGGAACAAAAAAAAACTAAAAAACATTTCATTTAGTAAATAACATTCCTAACATAACTTGATAAGAAATAATCAATTTGGATTGGTAATTAAATAAAAACACATTCCATTTAATCAATAATTTTAGAATAAAATGCATCCAAATATAATATCATGGATAAAAAATGGATAATAATAAAAACTAAATTCTCAATGAATAAAATTCATAATTATTAGATATAATTATCTCAACCATCACGATACCCCTACTGCCAATACCATTATTAAGATAATTTAAAACTATTGGGTCTTATTTAGCCTACTAATTTGAATCATGATACCTATTAATGTATAAATGGGTTTCTTATATCATATCCCAACATATAATATCATTTCCAAATTATTAATCTTATACCAAATAATCAATTTTATTCTTAAATCAATATGTCTTATAATCAAATATCTGTATTGGTTAAGGATACTGATTTATCAATAATTGCTATTTTAATTAAAATTCATTCAAAGTAAAAAACATATGTAAAAAATTGAATATGGTTTAGGAAATATTCATATAAACTAAACAATAATATTTATATTTAATATAATTTCAATTTATAATTAATAAATTTCACAATATAGTGATTTTTTGAGGATAATGTTAACAATCACAAAAGAAAGTGAGATTGTACAATAACTTTTACCTCTTAATTAAATTTTATATTGTAAAACCTTGAATAAAAAAATTAAAATTAATCATTAATAATCATTAATAAATAGTTATTAATGTTAAATAAATAAAATGAGAAGTATGTATGCATCAAAAATTAAATAGGTCTTTATTAACAAATACGTCTCAATGAAATGGAAATTGAGATAAAATCCTTTACAATGATCATAACATTGGAGTGAGAATTAATCAATAGATTTAGTATGGATGTCATATTTAAATAGAAATTTATAATTTGAAATAAGCCCTATGATATTAACATTTCATTACATTCATAATATATGAATATAAAAT
This sequence comes from Viscum album, assembly GCA_963277665.1. Taxonomy (NCBI): domain Eukaryota; kingdom Viridiplantae; phylum Streptophyta; class Magnoliopsida; order Santalales; family Viscaceae; genus Viscum; species Viscum album. The sequence continues at coordinate 671,194,724 of OY728162.1, forward strand.
ATAATAAAGAAGTAATAATGCATAATGAGAAGAAATTGAGTTACGAAATTTTTTACCACTTGGTAATTTTAAATTAAAATCCCCTTAGATGAAATAATTAATATAAAAACATAACATAACATTTAGTTTGAACGATTTATGATATTACTTGTCAAATATGACAAATATTATGTATAAGAAGGAAATTAAGAGTGTGACATTAAAATATTCCTCAACGAAGGAAAATTGAGATGAAGTCGCTTACCACAAGATTCCTTTTAGTTGAAAACTAATTAAACTCATGTATAATTGATATAAAATTTTTATTAATTTATAAAACAACTGCATTCATATTTATAATATAATATAATTTCTTCTTATAACTTTTTACAATCTGTTTTCAAAAAACATTTTTGTATTTTCATTGTTTTGGGTGTTAATTGCCTTGTTTTGTCGTTCATGGTTCATCATGAATGTTTTGTTTCATGGGAATATGATAAAAATAAATCACCTATGTAATAATATTAATGATTTAAATATCATATTTAATCATTATATACATTTTAAAACAATTCATGAAGGATAAAAATGTAAAATTAATCACATCGCATCATAGAGATGGTAGATCGCGTACGCACGAGAAACAATTTCATTACATTATTGGGTGAAAAGAAAAGAAAATGGGTGATATATTAATTTTTAATAAAAAAATATTACCATATATATTAGATATATTAATTAAATAGTTCCTTAATAGTTTCCCTAAAATCCACACGTGAAAAATAAATTACATCGATTTGTGAGGCGGTAGTCCCCCATACACACAGGTGACATTATCATATTTTAGAGGACATGTACTGAAATAAGTTATATGTAATATTACAATTAAATAAGTATAATAATATCATAAATATAATTAAAATGTTTTAAATCCATAATTACATCCATACTTGAGTGGTGGTGATGGAAAACGAATTACATCGGTTCACGAGGGAGTAGACTGATATACACACAATCAATGGTTTTATTTCCTATTTGATAGAAGAGGGTATAGATATATGACATTACCATAAAAATAACAAATAAGTAAATTTAAGATACCTAGGATATTATATAATCATTTTTAATAATATTTTCTGGAGGTATAATATGAAGAAAATAAAAACACTAGTTGAAGAATTTTACCTCTTCTTCGGAAAACATCTTCTAGTTTGTTCCGAAAAACCGTCATAGGCTTTCATTTTTATCAAAACATGGGATATTGGATTATTATGGGACAAATATTTAATTTTTTTAGGTCATTCCTAAACAAAATTTCTCTGTAATTGTGAATAGGGGAGGATATGGGGTGGTATTTTATAAGTGGGGTAGAGGACACACAAGGACTTTTTAAAAAATTCCAATACTCCCATGTTGTTATCATTCCCAAATATTCAAAATTTTATTATTGTAAAACCTTATAGGTTTTAAGGTCAAAATATGTCCATAAATTTGTTTTTTGACATGTTTTTTGGTCATTTTTTACCCTTATATTCTTAGTATTACCCCCCTGACAATTCCTTTTTTACCTTAACTATGGTAATTAATTTTTACTAATTTTACTATTAATAATAGTAAAAAATTAATTTTATAATATTAGATGATATAAATTATTATTATTATTATGAATATGAAATCAATTTTTCCAAAATTCAATTAATATAATTGGAATAATCCATCTTTAAATTATAACATCAAATAGGATGAAAAAGTCATCTTTAAAATAGAAACTTTTTATTAGTATAGATGGTTTTAATATCAAAACTCAATATAAAATTGATTCCAATGACCTACAGTTGTTTAATAATAATATAATTGAGCTATGTTTTATATAATTTCAATTTAAAATGTTATTTGACTCTAGTAATTAATTAAATAAAAATGCATGTTTCAATAAAAAACAATATTTTCCACAATTAATTTATAATTAAAAATTTTAGAAAAATCCATAAAATTCCCCCTAAGATAATTTTTATATTATTATTTCAAAACTGAAAATAATTTTTTCAAATAAATTTTCTAAAACTGGTAAAAATTAATTTCAAATTATTTTTGGAAACACGAATAAATCGTCTTTTAGAAAAAATACAGTTATTCAAAAAAAATTATATTCATTTTAAATGGTTATTATTTTATTTCAAATAAATAAAAATAAATAACATTCTTATTTTATTCATAAATATTAATACCTTATCATTTAACATCTATTTTATAACATTATACAATTTTACAGTTTATTTAGACACAGGGTCATATGTTTTGTACACTATCTATGAGATTAAATTTAAAGTAATATATTTTGTGGGTTGATTAAGCTTGGTGTTGTTCGTTTCATATAATATTGAATAAAATGTTTTTTTTTAATTTTTGGGTGTTACAATGACCCCACATTAAAAAAAATTCTTCCTCAAAATTTTAACTTTCCCTAACAAATCAAGAGTTTGATATTAGAATATTTCTTTATTGAAAACCTATATTGTACAAGGGTTAATAATATATACTATTTAAAAGAGAGAAAGGGGAGTAAAAATTTCATATGGAATAACATATAAGTATTTTTATGTGTCACATGCCATTTTGGAAAATGAATATATGCACATGGATTAAAATCATAAATAATTACAGAGACTGATAGAATGCATTGATCATAAAAAGTGAATAATCAGTTGAATATTACAACCTGAAAACCATAAATCTATATTGATTTAAAGGAACATTTTATTCATTTTATTTGAATGTAATATGATAAAAAAATTCAAGTTCATTTCCTAATGTTGAGGAATTATTTAACTATTTAATAGTACATAGAAATTTAATTACATTGTAATGTTTTATTTCATAAGAAACATTTCATTCTTTTGTTATGCTTCGATCAATTTCCAATTCATAATTTACTCCATGAAATAAATATCTGAAAATTATTTTTTATGTGTGATGTATTTAAATTCACTGTTAATAGATATTAAGATCCATAAAATAGTGAAAAATGTTTTTTTATGTCTTTGTATATTTTTCTAAAACCAATATGGGCAGTATAATTTATACAATATATTAATATCTATACCTCAATAGTAGTTCCATTAGGTCATCATTAATATTTATTCATCAACATTTTTAACTAAGAACAATAACATATTAACCAGTACATTATGTAGGCCACTTATAGGTTTTAAATCATTATCATCCTTTGGTTATGGTTTTATACCATGTTTCCTTTCCGAACATGATGGGTATTAACCCTACATGATGGCTTTCCTTTTTGTAAAACTATTTTAATATAATTTCTATGAAATTAACTTACTGGTATGACCTATGATTACTAAAAAATTCAAAGATAAGATAAACCATAAAGGTTACCTATACCTAAAATCTTAACTCCAAAATGAAAAATGTAATGGAATTATTTCTCAAATATTTTTTTGACACATTAATCCAATGGGATGTATTAACATAAATGTTTTCCAGATGTATCATTACTCAAGTTATATTTCCACCACAAAAATTTACAAGAGGGTTGCCTAAGAATTTGTTCTTATGATTAACAGTAAAATAAAAAACCCTTGATGTTATCTAGGACTCATAATTTATTGAAGACATATATGCCAATGACATTTTTAAAAATCCTTATATGATTCATTATTCTTATCACAAAAATAAAATTGGTAAATAAAACATCTACAATTTAATTCTTGAATCCTAATATATAAATTCCTCCAACATTTTATTTAATCATAGGCCTTCCATGGTTTATAGTTCAATGTTTAAAAGTTGTAATTGAATTAGATAATTCACATATTCCCCAGATTTAGGAAAATAAACTATAAATGGATCCTTAAGATTTTATTTATTTACTTTCATCATACTCTTAATATCTCCGCATCAACTCATTTCATTATAATCTTGTTTTCCACACATAAACAATTTTATCATTCATTTGGTACATATTCCTTAATTTATATTTCAATATTTTTGACATTCTGAAAATCAAGCCTTCATTCTTCTATGATCTCAATAAATCAAAAACATTTAAAAATCTATCATTCTCTTATTTGGTTCATTTGGAAGACAATAAGGTATAGGTTTTTAATCACATTTTTGGATAATGGATTTAAAATTATCCATATATATTCCACTCCTAGAATCATTACATTTATTTTCTCATAGTTTTCACATTATCCATTATAGTCATTGTTAACATGGTTTCTTTGGGTTTTAGCAATTTACTAAAACCAAAAAACTATAGTCTGAGCAAAAATAATCATAGTGGGAAACCATATAATTGTAAAGATTCCTTTATAGGATGTCCCAATAATGAGACCATATTTTCCTAATAATACACCTTAGGTTCAACCTATATGAATCGTTTTCATCATATATTCAAATCCATCATAATGTTTGGTAATGAAAATGTAAATTCTCATAAGAATATCCTCTTAGGAGTATCAAACTAGGTGTGTAGTATGGCATGTTGTCATAATATATGTGACAATTGAGTCAAAACCAATTCATCATTTTTGGATTTATTACCTATATGTATATATATACTGTAACCCAAACCACTTATAATATCCATAATGGGATTTTTTTCAAGAAAAAAAATAAAATTTCTTCCATTTCAAAAAAATATTATTTTCTTATATAGTTATCCACAATGTCTATCATAGGGTTTTGTACCCTACCCATTATTTCATAGATCTACTTCCATAGGTTTATACTAAATTTCTGATGATACCAACTTCAATGACCCTGACTCGAATAACCTAGATCTGGTGTCTTACTTTATTATTTGGTTTAACATACAAGGAATCGCATCATAATAGACCAAATAGTTTTTTTGTCCTGGAAAAATATCTATATACATGATCCCATATTATATTTGAATACAACAATTAAAACATTTTCGCATGAATATAATTATTCCACCTATCATTCCACTAGATACCATTCTTCACAGACTTCATGGATTCCTGGGAAAAGAAACAAAATAATGGTGAGCTGAAATTCTCAATAAGGGTTTAGTATAGTGGAAGCCATCATAAGTCAATAAGCATAATCAAGGAAAGGTAAATAATTTAATAAACATTCCATTTAAATAAAATTACTATAATAATCAACATAAAAAGTAAATAACTAAACACACATTCCATTTTATCAATAATGTGACTATCATAATTAGATAATCCATAATCAAATAAAAATGTAAATAAATGAAAATGCATTCTATTTAATCAATAAGATGATATTGAAAACATCTAGGGAAAAATATCTTATAAAAAATATCATTGATGATAATAATAAATGGATTCATAAGGAACTAAATAACTAATTATTTTGTTTCATTATCCCATGAATCATGATACCTCTATATTCAAGACCTTTCCCAAGACAGTTTAAAACTACATGGTAAAAAACCATCTCATTTAGCCAAATAAATTGTCTCCTGAGACCTATAGACGAATAGATAAGATATATATCACCATTACCACCCATAAATTCAAGTCTAAATCATTCCTCATATATCTTGTAATATATTTAATTCATAAATCTGTTTTACTTATCATTAAATATCCATATTTACTATGTATATGGATTTATCATAAACTCCCCAATTAGTTAAATAAAATTAAATATAAAAAAATATGTAAATAATTTTATATAGTTTAGGTACTAATCATATAACTCATTGAATAATATGTATATTTAATATAAATGGGATTTATGATGAAAAATAATCACCAGAATTTGATTTTTTAAGTGAAATTTGTTTAATTAAATAATAAAGTGAACCTGTATAAAGACTTTTAACACATTGGTAAATTCTATATTGTAACACCATGAAGAATAATCTTTAAATGAATGGGTAATAATACTGAATAAACATTGTTTCATGTTAATGAAAACAAAGGGTCATTATATTAACCACATAAAAGTGAATAGGTGCATATTAACAAATACGACTCAATGAAATAAAAATTAAGACAAAATCCCTTACAACAATAAGAAATTTGAAGTGAGAATTATTCAATGAATACATTATACGTATCATATATAAATCCAAAAAAATGGAAATAAAGCATAATAAATTCAATAGTCATTACAACCATAATATTAATATATCAAATATAATTAAGAAGAAATATAACCCAATGAAAAGAAATTGAGAAAATAAATTTTTTACCACTTAGAAATTTTCAATTCAAATAACCTTTGATGAAATAATTAAAATTAAAATATAAAATACAATTAATTGTGAATTATTAATGATATTACATGTAAAATAGGTAGTATATACACTATATGAAAGAAAATGGGTACTTAACATTACAATATGCCTCAATGAAGGGAAATTGAAAGGATATGCCTTACCTCACACTTCCTTTCGGTTGAAAATGAGTTAAAAACTATTATAATTATTTTAAACAAGTTGTTCGTAATTTTAGAAAGCATATTATTATTTTTAATATCATATAAAATCCTATTACCGCATTTTACCACCCATTTTCAAATTATTTTTCATTATTTCATGTATTAATTGCCTTGTTTTCTTATTCATTATTTGTCATAAAATTGTTCTTTCTTGGGTATATGATATAGATGCATAATTTATAGAATGATATTAAGGTTATAAATATCATATTAACTCATTATATAGATTTTTAGAATCATTCTTCAATTATGTACAAGGTAAATGAACGACATCGCTACATGGAGACGGTACGTCGTATCTATACATGAGCGAAGATATAATTCCCTTAAATATTGGAAGGGTAAGGATGTGTGTGAAATATTAATATTCAACAAAAAATATCATAGATTACATATAAAATATATTAAATAATTTTATCTTTATAAAATTCCATGTAAAGCATATGTCAAAAATCAATCACATTTCTTATTAAGGCGGTAGTCCGGCTTACAGACGAGTAAAATTATGATATTGTAAATGGCATTGAGAGTGAGAATCTATATATTATATTATAAATTAATAATTATAATAATATCATATAAATTTTTTAAATTAATCATTTTATGTACACATTAAATGTGATTATGGAAAATGAATTACATATGTTCGCAAGTTTTTATTTTGTTGGACACACGATCGATGTATTTTTTTCAATTTCATGGAATATTAGAATGATATATGTCATTAAATTAGCATAATAATATCTTAGTGAATGTAATATTCTATTTTAATTATATAATAATGTTTTTAAAATATTTTATGAAGGTGGAATAAGACAAAAAATAAAAACATTCATTTAACAACTGTGTCTCTTCATTGGGAAATGTTTTTTAGTTTTCACAGAAAAATTATTATATAATATTTATGATTCAATAAATGGTTATAAGATGTTGGAATATTATTTTTTAGTTTATTTTTTCTAGTATATTCTCTACCAAATGGCTTTGGAAGTGTAAGAATTGGAGGAGAGAGGGTCACCTTTTATAAGTTTGTGAGAGAACACACATATAATTTATAAAAATAAACCCATATTTGTATCATTGTACAAGAAACAAATGGGTCCTTATCAAAACAATAAGTTTTTAAGGTCGAAATATGGATAGAAAATTACCGTTGGACAAGTTTTTATTTCATTCATAGTACTTATTTTCATAGGTTAACACCATAGTAAATCAATTTTTACCTTAACTATGGTAATTAATTTTTATTAATTTTAATATTCATAATGTTAAAAAATATGTTCAAATTATTATATAAAATAAATTATTCCTATTATAAATATTGAATCCATTTTTCAGAATTCAATTCATAGAAGTTCCAAAATCCGATTTAAAAGTAAACTCGTATACATGATGAAAATAATGGTTTTCAAAGAGAAATATTTCTTAATTGTAGAAGATTTTTATATCATAATTCTTTATAAAAATTATTCCACTAACCTAAACTAGTTATTTTTTATAATTATTTAACTAATTATTCCTAATAACCAATTTTAAATGTAATATACCCCTGTGACTTATTTACACGAAAAGGTAGTTTCAATAAGAATCTGTTGTTTAACTATTCACTGAAAAATGAATCATTTTGGAAAAATAACAAAAAAATAATCCTATGAAAATTATTATATTAGGATTTCAAAAATTAAATTCATTTTATCAAATAAATTTTATAAATTTATTAAAAAATATTTTGAAATTATGTGTGCAAAGCGCGACTAAACAACCTTTTAGAAAAAATAATATTTTTTTCCAAAACATTATTATTTCATTTAAATAATTAAATTTTTTTCTAATCATTGGATAATAATAATTTTTGTAATTTTTTAGTACTATTTATACCCAAAAATTTAATTTCTATGTTATAATGGTATACCATATTAAGATTCATTTAGACTCGGAATTTCATTTTCCACAAGCTATCGAAGAGATTAAATTTAGAGAAATATATTTTATGGTTTGTTTATGGTTAATGTTATATTTTATATGTGCTATAAAATCAAATTTTAATCATTTAGATTTTTGGGGTGTTATAGATACGATAATGTTGCTTTTTTGTACGGAGTACTATCCTCACATGAAGCGATGTGATTTGTTTTTAGATAATCATTACATGAAAGGTTACAGGGTAAAAATTAATTAATACATGTTATATTTAAGACCTAACCATACTTTTAGAAATTTAATATCACATCAAACTTCCTAACTTCCAATCTATTCCAAAGCAATAATGTCACTCATGTGAATGTGTAGACTACTTCCTCCACATAGCGATGTGAAACGTTTTTAATTTTTTACATATGGATTAAAATAAGTATTTATTTTATTGACATACATTATATATATAAGAAAATAATGATTCTATAAAGATTAATTTATATTTATTTTCCCTTCATTTCAACCATTGGGGAAAATGAAAACAGTGTCCATGTGTAAGGACAACCTACCATCTCTATGAATGGTGTAATATTTTTTTCTCCCTAATATTAATAGAAAACACTAAATAAGTATATAATGATAATAAATGATATTTATATCATATTTAAAACATTCTAGATTATATAACTATGATAATATTTAAAGAACTATATTTACCAAAAAACATATATGAAAAATGAAGAAATTATCAAATGAAATAATTTATTTCACATAGAATTTTAAATAAAATGTTGATAAAATACATTAATAAAATCATGTATAATATAAAATATATGATTATTTTCCCATAATATATGAAAATTAATCTTTTATTTTTTATACCTGAGGCTATAACACATACGAAGGACTTTGAACATGACTTAAGGGTTCCTCGTCTCAATTTTACTTCCATGATACATAGTTTATATTCCCCACTTATTCATTTTCGTGTTGTATATATACTAACCCTATGATATATTATCTCATGAATATATTTATATTCAACATATTTAATGATTAATTTTAATATTATTTACTTAATGGGGATTAAAATTTGAAAGTTACCAATGTGGTGCAGCTTTATTTCACAATCTCATCATTATTAGAAATTATGTTTGTTTAAGTCTCCCTTTGAGGAATTATTTGATATTTCTATGTTAAAATAAATCTATTTTATTTTCATAAAATTATTAAATTTCTTTTTCAAGTAATATAATCCTTTTTCTAATCTTTTTTTCAAAAAATTATTATAATTTTTTATCCAGATAACAAGACTTTATTTCCCTCTTTAGTCGAAAATCCTTTCTCACCAAAATCCATGTTTTCTATAAAACAATCTAAAAATGTTTTGAAATTGTTTTTAAACATTTAAAAAAATTATTTAATAATTTTTTACCTATTTTTTCTTTATAAATTATCTTTAAAGTTAATCATCAAGATATTTTATAATCACTGCATGTTGGATTTTACTTACAATGTGAAAGGAATATTTTTTTTAACATGTATGGTAGGAATGTAATTTTATATCATCATGACCATTCAATGTGTTAAACATTATTTTAAATGTTTTCAAATTTCAATTTTAAATAAAAATAATTTATAAAATTTTAGTGAACTTTTAGTTTGAAAAGGGGATCTTCAAAGATAAAAGGATACTCTCCTGATTAATGATTATAATAAAAATTTTATAGTATTTCTATTTATCGATGACATAAACTGTTTATTGTACATTTGTTTCACTAAGTATATATTGTGTCGATATCATCCTTATTCTTTCATTGGATGGTTTATCATCGGTTTGATTGAGAATGCACAATTTTATTACCATTCCTTGTAATAATCTAGGTGGTTTATGAATATATTTATTTGATTAGGGTATGTATTGATATATCATATATTAGTTCTGAAATAAGAATGTTTAGGTCTATTTTGATTCATCCCTTTCGTATGAGGAATGAATTGGACATAGTAAGTTACTTGTCGGACATAGTTATTGATTTCCCTCAATTCGTTGATGGGTATCATGAGACAAATCAGTTTTGTGAAATTATATGTGTTTCTACAAACATATTTAAATTGTCTTGTGATAAATATTTATAGTTTTAGATGTACGGCTTTATGAATTCAATCATTATGAGAATCTTTACTAATTTATATGTTATTATTTTATTAGTTTGAATATCCATGGATAATTTTCAATCTCAAGAGATTCTTTATATGTATTTATTTGATCATCATTTATTTATTCCATATTATTATTATTTAATTAGTAAAATGAAAATATTTTCAGTTATTTACCTTTCCATATTGATTATCCGTATTTATTCTTGATATATTTCATTATACTCATACCCTTACTAAGAATATAAGCTCACCTGCTTCTTATGTTTTATTCTCCCTAGGTTATTAGGAAGTGTTTTTTTCTTTATGCTTAGCTATATTAAATGTTGGGTAATGTAGTAATCAATGAAAATGTTTTTATTATTTTATTATTTAAAATTAAATGTGAATTTTACGTATGTATCTTGTTTACCAATACTATTAAAATATTCAGCCTATTGGAATTAAAAACAATATATTTAGTGCCAATGTAATAAATTTTTCACTTGATCAATGTTACTGGACTCTAGGTTGTTATAAGAATCATTATCAACTCCATCATGAATAATATCACATTCCTCCTCACTAATCTCAAAGGTAAATGTTATGCTGATGTCTTGAGATACAGGTAGTTAATTAGTAATACATTTAACATCTCAAGTATGTGAAGGATAATCATTTGGTCCCGATAATAATGATGAAATTTTGTTTTTAGATACCAAGGAAGATTAGGGGCATTTTTTCCAAGGGCATGATTACCCTAACAATGATAAAATTTCCTTATTACATAAACAAGATCAGTATGTGTAGATGATACCATGAATACTACCCCAAATATGAGAAAATCAGGTGTTATTAACTATGTACAATAAATGGGAGATATGTATTCCTCACCATGAATATAGAACAGATTTGAAGGATCCAATTTCACCCTATTGGGATAAAAAAACATGACACCACCATCTGATGTAAGTTTCTTCTATTACCAATAATAGAATATTGTATTGATATATTAGGATGCAAGGGACTCAAAAAAAGTATTTTCTCCATACATAACTATATCATGCATGTTATTATAGTACTTTAGTCATTAATTTTGTGACTAAGGAAATGTTGTGTGTAAATAAATCCATGGTATTCCTTGAAAGATGATGAAAGTTTAATTTTGAATAATAACCATGAATTGAGAGATAGAGGCAAGTCCATTTAATTGTTCTAAATGTTTTATTCAGATGAGTGGATTTTGACCATTTTTTCCATACACATGGATTGTCAAATTAGTGGTAAGAATGTTTTCCCCATGATAGGAAAAACATATAAGGGTCCAAACCAGAATGAGGTTGAATCAGGAACCATTGTCAATGAGATCTAAAAAAATATCCATTTCACCATGCCTAGTGTAAGTATACAAGAGTATGATGTGGCCCTATAAATATATTTTCAAAAATTGATCAATGAATCTAATGATCATGTTTAATGTCTCTAGGTTATTTTTATTATAATAAACATTGTCTATTAAAATCTCAATCTTAAGCTTGTAATGTCTTATAAAGGCCTCAATGAGTGCTTCAAATAACTCCATTAAAAGATCAACTCTATCCAGGACATTTATCATAGCTAGAACAATATTGATATCTTTCAAAATACCATATTTTTTGACAAGGGGTCTATGTTTCCCGTATTTAGATTATTCCATTGTCTCATCGATGGAATTAAGTGTGAATTATTCTATTGGATCCTTTATTTGACCAACACATGAAGGTATATTCATTATTATTGGATTAGGATTATTTTTTATTCCCATGATTTTATGTTTAGTAGATGGTTTGAAAACATCAAACTGATCCTATAATATGATTGGATCATATTTGTATTTCGACAACATAGGTGTAAATGTATACTACCACTGGGCCCAATTAAAGTGATTTCATACTAGTCTATCTGGAATATATATCCTCAGTGGAAGCATTAACCATTTTTAAGGGCCACTTTAATCATCCCATTTCCTTAACCTATATGAAAACATCCTTGATCATGGAAAATGTATATAGGTTTGTATGAATCTTCCTCATTATATGAGTATTTTTTTTCAAATGAATGACATAGAAGGAACTACATAGATCTTCCTTTAAAAAGAATCCCATTTATTGGAATGCGGACCATCCTCTCAATGATATGGGTATGAATTATTGAAATATTTAAATTGTTTTGGGAATTGGAATAGGTTGTTTATATTTTTCCTAGATCCTTCTTTACTTGATATAAAGACCCTTATAAAATCATAGTAATGACAAGACTGGCTCAATTTTTTATGATAGAACTAGGGGAAAAAATTTTGCTGAGTTATTACATGAGGATGAAATGTTCAACATTTACCAACATTGAGGTCATCCAATAGTTAAACTTTTGTCACTCTAATAAGGGACTTCATTAATTTCTACTTCTTCATTAGGTGAGTTTGTTATTATGTAAGTCACCTATATCATTGGTTTATCCAATATGAATTTATATATTTGGTCATATTTTAAATGATATATTTAAATATTACGTAATATTGGATGTCAGGAACAAACATCCATTGGTAGAATCAGTAGTCAAGGATATCATTAGGACATATATTTTTGGGTTTTCTAGGCTCTAGAATCATGAGATAGTTATAATCTATATCATTAAGAAAGTATCTAGAAACATATTATTTTGAAAAAAGAGTATAATTTATTCATACAATCTTTAAATATAAGGAAATGATGGAAATTTTATTCCTCGTAACTGGGATTTGGTTATTGTTTCGACCATTCTGGAGGGGGTTTCACATGGAACTTGGTCTTGGGGTCCACAAATAGTACTAGTGATGGTACAATTTTAACAGTTTATGATTCCACTTTTCATACATTCTTTCCTTTATTTGTAGGAATCGGTTGAGAAATATTTTCCATGCTTTGGAAATCATCATCCATCTTTTCTGTGATCATTGTGAGATCTCACAATCCACAAGGGTATTTAAAATTTATTAGTGGTATATAAAACTCATACCTAAGGATCTATATGAAAATATCTATTATTTTCTCCAATGATCAATACATGTTGAAAGAGTATGTCATATGCTTGAACCCCATGAAGAAATATACAACTCTCACATTTTCATGATTCGTTTAAGTTGAGATATCAAGGGTTGATTCCATTCATAACATATAGATGAACAAATTTATGAATTGATGGTGACAATATTCCTTGGTAGTGATAGATCATACTTATAAATATATATACCAGATTAATGATTGTTCTTCAAATTATACAGAAAGAATAAAAATATTTTGGTATATCCTCCTACTCAAGTCACTCTTTCATATTACCAGATCTAGATATGAAATATATCATGTTCCAATAGAGATATTTATTTACATTTAATATAATGAATGTCGGGTTTCTAGATAGGGATGAGAGAGTATTCAGATCTACCCTATTGTGATATGGATTCCTCTTCATTTATACTGGATCTCAGCATCCTTTTGTTACTTCCAGCCTAGTGGTTATATGACCAATGGAGTAAAGAATCTCAAGAAATATAGTTTCATAGAAATCCATTTGAGATGTTAATGTATGTAGGTTCTAATATGGTTGGATAAACCATGTTTTCTATTGATATTCCATTTGAGCTAATATTGGACAGTTATCTTGGCATGGCTCTAACTACGGTTTCAGTGGATGGAATCTGTGGAAATATTAGATAACTAGATTCTTATACACTAGTTTTATAAGATTAAAACATATTTAATGACTAGTCTCCACTCAAATAGGTTATGTTTATTTATTGTAATTGTTATTAATTAGATTTTCATTGAATTCTACGTCAAAGTTTTACATAATGGGGATATTACTACTGGGTAATTTTGAATTGTGTTATCTCAGTTTCTATATCTCATCATTATATTGACTTATATTTTATTTGTTGGTGGGTTAATTGATCTCCTATAGTGGTGATTTATTTTTGTTTAATCCTTTAACATATTATATTCTTGGATCCTACTGAGTTAGTGGGAGATCAATATTTGAGTGATATTAAAAAATTTTGGTCTACAACCCTTGGAGGGTGGAAAAAACTATCGCACCTAGGTTGGTGTGGAACATATTTCGTGTAGAATTCTCTGCACCCTACTCATATAGTTCAATAGTTCACTCTAATTTGTATATGGTAATGACTCTAATGAAATTTATATATGTTTAATATGTAGAATAAATTATATCCACATCTGAATGATAAGGGTAACTATCATAATTTACATATTTTTTAATATAATGATTTGAATATTCCCTAGAACGTGTTTTCATGTTGAGATACATTGATCATTTCATCTTGAGACCTCTCTAGGGATTCATTTTTTCTGCTAATTACTCTCATATAAGTTGTTTTTAATCATTATCCTATGTGATTCCACAACTTTATCTATTGAGTGTGTTCCCAAATAGGATCCTAAATCATATATCAAGAGGAATTATAATGGATTCACCTATAATGTTTCCCCCATATAGAAAATACCAACTATCATGGGTTTAGATGAAGTGGTTAAATAAATTTTCCTACCCCTAAGTAATGGGAATGTTTCATTCTTTCACTATCATCTCTTTCATCCATTATATCTTTGATAATCCTAATGGGATAGTGATGGTAAAAATTCCCCCAACCCTATAAGATGGATTTCTCATGTATCGCCACTAATGTTGTTATTATAGATTCTATTTTTTATTTTATGATATTTACTCTCGATATATTTTTGGTGGATTACATGCCCAATACATGAGGAATTTTTTACTAATGGTTAAAACATGTTTCAAGACTTCGAAACTCATAGGCATAAAGCTTTCCCTGCCATTCTTGAGGCCTCTAATTTTAAACTGTTGATAGATTTATAAATTTGATTTCCCCATTTTTGATATTTAGAGAGTGTAATTTTTAATTAGATATACTAGTAATTATATTCAATGTTTTTCCTTTTAAGATTCTTAAAATGAAAATTTTACTTGATATTTTATTTGGTGGAGTCTAGTTGACATAAAGTAAAGAAAAATGAAGAAAAATTTTCTCAACCCAACCTCTAATATGTTTTTTAGATAGGGTATCTGTATTTATTTTTATTAGATTCTTTAAATCATTCATAATTTTATACTATACTCCTTTGAATTTCCTCCCTAACTTTAATTTTCATTCAAATAGAAGGGATGTCAATTCAATTATTTGATAGTGTTCGTTGATTATTTTAACATGGTCAGCATACTCTGGTAAGGTGAACACATCACATTGATCAGATGATGAAAATTCTATAAATCATGTTTATTTAATGTATTTATTCCTCAATAAACCTTTGTAGATTCATATTTAGAGGATTTTTTGGGCCAAAACATAACTAATTTATTTCATTTGGCTACTTCTTTCCTCATGAACATGGTTATCTCAATAATTTATTGGGTGAATTTCTATAATTGTTCCAATCGAAGAATTCATTTATCATCTTCCATATCTAGGGAAGTAATACATCTTATAATTTTTATGGTTTCATAAAATTTTATATGGTTTAAGGGAGGAATGTAAAATTAATATTGTCTCAAATCTTCCGTTCATCGAGAAAAATATCACATATCAAAGATAAAGTGATTTATGTGATGTGACTCAATCACTCAATTATCTATGGATGTGAGGATATATTTTGAATAGTATTGGAAAGTGGAGATCCATATTATATGACTAAAATTTTACTATGGAGAGAACCTTCATTTTTAATTCCATGGGGAGTACCTCTACGAACAACATCATTTTTTTCATTATGAGGTGGAACTCCACTATGTATTAATGATTTGATGTATAGAAGACCTCTATAATATATTTACTAAGAAAGAACCCCATGTTGGTAGGTTTGGATTCCATGAGGAGTGCCTTTATGGTTATTGATAGATAATTAATTAGGAAGGGGAGAAACTTCATGCTAATTGATCTTATATCCAAGTTGAGGATTTTCAAGACACATATCATGAGAAGAGTTCCCATGATCGATCTATATTCCACGATGATGATGAACTTAATATTTAATTATCTATTAAGGAAATCTATATCACTTGATTATAGTATTTTGGGGAAGGCCATTTTCACAAATGCAACGTTATTCTTTTGATGAAATTCTAATAGATTTTAGATCCACTATTGTGATTTAATTTCATTATTGTTTTTCTAGTGGACTATACTAAAAAAAAGGTTGAGTAATGTATATCACATTGTGCTTACCCAAACCTATGATATTTATATGACATGGGGAATTAGAAATTGACAAGAAACAATTCCTCGAGACATTCAGACATTAATATTAAAAGCCATAAAAGTTCCTCTATGACATTACTTTTCCAACTACACAAAAAGGATTCCATGTCTATTATTTGACATTTTTTGATAACTTTCTTAATTTGGTATACATACTCCAGGTAATATTTCAAATTCAACTTTAGGTGACAATGATTCATCAAAAATATCAGGTGAAATTAATGCATGTGTTCCACTTCCATGTTTTCTAGAATGTAAGATTAAGTGGAGGTGATATACTAGAAAATAACCATTTTGTTTCCTTTATCCATCTATTTCCTCATGATCATGTTTATCTCTTCATTTTATAGTTTATATTCATTTATCTAGTATTATTATCATGGGATATGGGACTACATAGTGTATATTTATCTATGTTAAAGGGTAGATGATCTGATGGTGTCATGGAAAATGAACATTTTCTTAGTCTGTCCGTTGATTGATATGAAATATCAGTTGTCAAAGATAAAGTGCTTGATTTTATGGGACTCAAACTATCATGAATCTCTCGATAAATTCGTGACTTCGTAGTAATTTTGATAGTGGTGCAACCTTCATACTGTACTTAGGTTCCACTGTATGGAGGACCATTATAGTGAGTTCTTTAGGGAGGACCTCCATTTTTATCATTATGTTTTTTATTATATAGAGTGAAATCCATGAAAGATAATGAAAAAAATTAAATATATTTAATTTAATCAATAACATTCCTTAAACGCAATACTGAGTTTAAATGAACTTTGATATACTATTAAAAATTTATTATTTAATATAATAGTTTTTAACATTACATTGGATTTGTGGGTATGAATAGAAATATCTAATTTATGAAAAATATATATGGTTACATAAGTATAAAATTAATTCATTTGTCATAAATTAATTATAAATAAAAATAAAAAACATTTGAAAATAAAAAGGTTATTTTTAAAAAAAATTGTTTTTACACAAAAAAAATATTTTTATATCAATAAATTAAATTAATCACTATTAGTTAATTATTTAACTGAAATATTTATATAATATATTCAATCAAATATTTTAACATCCATTTAATATTTTTCTACTAATTGTATAATAATAACCATGTTTTAGGCTTAAAATATTACTTTTCTAAATTATCATTTTTTTCATGTTTTGCATGCATATTTTAAATTTATCTTTAGCAACTTATAGTTATTTAATATGATAAAATGAATTCCATATTTTGAAACAAGATTTTGAAATTTTTTAAATAATCACCTTTAATTTTTTTTATAAAAATGAATATTAACCATGGTAAAATTTATCACCTTGATAAAGGTTAAATATTGTTAATATAGGTTAGAAATAAGTGATAAGACCATAATATTTAGTCAAAATTCTTCTTACAAAAAGTGTAATCTACCCAAACCACCATAGGCTCGTAATTGATTTTGTAAGGGAAAATTGTCCCCACGAATGACCTATATAAAATTTTCAGAAAATAATGTTACAAAAAGTCACTCTCTTGGTTTTAGATAACTATTATGTGTCCACATAGGGACAAAATAAAGTTATGAACAAATATAGACATTTATTTTGAGATTAATAAAAATTATTTTCGTGTTTGATTTTTATTTAATTTTTCTTTCAATTGTATAATGACCATAAATGATTATGAAATGTTGATGTAGTATTTATTAAATTATTTAAAAAATATAAAAACGATTTAAAAAAATAAATGTAATATAATATGAGTGACATATATAGTTCCTCAATTTTAATAGATTAATCTGAAAATTTAGTGATGTGTTAATATATTATAAAAAACTCCTCTATTTTATTTATTAATTTTATGTAAAATAGAATGAATAGATTCAAATGTTTTATTGATGATATTTTTTCAAAATAAAATTTTATTAAACTATTTAAAAATTATTAAAAATCTGAAACAGAAAAAAAAAATTTAAATAATATTTCCATTTAAGATTAAATATTAATATTTAATGTAAAATTATAACCCTTTAAGAGTAAATTTGTTTTTATCGTAGTTAATTTCAAAATAGGATAAATAAAGTTTTAAACAAAAATATATGGTTCAAAACACCACTTAAACCAATCCATGTTTTTCTGGTTGATGCGATTTCAAAACCATCCTTTATTATATTTAACTCCATGTCCATTTGGAGTTATATTTGATAGATGAATAATTTGGAACATTTTAATATTTTATGAAATCAAAAGTGTGTCCCTCCCCACAATTATAAAATTCCACCTCTCATTTCTCTTCTTTATACAACATTTAACCTTCTAGATCGACCAACCCCTACAAAAATCCCTACTAAAATTATCTTGACAAGTTATAGAGTTGTTTTTATTTCTATATGATCATCCCTAGGATCCTTAAATGTATATCTAAAATCATTCTTTTAAATAATTATAGTTTGAGTATGTATGAAAGAAGTCAAGCTTGAGTTAAGGTATCTTCATATCATATTTATTTCTATGAAACACATGGAATATTCAACACTTATTACTTTCATATGGTGTATGTATATCCCATGAATGAATTGTATGATTCTTCTTAAAAAATTTATATTGATTTTCATATTCATCTAATGTTATTTCTTTCATGTCGCTAATGATTCAAACGTTACCAATGTTGTATGGGTATTTTGTTGCAATCTCATTTTTTATTGATATAAATTATGACTATATTAGAAATGGTGAATTATTATTATATACCTCTCAATAAAATCTTTACTCGCTTCTCCATTGGTTATTTCTCCAATATAAATATTTTCCTTTCATTTTCCTGTCTTTATATACCCTAAAGACAGAAAGTGTGTTTTTATGGAAAATTATGTTTATTTCTCTGTTTAAGAACAAATACATTCTCTTCCACGTCCTTGATTTATAAAAATAATTTCAATATTTTTTCTAATATTCACTATTTATTTATTTAAATTTATTTTTAGTCATGTTTGACATTTTTACAAAATGGTTTAAAAGGGATATTGTAATAATTTTCTAAATGAGTTTCTTTTTAAAATTTTAAAAAGTACGAACGGAATGACTTCTTTATACTAGTATAGAATGAATGATATTTCCCATTGTCTAGACCACTCAATGATATGGATATTCCATTACATGATTTTAAGGTTTTCTCAAAAAAATTCCTTAATATTTGGAAATTTAGATTGAAGATAAATGATTTGTAAGTAAAAAAGGTATTTTTTTGAGAAATTTTATAATAATTATTTTAATGGAATTTTCCACTATTATAACATCATTTTATGTTAATTTTTTATTAGGTACATGATTCATGAAATACAATCCTTATTAATTCTCTAGATGGTTTATGATTTTGAGAACAATATTTTTATGAAACTTATTTATTTTCAAGGGGTTATGCTATGATGAAATAATAAATTGTTTATGAAACTCGTTCCTTTTACATTGGATATGATATAAAGAAATGTTTATGAAAAACATTTATTTTCATGGGTTATGTATTGTTTAATTTTTTATTATCTTTTGAAACACATATTTGAGATTTTAATTATGTGATTAGTGCATCTGGAATTATATATCCCTCAAATGAATTGGGTAAAGATTAATATATCATTGGATAAACTTACCTATAATAGGGGTGAACCTAGTTCTATAAGAGAATTTGTCTATTATGATAGTCTAAGGAGTTAACCATGACAACAACAATGGTATGTGGAGTGATTCAAGTCCACTCTGATAGTCTTGGTAGTAAACCTTGACTTTTACGACCGCCTTGGTAGTAAACCCAATTTACTAGGATAGTCTTGGAAATGATTTATATACGTAGTTTTATTCCACAAACTCATCTCTTATTATAGTGTTATGCTCCCATTGATCATGTTCTTGATTAAATTACGATTTTTGTCTTATAAACAGTCAAACATTATTACGTTACTTGAGATTATGATATACGATGTTCATTATATGGTTTTTCAAATTTTATTATAAATTTCTCATACAATTATTCTTAGGTTTGGATATTATCTCCCTCTTTTACCCTTAATAAGAATATTATGTCAACATTTTCTATGATTCCTTTCACTATGTTAGGAATAATGGTATTACGTATCATAACTCTAATAAAGGTGATTTTAATGAAGAAATAATTGGGAGATTATATAGATCTCCAATAAATAAGTTGTTTATTTATCCATTTTCCAAAGATACTATCCCTATATGATTTTAACTTTCAATGTTATGTTATGTAATGAATATTCATCAAATAAAATTTAATATTTATTTATAAATAGTATGGGTCACTATAATTGGTATCGGATCTTATTGGTGTTAACCTTTCAAAATATGGATGATAAAACTCTTTTATAACCAATGGTATAAGTCTAAGTATATGATAACATCCTAATGTTTTTTTAATAATTATAAATGTGCTAGGTTAAACCTAAGGTTCCATTTCTTTCAATATATATTGTCTTTAATTATTTATCATATAATTGATTTTTCACTATTATGCCGCTCCCCATAAGGATTATGTTTTCTTAAGATACTATTTTTCATTTTAGTCAAATGATGGATCCTTAATAAATCATATTAATTCTAAATGATAACGAAAAAAGAAAATATGTCCTCCTAATCAACAAAATGTTCTAGGATCGAGAATGAAAAATCACATTTTTATGTGGAAATATCTTTCTCATGTTATTAGTAATACTAAAAATCTAAATGATCAAAATTTGGGACAATGTTATGTTGGACAATTCGAGGCCCATTTTCCACATTATTTTAGTGGTAACATTTGTCCAATAATTTCTATGAAATGGATAGGTACTAATAAAAATATATCCTTTATTATATTCTATTTTGAGCTTAAGAAATTTCATTTTAGCTATCTATCATTTGGAAGGAGTAGTGGATAAATTATGAACTCTTATCAAGAATACTATGAAATAGAAATAGATTGACTCTATACAGTGGGATGTGTTTAAGAGATTGTTTTTGAATAATTACTTTCCTCATATTCATTATAGGAAAATATAGAATTATTTCTTTGATCTAAATCATAAGGATTATGAATATTTTGGTACTTATTTAGAAAATATTACATGACATGTGAGTTATTCATAAATAATTATCATCTAACATGAAATTAAGGTTGATATATTAATTGGTACCTTAAAACCATGTCTCCAAAGGTTGTTGTCCATAAGAGACAGTAGTGGATATAAAAATCATTTTACGTAATATCAAAGTGGAAATCAAGATTAGATATATCCATAAATCTCATTGTTTTGAAAAGATAATAATGATGGAATTCAAAGTAAACCATAAAAAACATGGACTGAAATGGATGATCATTCCTTTATACCCAAAGTGTGAATAAAATAGATTAAAGTTTCTTAAGTGGAAAAAAATAAATGTTTTATGTTTGGATGGAAATGAAATTAGGAAATTGAATACTGAATTAATGGAAAGATTTTATTAGGGGATTTTAATAGACAAAAATATTCATAGAAAACACCACTAAGAATTTATTGTTACAAATGGAAGGAGCATTGGAATTATCCTAATGAGGTCTCAACGAAGAAGGAAAATGATGATGATTGATGTCAGCAACCACTTCTTCTAAGATTCAAAGGTAAAAGTCATGAAATTAGTATTGGATATATGGATTATGATTACAAAGTGGTGAAAGGTACACATACCATACAGTCTAGAATTTCCAAAGTCTTATTTGATTTAAAATATACACACTCGTTTATATATAAAGAATTTTATAAGGATATCATAGTACCAACACAATGACTGGGTGCTGAATTAGCAATGAAACCCCCTATGGTATGATTATCACATATCAATTCTATAATTCCTCTCTACTGGTAGTTTATGTTAATAATTTTCCTTATAATCATGTTATTATCATTATTGATGAATTTGATGTTATCCTAGCCATGTATTGGTTTCTCTATAAATGTCCCACATTCATTTATGAGAGTGGACAGTCATATTTAATATTCAAACCCATACTATGATGGTATTTTAGTTCCATGATAAATATAAATTTTTTTATAATTTTAATCCATTTTATTGGTGATGAATCAAATTAAAAAGGTATTTTTATCATACATGGTTTTAGAGTATCTCATAATCTAATATATGCTTATTTTTTGGGAATTTGTTTCTTTTTTTCAAAAATGATTTCTTGGTATTCCACTAAATCGTGAATTTGAGTTCTTGAAAGAACTCAAAATTAGTTCTATACCTATTTTAATGACTTAATATGGACTATCCCTGATTTTGTTGAATGAACTAAAGAAACAACACTAGGAGAATCTTGATAAGGGAATCATTTCTCCACTTGTGCCACTAAAGAGTGTACTTGTTCTAATTGTTTAAAAATACTAGATTTATGTAACTTTTCATATATTGTGGGGAACTGAGAGAAATAAAAATCAAGACCTAGTTCCAATTACAATTAATTAATGAAATTATTGATCAAATTCAGGAATCTCAAAACGTTTCCAAGATTTAACTTCATTTCATATATCATCAATTGAGGGTCGTGAAGGAGCACATACTGAAGAAGACATTTTTTATATAACATGGACACTATAACGTTATAGTGAATTCATTTGGTCTTACTAATTCCCATATTTCCTTCATGGATTAAATGAATGGAGTAATTAGATATTACCTTGATTATTTTATAGTAGTCTTATTTATGATATTGTTATACATTCAAACTGAATAGAATAGTATGACAATCATTTTAGAATTATTTTGAAGACCTTTAAGAATGAGAGGATCTATTAAAAATTTAACAATGGTAAATTTTAAATTTGTAATGTTTAATTATAATGTCATATACTATCAATTTATGGTATATAATTAGATCCTTAAAATTCAATATATATGGAACATTAGGCCAAAACAACCACAATAACTATGATCTATAGTTTTATTTTTTTTGTTGGATAATTTTAGATCATTGTGTATTATTTTTGTCGGCCCGTTAATTTTCTCACCATGTTAACTCATAAGGAATCCATGTTCCTTTCTATTAGTGAATGTGAAAAAAAGTTCTATTAATTAGAGAGAATGTTAGTTAGTTCACCTTTTCTTACTATTACAAATAGTGGATAAGGTTTTTTAATCTTTAATGATGAATTAATGAATGGATTGGGATACGTAGTCATTCAGAACATTTTGGTGATATCTTATGCATTATTCCAATTGATAGTTCATGATAAAGATTACCCAACTCGTGATTTGGTGTTATTTGGGGCAATTTTTCCATTCAAGATATATAGGAATTATCTTTATAGAGAAAGGGGTTGTATATATATTGATCATTAAATTTTATTGTTTGTTTTCACACTAAACGAGTTAAATATGAATTAGAGAAAATTGTTGTAGATAATTTATGATTATAACTTCTCAACAAATTTCCAACCTAGGAAATTGAACAAGGTTAAAGATTCCCTAAGTATAAATGATCATGTTATCTTATTTGGGATAAGTATAATAAGAGATAAAATATTTCTATATTTAAATATGATGGATGTTGAAAAGTTATAGGAAGGGGATAAATCTTATCTTTTCAAATTAGTGTTCAACCATCTATCTAGTTGAATAGTCAATAAGATCATAAGGAAGATAGAGATCTGTAGAATAGGGTGAGTAATGTTCCATAATTAAACCTTGATAATGATGGAATGACAAAAATATATTACCATATATGTGTTCAATCTATACTATATTTGATGAAGGGGTTGTTGGATGAGGCTCACAGTTCATTCATTATTGAACCTGGATGTATGAGGATGTATGGAGATCTGAAAGAGTATTTATGGTGGGACAATAAAAAGATATAAAATATTGAATATGTTTCTTGGTTATTAGTATGGAATCAAGTTATGTATAATATAAATAATTCTAAATGGATAATACAAACATAACCCATTCTTTAATGGAAATGGGAAAATGTTACAATGGGTTTGGTCATTGGACTCCCAAAAACATCTAAGGTCCATAATTCCATTTGGGTTGTAGTTGATCACCACAAAAAGTTAGAAAACTTCATTTACATTAGATAATACTTATATATAGATATTATTTCCAACATATACATTATGAATGTGGTAAGGTTCCATATAGTACCACATTCTAATATATCTGATTGGGAAGGATTACCTCAATGTTCTGGTGAAGTCTTCTGCAGGCTCTAGATACATAGTTGAGTTTCAGCACAACATATCACCCCTTGGTAGATGTATAGTATGTGAGAACCATTCTAACACTATATTAAATTTTTGGATCATATTCGTTGTGTTTCAAAGTTGTTCGGGATCAATACCTTCCCCAAATATAGTTTTGTTACAAAAATAGCATTCACTAGAGCATTCAAATTGATCATTATGATTCCCTCTATGGAATGATTTTTATAACTACAGCCTTATAAGGTAAGCCAGGTAAAAATTATATTAGTTCCTAATCATAATAATTAAATGATATATAATGTTATAACAATTCAACAACACATCATGGTTTCTTAGATTCAACAAAATATTTATGATGATATTCGTTGGTGTGATCTGAAATTTTATATTAGTGAGAAGTATTCTCTATGAAATTCTTAATGAAAGAAGGATATGAGACTCTATAATAAGGGAAAGCTTAGAACTTGTTAAATTATCCCTTTTGATATTCTAGATCAAGTAGGGATGGTTTCTTATATCATGTTGCTTTCACTGACCCTCTCCCAAGTTCATTGCATGTTTCATGTATCTATCCTAAGGAAGTACGTACCTGATCCATAATATGTACTAAATTTAGAGGTCACACCACTAGAGAATAATATTTCATATAAAGAACATCAATCATAAATATTTTATCATATAGATAATGTTATATGGGACATGAATTCTTACCTGGTGAATGTTCACTGGGGTAATCTGAAATTTGAAGAACCCACATGGGAAACTAAGGATGTGATGAAAATGATATTCCCCATTTGTTTGAATCTGGGTGATGAATTTTATGGGATAAATCCATTTTAATGGAGGTATAATTTTACACCCATTAATTTTATGAATATATATATATTTACTTTTTTCAATATCTTGGAGTACATACAACATCGAGTTTAAATGAACTGCGATATACTATTAAAATATTATTATTTAATTCCCCAGTTATCACATAGCATTTGGATTGGAAAATATGAATAGAACTGATAAAATTATGAAATAAATATTTATTCATATGTATAAAAAAAGTATTAGTTATCAATTAGTTATAAATTATAATAAATGTTGTTTCAATATAAAAATTATGTTTTTATAAATACCTTTTTTATACATGTAATATATATTTTTATCATAAAAATTTGAATTATTCACTATTAGTGAATGATTTTAATGATATTTTTATAATATATAGTCAATAAATATGTTTAAAAATAAATTTAACATTTTTATTTTGATGGGATAAGAATAAACCATTTTTTAATCAAAGAAATGTTTTTTTTAAATATCAGTTTTTGTAGCATTTTGCACATATATTTTAAAATTAACTTTTGAAACTTATAGGTACTGCATTTTTTTAAATGAATTCCATATTTTGAATTATGTGGTTCAAATTTTGTAAATATAACCATTTTATTTTTGGTCAATATTAACGGTAATCGTGGTAAAATTTATCACCATGGTAAAGTGTAAATCGAGTTAATCAAGATTAAAACAATGTGATATGGCTGTAATTATCCATTCTAATTACTATTGGGAGAAATTAATTAAACCCTTATGACTTCATTTTTTAAATTTTTTTTACTGTACACTTGTCCATGAAAATGACATTTATAATATATAACGAAAATAAAGTTACAAAATTTTAGGCCTTAGTTTATAATATCTCTTACGTGTCCACATATTAAAAAATAAAATTATGAATGAATATAAAAGTATATATTCAGATTAATTAAATTATTTTTATTATATAATATTATCCATAATTTTTATAAATTATATAATTAACATAAATTCTTATGATGTACCAATGATATATTTATTTAATTATTAGAAAAATAAAATAGATGATTTAAAAAAATTAAAAGTAATATAATTTGGGTGACTTATAGTGTTATGTGATTTTATAGATGAATATGAAATATTAATGTGGTTATAAAGTTTTATATTAGATTTAAACTTTTTATTTTTATATTTTTAGTATAATTAAATGAATTGTTTAAAAAATAAAATTAATGATATTTTATCAGGATAATAGTTTATTAAATTGTTTATAAATAATAAAAATTCTTAAATATAAAAATAATGATAATATATAGTTAAAAATGTCATCCTATTTAGATATATGATTCAATAGCTATCTGATATGTAAAATTGGAACCCTTTAAGAGTGAAGAGATTTGTTATTATGGTCAATGTTATAATAGGTTAACAAAATTGTTAAACAAATTATATGTTTTTAAAAATCACTTAAGCCGGTATGAATTTTATTACTAGATAATATTTAAACCTCGTCCTATATTAGATTAAAATACATGAACTTTTGGTTTAATTTGAGCTCTATAATTATTTTTTATATTTTAATCTATTATAAAATCCCAGTAGTTCCCCTCTCCTAAATTATAAATGAGAACGTATATTTTCACTTATTCATATATATTTGATCCATCTAGATCAACAATCCAATAAAAATTACCATCTAAAATTCTTTGTAGTCATTCTAGATGATTTTTTCTTCCCAATTGTCCAAAACAGGTATCCTTAATTATATAAGTAAACGAATTATTTCAAATAAGAGGATTTTTTAACACGTTTGAAAAAAGTTGGAACTGTGGTAAGGGATTCTCATATCACTTTTACTTCTATAAGTCTCGTGGCATATTCACCAGATATTTCATTTATTTTTTTATCTATTTCCCATGAATTTATTTTATTATTATTATAATAAATTTTATGAAGATATACATATCCATCTAACATTAATTCTTTCATGTGGCTTGCAATTCAAATGTTACTAACAGAGTATGGGTTTTATGTTACAATCTAATTGTGTATAGGGATTGTATATGATTTAGTATATGGTGATGAATTCATATGATATACCTATCATGAAACACATAAATTTACACAACCTCATTTATATTCATTAAATTATATGTTTTCTATTATTTTTCCTCTTTTTATGTACTCAAGATTCCAAAGAGTGTTTTTAAGAAAAACCAATTTTATTTCTCTTTTTGGTACATGAATCCTTTCTCTTCTAGGATTCTATTTTCTAAAAAATCAAAAAAAATTAATATTATTGAAGTGCCCAGATCAGTGTGAATCACTGAGAGGGGGATGGGGTGAATCAGTGATCCCTTAAAACTTTTTACTAATTGATTCCTTAATCAATTAAACCTCTATGGCTGGTTAAAGCCTCGATCCACTCTTCTTGTATCTCTCAACCTTTCCCGGATAATGCAGTAATGAAAAGGCACAGGACACAAGGATTTACAAGGTTCGGCACCAAAGGCCTACATCCTTGCCATGCTCTCCAAGCATGGATTCTCCCATTATAATCTGTTAGTATTACAATGGTCGATACAGCTTCCCACCGTATCTCTCCTGAGTCCCACAGGAGGGTCTTTATACTGCGTCCCACAGTGTTACCAGAGTCCCACTGGCCTGCTCCAGAATCCCACTGAAGACTTCTCCTCCCTGAGTCCCACAGGGTCTTCTCTTGGCTCCTCGAGTCGCACGAGTAGCTCTTCTTCACTTTAAGGTCTTCAAGTATCCTCAGCAGTCTGGGATAAAGACTGCTGGCCTTGCTCTGTACCTCTGATCACTTGAGTTGATCAGGTCTTCTCAATCTACTGAATGCTCAGACAAATAATATCTTTATCTTCGGTCTGGTCCAGTCTCAGTCCTGGTCTTGGACAACTCAAATGCACACCACTGATTTAACTTTCTTCACGTGTGCACGTGCATGCATGTATGCATGCACTTTCCTTCTCTTCCTCTTGGTGCAGTAGACCCACAAAGGGTGTAGTCACTTTAAGCACACACCTACTTCTCTGAACTTCACACTTTTGTTCAATGTGTTTACACACTTAGAGTGTGTTCTACTTTTGTGTGGGTCTTCTTCTTCTTCTAAGTGTGTCCACTCCTCTTAGAGCACACACATAGGTTCGGCCTTCTTTGTCACTTGTTCATGTACACATAAATTGTTCTTTGTTTTGCACACACTTGACTTTGGCCTCTTCCCTCTTCTTGTTGCACACCCTTAACCCGTAGGTTGTTCTTCAATTTTGCACACACAAAATGTGTCTTCACTTGGTGCACACACAAGGTCACAACCCTCGGCCTCTTTAAATGCACACACTTGAAGTGTGTTCTTCTTTGTTCAAATGCACAAGCAAGACTATGGATTATTCAATTCTTACACACACAAAGTGTGGTCTTCCACTTCATCTTGCACACACAAGCTTCTATGCCTCGGGCCTTCTTGCTTTGCACACCTACTGCCCGTAGGGTGTTCTTCCTCCACTTTGCACACAAGCACAAGGCTACTGCCTTCTTTTCACACACAAGGTGCAAGCCTCGGGTTCTCCTTCACTTTGCACATACACGAGGAAAAGCCTCGGCCTTCTTTGGCACACACACAATGTGTGTAAAACACAACCCTAAATCCATCTAGGCGCGCAAGGAGGTTACTGCCTTGGGTCGTGCAAGGGTATCACCCACGGGCTTCAACTAAGGGCGCGCAAGGGGTGCGGCCTCTCCTTCTTCAACAGCCGCACAAGCCTCGGGTGCAAGGCGTCTCAGCCGCGGGGGCTTCTGTCACACAGGGTATGGAAACCACGGGCGCGCAAGCCACGGGTGTAAAGCACAACACCACGGGCTACCTTAGTCGCGCAAGCCTCCGGGTGCGCAAGTGCTACCGCGTAGGGGGCCGCGATGCACAGAGGGGGCGCACAACTTTGTGCAGCCCAAACTCCTTCCTGTCGCGCAAAGGATAGCGCACAGGGGACTCCACCTCCTCCTTCTTCTTTTCGCGCAAAGATGTTGCGCGCAAGGAACTCAGCCACGCAAATGGTATTTGCGCGGTGGCTTCAAAACTTCGCGAGGCAGAGCTCTCACGGAACTTCTCTTCAAGTTCATCAGCAAGCATTTTGAGAGCCTCAGATGCTCCTTTTATAGGCAAGAGATTCCCCACATGATCCGCGTGTTTCCAACTTGAATTCCCGAAGATTTCGGATCTTTGAAATCTTTAAACGAGTTAAAAAATCTTCCGCGTATCTTGATTTTATCTTCTGTCAATCGCGGGTTCATTCACCTTCGGCCTTCTCC
This sequence comes from Viscum album, assembly GCA_963277665.1. NCBI lineage: Eukaryota > Viridiplantae > Streptophyta > Magnoliopsida > Santalales > Viscaceae > Viscum > Viscum album. Next base: position 671,224,895 of record OY728162.1, read on the forward strand.
ACGTACATGCGTTTTAGAACACATGCATGGCTCTGGTTAAACTCATGCATGCAAAGCATGCTCTTCACGTGGCCTCGCACCTTCGGTTTGCTTCGGCCTCGACCGAATTCATCCACTAGTTGCATGCATGCCTTTTTTATTGCATGAATGTGATCAGTAGGCTCAGACGATCCTCAAGAAGCTTTCGTCTTCGAAAATGGTGGTCGGGAGCTCGAAAACTGTCTTCGGGAGGCTCCTGGTTCGAACGGAGCTCGCGGGAGACTTCGGATGGCCTTCGACTGAGCTCGAGGAGGAAGACGCCTTGGAGCCGTCGGATCAGGTCTTCGGACGGCCCCGATCAGATCGTGAGAGGCGCGATTAGATGAGCGGCTCGGATCTGGCGCGCGATGGATCGTGCGGCCAGGATCGCTCCCGGGTGAAATTTCGCCGTCCCACATCGAAACGGCGCGGGATTCTGCCGCGGCTTATAACCCAGCCGCTCCCTCATCCCGGCAATTGAACTCTCTCCCTCCACGGTGCCGCCCCGCACCGTGTTCACCCTGCGGGCGCGCTCTGCGCCCACTCTTGCTCCCTGCGGGCGCGCTCCTAGCGCCCACCATGCACTCTCCGAGCGCGCGGGCTTCACCGCTGCGTGCCCTCGGGGGCTTATACACGCCCCCCCCTGCCTCTCGAGCTTGCACCATGGGATCCCCCATGGGCGTGGCGCCTAGTGCCCATATGAGCCGTGGGGTTGAACCCGTGGGCTGGCTTGAGATGGCCAATTTTTTGGCAAAGGACAGAACCTAGACTTTGTAAAAACAAAGTCCTCCTCTATGTAAAACATGCCAAGTGCCAAGTGCCACTTCTTCCATCTTCCTCATTATTTTTCTTCTTCTTCAAGATAATTCCTTTCTTCTTCATTAGAATTCCTCCATTCTTACTTCAACATTTATTCATCACTTAGAAATGGAATTTCAAACGGTTTCTTCTTAATCTTCTTCATCTCCTCTTCCATATGTGTTCAATACTTAGGAGGGACTTCTTGAAGGTTTTTCTTCATCAACCGAGCTCCTGAATCACATAAATTCTTCAATAAACTTCATTGATCAATTCAGAGATCAATTGGATCTTCTTCACATTCACATGCACTAAGTGTTAGTGCATGGACTTATTCAGCTCACTTCATCCACTTAGTACTTGTGGATGGATCTTCTTCAACTCCTCATGCATTGTCACTACAATGCATGGTCTTCTAATCATGTTGTGACTTTGTATCATCATGATACAAGTTCTATGAACTTAAAGAACAGCTCAACAATCGTCAGATATTCTTAGAGAATGTTTCACACCATCATCTCCTATGTCACTTAGTGAATCTCCTAAGTGACATACATCTTTATGTTCCATGACCATTCTCCATTCATCACCAACACCATCACAACCTTTGTCATTCACATCTTGACATTCCCTGACTTCCATTCATTCCAAGACAACTTCATGCCTCATTGACAACAAATGCAACACAATGCACTTCAATCTCCCCCTTTGTATTTGTTGTCAATACACCACTTCAGCACATATGAATGGGTCAATATGTGTGCCAATATTTTCTCCCCCTTATTGGCAATCAAATGCAAAGGTGTGGTGTGGTTCTCTTTCAAAAATCTCTTCCTCCCTATGAAAAGTATTTTCTTGAAAAACACTGAGAGAGGGATGATGCCACATGTTCTTCTTTAGCAAAGAACCTTTAGTAAATCAACTCTAAGTCTACTTGGGCTAAGCCGGTGTAGAAAACAAGAGTGATGTAACCAAGGTACTCAATGCTGTCCAACATTCACTATACATGTGAGATCATGCTTCAGGGGTTTGAAAATTTTTTCAGATATTCAATCAAATGCTAAGTCCTGCACATACTCCACAAAACTCATTAGAAAGTTCAGTGCAAAGATAAAGCTTCCCCTTTCATCTACTTTCCTTCAATCCATACTCCCCCTTAATTGACAAGATAAACTCAATTAAGAAACAAGGGATGAAAGTATGATTGGAAAACCTTCAGCTTTTCTCAAGATAGTATTAACTCTTACAATACCATCTTCTCCAGATTGGCTCCCCCTCAAGGGGTGCTCTCCATTCTTTCCAAACCATCCTCCAGTTGAGAATGATCATCATCTTCAATTCCCTGCAATGTCAGCACATGTATATTCCAAGAGTATAGGGGAATAAGATAGAACCTCCTTGGTTCATCAATGTGAACAACAAGGTTGAGAAGATTCTCTCAACCGAGATGTCCCATTTTCACCAGTCTTCACACTTGCACATTTGATCTTCATTGATGATTGTGCTGGTGTGGATCTCAATACATCTTCATGTGAAATATTCTTCTTCCCTTTTGCCTTAGCAATTGCCAGAACTTCATCTTCAGCTCTTTGTAGATCTTTGGCAAGTTGCAACTGACTTGGCCATATGACTAGTAAATCATTTGGAAGTGTGGCCTCAGTTCTGGAAGTTCCACATGGTTCTTTGGATGCTGCAAAGCTACCTCTCTTAGGAAACTTATTTTCAATCAATCCCTTCTTCTTCTGGATTGATTGTCTTTTGGAGTTCAGTCTGCCTCTCTTTAGTTTCATGGCTTCTTTACAAAGGTCCATGATGTGTCCTTTCTTTCCACAGTAGAAGCATTTCTTGGTGGTCCTTCTGGATGCATCACCCTTCTTGGACTCAGAATCCAAGGACTTCTCTTCCTTTTTCAACATCTTCTTGGGAGCTTTTTCAGCTTTCTTATGATTGCTTCCCAAGGATTCTTTCCGAGCCAGGTTCTGTGATCTTTTCTTCTTTTGAGCTCTGGATACAGTTGGAGACTGACATGTATCTTTTTGACCACTCTTGCAATCATCCCAGATGTTATCAAGTAATCCAAATCTATTTGCAGTAAACAGATGTCTCTGGACCTATGGATGCTGCTTCTTTTCTTCTGGCTTGCTCCCCCTAGGCATGGGCTTTCTCTGTGCTTTGACATTTAGTGGATTGTACCAACAATCCTTTGCACAGTGCCCATACTTATTACAACACCAACATTGACCCACAAATCTTGACTTCTTCAGTCCTTCTGATTTTAGGGTACTTTTCTTGACCTGTTGTGCTGTTTCAGGAGAGCTCTGCTTCTTTACTGTCTTCATCCATATTTGTTTGGAATTATTCTTCCATCCTGTACTTTTAGTAGAAACACTATTAGAAGCATCAGTACAAGATGGTATGGATGGTACCTTCTTCTTAGAAGATGTTGCATTTTTACTAGAGGATGTCCTTCTCTTAGAATCATCCTTCTCAAAGCATACTTGAGTAGCAACATTTCTCCTTTCAGTTGACTGGGAGGCTTTGGCTTTGGGTGATTGCTGATTTTTCAATATCACCTCTAATTCTAAACACTTCATGTTGAGGGAGTTCTTCTCATCCTCAACTGTTCTTAGCCTTCCTTCCCATTTCTCTTCCAGCTGTTTTATCTGGTCTTCATGCATCTGCTTCATTTCAAGCAATGAGTTGTCAAGCTCCTTCACCCTTTTGACTTTGTCTTCTAGTTGAGCATCCCTGACAACCATTGACACTTTGTGCCTCTTTTCCAGTGCATGGACAACATCTTTGATCATTATCATAAAGATGTCTTTCTCAGAAAGGCTTCTTTGCAATTCTTCAGCAGTGTCTTCATATCTTTCATTGCAAAGGGAAACTGTTTCATCTTTGGCATTCACCAGCCTTCTGAGAGTGTTGGTTATGCCAACCCTTTTAGCCAATTGGACTTCCAGAGAATTGGCTTCATCTTCTAGCTGTAATTTTTCTTCTTGAAGATCAAGGAGGCCTGTAGCTATACACATTGCAATTTCCTTGGGGACTCTCTTCTGAAGATATTTGATTGCATTTAGAAGATCATTGTTCCTTCCATCTTCATCACAGCTAGAGCAGGCTTCATCAGAAGAATGATACAAGGAATTGTCATCTGATGTGACATTCACATTTCTTTCCATAGAAGGAGTTTCTCTGATTGCAGCAACCTTCTTCCTCATCTTCTTTGCCTGTTTCTTCATTCTGTTTTTCAGAGTCTTGGCAGATATCTCCATTTGAGGCTGTTCTTTCATTTCCTCAAATCTGCACTCCATATAGACTCTCTTGGATCTTTTAGAGGCAACCTCCCTCTGATACCAATTGAAGTGCCCAGATCAGTGTGAATCACTGAGAGGGGGAGGGGGTGAATCAGTGATCCCTTAAAACTTTTTACTAATTGATTCCTTAATCAATTAAACCTCTATGGCTGGTTAAAGCCTCGATCCACTCTTCTTGTATCTCTCAACCTTTCCCGGATAATGCAGTAATGAAAATGCACAGGACACAAGGATTTACAAGGTTCGGCACCAAAGGCCTACATCCTTGCCATGCTCTCCAAGCATGGATTCTCCCATTATAATCTGTTAGTATTACAATGGTCGATACAGCTTCCCACCGTATCTCTCCTGAGTCCCACAGGAGGGTCTTTATACTGCGTCCCACAGTGTTACCAGAGTCCCACTGGCCTGCTCCAGAATCCCACTGAAGACTTCTCCTCCCTGAGTCCCACAGGGTCTTCTCTTGGCTCCTCGAGTCGCACGAGTATCTCTTCTTCACTTTAAGGTCTTCAAGTATCCTCAGCAGTCTGGGATAAAGACTGCTGGCCTTGCCCTGTACCTCTGATCACTTGAGTTGATCAGGTCTTCTCAATCTACTGAATGCTCAGACAAATAATATCTTTATCTTCGGTCTGGTCCAGTCTCAGTCCTGGTCTTGGACAACTCAAATGCACACCACTGATTTAACTTTCTTCACGTGTGCACGTGCATGCATGTATGCATGCACTTTCCTTCTCTTCCTCTTGGTGCAGTAGACCCACAAAGGGTGTAGTCACTTTAAGCACACACCTACTTCTCTGAACTTCACACTTTTGTTCAATGTGTTTACACACTTAGAGTGTGTTCTACTTTTGTGTGGGTCTTCTTCTTCTTCTATGTGTGTCCACTCCTCTTAGAGCACACACATAGGTTCGGCCTTCTTTGTCACTTGTTCATGTACACATAAATTGTTCTTTGTTTTGCACACACTTGACTTTGGCCTCTTCCCTCTTCTTGTTGCACACCCTTAACCCGTAGGTTGTTCTTCAATTTTGCACACACAAAATGTGTCTTCACTTGGTGCACACACAAGGTCACAACCCTCGGCCTCTTTAAATGCACACACTTGAAGTGTGTTCTTCTTTGTTCAAATGCACAAGCAAGACTATGGATTATTCAATTCTTACACACACAAAGTGTGGTCTTCCACTTCATCTTGCACACACAAGCTTCTATGCCTCGGGCCTTCTTGCTTTGCACACCTACTGCCCGTAGGGTGTTCTTCCTCCACTTTGCACACAAGCACAAGGCTACTGCCTTCTTTTCACACACAAGGTGCAAGCCTCGGGTTCTCCTTCACTTTGCACATACACGAGGCAAAGCCTCGGCCTTCTTTGGCACACACACAATGTGTGTAAAACACAACCCTAACTCCATCTAGGCGCGCAAGGAGGTTACTGCCTTGGGTCGTGCAAGGGTATCACCCGCGGGCTTCAACTAAGGGCGCGCAAGGGGTGCGGCCTCTCCTTCTTCAACAGCCGCACAAGCCTCGGGTGCAAGGCGTCTCAGCCGCGGGGGCTTCTGTCGCACAGGGTATGGAAACCACGGGCGCGCAAGCCACGGGTGTAAAGCACAACACCACGGGCTGCCTCAGTCGCGCAAGCCTCCGGGTGCGCAAGTGCTACCGCGTAGGGGGCCGCGATGCACAGAGGGGGCGCACAACTTTGTGCAGCCCAAACTCCTTCCTGTCGCGCAAAGGATAGCGCACAGGGGACTCCACCTCCTCCTTCTTCTTGTCGCGCAAAGATGTTGCGCACAAGGAACTCAGCCACGCAAATGGTATTTGCGCGGTGGCTTCAAAACTTCGCGAGGCAGAGCTCTCACGGAACTTCTCTTCAAGTTCATCAGCAAGCATTTTGAGAGCCTCGGATGCTCCTTTTATAGGCAAGAGATGCCCCACATGATCCGCGTGTTTCCAACTTGAATTCCCGAAGATTTCGGATCTTTGAAATCTTTAAACGAGTTAAAAAATCTTCCGCGTATCTTGATTTTATCTTCTGTCAATCGCGGGTTCATTCACCTTCGGCCTTCTCCACGTACATGCGTTTTAGAACACATGCATGGCTCTGGTTAAACTCATGCATGCAAAGCATGCTCTTCACGTGGCCTCGCACCTTCGGTTTGCTTCGGCCTCGACCGAATTCATCCACTAGTTGCATGCATGCCTTTTTTATTGCATGAATGTGATCAGTAGGCTCAGACGATCCTCAAGGAGCTTTCGTCTTCGAAAATGGTGGTCGGGAGCTCGAAAACTGTCTTCGGGAGGCTCCTGGTTCGAACGGAGCTCGCGGGAGACTTCGGATGGCCTTCGACTGAGCTCGAGGAGGAAGACGCCTTGGAGCCGTCGGATCAGGTCTTCAGACGGCCCCGATCAGATCGCGAGAGGCGCGATTAGATGAGCGGCTCGGATCTGGCGCGCGATGGATCGTGCGGCCAGGATCGCTCCCGGGTGAAATTTCGCCGTCCCACATCGAAACGGCGCGGGATTCTGCCGCGGCTTATAACCCAGCCGCTCCCTCATCCCGGAAATTGAACTCTCTCCCTCCACGGTGCCGCCCCGCACCGTGTTCACCTTGCGGGCGCGCTCTGCACCCACTCTTGCTCCCTGCGGGCGCGCTCCTAGCGCCCACCATGCACTCTCCGGGCGCGCGGGCTTCACCGCTGCGTGCCCTCGGGGGCTTATACACGGCCCCCCTGCCTCTCGAGCTTGCACCATGGGATCCCCCATGGGCGTGGCGCCTAGTGCCCATATGAGCCGTGGGGTTGAACCCGTGGGCTGGCTTGAGATGGCCAATTTTTTGGCAAAGGACAGAACCTAGACTTTGTAAAAACAAAGTCCTCCTCTATGTAAAACATGCCAAGTGCCAAGTGCCACTTCTTCCATCTTCCTCATTATTTTTCTTCTTCTTCAAGATAATTCCTTTCTTCTTCATTAGAATTCCTCCATTCTTACTTCAACATTTATTCATCACTTAGAAATGGAATTTCAAACGGTTTCTTCTTAATCTTCTTCATCTCCTCTTCCATATGTGTTCAATACTTAGGAGGGACTTCTTGAAGGTTTTTCTTCATCAACCGAGCTCCTGAATCACATAAATTCTTCAATAAACTTCATTGATCAATTCAGAGATCAATTGGATCTTCTTCACATTCACATGCACTAAGTGTTAGTGCATGGACTTCTTCAGCTCACTTCATCCACTTAGTACTTGTGGATGGATCTTCTTCAACTCCTCATGCATTGTCACTACAATGCATGGTCTTCTAATCATGTTGTGACTTTGTATCATCATGATACAAGTTCTATGAACTTAAAGAACAGCTCAACAATCGTCAGATATTCTTAGAGAATGTTTCAAACCATCATCTCCTATGTCACTTAGTGAATCTCCTAAGTGACATACATCTTTATGTTCCATGACCATTCTCCATTCATCACCAACACCATCACAACCTTTGTCATTCACATCTTGACATTCCCTGACTTCCATTCATTCCAAGACAACTTCATGCCTCATTGACAACAAATGCAACACAATGCACTTCAATTATATAATTATTTTTTAAATTAATTATTAAACTTCATTTAATATTTTAACATAAATTTAAATATAACATCTCATGGGTTTCTGAATGAGTTACTTTTAAAATTTTTACAAAACTATGAATTTAAAGTATTATTTTCACTTGTACAATGTGAATATAATTTCATTCCATTAAGGCTAATCAATTATTTGAAGCCTATGTTATAATTTTTAAAATATTTTTTCAAATAAAAATTTTTTCATAATATTTTTATAAATTATTATATTTTAAAAAGATGTTTTTTAATTGATAAGGGTATTTTCCATATGAAATTTCCATTTATTCATTTAAAATAATTCTTATCTCTAATAACATCTAATGATGTTAAACATATTTTGGAGGAGAGATGATCCAATTATACCATCCTTATTATTTATTTAGATTTTTAATGATTATAATGAAAAGATTCTTAATAAACACATTCATTTTTCATGGATTATGCTATAATGAAATTATGACATTTTTTATGAACCATGTTTCTTTTCCACAGTTTATGCTACAATGAAATTTTTATGAAACCCATTTCCAATGATTGTATATTATATGATAAATTTTTTTTGATCTTTTCATTCAAAAATTTACGATTTAAATTAAGTTATAGGTGATCTTATAAGTATATATCCATTTAATTCATTCTGTAATGATTGATATCCCCTGGGTGTGTGTGCAAGATCGGGCGGCGATGATGACCGAGAAAGACTGGCAACGATGACCTAGATCCGGCGATGGAGGTCCTCCCTCCACCCTCCCCAGTGGAGGGGGGAGTTCTTTCTTGTTCTTTTTCACGGATGCCCCTGCCTGCTTTCATCCCCTTTTCTAATCCTGAATACTTGCCCTCGTTCCCGCGAATCTCAATTTTACGTAAAGTTCTAGATTTTTTTCATGGAGCACCTCAACTCTGTTTAGCGCCTTCAGAACTCAACTCTTCCATAGATATTTTAAAGCTGACTTTGGTGGCTCGATTTCATCAAAGTCATCCCCCAGTTGATGATTTTGATCAGTTTATCTTTGAAGCCTAGAACCTGCAAGATCGGGCAGTGATTGGTCTTCTCGATCGACGACACATAAAGATTCGATTTGGGTCTATGTATGATCTCATCAAGGTGTGGTCTAAGGCTCCTCGACGGTGTGGAGGTATGCCTTTCATTCTTCTTCGGTGGAATTTTCAATTCCATATACAGTGGGATAATCTGAGTATAGTGATTTGGGCATGTTTCCCGGGCCTTCCTCTCCCATTCCAGAACCCTTCCATTCTCTCTATGATTGGGAAAATGGTCGGCCGCTACCTGTGATCAGACATCCAAACTAAAACTGTGTGTCATCCCATCTGCCCTCGCATATGTGTGGAGATTGAGGTCTCCAAGACGCCGGTGGACTGGGTTTGGATTACTGATGGGAAAGAATTTTGATGGAAGCAGGATGTTAAGTTTGAATCGTGGGCTGATTATTGCAGCGTGTGCCATCGGCTGGGCCATGGTGTCTCTACATGCAGAAATGGCTCTCTGAATAGGAGGGTGCGCAGGCGGGTGATGGATGGTTTGGTTTCTCATGAAGTTGTTGATGTGGGGATTTTTAGGACACAAGGGTATGTTTTGGTTGATGGTGGGGTGAACAAAGAACAACCCATGCTTCCTCGGCATGAGATGGTGGACTTAGTGGACAGTGGGACTCTGGGCACTGGGGATGAATTGAAGAATCTAGGTGTGGAGCCTCCTGTAATGAAGGTCAGTGATATATTTAATAGGTTTAAGCTGTACTTGGGTAAGGTTGATCTCCTGAAAGGTAGTGGTGAGCCTTCTTCTACTATTAAGGATGCAGGAGGCATTGCTGGAACTCCAATGATTGAGGTTCCATCCTTGATGGCAAGCCCCCGAAGGGAAGTGGGTGCTACTGTTGAGAGGGATGTTTCTGTTGAAAAAAGTTGTGCTGTTGTGGAGAAAGATGTGGACGTGGGTGGGAAAAATGGTGGTGTGGACTCTCTCTACATGGAAACTGTGAGTGAACCTGCAGCAGTTATCACTGTCCATGATGAGCTAGTCGTTGCTGTAGGTCCTAATGCCCCAGCTCAAGAGGGGATTGAGAGGCACTATCAACACATGGAGCTTGGGAGTGTGAAGCTGGCTGGGAACCAAGAAACCCATGTCAAGGAAACTGCTAATGACATTGGTTCCTTGATGACATTGGATGGGATGCAGGCACCACCTGGGAGGCAGGCAACCAATTTTGAGCTCGGCAATCGGTTTGCATGCCTGGTGGCTGCTGATTTGGTCCTGGATCATGAGCAGGATGCTGAAAGGAATCATGAGGATCAAAATTCTGTTTCTTTAGGTGCTGATGTTTAGTCAAGGGTAGCTAGTGTTGGCACTTGTGATCAAGAATTGGGGCTGTGAGGGCATATATTGTTGAGGAGGGCTCTGAGACAAATATGGACAATGGTTCACTGCTGGACAGCTTAGTTGGTGATTATATTGTTAAAAAATGCATGCTTGGTGGCTGTGTTTCTGTTGACAACCCCCTACCTTAATTTGATGGATGTTAATAGTCAATCTTAACAGGATCAAGGTGTGAGGGACGGGTATAGGGTGGTGCACATTTCTGGTATATGGGGGGACTTCTCTGATAGTGAGAAAGAAAATGATGGTGGTACGGTTCATCCCTCCTATAGTGATATGGTTCAGGGTTGCAAAAATAGAGTGTCTATGGAGGAGAAAGTGAAGACTGCCCCACCACGAAGAAGGATGCGGAAAGAATATTCTCACTTGACAATGCCTATGACTACGAGAGTTTCTAGTGGGAAGGTTGGACGGATTGCACAATCTTCTAAGGGGCTCCATTATTTGGAGAAACTCAATCTTAGAAGGAAGTATGCCAAGATTCTGCAACATTTTGAAAGTTTGGAGTGGGAATCAGCTACTGCGGAGGAAATGGTGTATCAGGGATGTGGCGATGGGTCTGAATTTTATGATATGTAATTGTTGTTCTCACCTTGTTGTGCCTGTCTGATGTACTTTTATTTTTCTTTTATTTTAAATAAATGGTCGGAGGTTTGCCTCTGACTAAACTTTCTGGTATTGATTGATATCCCCTGAGATAAACAACCCTAGAATGCGGAGTGAACCCAGTTCACTAAGGGAATTACTCCAATATAATAGTCATTGGAGTGAACCTTGAATACTAATGTGGTTTTTGGACTGAACCATAAAACAAATCTAGATTTTAGAATATATTTCTCTTTATATAAATTTAATTTCTTTGATATCTTTCGTTACATACAACATAAAAGTTAAACGAACCGTATTATACAACATTAATATATTATTTAATGTGAAAGTTATATCCTATTAGTTAACTTTTTAGTTATGAAGGGAAATAACAAAATTATTTAATTTATTTTGGTTAAAATTTATAAATAAATTAGTTGGTTATCAATTTATTATAATTGTAAATATAAATCATTTAATAGTGAAAAAATGATTTTTAAAAATGATTTTCTGTACGTAATATGTTTTTATCTTAATAAATTAAACTAACCATTAATTGTGAATGATTTTAAGTAAATTTCTATGTTATATATTAAATAAAATGTTTTATCATTTATATATTATCTATTCTAGTCATGGAATAATAATAAATCAAAATTTTTGATTAAAATTATATTTATTATAAAAAATCCATTTCCTCACATTTTGTTAACTTATTTTTTATTTAATTTTTCAATTTTTTTTTAAAATTAATTTTTAAATATGGATATTTTTTTATCAACATTTCAAAATTATGTTATGTTTATTTATGGATAATTCCCAAGAAATATTAATTTTTCAATTAACAGTGAAACCCGCCTATTTATTAAAACAGATATCTTTTCTTTTAAATAATATATATATTTAATTTTTAAATATGGATTTAAAAGAAAATGACGTTAAATTTTATTATTAGTAGTAAAATTTATTTCATTTTAACAAATTTTATATTAAATTTTTATATCAAAACATTTTCGTCATAAGAAAATGTTTTCTTTGGAAAATATTTTTTGTAGTGTCTACACGTTTAATTTGAAATTATCTTTTGAAACATATGTGAATTGAAGTTTATAAAATTTATTAAATATTGAAATTATTTTCATTAATATTATGTAATAATTTCAACTTAATGTTTCGTCATAATGAATATAACAAAATGAAAAAAATATAATTATTATCAACATTAATGTTAAAATTGGTTTTTTACGTTACATATGGATGTGTCAAAATTAATTTTCCAGACATATATGATATTTATTTGGTAAATTTTATTAAAAATTTATCATAATTTCATACAAATTATATAGTAAGGATCATTTTATTTATATTCTTAAATGAAAAATTATATAGGTAAAGAAACGTATTTCCATGGTGAAAATAAAAATGGAAAAACTAAGTTAAATTAGAGGCTAATCGAATAAAATAATTAAACAGATTTTTATAGAGTTTTGGATGGACCATATACTCCCTATAATATATTATTTATAAATTTTTTAGTCAAATTTTTTTAGGGTTACTTCCCATTATTGAATAGTTTTTGGTTTTTACAAAAATGCCACTCTTTCTCACTTATAAAAGGGGAAATCCTATCCTCTTTAATTAAAACATATAATGACTTTTGGATTTTACAATCCATACCCAAATAAATTCCCTAAATCCCTCACAAAATAATAAATTTCTTATTTTGATTAAGATACCCTAATAATAATTTTCGAGGTTCAATCCCAAAGAGGTTCTCTAAAGAAGTGGTATAGTTCTTAACCATATATTTCTATTTTATTTTTTCATCCACCTCATTCAAATATTATGAAAGAACTATTTTAAAATAAAAAGAATATATAACATATAACTAAATTTTATTATGTTAATTATATTACTTATATACATATCCTCTTCTATCAAATGGAGAACGAACCCTTTGATTATGTGTATGGAGGACTACCACCTAGCGAACAGATGTATATCATTTTCAATCATTGTATCTCAATATTAGATATAATTATGTATTTAATGTATATATATTATATTTATGAAATAATTATATATATTTAATTATATTATCACATATACCTTCATACCTATCAATCTGTTGGAAAATGATAATTATGCTTGTCTGTAGGTGTAGACTACCACCTCCACAAAAGGATATGATTCATTTTTCATTTTATCTTAAAACAGATGGTAATTAGGATATATTTAATGATATATATGATATATATTTTTTCAAAAATATTTTTTAAATTTTTATTTTTATTTACCTTTATTCCATTCTATCCACTGAGAAAATTTAAACGGTATTCATGTGTACGTATGGTCTACCGTTTACAAGCACATTAAAATTTATTTTTTATATATTTAACTTTTATGGATGACTATAAATTTGTATAAAATGAAAAAATATGATATTTCTATCTATATTAACATTATTTATATCATGTAACCATGATAAATGTAAAATTACAAAAACATTTGAACCAAAACATTCATGAAAAATGTAGTTATTACCCGAAACAAGATTTTAACAAGGAATTGTTAATAAATGTGTGATAAAATGTTATAAGTAAATTTAATATGGTATTATATATATAAGTATAGTCATATAATATATCTACAATAATCCTGTATTTATTATAAATAATTTTAAAACTTTTCATATGAAATTGGATACTTGAGGATGGGGATTTCTGGTTTCTCTTTTATTTCTAAGAGACATATGCCATATTCAACAATAGTTTGTTTTATCTGGTTTATATAATAAAAATAGTAAATTTATTTTATGAAAATTCTTATTTTAATGATATTTACTATCTCACTTTATGTTATTATTTACAAGGACTTATAAATCCAATGTCAGTATAGTCGTAAATGATTTTTATCTCACTTTAATTATCTAGGACACATACAATATTCAACACTTATTTATTTTTTGTGGTGTATATACCACCCATGATTTATTTTATTATTATTATTATATTGAAACTTATTGAATATACATATCTATTTATGATTATTTATTTCATGGGGTACATCATCTAAATGTTACTAAAGTGGTAAGGGTATAATGTTAAAACCTCATTCTTTATCTGGGTTTCTTATGATTATGTTTATATGATGAAATATTATTATCATTATCTAAATAAATTCATGACGTATGTTCTACTCTATTTATTTATATAAATTGCATGTTTTGCCTTAATTTTCCATTCTTTATGGACCTGGATATCAAAATAACTTTTTTATGAAAAAAGAATTTATTTGTCTCATCATTTGAAAATCCTATTTGGTTCATGTCTACGTTTTATAAAAAAGATCTAAATAAATTACTTAATATTGTACACAGAAAATTATAATACATTTTTCCAATGTTTTTATTTTGAGAAAAAACTATGTGGAATCTTATTTTCATTTTCTAAACAAGGGCCTTCTAACATTTTGCTGAATATGTTATGGGATTCTTCTTGTTAAAATTATGGAATGAATGGTATTTCCCAGTGTAAAAACCAATCAATGATTTAAATATTCCTTCACATGTTTCTAGGCTTATTTTCAAATAAAATAGTTTCTTTATTATTGGGAAGTATTTATATTTTTAAGAATTTTTTATATAGTGGAAAGCATATTTTCCTCTATAATGTTCAAAGTGATCATTCAAAATAATTTCCAATATAAGTTGGCATCCTTTAATGATACATATTATTTACTGGGAATATGATCCAATGATAACATCCTTATTATTTATCTAGTTTTTTTAGTATTATAAGGAAATTATTTTAAAGAAAACCATTTATTTTCCATGGATTATTCATTGATGAGATGTTGAAAAGTTTAAGAAACCTATTTATTTTCCATGGGTTATACGATGATGAAATGTTAATGAAATCAATTTTTTCATGGTTAAAGATATGATGACTGTTTTAGGATCTTTTGGAACATTTTTTTTTATTTTCAATATGTGTCATGTGGGGTCAAAATTATATATCCCTCCAATACATTGGTTAATGATGGATAACTCAGAAGTTAATTATGTTATACGTGAGCCTAATTTCATGTTCACAATGATATGTGTGGACCTAGTTTCGTTTCAATATGGTTATGTATTGACCTGATTTTTTATCTGTGTATTTATATATAGATTTGGTTTCATGTCAATTTAGGTTATGTGTGAACCTAGTTTCATGTCAATAATATTATGAGTGGACATAGTTTAATTTTCATATTGTTATGTGTGGACCTGTTTTCATGTATATAAGTTTATGTGAGGGCTTGATTCCATTTCCTTAATTTAATGAATGAACACGTCACTATTTATAAATGTTCTTGAATGATATAAGCCTTTATTTTTTCCAAATTAAAACATTAATGTTATGATCTCATGGATTTTGTTCATTATTTTCCTTTATCATTCATGTCTTATGAACCTCCAAGATATATGTCATGAATAAGGTTTATGATCATTGATGCATATAGTATGGTTTTAAAATTATAAGCTCATGTTATCATGCCATTATGCTCATTTTATTCCGATGTGATCATTGATATCACTCTTATTTATCCTTACTAATCATTTATGCTCACCTTCTCAATATTTACTTTCCTCATGTTATGAAGAAATGAATTATGTATAGTATTTATATAAAGAGTAATAAATGGTAATATCATTATGGTATATACTAAAAATATTACATGAAGTGAGAATATAATAAATCCAAGGTTATAGTGATACTAAAAATATATGATCCTTGAAATTATTTTCACATTATATAAATAATATTCATCTAATTAGAAATTATATCTATGTATGTTAAGTATGGGTTTCTATAGTTGGTATCAAAGGATGGATTATTTTACCTTTGGAACTATGATGAGAACTACTTAGGGACAACCCTAAGGATATGTCAAAGTATAGAAACATTACTAGGAATATTTGTGAAGTAAATACCAAGAGTTTTCCAAGAAATTGCATCTCTATCAGGTTACAATACGTGGATGTGGCTCAAGGAAAATATTACTTATGGGTAAAAACTAAAAAAATGGAACATTTAATGTTGACTAGATCATCCCCAAGTGCACATAAATATGCCTTTCTCTACTCCATGTTTTTCATTCTCTAAGGATTTTATTTTGAAATTCGCAAACTCTTTAAGAATCATTATGAAGGATTCGAATATATGATGACCATGGATGACCTAGGTTAAACATAAAGTTCCATATGATGAATAGAATCCATCATGATTTAGATATTTGGTAAAGTATTATGAGTTTTCCCACTGTCATTTTTTTATCATACAATATTTTATGTTTCATTCAAAGTCTATAACCACGATGAACCATTTTAACACTGAAAGAATTGAACCATGAAGTGATGATCAAAAACCTATTTGGAGAATGACTAGAGATATATATATTTTTATTATCTTTAATCTGTTATGCTGATATATGATTAACAACATTAACTTTAACCAACTCTTAGACTCACTAAATAAATGAAGTATATAGTTTTCTGATCGATAGGATAGTGGTGACCAAATTGGAATGAATTCTCAATTTCATTCATGTTAGAAATGTACAATGAGATGCCCATGGTAATGTCTCAAATGAAGGGTAAAGTGTATTCTATGTGGAAAATAATGTTATGTATTAATGAATTTTCAAAGAGTTCATTGTCTTATGTCTCGGGAATATAGGAATTATATGAGTCAATCCCCTATTCTAGGTGTTAACTCTAAGACCAAGGAAGGAATTATTCAATGAAAATCATTGAAGTAAAATTATTAAATTTTTTATGTAATAGTATTTCATAATTATGTAGTGTAAGTGGTTTATCAATGATATTTTGGATATATGAATCATGAAACATAAGAAAATTTTCCAATGTAGTTCCCTTTATATATTTGAAAATATATATAGAATGGTACTGGTGGACTAGAAATTTATTTTAAAGGTATGGTGATATTTTATGGAAACACATGACTAAGGGAAGAAAAAACATAATATATTTCTAGTTTTAGAGCAGTGATGTTTGTAATATATAATTATATATTTTGATTGATAATGTAAATAAGAGGGAACTGGTGACCATGAAAATGATTACATATTTGTGGATAAAGTAATTTATAATGGAGGTTTCTGCATTTTTTAATTAATAAAATATATTTGAAAATCAATTATTTTATTTGATGAATAAGTTTAAAGTTAATTTTAGAAGATGTTATATTTTCATTGAGGTTTTAGAGTGTTTCCGATTATTATATGGTTTCTGGAGAAAATATGATTTGGATATTCCATTTTCTAGTATGTGATATTAGGAGAAATGTTTTTTTATTTGGGGATAATTATTAATGTTGATGTTAAAAAAATGTGTGACCAAATCATTCTGATTTGTGGGTTTTGAATTTGGGCTGACAAATTTTAGAGGAGTCGTAAAGCTACCTACTTATAGAATTGATTAATTTTAATTTTCATTGTTAAAGTTTTATTTCTAGAAATTAATTTAATATATTGGATAAAATTTTATAAACATTTTCGTTCTGTAAATATATATAGATATATAGAAATAATTGACACTCTTATGGAAACTATTATTAATTAAAATTTAATTTTAGTGTGTCATGCTTAAAAATTAATCATTAATATTAATATATTATATAAATAAATGAAGTAGAAATTGATCAAATTGCAACCAATGAATGAAGTTATTCATATGGTATAGAAATAAATCTTGTAAGTATATTTTTTCATGTTCTATAACTTGATAGTAAAGGAACACCTCAAATTTATGAAATCGATGTTGGAAAAAAAATTATACATATAAATTAATTTCTAATTAATCAATGGTCTTCTCACACATCACATATTTATGGCTTTGTGGTTGTTAGGTTTCTCCTAACCATGTTCTATATCACTCTCTATTAGTTCTTGGGTGTTAGTTCTCTCTTCCATGTCGATATCTTCTCCTAATTGTATCCTATTTGTAACAAAGTTTTCTAATATTCTAAATAAACCTTATAATTCAATATTTTTAAGAGAATGTATTATCAATCCATTTATGATGTGGGGTTCCCCCAAATGAATTCTTTAATTTCAAACCCATGATTACTGTGATCAAATTCAAATTGGGAGAAAATAATTTATTTATGGAGTTTTAATGTAACAACACATTTTTTATAATATATTTAACTTTAAATAAATATAATTTCTTCAACATATTTTTTTACATGAAACACCGATTTTAAATGAATTGTAATATACTATTTTAATATTATTATTTTAATGTGATAGTTATAACCTTCTCATTAAATTAGCAGGTAGGAGTAGTAAAAACTAAATTCTAAAAATTATATCGTTTAAACATGTATAAATTAATTAATTTCTATATAATTATTATAAATGGAAAAATAATAAATTTGAATTTAAAATAGGTGCTTTTCTAAAAAACAGTTTTTATGCGTGTAATATGTTTTTATCATATTAAATAAAATTAATAACTATAATTGAAGGATTATAAATATATTAATATATTATATATTTAGTAAATAAAAATTATCAGTCATCTATTATTTTTTTAAACAGTAGATAAGAATAACTCTAAATTTATTATTAAAAAGTTTTTTTTAAATCGGTTTCATCGTGTCTTCTACATTTATTTATAAAATGTTATTTTTAAATAATTTATAAAATATATTTTAAAAAAGTAAATTAATCGACTTAATAAAAATTTAAAAATTATCCTATAGTAAATGTTTTAGAATTTTCTGGAAAAAAATTTCAATGAATAGTGAAAATACTAATTGTTATTGAAAACATTCCATTTCTTTTAAATAATTTAATAGATTAATTTTGTTTTAAAGTAGTTTCAAAATTTAAAATAGATTAATATCATTATTATTATTTCAATTTATTTCATTTTCATCAATATTATGTTCAAATTTGATATAAAATATTCTTATACTTATGAGATGAAATTATTTGGAAAATGAAATTTTCATTGTGTCTGCATATTTAATTGTAAAATTATTCCCTCCAATAATATAAATAGAATTGTTTAAAATGAATGAATTTCTTTATAATTACCATAATTAATATTACATAATGATTACAACATAATTGTTGGTCATAATGTATTGTAAAAATAGTAAAAGGTCTGTTATTGTATTTAATGTTAAAATATGGGGTTTCTTGTTACATGCACATGTATTAAAATAAAATTAACAAACAAAAGGGATATTAATTTGATAAATAGGATTTGACATATATAACAAGTTGTTATAAATTACCTAATATTGATCAATTTATTTTTATTATTATTGGATAAATTTTTTAGGTAAAAAAACTAGTTACCATAGTGAAAAATAAAATGTTTAAATTATATAAACATATAATTTGTAGAAATTACATCATTAAACCATGTATTGTTTGGGCTTTGGATCAACCATGTATTCCCCCAACTCCATTATTTATTATTTTTGGAGGTAGATAAATTGATTGTGACTTCTCATTATTGAATAGGTGTTGGTATTTACAAAAATATCACTCCTACTCACTTATAAAAGGGAACCATATATCCTATTTTCTTCACACATTTAAATATTTTTCATTCAAAAAATACCTACCTTTATCTATTAAATACTTGTCAACCCACATCCTAGATTCATTATTTTTTTGATATGAAACTCCCGAATAATGAGATATGTATAAACCGAAATATGGTCTCTGGAGAAGATGTATAGTTTTTAACCATGTGTTTATATTCTATTTCTTATTCCACCTCCATAAAATATTATTCAACTATGATGATATAATAATATAAGAATATACTATATACATAGATTTTATTATGTTTTTTTCATGACCTATATTTATCTCCTCTTTCATCAAATGGTAAATGAAACCATCGATCGTGTGTACGGTGGACAACCACCTTGCGAACTGATGTGGTTAATTTTACATCACTGCCTCTCAAGGGTAGTTATAATCATATATGTAATGTATATATATATTATATTCATTCATAATTAGAGTATTTAATTATACTATCCCATTTATTTTCTTACATTCTAATCATTTAGAAGATGATAATAATGCTCGTGCATAAGTAAGGACTACCGCCTCCATAAAGCAATATGAATCATTTTTAATTTCATTTTTAAATGGATGATAATAAGGATATATTTAAGGACTATATAGGATGTATAAATGTTTTAAATATTATGTTCTAAATTTGAGTGATTATTTACATTTCATTCATTATATCTTTTGAGAAAATAGAAGAAACTTTTGTACGTGCGTCCAAATTATTTCCTCTATGAAATATTTAAATAATTTTTCTATATCTAACTTTTTTTTATGAATCTAAATATGTATATAATTAATATATATGATATTTATTTAATGGTTAATATTGTATATATAATGACACCATAATAAATGTAAATGTACAACAACTACCAAACCAAAACATACAAGAGAAAATGAATTAGTTATTACCAGAAACATCATTTTAAGAAACAATTATTAATAAAGTGGTTATAAAAGTTTATGAGTAATTCATATATTTCATGATAAATTTTTTTATTGTTTTTACATATATTTATAATAATCCTATATATATTATACTATTGGTTTTTAACATGTAAAATTAAATTTTATACATTCGTTAAGGTATTTCTGGTATATCTTTTATTTTTGGGGGACATATTCCATATTCCCCACTAATTTGTTTTGTGCGATGTAGATATTATACCTTGTAAATTTTATTTCATGAATATACTTATTTTAATGATATTTAATGTCTCATATATGTTATTTATTCATCGGTTTTATGGTACTAATGTTACCAAAGAGGTAAGGGATATTCTTATCACTTTTATTTATGTGGGAGAACTTCCATATTCTCCACTTGTTTAGAATGTTTTATGTATATACATCCAATTAATTAATATTATAATTATTATTGTGGAAATATTTGATATAAATATCCATATGAGCTATTTTGTTTCTTGAGTAATGTGTTTCCAATGTAACCAAATCGGAAAGGGCTTCATGTTACAATATCAATGTTTATTGGGGTTATTTATGACTATGTTCTGATGATGAAATACTATGATATATATCTCAAGAAACTAATTTATTTTTTTACTCTCTGGTTATTTCTTAAAATTACAGGCATTCCATTCATTTTCCTCTCTATATATATACTGAATTGACAAAAATAATTTTTTAATAGAAACCCAGCATTATTTCTCTCTTCAGTCAAGAATCATTTTTCATTGATATAAATGTTTTCTAAAATGATTTAACGAAAAAAAAATTATTACTAAATGAGTGATTAAAATAATTTTAACTATTTTTTTACTTTTAAAAAAATGGTTTAAACGTAATATTCTTGTTTTTTCTAAATGGGGTAATTTGGACTTCTTTCTGAAAATGTGAAAGTATTCATCATTTTAACATGTATTGAATGACCCTTTTTCATTCTATCAGGACCACTCAATAATTTAACGGTTAATTTAAAGGTTTCCAAGGATATTTTGAAATAAAAAATTTTCATAAATATTTCTGATAAATAAGTTTTTTATCATCGATTTCAAAGTGGAATGGAAGTTTTTATTAAGAGATCATCAAGGTGCTCCTTGAAACTCTTTTTCCATACAAGTGGACATAATTTGATGATATATTATATTAACATGGGATATAATACAATTTTACTTTCATTATTATATCTATATAAGTTTATAATTATGATGAAAATGTGTTTATGAAACCCATTTATTTTTCATGGTCTGTTCTTTGATGATATTATAAAACTTTTATGAATTATATTTCTTTTCCTCAGGTTATGATATGATCAAATGTTTATATAAGCTATTTAATTTCCAGGGGTCATGATATGATGAATGTTTTCTGATATTTTGTTACACATATTTTTTTTATTATTATCATGTAATGGGTTTTCCAAAATTTATATTTCCCTCTAATGCATTCTGTAATGTCAGATAACTCATAAAATAATTGTTTTATGTAGGAACTAGATTTCATATTCAAAATGTTCTGTGTAGACATGGTTTCATTTCCATATGGTTATCTTTTGACCTAGTTTCATGTCCATAAGGATATTTTTGGACCAATTTTCTTTTACATGAAGTTATGTGTAGACCTTGTTTCATGTCTATATGTTTATGTTTCGATCTCCATTCATGTTCACAAGGTTATGTGTGGACCTAGATTCGTATCCATAAGTTTATGAGAGGACCTAATTCCATGTACATAATTAAATGCGTATAATTTTTTCAATATATACATGTATATAATGTTATAAAAATATGTTTTTTTTACATTATTATGTCTATGTTATGCTCTCGTGAATTATTTTCATTGACTTCCACTATGATTCATCTATTATGAACATCCAAGATTTACTCCATTACTTAGGTGTATGATCTATGTTTTGCAGGTTATGGTTTGAAAATGCTAATATCATGTTCTCATAATCATATTCTCATGTTATACCAAAGTGATCATTGATATCACCCATGATTACCCATATTAAGCATCTGAGATCACCCATTATCTATATTCTTTCCCTATGTCACAAAGAAAGGATTAAAGTATGGTATGTCTATGAAGATAAATAAATAAAATTTCATTTTTTGGATATGGTGAATATATTTCATGAAATAATAATATTATATTTCCAAGGTTCCCAAAATACTAGACTATAATATTTTTTTGTGGATCATCACATTATGTGATGAATATTTAACTAATAAGATGATATGTATATGTATGAAAAGTAGAGTTCACTATAAACAGAATCCACTATGATAGTCTTGGATGTGAACCTTGAATACAATAATGGTTTGGGTAGTAAACCCAATCAAATATTATAGTCATGGAAATGATCCTTCATTACTACAAAATTTATTTTCTATACTTCTTTTTTCTCCAAGAACTCATGTATTATTCCAATTATATTCTCTCATGGATTATGTTCTTGATTAATTTATGATTCATGTCTTAAAAACTTCTATTATTTATACCATGACTTAGGATTTTGTTCTATGATATGCAGTGTATGGTATCCCAAATTTTATGATCATATTCCTATACCATTATTCTCACATTAAGTTGATATTTCTCTGGTTACCCTTAATATGCATTTGAACACAACCTTTATTATATTTACATTCCCTGTGTTAAGAATAAATGTATTATGTATGATATTTCTAAGAAGGTTGATGGTTTTAAATAACTATGTTAATGAGAATGTATATCTTTTATGATGCAATTGTTTATATATAAATGATTACAAGGATTAAAGACCAATACAATTATGGTATTGATCATTACGTTATGTAATGAATTTAAATCTAATAAGATGTAAATATTTTGTGTGAAAAGTTTGGGTCTCTATATAGAGGGCCTCCATTGTAGATTGATGATAAGATAAAGGGGGTTTTCTTTCAACTTATACCTTGTGTGGGAACTCTATGGTGTATTTTCTACTTTCTAAAGGTAATAACTTCATGGATTCCAATAACTAATTAATTTAATTGGGATGGATTTAATTTGAGTTCATCTTTTATCCATGGTGAGAATTTTCATAACTCGCATAATGATAATATTTCCCATGGCCAATATGCATGCTACGATGGAGAGGAACTTCATAATGGATACTTTGGGGAGCACCTCCAAATCCGTTGATTATAGTACTATGGAAGGACCCCATTAAATATAGATTCTTTTATTTTTTTTATAAATATCTAGTAAGTTCATGGAATATTATTGAAAGGTTCTGTATATACTCAAGAATATCATAATTTATTGGGGTAGGTAAATAAACCTCCTATAGTTTTGAATACTTCCCCAATGATATTACCCTCTGGATGTTCTCTTCTATATATCCAAGGTTGTGTAACATAAAAAATGGCCTTAATATGTGAGATCCCTCCTAGGAGACTCTTATGATGCATTCATAATATGTCAATGAGGGTCTTCAAGATAGTTAGGGATATAAACCATCCCTATATCAGCCCCAATGATATTCCAGTTTGATTCCTTAGAGTGGATAAGGATATTATACTATCTTTTACTCTGTACAGAAATATTACATCAACCCTCCTTAGATTGAGTGGGAGAAATGATTTGGATCCACTCTTATACACTAGGACATGCAACACGAAGCACATAAGAGAATATAATATCTAATGACATTATAATATATTAAGTAAATTCAATATAAGGTATAGATTTGAATTCTTTCAATACTAAGTTAGCTTTCATCGCATGAAAGAATGATTTTTTTCAATGGATTATATTATATGCAAGACCAAGTTTTACATGGGAAAAATATATTTATAAAACATTATTATTTTATATAATAAGATAAAACCTTACGATTAAATTAGAATTTATGAATATTATTAACTGACTTATGAATATACATGGTTAATAAAAATATGAAACTAATTCATAGGATTCTAATTAATTAGAAACGAATATTAAATCAAATTGAATATAAATGAAATATTGTTTTTCTTACAAAGGTGTTTTATCCAAATAAATTATATTAGTTACAATTTTTGAATAATATTAATGTAATGTAGATTTTATATATTCAATGGAATATTTTTTATATTCATCAAATTTATTTTATAGGGATAACATGAGAACAAACCTAATTTTACGCATAAAAACTATGTTTTTATAAATGGAGTTTTACTATGTTTTAATGGAAAACACATTTTAAAATCCAATTTCTGGAACATTTTTAAATTTGATATGTCCAAATAAACATTATTTTTTATATAAGAAGATAAAAATATAATTAGGGTGGTTTTTTGGTATTTTTCTGTGAGGTTTCATTTTTTAATTAATAGTAAAAATACTGATTTTTAATTCTAAACGACTTTTTCAAGTAATTTATTTGTAATGTTAAATAATAATTTTATTGGATTTAAATTTTAAAAAGATAAATTCTATATAGATTAATATATTTCAGGTAATAGTAGTAAATTAAACTTTGAAATTTTATATGAAAACATATTAAACATTTTAACATTTTACATTAAAAAAATTGCTTTGACGTCCCACCTATTGGATTAAATTTAAATTATTGTCTTCCACTTATGGGATTTGAATTAGAAAAAATAGATTCCATATTTGGAATCAGAATAATTTATAAGGTCTAATAAAGTAAAAATAGTGTGTTTCCAATAATATTAGTGAAACAAATTAAAATTTATTACCACGATTAAGAGAAAAATTATCTTAACAGTGGAATATACCATAAACATAAGGGCCAAATTGACCTAGACACTTGTCAAAAATCAATTTTAAATTCATATTTATACTCTATACTCCATTTTCTCTTATTTTTACCCATATTGTGTCCACTTAAAAAGGCAGAAATTTTGGCGGACTTCCCATTTCAAAAATTTACAAAAATACCACTTCTCATCCATTATAAAAAGGCACTCATACCTCCACCTTATTCACACATCAAAATCCCTTTGTATCAAACACAATATTATATAATAATATTTCAAAATCACTCCCCACATCTTGTAAGACTAAACATGGGAATAGATCCAATTAAGGAGGTCATTTGATATAAACTAAAAGGGTTTATCCAAAAACAATGTAACATTCTTCAATGATCACTTTAATTTTATTTCTTTCTCCACCCCCTAATATTTTATTATTACATGATAATATATTAAAATCAGTATACTAATAATATTGATATTTTTTTAATTATATGTTTTAACCTACACTCACACACACATCCATGTAATGGGTAACGAACATACCATTTGTGTGTATGGTGAACTATTGCCTCACAAAATGATGATTATTCATTCTTCCTTTACAACATGTCATAGTGGTAATTATTATGGAAACACAATTTCCATAAGATATATATATTATTTATAATTTATTATTTTACTTAATTATTAAATAAAGTATACCTTTAAAAATTCCATTAATGTAAATACGATAACATTGTTTGTGGATGTTTATAATAATGCCTCTTGAAAGTGATGTGTTACGTTCACACATTACATTGAATGTATAAAGGATGGTTTTAACAAAACTATGTGAAATATAAGAAATTAATATTATATGTTAATGTTAATTTTCATATACATATATATCATTTAATTTTCATTCTTTTAAATTTGGAAAAAAGTGAAAGTAGTATCCATGGGTACATACGGCATATCAACTCCATGAACGGTGCATTTCATTTCCTATATAAAAACATTATAAATTATTATAAATACATACGTACTGAATTTATATGATAATTAAATCATATTTTACATCATGTAGATGATTAAATCAAGATCTACATGAGAATAACATAAATAAAATGATAAAGATACTCGAAAAACATGGCAATTAACCCCCTAAATAGTAAAGATAATGAAATATTGTTAAGAAATGGGTAATGAGATATTATAATAAGATATAATATGATATTATAAATATTATTATGGTTCTTCTATAATTTATTGAAATATTTAAAACCATTATACAGGATATTAATGGACATTCACCTAAAAAGAAACACAATGTAAGGGATTCTAGACTCACTTTTATTTTCATGAGGCATAAACCATTTTCACTACTTAATTATTTTGTGTGGTGAATATAATACCCCTATTTTATTTTATAATATGGATACATTGATCTTAATTGTATTAAGATTTTCATTTGAAATTATTTCTTTCATGGGGAATATAATTCAAAAGTTACCATATTGGTAAAGAATTTCATTACCCAATTCCTTGTAATTGGGTCATATTACATCCCCATTGTTGTTAATATTATAAATTTTTTTGTTTAATCACTTTTTTCTATATGTTTTTGTATTTCATTTTTTTCAGTTGATTTACATTTTACACACATAATCTATTCATGGGTTGTGTCTCACATCAATGTTATGGACTTTTCATGGGTTTACTTTACAATCAAATTTTAATAGGGAATGTTCACACATGAATTTAAATTCAAGAAAATTATATTAATAATAATTTAATTTTATTCTCCTATTATTATTCAAGAAGTTTTCATGTAATAGTACCATTTTCACACAATTTTGTACTCAAAATGTTTCATAAATTTCATTTAAAAAAAACTCAACTTCATTTCTCTCTTTAGTCAGATAACCTATTTTATTATATATACCCTATTCTCTAAAAACGTTTTCCAAAAATTTTGAACCATCTAAAAATAAATTTTTACCCTTTTATTTAACAATTATTTTCAAAACAAACTTTTTGTCTCTTTCCAAACAAGTAACGTTTCTACCATTATACCATGAAAAATTAATATTATTTTTACCTTTATTAGCTTGTATAGATTTACTAGATGTAATATCTTTGAATCATCCTTTAAAAGATTAAAATTTTACTTCATGAATAAATTTTTTACAAAAGTGATTTTAAAAATAAATGTATTTTAAAAAAAAATCAAAATAATAAGGATATTTTAATCTAGAATGTTTTTAAAAGATATTTTCATAGTATTTCCATTACTCAAGGTCAATAATCCGTTATTTTTACACAAAGATATTTTCTAATGGTACTTTCATTATTATTTATTTTTATAGTTTATGGTTTCATTGATCAAGGATAGTATGAAAATTCCCTACCATGATTACTTTTAATCCCTTTGAAATATCTAATTTTATAAGGTCATTGAACATTGAATTTAAATTAATTATCTATATAATTTATCATGTATGTGTATATTCCCTAAACCAAATATCATTTTCAAATACAGTTTTTACTTTGATTATTATTTGATTTACTAGGAAAATACATATAAATTTTTATCCTTTACTCATTATGGATATTTGATAAGGAACTTCGTTTATTTAAATCTATTATTAAATATCTGAGAAATTTAATTGACAATAACTTTATTGGTGGGGTACCAGTTAATAAAATCCATATAGGGTGGGTATCATTTAAATTAAGTCCCTCGATGTATCAGTAGTCTCATGAAGAAATATTAGTTGTATAAAAACCCTTATAGTTTGTTTGCCGGAATAATAGAAGGGATTCTACCCATATATTTAAAATGCATTGTGAATATATCTTTATATTAAAGGTATCATGTTCTATGGAAACATGGTATCCAATAATTAATATTTTACATTGTTTTTAATTCTTTTATTATTATTATCCATTATATTATTTCTTTGACATTATCCTCAAAGGTATTTTCATTCTCTATTTATTGATTTCATGGCATGTGTGTTTAGTTATTTTCCTTCCCATATTGTTTACCAACTTCCTTCGTAATTTATTGATTACATGGAATGTGCATTTAATAATTTACCATTACATATTTTTTAGAAAATTCCTTTTCAGTTTATTGATTATAATGAATGTGTCTTCAGATATTACACTTCCATATTGATTATTCTCATCGATTAATTATTTCTTCGGTTATACTTTACCCCTACTTGTCATTTGAACTAATACTTATTTTTCCCATTCCCTATGAATCAATGAATTATAGTAAAAATGATATACATGGATATTCTAATTGTGAATAAGTTATCCTTGAAGGAAAAAACATTACATTTTAATTAGTGTATTAATTTGTAATAAAAAACTCATGTTGTTATTTGATTTACAAATAATAATAAAATCTTCAATACATATGAATTTGATTCCTCGTAATCATGACAATGTAATGGTATTAGAAACTGTCTTGGGAATTACTGGTTTTGGGTCACTATAATTGGTATCATATGAAGTTTAGTAGCAACAAAATATATTAGGGAACATATCCATATGGTATCCTTTATACATAAGTGGATATTTTTCTATATAAAATGTACCTAGGGGTAACAACTCTGACTAGGTGCATCGGGCTTGACGTGAGTGTAACTCGGTACTTCACAACGGGCCTTACTACGCTCCAGGTTTGTCAATCCCAGTGGATATGTTTAAGATAATTCAAATTTTCCTTACAAACCATTATTAAGGGTTTGAATATATGCTCAAAATTAATAAACTATGTTAAAACTAATGTTTCTTAGATTAAAAAAAATCTTTCTTAATTTTGATATCCTTTAAATGATTATACATTTATCTCATGATGAATATTGTTACTCACACTATACTCTCTAGTTTTATTCAATGGATTGAAATTGAAGGATCCACATTAACATTGATCACGGGGTAAAATTTGGTGACAATGAGAAACCAAATGGGATATTGATAGGTTATAAATATTTTTTTCATGCCTAATCTATTTTCTGGAATTATGTTTAACGATGTATACCGTAACCAACTCCTGAACTCACCAAATAATATAATAATGGAGGTTGCTAAGATCATGAGTATTGGGGACCATAAATAAGTGAATTATTTATTTCCATCATGCATGAAATTTGGAATGAGACACCAAGGAAAGTGCCTCAAATGAATAGGGAAATTATTTATATTTAGAAAATAAGGATATTAAGCAGTGAATTGCTGAGGAAAAATAAAGATTAAAATTGAAGAAAATAATACTCATCCAAAAGAAACACTTATGGTTCATTGTCTTATATGTGGGGATCCTGGGAATTACTGGAGTAATTTTCCTCTTATAAAGGGTAATCTATAGACCAAGGAGGGACCTATGAGATAATATGTGGATGAAGTATTTATGTATTGAGGTCTTACTAAAAACCTTATCTAAAAGGATATTTACTGATTAAATTTGAAGGATGTACATCATTAAATTTTGATACATTATAGGAATTAT
The DNA here is from genome assembly GCA_963277665.1 of Viscum album. NCBI lineage: Eukaryota > Viridiplantae > Streptophyta > Magnoliopsida > Santalales > Viscaceae > Viscum > Viscum album. Next base: position 671,254,440 of record OY728162.1, read on the forward strand.
ATTAATATGTTTTTTAAAAAGGAAAACCTATATATCAGGTGAAAACCCATTATGTCTAGAAAGGTCATTGGACATGAACCCCTGACTAAAGGATGAAAAGGGTTTTAGGCCTACCACTGGCCTACATGATGTGCTCGTTAATTTTTCATTGTATTTAGTTAGAAAAATTGAAAAATAAATACTAATAATTAACCATTTGTTTAACATTTAAGTTTAATATATTAATATATTAACCATCTTTTCATTTTAGAATAGTTAGAGTCAAATTGGTAGACAATACAGTCTTTTATGGTCTTTACGATCCGTTAAAATTATATTATAGTGCTTCATAAAAAAATTTCATTCTAGGATATTCCTTTCATTGAGTAAGATATGAATTAAAATTTTATTGGAGAATAACCAAAATATTTAATCATTCATATGAAATTAATACCTATTAAGTAAATATATTTCATTATATTCTTGGTTAACAAAATAATTCCTCAATATTAGGAACAGTATCTTAAAACAAAAAAATATTGTCCTAATACATTAATTTTTATTAATCCAATAGTCTTTTAAATCATCATAATTTTATGGATTTGAGGTACTAAATTTCCCCATTATCATTCACTTGTTTGTGATTGATGACCTCAATCACTCCCTGTAATTATTTACACTTTCCCACCAATTCCATATTTTTACTTTCCACTAATGTTCACCTACGTAGAAACCTATTTATATGTTATTATATATGACCATTGTACATGTCATTATCTATTATTAAGAGGATGTTTTATGAAACCTTAACATTATGTGAGTTTAAAACACTGGAAAATATTAATCAATTTTTTACCAAGTTTGATTTTAGATAATGTGGATGCAATAAAATTAAGGTGGGGAGAATGTGACGCCTCTAAATTTTAACACAAGAATAATTCATTCAATATTGTATATGACATGCAACACTAATCAAGTAAGGAAAAAATACCCTAATAATTTAAAATATATTTAAAATTTTAAAAAATAGATTTCTTTTATATATCTTTCAATGCATATAATGAAAAGTTAGCTTCCATCACACACAATAACGAGTTTCATCAGTGGCTTGTGTTACACGCAACACTGAGTTTTAGCACACAACAATATATTAATAAAACATTATTATTTAATATAATAAGATATAATTTACCCATTAAATTAAAATTTATGAATATTGTTAATTAAATTTTGAAAATATATGGTTTATAAAAATAAAAATGATTTCATAGGTTTTTAATAAATTAGAAATGAATTATATAACCAATTGAATATAAAGGAAATGTTTTTATTTTGGAAAAGGTGATGTATCCTATTAAATTAAATTAATTATAATTATTTAATGATATTAATGAAACATATATATATTATATATTCAGTAAAATAATTTTCATATTCATCCAATTGATTTTATAAACATTAGATGAGAACAACCCCAATTTTATGCATAGAAACCTGCATTTTCATAAAGGAACTTTTCCACCTTTTAATTAAAAACCTATTTTAAATCATATTTCCCGAACTGTAATAAACTATATCTTCCAAATTTCACTTCATATATGAAATATGAAGATAAAAATTATCTTATTTTAAATTTCTTATATTTTTTGAGGTTTCATTTTTTGATGGACAATTTAAAATACTGAATTTTAATTGAAAACAAGTTTTTCTTATGATTTATATAAATGTTAAATTATATTTTTGATTATTTTTAAAGATTAATTTTATAAATTTTATATAAATTAATAAATTTTAGGTCATTTTAATTGTAATCACTTTGAAGTTGAATATACAAATAGAAGAAACTTTGAACAATTAACATTAAAAACCCACTTTGTCATCTTGTATCGGGGATTAAATTTAAATTAATTACTATCACATCTATGAATGGAATTAGGAAAAATGGATTAAATATTTGGAAAAGGAATAATTCATATGTTATAATAAGTTTAAAATAGATTTTGAGAAAAAATATTAGATAATTTAATTAAAATTAATTAGAGTAATTAAGAGCAAATTTTTCTTAACATGGAATTTGGCATTAAACTTTAGGGCCAAAATAACCTTTAAAATTATAAAAATGACCATTTAAATTCATATTTCGACCCTATAAATAATTGTATAAAAATATTACCATTATGGGATCCACTTTTCTTGGGAAAAATGTGGGCGGAATTAACATTCCCAAAATTTACAAGAATCCCACCCCTCCTCCAATATAAAAAGAAACTCATCCATCCCCATACCCACACCTCTCTAGCCCTTTTATTTAATAACAATGTGCTCAAATAAGCTCCCAACATCCCTACCATCATCCGGGAAGACTTACCATTGGCATAAATCAACCCAACGTGGTCTTATAGTAAAAACCAAAAGGGGTTACCCAAATATGAAGTAATATTGTTCAATGATCACTTTCATTATATTTACCTTTCTAACTCCTAAAATTTTTTTAATTCGTGATTATATAAAAACATTAGTATCCAAAATATATTTATATATTTTTACACTAATTTTTCAGCCTACAATCACACACACTTCAAACTATTGGGTAATGAACTTACCGTTAGTGTGTTCGACGAAGTACCACCTCGCAAAATGACAATTGTCCGTTCTTCCTTTACCACCTCTCATGGAGGTTATTATGATCCAAACGTTATTTATATATGATATAGATGATATTTATAATTTCATTATACTTCTATAATTATTACAAAAATCTTAACATCACGCTTTCTATTTTATGTATATATGATAACATTGTTTGTGGACATGTGGACCACCGCCTCCTCAAAGACATGTGATACAGTCACACTATACATGGAATTTATAAAGGATTGTTTTAGTAAAACTATGTGAAATATATGAAAAAAATAAAATAATAGACTTTTAATATACAAATACTTATGTTTTATTTAATTTGTATCCTTTTAAATACATAAAATAAATGAAAGTAGAATTCATGCATATGTAGGACCTACCCTCTCCATGAATAGTGAATTTAATATTATATGTAAAAAAGGATAAAAATTATTATAAATACTTATATACTGAATATATTTGATAATTAAATATTTTTTTACATGTTGGATATTATTATATTTTGATTTATGTAACTAGAACAGAAATAACAAGTCTTAGATTACTAAAACAATAAGCAATTAACACAAAAATAGTAAAAATAATGACTGATTATTAAAAAAAGTAATAAAAAATTATAAAAAGATTATATATAGTATAATAAATATGATTACCATTTTTTATATGTTCTTGACATTTTTAAAACCATTATGCATGAGATTAAAGGACCTTCACCCGAATGGATACACAAGTTACGGGATTTTAGTCTCAATTTACTTTCCAGAAGGCATAGATGATGTTTAGAAATTAAATATTTTTTATAGTGTGTATACTACCCCAAATTTATTTTTTATCATGAATAAATTTATCTTAATTATATTTATAGTTTCATTTGAAATTAATTCTTTCATGGTGATGGCCCTATGGGCATTGTAACTTTCAACTGGATTATCGAATATATAAATTTATAACATGAAACAAAAAAACCAACTAAGATATAAGACTGTATAAGATATAAACTTATAAGGTCAAAATCATAGATATATGGTTAGAGAAATATTAACTCAATAAAATCAACATAAACTATTTTATGAATGGAATCCAAACTAGTCGATTGAAAAATGAGATGATGGGTGATTTGGTTTTATGAAGATAAAAATGATGATCGATAATTAAAAATTCAGGTTCATGATTTATTAGGGTATAAAATAATTCTAAATCAATAAAATGGTGTCAGAAAAAAATTATTTGAATCCAATGGTCATGGTAGACAACCCCAAAATCATTGATGTTCCCTTTTCACAATGGTCATGTTACATCAGGTATTCGTTCACCTGGAGAATTAGAACAATATTTAAACATATATAATAATTAATCATATGAACATGGTGTTAATTTTTCTCTTTTAAATGAATTTAAAATATAAGTGCCACACCGATCACAAAATGGTCATGAATAATATTGTAAAGAAGATTCTTCTGAAAATAGGGTTGTGGAAAAAGACCAAATATGTTTTGTGTTTAAAAAAATATCTTAATAAAATAAATCTCACATCATTACAATTTCATTGAACATGGTCTACCCCCTTAATTCTAGTTATGAGGTGGTAGGAAAATAAAAAACACATTTCATGTATCATCATAGCGGCAGTCTTTGATCCCGATAATGTAGGATTCGAATGAATGTCTGGAGTGGAGCCTTTGACTCTCTATTTGTGAGCCTCATATGGGCTGCAATATTAATTAATTCCATAATGGAATGGTTTATGAAGGTCCTATGTTGAATATTTGGTCACAATTGAAGTATTTTTGAATATGGGAATTAAAATATCCAGTATGAAATTTTCACGGGGTGTATTTTTTTTACTTGACGTGTAATATTTCTAATTTTAAGGCATAAAAAAATTATTCTTAACTCTTCTAAAACATACCTAGAAAAAACTCATGTACTATAATGTATTTACACAACATGTAAATTATACTACTCCAATTTTCCTACCCCACTGTATCCTAAAAAATCTAGTGTCTCACTATGACTTCTAACTCATAGATTCTACACATTTTCTTTCTTTTTCATAAAACTATTTTTCTTCCATAAAATATAAAACAAGTTAATTCATTCCAAAATTTTAAATATTCATCAATTAAATACACAAATCAATACAATAAAATACTATAAAATTTATACATGAAATACAAGTATCAAATACCACCACAAATGTATTCATACTTATCCTCATGGATAGAATCTCAATATTCTACAAAGGAAGTTCAACTTATCATAATTTAAATTCAATTTCAAGAAATGAAATTTTCTAAATGAAAAATTAAATGTTATATAATTTTATTGTAAAATTATTCAGCACCTCAGCCTTCAAAGAATCAATTCAACCATGTATTTTAATTTTTACCTTTTGCAATAACCATGATGTTTCAATCATCCATTTTCATTTTTCAATTCATTATCCGTACAAAAGAAATATTCAATTGACATCACATAAATTTTTCTGCTCATCATCAGGGTAAAAATTTAAATAAAATTCAGAACATACCCAAATATTATGTCACTAACCATAAGATTTCATGGAATCTATGATTAGTACTACATAAATATTGAAATCACAATTAATCATGATGGCTTTACTATTAAGGATCAAATGAATCTGAGGATTAGTGTAGGTAGGTAAATGATGTAAATCATGTAAAGATAAAAATTAATTTTCAACTCTAAATTTTAATTCATGATATGAAAATACATAATCAATAAAAATATACCCATACATATGTGATATATCTCTTTCATCCAAATATCTCAAAGTGTGATCATGATAAATTTAAGCATAATGAATTAATTAACCTCTCTTGTTTGTTTTTTCTAATTTTTTATTTTATTTTTTAAAGTTTGTGATTATGAAAAATATCACATCCACCACCTAAACACATATGATCAAAATATTATCATTTTATAAAATAGTGTGTTTTTTATCCTCCCAAGTCACAACACAATTTTTTCCTTTTTCACTTATATTTGTTCAATTGTTTTTTAAGAGTGATGCGAATAATAATATACAATGAAGTATTTCATGGCCTCTCCCCATATCATAATGATAACCAAACATAAAACATTCCCAATTTAGTATATCTTTCCACACAATATAATGTCCTTCCCACACACTTATTATTTTAAATATCATGAAAAAAAATTAGAAGAAGCTAGAAATGGATTAAATAGGCTTGCAACATGGATCATTTATTAAAAAAACTTTTAATTGAATCTATGGGATAAAAATGGATTAATGCAAGGTGGTTCATCGGGTAATGAATAAGAAAAATAATGTCTCAATCATTTTAAAAGTGATTGTGTTTGGTGAAATTTTTTATCGAATGAAAATATTGTTCTACAAGAACAGGCACAAGTTTCTCATGAAAAATATGAAGGAAAGAATATGAAATAATGGCACAGTGGATGTCTCGAGAATAAGATGAATGGTTGGGAAAATTACCCATGGTAATGAAAAAAAATCAATTAATTCATATATTATAAATTATAAACATGTCCAAATATCAAATAAAAATCCTTTTCACTGTTCAATATGATCCTAAAATCATGATTTGTCAAATACGAATCCACATTCTTATCCCTACTACTTATTTTTCAATTATCATCATTAAAATTTATTGAAAAAAAATTTGAATACATGGAATGATATTTATCTGGAGAATTATATGTATCCTAGTTCAGTTGATTGACAAATGAATCAAATGTGGGCATGCAATTTACAGTTAATGCTATAAAAGAATTTTAATAGGGGGGAATATAATAGAAAAATTCTAAATTGTAACACATAATCCCCTTTCAAATTGATTCTTCGAATTCAGTTTTGAAGTTACTACCTGTACAAGATTCATAATGTTATAATGATTACAAAATGTGTATTTTTTCTTCACAATATGAATGTTGTTCATGACTTTTAATTGGTACTATAATTTTTTTCATTCTGTATGTTTCTTGTTTCATGGGTCTTTTTCATGGACCAAACAATTAATATAAACTAGTGAAATTACTAGGCCTTTCAATATGATCAATAATATATGGGTAATAGAACTAATATCTTGATATAAAAATAAATTATAATAATGAAATAAATATTAAATATTATAAATAAATAAACAAAACATGGGATTCCTCCTAGTAGTAGATCCTTTTTACCGGTCATTTAGCTCGACCATAACTAAGTTATATGATTGGAGTCTGATATAAGGATAACGATCTCATGTTTACCCAATTATGTCCTCTAAATCCTCCCATATAATTTTTAATTATCTTCAATGGAATTGGTGTGGATCTCTCAGGTCGTTATTAGTGTCCAGAAACCAAGAGTATAACTGACAGAATGTTAGCATCTATCCAAACTCGGTGAAATTGTTCTTATTTAACAAATGGTTGTGTGCATTTGAATTTTCTAATGAAAACTTCAGGTCCTACAACCATATCATCAATTTCTTCATTTGTTATAGATTCTTTTTATTCCTCTAGGTTTTCAACACAGGGTGCAGTTGGTTCTCAGTCCTCTTTTTCCTATGGTGTATTTAAATGTTCTAAGAATTTATTATAAAAGTGGAAACTATATCTTGCTCTTCCACTTCATTTTCCCCCTTCTGATGTGGTATTAGTTTGTTGGGGATTTTCTATAGCATTTCAGTAGAATAATATCAGTATTTACCTTTTTCATCTTCCAATTTAGTTTCGATTGACCCCATTCAAGTTGTACAGAATGGTCACCCTCTTCACTATCTTCTGAACCTGTAAAATTAAGGGAATCATGGTCAGGATAGATATCATCATTGGATTTGGTACTTAAAATTGCTTCATTGTCTATGATTCTTTTTCTATGATTCTTCTTATTGAAGTTTTTTCTCCAATATATCGGTCATTGTAAATTTAATTCATGGGTATGGTTGTAGTTACTCATTGGATTGATTATTCACTATTTTAACCCCATTGAGTATAATTTCTATATCATCTAGTAAAAATGAAAACATGCCCTTTGTATTCATTTCACTATAATGTTTTACAATCACAACCAAAAATACCCTGTGTGGTAAAAATTAATAAAAATTAAAAAACCTATGTCAAAATCAAGAAATGATTAAATGAGAAAAACTTTTTTCTAAATTATTCGACTAATAAATTCTCTAGTTCTATCCTGAGTAATGGTGTTGAAAATTTGATAGAAATGTGGGCATTGTCAATTCTCATAGTGTAACCAAATTTATAAATTTATAATAGGAAACGAACAAACCACTTAACTATAGGGTATTATACAATATGAAAGTCTATGGTCAAACCCATAGAAAAAAGGCTAAAAATTATTAATTAAATAAAATAAACTATTTTAGGAAATAAATGTAAACATGATGATTATAAGAAGAGAAGATAAATTAATTGCTTTTAAGAAAATATAAAAATGTTCTTGAAAATTTAAAATCTCTGTATAATATTGATTATGGTATAAAATAATTTTAAATAAATCAAATGGTGTTGCAATAGAGTTAGTTAAATTTAATGGTCATGATAAACACCACAAATCCCTACATTTTCCTTTCATAATGGTAATGTTAATTCGGGTATTCATTGAATTGGAAACTCAAGAACGATATTTCAATATATAAAATAGTTCATCCAATAATTAGGGTTTGACTTATTCTTCAGACAACCAATTTAAAATATTACTCCCTCACTGGTTATAGAATGATCATGAATGATATATAGAATAATAAATTTGAGAAAATAATGATACAGAAAAATACCCAATTTAATTGAATTCAGGTAAAATAATACCTTAATACAATCAATCCCCCATCATTAAAAATTCCTTTCACATGTTCTAACAGCTAATGATTGTAATGAGGTGGTCAGAAAATAAAAATGAAATTTAATGCATTAGGGAAGCGGTGGTCCTTTATCCCAGTGGTGATGACTCCAAATGAGTTCCATAACTAGATCCTTATACTCTCCATTTATAGGCATAAGATGCGATCTATTATAAATTAATTCTATAAAGGAATAGTCTGAGGGGGTCCCAAGTTGATGATTTGGTAAAAATTTGAAGATCTGGTGAAGGAAGACATTAAAATCCCAGGCCAGAAAGTTACACGAACTGTTATCATTTAATTTCCAGGCATCATGAATATCATCATAACACTTCCAAAAACATATCCCAAAAATACTCGCAATTTGTAATACATTTACCCAATGTGTATATTAGTCTTCTATAGTTTTTGAGATCCATAATATTCTTAAAAATCTAATGTCGTTCAATGACTTGAATCTCATAAACTCTCCACTTTTTGTTCCTTTTTTATAAATTTGTTTCTCATGTTGTAAAATAAAAAAAAATTCAATACATTCCAATGTAATCAAGATAAATAAATTAAAAAAATTAAAAATTTTGAATACCATAAAATCTATGCATTAAATAAATCATTCACTTGGTAATTATAATTTTATAGTTACCAAATTTGTATATAATTTCATAACCTGATTCATTTTCATTAGGTTATATTAATTCCTCATTGTTAGTAATATTCTTTGATTTTATGATTAATAAATTTTCACTATATATTTTTCTATTTCAACTTATTTTATGTGGATTTACATTTTACACAAATCTTCTATTCAAGGTTTGATTTTCACTTCAATATCATGGTATTTTTAAAGTTTTACCACACAATCTCATTTTATTCAGGATTGTTTTCTCATTAATTACTATTCTAGGAAAGTATATGACTATTGTTCAATAAGACCTTTAATTTTATTCTATACAGACTATTCCTGATGTTTTCATGTAATAGTAAAAACAAATTACTATTTGGTGCTCAAAATCCTTTAGAATAAGTTTTTAATAAAATCCGACATCATTTATCTCTTTAGTCAAAGAACCTGTTTTCTTTTCAAAATAATTTTTTCTAAATAGGTTTACAAAAATGAATTAATTTTATCAGATTTATTTATTAAAGATATTTTTACCCTTTTTATTTTACAATTTTTTCCCAAGGAATTTTCATATCTCTTTTCAAACATGGCACTTTTCTAACCATTTACTAAGAAAAATGAATGTTCTTTTTACCTTTTACAACCTGTACTGATTTACCCTCAATCATATATTTGAATCTAACTTTTCATTTTTAATAGGCTAATTTTTAAACAAAATGTTTCCAACAGTGATTTTCAAGTAAAATTATTTTCAAAATGTTTTTCAAAAATAAGTATATTTTCTTCAAGAATGTTTTTGAACTATGATTTAATAGTATTTCCAGTCAACAACAACAATGACCCTTTTTTATACAAATCAGGATATGATATATTGATACCATCTTTATTGTTCTCTTAGATAGTTTATGATTTCTTTGTACATGGATAGTATTTATATTCAATAACTTGATTCCTTTTAGTCCCCTTGAAATATTGAATTATATATGACCAATGAACACTGAATTTTCCATCATTATCCATATCATTTTTCATTGATATTTTTATTGACTAAACCATATATCATTTTTACATACAATTTTTACATTGATAGTTATTTAATTCAGTGGTGATGTATTGGTAAATAAATATATTTTACTCATTGCGTATATTTAGTAAGGCACATTGTTTATTCAAATCAGTTATTCGATATATCAGGAATCATTCGGAAATGTAATATACATGTTTAAGACTGGTGAAAGAAATCCCAATATATTGGGGACCATTTAATGAAATCCCTTCGGGTTAAGGACTATTTAAATTAAACCCAACGATGAAACGGTTGTCTAATGAGATGATATTATTTGGTGAAAAATCCCTTGGAGTTTCTATCCAATAAGAAAAAATGGGTTTATACACAGATATTTAAACTTTCTTGAGAATTAATCTTTCTTGTAAAGGTATCATGTTGTTGGGACACATATTGGCCAATAATTAAAATTTTACATTATTTATAATTCATTTATTATTATTATCCATGGTATTATGGTTTTGACATTATATAGAGATGAACATTCATTTTCAGTTTTTTGATTACATGGAATGTGTGGTTAGTTGTTTACGTTTCCATATTGTTTATTCACTTCTGTCTTAGTTTATTTTTTACATGTTTTATGTCTTTTGATATTTACCTTTACATATTCTTTATTTACATCCTTATAATCATATTGATTACATTGAATGTTTCATTAATTATTACATTTCCATATTTACTATTATTAGTGATTCATTATTGCTTTCTTTATACATTACCCCTACAAAGGATTCAAGATCATCCTTATATTTTTTTCATTTCTGTAGTAATCTAAGATGTATAATTAGAAATATAAAAACGGATATGCTAAGTGGGAATAAAGTTATCATATAAATAAAAAATATTATGTTGTAATTATTGTATTCATTTCCAATACAAAACATATGTATGTATCTATTTTACCAAGACTACTAAAATATTTGATCCTTCGGGATTTGACTCCTTGTAATAATGTCAATTTAATAGTAGTACAAACCCTGACTGATATTAATCAGGTTGGGTCCCTATAGTTGCAGAAGTGTTGGAAGGAATATAAACCTTCTATAAATTTGTTATAGGAATGTTATTGCCTATTTAATTTAGAATGGAAATATAATTCTGATCTTGATCTTCATTCCTCAAGAGTATGAAAATGATCCTCATGAATAATATTTGAAATAATCTCCCAATATTGAGAAGCTTCTATGGAATAGTGGGGATATTATTTTATGACATGATCTTGAATATGGGAATACCACCATCTAGTCATTGTTATTTGTTTTCAGTTGCATTCAATTATTACTAGAAATATATTTTGGTTTTGTTATATAGAGTGGGAAAGGATATGAGTTTGCGTTGAAATTTCCACTGGGATATAATAAATATATTGTATTATAGGAATGAGGATTTGAACCCATTTCTTAACAGGATTGAGGATATGAACCCAATATAGTCTTCCATTTTCTACAAGGATAATTTGATAAGATTCATATAAAATGGTAATAATATGGGTATTCCCATGGGTGAATGCTATCATTCTCCTTCCAATTCCACCAGAGTATTCCAACAATATTTCTTGGGATGAGTAGGAATATGATCATACTCTTCTTCATCTTCTATGTTCTAGTAGTGATATTCTACATAGGGGTTCGGAAAATATCCTTACACCTGATTTTGGTAGATATTTTTCCTATAGAAGGACATTATCATTAGTACCCAGGTCTAGGTGACCAACTTTAGGGTTTATTGGGAAATCTCCCTCAATGACTCATGAGGATTAGAAACATTGTTGCAGTAATAGCGATAGGTTTTGGTTGATTGGTTCCCTCCTAAGATACCCCTGGATAGTGGGGAAGTAATACATGACATCATCCTCTAAATCCCTAAGATGTGGGAGGTCGGAATTTTATCACTCCTATGAGGAGCTTGCAAAGCATTTTGAGGGGGTAATGGGGACCACCTCCTTCCATGTCATGGTATGTTTTTTTATGAGTGGAGCTATATGTATTCATCCCCTTGGGGGTGTCAAACGTCACCTCCAAGGACCAGATGACACCATCGAGAAAGTACACCTAAATCCGTTGCTCTTTTTCCTTATAGAGATGCTTCTATGTATGTGAACATATATTAATATCTAATGGGGACAAAGATTTAATGGTTCTTACAACATATATATTCTTCACAAATGAAATTTTTTATTTTATAACAAATAGATAATTTCTCAATATTGTATAAGCCATGAGTATCAATAAACATAAACAAAAAACTCATTAGTGTAGTATCACTTGTAAGGAATGTTTGATTGATCATTTTCATGGTTTAAGATTTCATTTCAAGTTATTTTTTTTTCAAATATGAAATTGGAATTGACTTCAGGAGAGTTTATTAATTTTAGTTAAGGTATTTAATGTCCTGATTGTAATTTATATTACTTAAAATGAACAAAAACTTCTTTATGTGCATCCAGAATTAACATTTTCAGTTGGGGTGAACTATATTTCAAAAAAGATGTTATTTATTTGAATTTTTACAGAAAAATTTTGGAATTCAGGTTTATCAAGAGGGTTTGATTACATGAATTTATCACCTTCTTTATGGGGATCATTCCTACTCATAGACTCACTTATAAATTTAATACTTATTCAAGAATCCTTCCAAAATAGTAGAGCTTCAATACTTACCCACTTTCAAATGATATAATTTATGAAATGTTTTATTGGTATCACATTTGTATGTACCAATGGTTTTCTATTTTTTATGATTTATAATGAGTTTTTTTTATGTCATAGATTATATCCAAACAACTACACTCTCTAGAATTTATATCTTTGTATAGAAGAAGTTGGTTTTGGGGGGTTGCAATCGAGCCCATTAAAAGAGATTCAAATGTATCCATGTTAAAGGAATATGTACCCATGTAGTTCATTTTCACGTAATAAGAAATTTCTTATCATTAAGGTCTTTTTAAATTAAAGATAGTGGTTCCTTTTCAGTTCATATAAATTTGATCATTTAATGTGCCTTTTAAGTCCATACTTCAAGTGTCACTTCCAAGGAATTTAATGTCAAATTGAGTTGACAACAGAAGGTACCTAACAATGGATGGAATGGTAATCACACATAAGTGAACAAATTGTTTCATTTTAAATTTATTTCTTCCCTATGAAGATGTATTTTGTACTTAAGGAATATGGCTCCACAAAACACATGTTTGGGGGGATCATAAGAAGTGACCCACTGAGTAAGGTTGCCCAAACCCATAAGGAATATGGATCATCAAAGAAAACATGAAGTAATTCATGGAATGTAATGCTACATGGGTATGGATTTGATCTCATAAGGAATATGGAATGAATAAAAAAATGAAAATATGTAGAGGGAATATAGACCACCATGTGGTGGGTTTGATTTAATCTAGAATATAGAATATTGAAGGGATGGATTTGATTGATGGTTTTGAAAAACTAAAGATGTTTTATGTATTGTAATTTTAGAGAATCAAATCTCACATAGTAAAAATAAGATATTTTAAGTTCATTTAATTGGATTATTCCTTGTATTTTAATATTTTTCGGTGGGCACATTTTCCTGTAATTTTACATCATATGACTAGCATATTAAGATATGTATCATTCATGAAAAAATGATCAAGTAAAATCCCTAATCCCATGTGATTTTTTCTTATTATTATAAAAAAATACATCATATAAGGTCAATAATAAAACACTATAAAAAATTCCAATGGGATTGAGTTTTACTTACAAATTAGGTTATCTATACGCTTGACCTTATTGGCGATTTAAGTGAATATTGGAGGAATTGGGTATTAAAGGTGAGAGGACTCCCTTAGGCGGGTTTCCCAATATTATTGATGAATTAAGGTAATGAAATCATCAATGAAGACCATATTAGGTCTTATACTTATAAAGTATTATCGTGCTCTCATGGATCATAAATTGGAATCTAACATCCACCAAGTGCCTAGGTTGAACATTTTTTGACCTGAGTTGGAAAAATTAATCAATATATGTCATGAGAGATCATCTTTGTGTCCTTATGTCTATGAACCTTGTTATCTTGGGAATAGAATATTTGGATTCCATTATGGGTTCTTAAAGTATAGGAGGAAAACTTGTTAGATTCCTTTTATCAATACTATACACAATATAATGGGTGTTTTCTTAGGTGAATTCCCTAAACATGTAAATTTGGAGGATTCATAGGAGGCCTAGTGATTGAATTCCAAAGTAGGATACCTGAGATATATTATATTTTAACAATAGTGTTTGGGATTTCCTAGTTCTCTAAGATATAAATGAAAGGAGAAACTACACCCTATATGAGGACTAAGATAATTAGATGAGATTTCAACTATTTTAAAATTATGTTGAATTGATCATGATTTTCCCTACTCTAGGAGTAAGTAAAATGGGATTGGACTCATCCATCATTGGGAGTAGGGAAAAATAGTTTGTCTTCAGCTAACTTTTAGAGTAGAGTATAATGGATTAGCTTCTCCCAACTATGGGAGTATGCAACAGTAGATTATCTTCACCCATCTTTGTAATTAGAGATGAATGGATTTTATTCACACAAAATTGAGAACATGGAAGACTTGATTAGATTTCATAAAAATTTGGCAGTATATTGTAAGTGATATGATGTTCCAAACATTTAGAGTTTGGAGAAAGTGGCTACCCTCGGATTGTAACTTTGGGAAGGCATAGTCCTTGTGAGTAAGAGTTTCCACTGCTGTTATTAAGAAAAAGGTGGTTTAGTTTATCATTAGATAAGGTTCTTTCACCCAAGTGTTTGAAACAATTGGAGAAAAGTATTCTATAGTGATGTTTTTAAATTCTTAAACCCCTAGGAATGAAATTTCACTAATTGGTTGGTTAATAACCCTATGTTTTAATTATAAAGAATGACATGAGGTGAGTTTAGAGACTTGGGAAAATGAATCTCTATAAATATATTCTTTTTCTCCAAAAGGTTCCAATTGAGTCCCCCTATGTCATATTTATAGAAAATACTTACTACATTGGTGATGAAATAATGTATCACAAATAGTTGTGTGAATTTATTCACACATTGAATCTTGGTATAGAAGGTATGGAACATCTTTTCAGGCATGGAAGGAAGGAATCGTATTCAGTGTGTAAATATAGTATTGGGAATAAGAGGCGGGGTAAATATATTGACAACTTGGTTAAACTATGCTCCAAGGATTGGGATACATTAGATTTCCCAGTCCATATCCTTTTCTTATTAATAAGAACTCCAAAAAGTATGACTATTTGTTAATAGATATAGATAATATATAATTATTTAAATTATTGATTTTATTCTGTAATGTGTTATTCTAATTGTATCTATCATTTTATTGGGGGACTTTGATTAATTATAGATAAAAAGGTACATATGTGTTTTGGAACTATCATGTGTTGTTTAATTATCATGGTTAATTTAACGATCTCGTATTATTCCCTACTCACATGGATACATGTGGATTTAGATGTGGAACCTTTAGAGTCTTTTTGTACTCATCCTTATTATATATTGTGTGTTCATGTGTGCATTTATGTATATTTACATTATTTACATGAAGGGGGAATCGTGGAAAAACTACTTTGACATTGTGATATTCATTGGTGTGTTGAGTATTATATTTTACTTTCATTAAATAAAAACGATAGGTTGAAATGTTTTATTTTTTACCACTATTTACATGATGATTTGGGTTTTTTTCAAATTTATGTGATTATATATACATTTTGATAGTTAATCATATACGAAATTTTATTGAATTATATTATATGATAATTATATATTTTTAAAGGTTCTTAAAATGGTGAAAAACAAATTAGAAAAAATATTAATAATATTTATCATTATTTTGACTTTAAAGTGTAATTTTTAACAAATTTCAATCCTAGATAATCATATTCTATATTAGAAATGGTGTTACCTTGTGTAACTACTATAATTTGATAACTAATATGCTACACGACTCACTTTTAAAAGAGTAATATCTATAGTTTCAATTCATTGAGAAAAATCATATTAGTCTTATTGAAAAAATAATTTATAGAGGCCTAAACCAAAAAATATATTCTACCATGGCTGCTTTTGAAATCAATACATAACAATAAGCTCCCAAATATGAGTTTCATGATAGTTTAAATTTAAAGAAATTTTTATAGAGATTAATTTGTAAATTTAAAATTAATTGGAATTTTATGCGAGTATATTTGAAGAAAGATTTTCTTGAATAGTTTCACAAAACATTCCTCTCTATATAAAATTTATGATAATTTAAATTAAAAGAAATTTCTCACAACTTTAAAAATACCATTACATTTACCATGGTCACTACCTTCATGAAATTATGAAAACTTAGAAAACAATTGTATATTTTACCTAATGTTCTTTCTTTGAAAAAAAGTGTTGATCCCTTTATGTACTATTTGTAAATATAACCACATTCATAACCCCTATAAATTTTGTAGTTAACTACCTTCTTCACAGAGAGTGAATCCTAACCTCAATGGTTTCCTTTTATACATATATGTTGTGAATGTTTTTTCCATCACCAAGGAAATCCACATTTTCTCTTTTTAACTATAGTATCTGAATGGTATTGCACATAGTACTTGTCATATTACCTAAATCATCAAGATATATCCCCTAACTAGATGATCCTACAGTGTATGATTTATTATCATCTTTGTTTGATGTAAAATTTCATGGTGATCCCTTCTTGAATTAAATTAAAGAGTAAGTCTCACTTCTTAAGGTAGATTTTCACACACATCCAATATGACTAAAAATGGTAAGGATCACTACATCAGAAAGAGTATATAACCATGATCAATATATTTTAGTAATAAGGAACATTTTTTAATGAAAAGTGCCAAACCCTTCTTGTGTTTCTTCAAACTAAAAGTATCACTTGATGTATGGGTGTGTCAATTTTATATGAATTCAATATTCAAGACTCTTTTATTGAGGATGATAACTATACCCTTTATGTATAGAGTTAAATAGTATACAGTGCCCACATAGTCTTCCTTGTATAGATGAATACTACATGGTACACCGAATTATACATCTTTAAACTGATTAGAATTTTTCTCGAGTATAAAAACAATACAATTAATATGTGGGTTTAAATTAAAAATCCCCCCACACTTCATCCTTTCCAAAAAATGTGAAACTATGTTGGCTACCCTAATTGATGGGATTTATACTGATAGTGCCAATTCTCATGGATGAGTGTAATTACTATCTAAAAAGTATTTAAGATTCATGATATGCATTTATTATATGGTTTAAAACAAAATGAATTATTTATCAAGGATGAGAATAATTACATTGTACCATGAATGTAAAATATATATCATTTCAATCCAAATAAAATAGTAATCCTCTTTGACTTTCAATCCAAACCAAAACAAAACATCATCCTTTCCATAACACTATCACCATCCAAGATAGAATTTCACTCCATAGAAAACCTTCATTGCATCTATATTTATTTAAATACAATGACCCTGATAAATATTTTTTTAGTTTACCAATTTTACATTAAATGTACATTGAATTCCATAAATAAGATTAATAATATCCAAGGGACTGATAGTTTTAGTATCATTTGTGACTAGCTACATAATGAACTTATTTTAAAATTCTTCTGGTTATTTCATCATAAGTGAATCATACTAGACCATCATCTAAACTTGAATTTATAAAAACTCATCCTCATAACATAGGGAATGATAACATATTAAATGGGTGACTCTAAATAATCAATAATTGATAAATAAAAAATACATCAAGGAATATTTCATAATCGTAAGAAAAAAATTAGGATAACAAAAATGTCATATCATCATGATAGATAATCATAAAACACATTTTAGCATCAAATAACGTGACATATAAAACTTAAATCCACAAAATATAAACAAGGAAACATTATAGTCATTAGAAGGATTTAAATAATTAATAAAATACTAAAATAATGATTCAATAATTTTATAATACGTAATATATTTCAAATGCAGAAAAACATTTAGCGTAATAAAAGTTTTCTTTCATTTGTCACATACTTACACATATTATTGTGAGAAATCATAATTGTTACCTTGTTTACATCACCTTCATGTGTCCCATAATTTCACTTATAATTGTGAATAAAAATAATTGTGCCAACATATACATATATTAGGATATTTAAAATTTTAACAAAGCATTATATGGTGATATAGGACCCCACGTGTCATCATGAAAACATATGATTTCCACTTTAAAAATCAAACTAATCACTTTATAAATAGAACAAGAAAATAAAATGAGTTTTATAAATAATTTAAATGAACATCATTAACATTCATAATTGAAAAATGTAATTAATATTGGGTTTCCTAAAATTTCCAAATAGTACAACAACATGAATTAATATAATTGACATTGACAACTTGATCACGCAATATTAACAATATAATAGAATAAAAATGGAAGGTGAAACATAAAACATAGGTCTATTGGATATTCAGAATTTTTATGATAGAGTGAAAATGAAGTCCAAATCAAAAAATAATTTTTTTGTAAATTTCTTTATATTCATCATTGTGAAAGTCAAAGTCATAAGTATCTTTTCAAAATGAAACCACTATTTTATAAAAAGTGAAAGAAAAAATTATTGGATGTGGATTTGAATTAAAATTTTTGTTTATATATATATATATTAGATAACATAATTAAAAATGAGAATCATGTAATTTATTGACAAAAATGGAAACAAATTTATAAAAAATATGTATAAATCAAAAGAAGATGTATGATTTAGAAAATACATAACCTTTACTCTTTATTTACAAGAATGTGATTGAAACTCCTATATAAAAAACCAACTATATTAACACCATATTTAGTAAATTTATTCATATTCATACCATATATTTATAATTATTCTCCTTATGTATATTTTTTAGGTCTTATCTATTTTCAATATTTGGTGTGAGTAATCTTTATATTTTTCATCTAGTTTCATAATAGTGGGGTAGTTATTCATTATTATCCAAAAGTTCATCATTAAAAGATAATACAAGGTTTTGGAATTGATTTTTTAGGATATTTGATAAAATTATAATTAAATTTAATAAGACTTATATATATGGTTCTTATATATTTAATTGGAAATAATCATGTCTCGGTTATTTTTTAGAAATGAACTATGGTAAAATAATTTCAGAGTTAAAGGATTGTATTTGAACAATAAAAAACTAAGATTAATAATAATTTAATTATTAATATACAATATTAAGTTTCTAATTTGATACATGATATATATTGAAATGAGTGTTCATGTAGGTTGATAAGGTGATCTAACAAGAATATGCTACAATTTACGAGTGGGTATGGATATAGAATAGATTATTTTGTCATAATATCATTATAAAAAATGTATAATCAAAATTAATTTATATTTTATTAGGGCGATTAATCATAATTGGGAAGATTTATATTAATAAGGTAAATGAAGAAGAATTTATCACTTAGAAATAAATCACATTTCCTCTAGGTATGTTTGTTTTAGTCGATTAGTTTTACAATGATTTATTGTTAACAATATTAAGCATAGAATTCCTAATTCATATTTAAATATTATAAATCATGAAATTAATATAATATCTATTCAATGAACCATTTTCCTTAACTATACATTATATGTGGTGATGAGAAACAAAAAACAATTTTTGATGGAGGTGGTAGACCATACACACACATGAAGAACATTTTCATTTTTTTCAAGTGTGCGTGAGGGGAAGAGATAATGGTTATACCATAAATATAATCACATTTTAGTATATTATATATTTTTATTTCATTAGTTAAGTACGGTTAGAATTTATTTTGAGTATCATGGTTTAAAGGGTTAAATAAAGTCAATTAAGGCTAAGTTGTTCTTACCTTGATAATTTATATATTCTCTTGACATATCCTCTAGACAAAAAGGAATTTAGGCACATTGTCGAGGATATAGGCTAAAAATGTATTGGGGATCTAGAAGAAGTAAATTACCTAGAGATTCATGGAAATATCAAACAAGAGATTTCTCTTTAAAATAGTGTAAGTGGTCTCATTTTATAGGTGAAAAAAGGGAAGAAAAAATTAGAAAAGAATGTTAAGTAATGGGTAAGAACAAAATTTCTGACAGTAATGTGAGTTAGGTAGGGAATGGTTTGGGATATATATAGGTATTAATTTTCAAACCCTAACTATTTATTCTATAATAACTATGTGTCAAATTAATTTAGTAAAATTTGATCTAAATTAGATTTCCCAGTATTACACTTATTAATCATTATTCTATATTAATCATGATTAATATTATATCACTAAAATTTTAATATGGAACCATCTAACAAATTTTGAAAATTTTCTTCCAAATTTGGAAAATATTTAATATAATAGAATATCATATTTTAAGAAAATTGTCTTTTGAAAAACATATAAAGTGTCAAAAACCTATTTTTTGTAAAAATATCATTTACTCATTATGTATTATTAAAATTATTTGACATTGATTATTAACTAAATGAGTGGAAATTAATTTTTATATATGTTTAAAAAATTAGATTATTAAATTATAACATATCCATTTAACTTTAAATAAACAATATTTATAAAATTATAATTCATCAAAAGTGATAATTTTATCCCATAACTAATGTTTTACTTGGTCACATAATTTTATACCTAAAAACATATTGTCACCATTACCAAAATTGAATATACATATTACAACTGATCAAGTAATTTTAATATGAGAATGCATAAATCATAAAATCAATTTTATAAAACATTTATTTCCTAAGAATAAAATGTTACTTGTTTTTTATTACCTTTCATATGGTTTTTATAATGTGGTTACATATATTGATTCCTAAAATTTAATGTTTATTATATCATATTAATATATTATAATTTCTTGAGGTAACATGGGTTACTTTTTAGTTAAGTGTTGTGTTCAAGTCATGTTACTCACATGATATATTATAATTGAAATTATTTACTAAATTCATGTTTCATTGAATTATATACCCTTTAATAGTAATTTTATCTCTAGAATATTATTACAAAAATGAAAAAAGAGGGGGTAATTTTCTCTCATCACACTCCCAAGTTTCAATATATCCTTCGAAAACTTATGATGCCTCTGTAAACCATTTAACAGTTGCGTTGTCTTATCCCATAACACCATATCTCTTTGTTCCATAATTTCCAATGTTTATTCCTAATAATATAGATCATGTTCTAGTTACCTAAATTATGTGTTTATTATATGTAATGGTTTTGGTATAAACATTCTTAAAAGTGATACCTAGAATGCATCATGCACTTGAGGGAGGGATGAAGAGAGGGATAATAGATAAGAAAGAAACATGACACGATCAAGGATTTAAAAGGGATCCTTGTACCTAGGGAACATCTTATCTTTCTTCATGAATATCATTAAGTTCTTCCAGAGGTATTTTTTAGAACACTTTTTCACCAACTTCATAGTCAATATCTCAACTATGATTATCTTTATAACACTTCTGCTGATTTTTTTCCATTTACATGTTGTTGAATTGTTTTAACCTTGTCCATAATTTCATAAAACATCGGTATAACTAACGGTTTCCACTCTCCATCTATATCCAATAACGTTGAAGTCATACACCTCTTCCCATAAAGAGCCTAATATTATTCAATTGGAATAATATAATGGAAACTATTTTTTTATGAGGAATCTATCAGGGGAAGGCGTAGATCCCAATATTGGTAGAAATCTATTGAAAAAATCTCACCATATCCTCTAGATTATGAATGTTCCTCTCAAATAGACCAATTTTTGGGGATTATAAAAGTGTCAAAATTCCAGTTTTTATCAAATACATTAAAAGGGGTTCTCCAAAACCTAGATTTAAAGCTCACATACTGATCAGAGACTATGGATAGTGGTACTCTATAAAGACTTACCACTTCCTCCACCACCAAAATAAATTTTTATTTCAAAACAACTTTAAGGGAGTAGTGGGAAACCATGAAAAACCGAATAAAGTTTAGTATGTACTAAAGGAACTCGCAGATTTTCCAAATAACTTACTAATATTTCTATAGTTAGCCAACCTATATAGTTCCCATTGAAGAGAAGTTTCCTAGAAATTCCGGTCATTGTTGATAAGTTCTTCAAAATGATTTTCTATTTTGTCCCATGTTTGGATGAATTAATCCAAGTTGATTTTACGTTCATTGCAACCTCTTTCCATAATTTGGTCATGTTTATGGATCCACTCCCATTGCTCCTCATTGATATAATCTCAAAGAATTCTATCATAAATTCTATAAACCTACTCTCTTAAAGAATTGATCAGAACATCTTCTTGTATAATTTATTCCTTGGAATAGAGAATGAGATATCGAAATTCCCCTTTGTATGCTTCCAATACTCCATCTCTATCAATTTGTTCACCCACTTAATCCAACATTTCATCAAGAGGATTCTTTTAAGCAGTTGGATACTACTTTCCCCTCTTGTCAGAGACCTTCTTGACCCCTTAATCAATTGATGGGTCCCTATGTTTTCCTTCTGTCTCATTTTTCTTAAACTTACCGGATGATCTAGTAACTATAGTCACTAGAGTATTCAAATAATCTTTGTGAGGTCTTTATTTTTTTCTCTTTATGGACCGGAATGTTCCTTGGAAGAGTAATTATAAGATTTTCATTCCTTGAGCCATACCCTACCATGTGTTTCCCTGTAGATTCCTGCTCATGATCTGTTATGTGGTTGTTATTCAACTTCTTTGTCATTGATCTCGTTATCTTCTGAAGACCTTGACCAAAGATATTTCTGCCTCCATCTTGGAATGTATTTTTTCCATCCATCCATATCTTCATTCTCATAAACATTTCCACTAAAAGCCGAGAAAATATTGTGGATCTTAATTTCCTTTGATGCTTCTCTATGATCATCCACCGCTCGATTCGTAGACCAAAAAAATATTCAGATCAGAAGAACCATGTTTTTCTGCAAGAACCTATATATCAACTAGGGTACTAACACACAAGTATGAGTATATTTCTCATTCATCATTCCATTACCCATTCCACCATTCATGATTATATCAGTAAAGAAGGGGACCATGATAGTGTTGACATTTCCCTAAGCACCACTTTTTCCATTAACTGTCATAATAACGATCTCCTCTTGTTCCAGGTCCCTACTTAGATGAAGTTATTCTTGATTGGTTGGATTTAGCTTAATGTTCATGGTATTCATGCCACAACACCCCTCATTCTTCCATAGATCAAGTGAGTCCTACTCAAACACTGTGTGCTTCTCTAAGTATCACATTAAGTGATCCAAAATGTTCGTAACTTTTGAGTCATTTTATGCTTTAGTATCTTTCTGTATAGAAATATCAGGATCTACCCCATTACATCCCGGTGGGGTAATGGGATAATTTTCACTCGAATCCAATTCATACCCCCTATTCCAACCACCTTGGTAGAAAAAAGATGAGTGGTTCCCCAGGTTCCTAAACAAAGCACAATTAGCAAACCAAGACTCGAAAATAACATCTTGCTTCCAATTATGATCTTCCCAAGCCGCTATCCACACCCATTCCATCAAGGGACTAGATACATACACTTCCACACGTATCAATAGATTAATCAGGGGACTCACGGAGCACATCCTATAATCAGAACACAAATAACATCCAAATATATTTCCCAACATCCATTAAATTGAAGGATTTTGAAAAGACAACAGGTGTTCAAGAAACCATACCCAAATTGCAACTGATGGAGAATCATGTTTCAAGTGACAATCATATGACCACCAAAAGAGGTATTAACCACATCCATTGCATTTTTTGGGGGAAATGGCGCATGAACAAGTTAAATATTACATCAAGGAAAACAGGACCATCATATGGTGTTTGTCGAGGAGGCTAATAGTTGTGTTGTCTTATAACCCCCATGAACCAAAAACAAATCTATCAAAGTCATCTAGTGAAGGATGAAGAAACTTGAACTGTGCCACTAGGTTAAAATCTAAAAGACTTGATGCTTATATGAACTCTATAGTCGATAAAAAAAATTTGAGGTAGGTCATTGATTCAAACAGGAACCTTCATAATTAATGAGATTGTGGGAAATTAGGGGATAAAATTAGGGTTTGATAAGGGGGGATGAGAGATGTCTTGGAGCTAGAGATGGTGAGGTTATACTGAGCTCCCCCATCCAATGGTGGGAAGTGGGTGGGCCCTATCCATCTCCATCGACATTAGTTCCCTAAAAAATCCCTTATATGTATCATTGATATTTTTTAAAGAGATAAATATGTTTATTTGTAAATAAAATATGCGGACTTTATAAGGTATTCTACTATAATCCACATGTAATTATGACCTTTAAATGTCTTGGAGAACCATATCAAAATATCCGAGATTATTTTTTCTCATTTACATGTAGGTATGGATAATGGTTTCAACATGTTTTTAGACATTCATCATTCATCTTCAAATATTTTTCATATTATTTTTTGAGATATTTATTCTTGAATTTCTTCTCTGCATGTTATCTCCCAAATTTTTTTCGATCTATATACAAATTTATGCTTCTTTAATGAATTGAGAAGGATGACATATGTACATTATCTAAGAGTTCCCACTCAGGTTCTACTTTTGATGGAACACATATCCTATTTCAAAACATTATGTCTCTATCTTTATCAAAGTTATTATTATGATTACTTTCTCCCTTTATATATAGTTATGTATCATTTTTATGGTCTTATATATTCCTCATGTAAAAATATGTTTGAGAATTCATTTAAGAAATATTTGATTTCCCCCTTTCTATTAGGTCTCCACGATTAATACATTACAAATCAATGAGTATTGGGTATTTTGTAATCCTCAACATGGATAGAGTATAATTGTGTTTCTTGCATAGAGCATTATCCACCTTCTTTTCCTTCCCCGACTTCTAATGTTTTGATAAATAATCATGTTTTATCAATTCCAACCACCTCCTTTAGATTATATTCAAATTCATATATGGAAATTTATATTTCAAAAATATTATAATAAATATATATCACACATTTCTCCATCGAGATAATTTCACCAAATAATTAATGAAAAATCACCACTACCAACTCCAAAATCGGATTTGGGTAATTTTATCATTAGTCTTTAGTTGACGTAAAGCATAGTTAATTAAATTATCATTCATCTCAATAAAAGAACCAAAACCTTTGGTATCATTAATGTATATTAATAACCCTTCCCCGGTACAATGTAATGTATATACAGGATCTATGACTAAAATGCCCTTTAGTTCCTTGAATCTTCATTAACATTTCTCAATGTAAATGAAATTCACTCCCTTGTGAATTAATTATATTAATTTATTTTTCATCCATGAAAAATTATTCACTGATTATAATTAATATCTTTCTAAACTAAGAAAACTATGAATCTCAGTTATTGTTGTTAGTTTGATAAATTTCCAGATTAATTACATCATTGATGGATCTATTGATTTTTCCCTAATCATGATTACATGACCCAAGAATGATACTTTATGTAACAAAAATTAAATCATGATAAACATATAATAAATGTTTCCTCTGATATTTTTTTACCATAATATGAAAATGATCATTATTCTTAACTGTGAACTTACAATATATGAGAATATCTTTTATAAATACTACCATCAATATTCTATGGTAATTCTTACCAACATTTTTCATCCAATCCCTAAAGGAAACAAGGGAATTCACAAGTCCAAATTGAAGAACTATAAATTCATAGTGACCATACCTTATACAGAAATCAATTATTATAATATTATCCCATCTGACCCTTAAGTGATGATATCTAGATCAAAGGTTAATCTTTGGGAATTATCAACCTCCTAGGATTTTATTAAATATATCATCAACATATGGTCTAGGATAATTTTTTTAATAATGATATTATTAGGCTAACAATAATCAATATAAAGATGCATTGATCTATCCTTTTATTGAAAAAAAGACTTGTGCACCTCATGGATAATAAATTGAGTATATAAAGCACATGATTACATTTTTTCATGTTTATTATTCAATTCCT
Source organism: Viscum album (assembly GCA_963277665.1). Taxonomy (NCBI): domain Eukaryota; kingdom Viridiplantae; phylum Streptophyta; class Magnoliopsida; order Santalales; family Viscaceae; genus Viscum; species Viscum album. The sequence goes on from OY728162.1 coordinate 671,280,765, forward strand.
ATAATTCAATTAGCGTCCATTATATAAATACTTTCTGAGATGGGTATGGATAAAGGTATGAGTTCAATTGTAAACTCAACATCATTATTTAATGGAATCCCAATATATTAATCTAGAAATACATTAGTATACTCCCATTGAATAGTAATTTCAACAATGTTAACTACCCTCTAATTATTGGATCTTGAAATCAATGGTTGCTGGGTTTTAGGACCCATATTATAGAATTTGTTTCCAAGTGGATTCCACGATTATTCATATTTTGATACTTGATGACAAGATTATTCAGAGTATGAAATGATATAGTTTACCATAAAACTGTATATGTTATATATATAGTTAAATCCAATCCATACCCAATAGTAGTTTAATTTCATTAAAATGAAAAATTATTAGATCTATAAGAAGTATCCTACCACAAATACCAATAGAAGAATATTTATACATCTTATATGTGATCATTATAACAATTGTGTTTTTATATATATTTCAATATCCATTTTTTGGTGTTTATTCTAAATTCATAGAAAACATGTGTTATATTAAATAATTTGATAAACCAGGTATCAAATAACATTTTATCAGATCTTGAAAAGAGATAAAATATACCTCACATCACTTCCTTATCATAATCCTCCTCGGCGATAGTGATCATGAATGAGTTTTCTTCTTCCCTTGGTTTGGGACTTTTCATGGGAAAAATTTCTTCATTATCCCAAGGTTTGGGGAATTATTTGATATAATATATAAACTATTCGCAAGTGAAGAATTTTATTGTGGGGGAATCATTAGATAAACTATATATATTTTTTTTAATGAAACCCATAACTATAAATCATAATTTTTCAATTTTATGGCCTACATTACCATACTTAAATAAATTCCCTAGTCTTTTATGGAAATTAATTTGGTGATTCTTCCATCACTTTTGATATGAATGGGTTTAAAACATCTACCTGCTCCATGAATTATCATCATCATTCTCTTGATATTTCACCATTATTTTCATGCCCCTAAAATAATGAGTTCCCCAATTTCCATTTCCACCGTTAGCACACAATGAATAATCTCCTCATATATTTTAAATTTAATTATGAAAGATTCTCTTAGAAAACATGGTTTAAAACCACCAATGACATATATTATCATTAATTTAAATTAGGATATATAACCATAGTAATTCGTCAGGATCCATGAAAAAGTTTTTTCATAAGTTCTAATATACCTATATTCCTTGTGTTTTCACTTTATAACCTATCACTCCCTTTTTATATGAAGTATTTTAGGAAAATTTATTAATAAATAATTCTTTGTTGAACTCCGACCAATCTATAGTATCTATTTCCTACTTATCTATTATGTTATAAATGAGTTTCTTCCATTGGTCAACCTCATATTCTAAATAAAAGATAGCTAAGATAACCTTTTAATTTTTTATTCACTGGTTGATATAAAATAGATTTCCCCTATCATTTATATATTGTATAGAAATAAGTGGATTTGACGATCTAGTAAAGGAATAATCACGTTCTTGCATGACAAACTTAATAGAAATATTCTTTTTCCTTTTTTTGGGATATCAACATGTTTTTCATAGTATTTATATATAGTGATAGTTGTGTGATAATGTTTATACCATTTTGTATAATGGGTCACATACCATTTGGTAGCTCATTGGGATAATCATTATATTGACTATCACACCCATTATTTATAAGGAACCATTCTTAAACATTACCTATTATTGAGTTTTATTTAATAAATTAATTTCATTCACATTGAGGATATTTTTAGGTTTCGTGTTTTTGAAAATTCTTCCATAAATCATTCGTAACAAAACCATAAAATAAAAAGCGGGTAATTCCAATCATTATTTTTTTTCACTGTATAAAAGTTTTCTAAATAATGCATGATATATTTTATAAAAAAAAATTATAATTCAACTTGACCTCCTATAATCCCTTGATAATCATTAAATCCTCTGAAAAAAAATCTAAAATGTCTTATAAGAATAAAAATAACATTAAAGGATATCAAAAAAAACTATTAGCCCATTGATAAACATTAAAAATCATCAAAGAAAACTTTCTTGAAAACATAAAAGTTTACCCATATATGGAAATATCATTCATTAATAAATAGAATTTATTTGACCTTTTAAAAAACAGATTTCCATGAAAACACATTAGTAAAAATATCATGTAGGTACTTTGGGATATCATCACAATAAATCCTTAAAACCCTTATATAACCATTATAGAGTGGAATAGCCATATGGATAACATATAACATAATTCTCCAGAGAATATAATCTGTACTCAATGAATTAGAGTGCTCTCTGGGCACACCCATTGTTTAAGCTATAACAGGATAATAGGATGTTATCTGGTCACATACATCATTTATAATGTCTAAGAGCCACAAAATTAAATAAAAAATTTCACCATATGTAAAACACTTTTAAAATCGTATGAAATCACTTTCAGATTTTAAAATCCTTTTTTTCAAAAATCACATTTTCAATTACAAATAAACATATCATTTGAAAACCAATTTTCAATACCAAATTCCCTAAAAAGGAAATAATATTTTCATTTAATAAAACATTATTTCTCCTAATGGAATACCAAAATAAAATAAATTCTATTGTGGTAGAAAATTCATTGTCACTATGTATGTTAAGAATAGATCAATCCTTTTGTGGTTTGTCAAAATCTTTCATATAAAAAAAATAAAACTTAATTATTATAACTATTTAATGGAATTATGAATATACATAAAATTTCATTTATAACCCTTATATATATATATAAATATGTAAATCAATATCATGAATGTTTACATGGAAAATGATTTTAAAATTTTAATTTTATTACCATTCAAATTGTCCCATAACACATTGAACGTTTAAATCATAATCCCCATGAAATGTTATTGTATAAAAAAATTAAATAACATGATAATATATGAAATAGGGATATATAATTTCAAATTTTATTTATATAAACCTTATAAAAATTATCATATCATTAGGAAATGCCTCGATGAAAGGAGGTCCAGATGAAGTTCATTAACTTGAGTCTGACATCTCACATTTGTATTTATCATTTTAACTAATAAAATTATTCTAATTATATATTTTATTAATAAAATTCATAATTTTTATCATTACATTTATTTCACATATTACAATTTTATAAACTATTACATAAATAATTAAGTTTATGTCAGGTGTTTTGGCAATATTTGATTTATTTGTCAAAAAAGACATTGGTTGGTCAATTTTGGTCTAAGGGTTCATTATATAAACATCAAAAGAATAATAATAATTACATTATTATCATATTTATAGGTCAATTATATTCTTATAAACATATATGAATGATTCTTTTGAAAAAATAACCAATGATACAATCATGGAGATGGTAGTTCATACGTTGCATTAATAACGTTCCCATTTTTTTCAATAATCGTTATAGAAATAATGTAACTAACATTTATCCTTAAAGAATAAAACATATACCACAAATATTATATTTTTTATGAATATATACATTTATAAACCTCTTTGTATGTAAAAGTAATTGTATCGCGTTGATGTGGCGGTAGTCCACACATCTACTAACGACGTTATAACTTTTTTGGTGTGTGAAAACGTAATAAATAAAATGATATATTATATTTATAGGAAATTAGTTATGTATAAATATCATATATATGTTATTTATTCAACATAGTTTTAATTGAAAACTTCCAAAAATACATTACATGTATATTCGAATGTATCACATCGCTTTTTTGAGGTGGTAGTCCAGGCAACCACAAACGATGCTATCATATTTATAAAAAATGGAAAGCATGATTTTATATGTTATATTATTATAAATATGTATGAATAAAACATAAATATTATATAAATAATATAAAAATATTGTCTCAATCATAATTGTAGACACTTATAGGTGGTGAAAAAAAAGATTGACATATTTTCATGAGTCGGTATGTCATTATACACACGTACGGTATGTTTGTTACCCATTTGATGGAAGTTTTTTAGGTGTAGGATAAAGAAATAACATAAAAAATATCAGTATATTCAATAGAAATATGTTATTATATAATCAGGTAATAATAATAATTTAATTGGTGAATAATAAAATAACACATAAATTCATGTTGAAAAATATTACCGTCTTTTCATGTATATCATTTGGATTTTCACAAAAGGGATTCTTTTGTTGGATTTATTCTCATATTGAGGACTCTAAGGTGAGGAGATTTATTATCGGAGAATATTCTTTAAGGGTTTTATAACCCAAATTTCTTAGTAGGTGTGATTAAATTGGGTGTGGTGAGTTCTTTTTTATAGTGGAGGACGAGAGATATTCTTGTAAATATAAAAAGGTAAACTCTATTAAGATGTATCCATTATCTAATTTGACTCAAATAATGATAAAAATTTCGGAAAATATGTATTATGGTCAAATAATTTTCATACAATGGGTTTTGGATAATTTTATGGGTCATTTAAACTCTTAAGATTAAATTTTAACTACTAAGTAAAAACATTTTTACCTTAATCACCGTAATTAATTTTAATTACTTTTACTAATATTTTTAGTAAAAAATTATGTTAAACTTATTATATATTATAAATTATACATCTTTAAAATTTGGAATCCATTTTTCTACATTCCAATCAGATAATTCGATGAATTTAATTTAAAATTATTCCCTCAGATATGATGGCAATGTGGGTTTTAAAGTAGGAATGTTCAAAAGTTTGATATTTTTTATATCTAGATTCAAATTAAAATAGATTAAAATGATCTATCTTTTTTAAATGATACAAAATGTATCTAAATATAAATTAAAAACAATTTAAAAAATTATTTATCTATATAAATAAATTAGATGAAAATATAGTTTTGAACTAAAATTCATTATTATTCACTATTCATCAAAATATGAAAGTTAACAAAAAATACCAAATATTAACCCAAAGTAAATTTTAATATTTATAATTAAAGAAATATTATTATTTTTCCTTATAAAATTTATAAAAGTTTCAAAAAAAATTTAATATTGGTGTGCCATTAAAAGGTGGTAAAATTACTTTTTAAAAATATATAGCTTTTTAGGCTTAAAATTTGATTAATTCTTATTTTGAGCATATACAATATAAAGGATTAATGAATGAAAATTTAATAAACTTTTGTGAACATAATATAGTTAGTCACATTCATTCCCATCGAAATAATGGATATACAATAGCTTCAATAGTAAATAATAATATTTACAATATATTATGGTTTGGTAAAACTCAGTCTTGCATGCAACGTCAGATTTCAGAGAAACTCGTTATTGTGTATCATAAATTCTATTTGTAATAGAGTCCCTTTAAAGGTAAAATTATTATATAACTCCTAAATATTAATAAATAAAAAATAATTGTTATTATATCATTTAATGGGATGTTACATCATTCCCCCTTTTGGAAATTGTGTCCTCGCAATTTTATTCACTTCTCAAATAAGTGGGGATATTTATTCATCATCGAATGTTCATATTCCCATGTTGACTCTTCAATCATATGGGTTTGACATAATACCCTAACCAGATGAATCACTTTATTCTGTAACACTTTCTCTCCATGGTTAAGAACCTAAACCTGTTTTTCCTCATAATAAAAATTATATTCTAGTAGAGCTACTTAACGCTCAAAAATGAGATTATTCTGTTATATACTGCATTAACATTGAAACATGAAATATATTGTGTACCTAGGATAAAATCCAAGGTAATTACACTCAATATTAAATTGAAACAATTATCTCTATTATTTAATATGTTCCAATAATCCATGAACTCAACTTACCCTTCTTACCAAAACGCATCACATATTACCATAGAGAAACTTTGAGAATGACATGATCACCAATCATGAATGAAATATCTTTCCTCTAGTTATCCCCATAACATTTCTTATTTATCTATGATTCCCTCATTTTATGATAAATCAGCTTAATATTCTCTGTCATTTCCTTTACCAACTCTGGTCCCATCAAATTCCTTTCTCCTACATCGTCCAAAAAATTTGTTGTCTCACACCACTTTCTATATAAAGCCTCAAATTATTCCATATGTATAATGGATTCAAAAATCTTATTATAGGAACACACAACCCAATATATATGATGATCCCAACTACCCTAGTAATCCTTTCATCATGAAAAAAGAATATCTTCCAATGTCTAAATCATCCTCTCAGTCTATCAATATTATTGAGGATGAAAAGTTTTTATGAAATTTAATTCAGTACCCAATGTCTTCTAAATTCATTTCGAAAAATTGGATGTGATCTTGGGATCATGGTATGATAAAATGGATATATGAACATCATGTAAACTAATAAGATATTTTAGATATAGACTTAAATGCTTCTCTAAATACATCACATCTCGAATGGGAAGAAATATTCCAGATTTAGTCAACTGATAAATAATAACCCAAAACTATTTTTTACTATGAGTTGTCATTGGACGTCCTGCCATGATATCCATTGATATATTTTATTATTTCAACTCTGGAACTGGAAACTATTCAAGCATCCCCTTTGGTAACTATAGTTCTTCTTTATCCTGATGACAAGTCCAACACTTCACAGTAAAGTTAGAAATGACTCTTTTCATTCAATCCTACATGTAATACTATTAGTGGTATCTAAACATCTTTGTTCTTCCTGAATAAATGGAAAAAAAGAGAACTATGGTTTTCAGTCAACAACAGTTTCCTCAACTATGAATCACAAGTAACACATAATATTTTCCCAAAAAATAAAACAACATCTTCATCAATATTAAAATCATGAAAATTACCCTTATTAATAGATTCTAACTTTTCTTGAAACAATGGATCCACCTTCAAATCCATCATAATTCATTTTGAAAATTTTGAAGTACTGAAACCTGAAAAAAAATATAGGATGTCTTTGAATCCACAACCTCTTGTCCAAAATTCATCAAACCATTAACCAAATGGTTACATAAGATATAGTGATAAAAAAATACCACATTGATAACCAAATGGTTACATTCCAAACAAAACATGGTTAATATAGAATTACATTTTTAACTCAAAGTAGCAGCCACATTGTTTTCTTTTTCAGGATGACATTGAATCATGGAATCAGAATCCTTGATTAGTTCATGCAATATTCTCTATCTCATGTGCAATTATTCCATAGTGAATATGTACTACGAAATTTTGTGATTAAAATATTTTTCATACTTTAATATATACAAATGAAACCACTAAAGTAAAAAAATAGTATCTAGTTCCAAATAATCTATAGGGTAATTTAACTCATGAGGTTTTGAACAAACTTGAAGCATAAGTAATTATATTATAATTCTGCATTAATAAACCACTATGTATATTCAAAAAAGAATCATTATAGATGAAGACTTTAGTATTTATAAAATTCAAGGCCAAAATACAATCATCCACCAATCATCATTTCATTTTCTAAGAAGAATGATCACATTATTTTGTCTAAATGGAACCTCTTTTCAATCTAACTTATTTGGTGGTCTAGACAACCGTGAATTATTTTCAAAAAAAATATTCCTATTGTAACTCACATATCTAAGAAAATTATTAATCTGAATTATATTTGTGGGTCTGGACCATTATTTAACAACATTATTTTTAATAGGATAAATAAATATGCTGTCTTTAGAAAAAATGTGTCCAAGTAATGAAATAGTTGTCAACAAAAATGCACACCTGAAAAATTTCATAAACAGTCTCTTCTCTTTTATGGTTTATAAAACAACCCTTAGATGTCTATCATGTTATTATTTACTATTAGAAAATAATTCAATGTCATCAATAAATACAACAAAAAACTTATCTAATAACTCATAAAAATTATATTTATAAGATCCATTAATATAAAAGGTGAGTTAGATATCCCAAAAAACATACCAAAAAATTAATAGTGGAAATATCGTGTTCAAAATGTAGGTGTTGGAATGTTATATTCCTTCACCTTCAACTGATGGTAACCCGACCTATAGTAAACCCATGAAAAATAATATGTTCCTCGAAGATGATCAATCAAATCATTTCTATGAGGAAAAAGATGCATGTTCTTAATAGTGATTTTATTCAAGGATATATAATCAATGTAAAGTCTCATTGATCCATCAATATTTTTAAATAACAATACATGAGCAGCATGTGGTGATGTTCTAGGGTGGGTAAAACCTTTATAAAATAACTCTTATAGTACCTTTTTCAACTCCAAAATTTTCACTTGATCGAGTCAACAATGGGGTTTATAAATAGTCTTGGAATTAGCTATTAATTCAATAGTAAACACATCCTCTCAATTAGGAATAACACCAGAAAATCATATACAATTCCATCCATGTATTCATTTAATTTTTTTAATGGTTGGGGTTGAAGCCTCAATTTTATTATTTGAAACCAAATACCTCTTTAGACTGGGTAGAGGGAGACCCATTACATAGCCCGAAGTCCCAAGTCCAAGTGGCATAAATACAAGGCTTAAAAGCCCATTTTTTTGACCAAAGGACCCCTTGGTGAACAGTACTGCTACAGTACCCACGCTTCTACAGTACCTGCTACAGTACCGCCCCCGCTACAGTCCCTCCACCGCTACACCGCTGCCGCTGCTACAGTGCCGCTGCTGCAACAGTACTGCTACATTAATGCTACAGTACCTGGGAAATTCGCCCATGCCCGGATTCGATCCTCGGTCTTTTTGGATGCCAAGCAGGAGCCTATACCACTAGGGTACAGGATCATTGGCATCCATGTATTCATTTGATATTGTCATATAACTCATTTTTATAGTTTATTTATTTTAAAAAATATGTTCTAGGTAACTTTTATTTCCTTCTATATTCAGTTTCTCAACTTTCTGGTAAGTTATCAAATGTATAAAATTATTGAACACAACATTCTTAGCACTAAAATATATCTTAACATAATAAACTAAAATCTAATCCATATAATTAATTATATCGAACTCTATAATGGAATGTTAAAAAATATTTTTAGAAAATTCCATCTCACTTTTGGAAATAAGAAGATTATTATTAATATTGATTGCTTTAATAATTCCATTAGGAGTTTTTTAATGTTTTATCTTAATTTCAGAAGGTGATATTCTTAATTTACATTGAAATTTCTAAAAAATGTAAGAATTTGATGATATAGAGTCAAACATAGTATTGGAATAATTTTGAAACACCAAAAGCATACATGTCACAGCATTATTCGACACCCAACTTCATATGTAGTAGTAGAAAATGTCCTCACAACACCATTTTATTTCTTGTCATAAATATTTAAATCCTAAGAAACTAACCTCAGACTTGAATTAGCATAATGACCCATCTAATTTTATCTAATACATCTTATCTTCGAATTTTCATTAGTTGCCACTTTCTTTGATTCCTCGGGATTCTTTTCCTTCCATTTTTGGTCCATGTGAAAAATTTCCCATATCAATAACACTTACCTATCTTCATAAGAAATTTTATATGGTTATTTTTTACCACACTTACAATAAGTTTCGAAATTCATTTTCTTACCTCCAAATTTCATTGTTTCATGTTTACCCATCACCCTTCATCCTAACCACTTCTTACATTCATTATAATTAGGCACGTAATATTCATAAAACTCTATCTACACTTTTTCAAAACAACAAAAAAAATTTGTAACTTTCAAATTCCCACGTCGCCAAATCACATTGTTGAATTGGTTTCAATCCTGAGTAAAATGATTAATTTTTTATAGTTGTCCGAAATAAAATCTATCACATACATGGAGAATCTTGTGATTTTTTATTCAAATGAAACTATGGAATCTTCATCATTTTCCACAAATTCTACTATTTTTTCATTTGAAATTATACAACCATAGAAAATTATTTCTCCAGGAATATTTCATTGAATGATTCCCATTCTATGTCTTCTTGGTTATCTTTCTCTAATTTTTTCTTAATTAAATACCACCATTGACCAGCTTCACCTTCAAAATGATAAATGGTAAGGTTTAAATTTTTATATTCTCAATATCCCATATCATCAAATATCATTTACCGAGCATTGATCCCTCATTCGACTACCACTAGGCTAGATGATCAAATGAATGATAGGGGATGTTACCTAATAAAATGCTCCACATAATACATTTTTATTCCCGGTATATCAGTTTCCTTTCTAGCATGGATAACTCAAAAATTTATTACCCAAGTAAAATGATCCATTATTGTAACAAAATATTCCGTTTCAATGTAGACCTTCTCAAGATGATGATTTGAGAAGGATGTCTTCCTCTCGGTTCCTTCCTATTATAGCATTCCAATTTTATCTATAGAAACCCATTTTTAATAGATATATTTTATATGAATAATCATGTTAATCTTCAAATGATATAATATTTTAGCTTCAATATAATGTAAAATATTTTAAGGGGATGTTATTCATATTATCGTAACCTCTAAAGATATCTAAAATGACCATTGATACTAACTATAAGGCCCCAGCCTTAAACATTGAAAAGACTTTAGTTTTAGTCAAGAAATTACATCCTTTTACATTGAGGATATTTTTAGGTTTATATTCTTAGATAATTTTTCCATAACTCATATATAAAAAAATCAAAAAATACAAAGTGAACACTTTTAATCAGTATTTAGTTTTTCCACCATAAAAAAACTTTTAAAAATAAAGCATAATCTAGTTTATAAAAACAATTAATGAAATTAAAATTGAAATCTTTCAATACCATACACATCATTATATCCTATAAAAACATTAAAAGATAATGGATAAGAATAAAAATCATAGAAAGGTATATAAGAAAAGAAAACAATTAGTCTATTTAGAAACATTAAAACATATGAAAAACCCCGTTATTGAAAACATAAAATTTTACCCAAAGAGGGATATATAATTTTTTAATAAATATTATTTATTTTATCTTTTACAAAATAATTATTTCCATGATAACTCGTTATAAAACAAAAAAAAATCATGTTGGTACCTTAGGGCATCAACACATTGAACCCTTATAGAACCGTTACGTATTGAAATAATTATACGTCAAACATCCATTATAATTATCTAGATAATATAATCCTTACCAAAGTCATTGGAGCGGTATATGGTCACAACCATTACTTAAGCTATAACGGGGTCACCCAACACTATTTGGATGAACCCATTATTTATAACGTTCATGAACAGTAACATGAATTAAAACAATTCATCATTTTAAAAACTCTTATAAGCTCATATGAAAATCTATTTTAGATATTAAAATACCGTTTTATTTGAAAAATACCATTTTCATTACAAAATAAACATTTCTTTCGAAAAATATTTTTCAATACCAAAATACCAAAAAAAAATAATGTTTTTCATTTAATAAAACATTAAATATTTCAAAGTAATCCAAAAATAAAATAACGTTCATGGTGTCATTAAATTCATTTTTGTTGTATACGTTAAGAATAGAATAATTCTTTTTCATTTTTCAAAATGTTCCATATGAAACACATAAAAAGATTATATTTTGAATTTTTTTATTTAAATTCAGAAGAGACATAAAATTTTATTTATAGACTTTTTTAACTGTATAAATAAATATGTAAAATAATATCAATAATATACACATGGATAATTGATTTTGAACACAAAATCTTCAAAATACTCAATGTCTCCAATAAAATGTTGAATGATTAAATCATAAGCCTCATGAATGATTAAAATTTCAAAATCATTAAGTAACAAAATAATGGAAAAAATATGGATATTTAATGTCATGTGTTCTGTATATACACCTTATAAATCAATAAATATTCATATCATCAATAAATACCTCAATTAAAGGATATTGATATTAAATCCCTTACCTTGAGTAAGACTTTTATTATGTGTCTTTATATTATTGAATAATATAATTAGGTTAATTTTTTACTTGATTCAGAACCTAATTCATGTTTATCGTTAATTTTATTTCACTTTTTATAATTTTTTAAAAAAAATTCTTAAGAAATTTAGTTTACATTGGGTGTATTGACCATATTCGGTTTTGGTGTCAAAAACGGCTTCACTAGGTCAACAATGGTCTAAGGATTCATTATATAGAAATATGAATAATAATAATAATATAATATTTATAATTTCTATACATCCATTATATTTTTAAAATGAATCATGAATGGTGGTTATAAAAAATGAACCAACGTTACAATCATGGTGATGGTTGGTCGTGTGTATGCATGAGTAACGTTTCCTTTTTTCAATGATCATTATTGAATAAAGGTAAGTAACATTAATATTTCAAGACTAATAATTATATAATAAATAAAATATTTTTTAATCATATATGCTCATATATATAATTTTTTTATGCCAAATCCATCCCATCATGTCAATGAAACGGTAGTCCATACGTCCACGAACGACGTCGTCACTTTTTCATTGTGTGAAAAAAGGTAATAAAGAAAATGATATATTATATTTTTATAAAGGTAAATATGTTAGTAATATAATTTTTTTTATGTCACATATTTTTAATTAAAACTATCCTTAATACATTCCATGTATGTGTGAACGTATCACATCACGTTGAGGAGGTGGTAATCTATACGTCAACAAATGATGTTATCGTAGTTACACAAAATGGAAGGCATGATGGTATGTGTTATATAAAAAATTAAAAATGTATTAAGAAATTATATATATCACATTTTTCATATAAAAATATATTTTATATCATAATTCCCATCCAAGATAGGTGGTAATGGAAAAAAATGAATTACATTGTTCAATGAGGCGGTTGTTCACCGTACACATAAATAGTAAGTCTGTCACTCATTCGATTGAAGTGTCTGTAGATTTAGGTAGAACCATTAAACTAAAAAATATTTGTATATATATGATTCTTATTTTATTATATAATCATGAAATAATATTAATTTAATCTTTGGAGAATTAATTAAAACATAAATGCATGTTGAAAAATGTTACCTGTTTTTGGGGTAACTCCTTTTGTCTTGCACCAAAGGGTTTCGTTGGTTGGATTTATTCATTAATTTAGGACTATAAAGTGAGGGTATGTATGTTGGGATATTATATTTTTTGGTTTTTAATGATTCAAATTTCTTTATAGGTGTGAGGAAATTGGGGAGAGTAAGTACCTTTTTATAGTGGAGGGGGAGTGGTATTCTTATAAATATGAAAAAGTAAACACTATTGACATGTATCCCTTACAAAATTTTACTCCAATAATGATTCCAATTTTATATAAGATGTTATATGGTATAATAATGTCTATATGAGGCTTTTTTTACAACTTCCATGTTCATTTAGACTCTTAAAATTATAGTTTAACAACTAAGTAAAACATTTTATCATTTATTGTTGTAATTAATTTTAATTACTTTCACTCATAATTTTAGTAAAAACTATTTTTTTTGTATTATAAATTATAATATATTTTTGTTCCAAATATGAAATCCATTTTTCAAAATTCTAATCACATAATTAGCATCAAATAATTTTAAATTAATCCCATTCAAGGGAAGATAAAGCGGGTTTTTAAAGTAAAAGTGTTCAAAAGTTTTCTATGATTTTATATTTATATTGATAGTAAAAGTTTATACAATGACCTAAATTTTCTTAAATGATGTAAATTTCATTAAAATAAAATTTAAATCTAATTAAAAACATTATTTAACTATATAAATAAAATTTATCAAAACGCAGTTTTGAAATAAATGTTGGTATTATTCATTATTCATCGAAATTTGAATGTTTTCAGAAAAATACCAAAAACTAAACCAAAGTAAATTTTTATATTTCAATAAAAAAATATTATTATTATTTTAAATAATATTTATTAAATTGACAGAGAAATTATTTTAAATAAGTGAAGGATTAAATGGACGTGAAACAACCTTTTAAAAACATACATCATTTTACTATTAAAATTGGATTTATTCTTATTTTAAGCCTACAAGATTTTATCGTTGAATTTCATAATTTTTTATAAAAATGGTTAAACATAATATATTTATTATTATTAATTCCCACTAACACAGAAACTAGGTTGTAGTTTCCATATTAAATAATAATATTAACAATATATTATCATTCAGTATAACTCAGTCTTTCATGCAATGTAAGATTTCAATGAAACTCAAAGGTGTGTGTCATGTAAGAAATTGGAAAAATCATTTGTTTAAATATAAAATTACCATCTAATATCTTAATATTAATTAATATGAAAAAACTTATTCTATTATTACATATGACGTCCCATTGTTAATCGAGTTTCTCCTTACTCTAACCTTTTAGAAAAAATAAAAGTAAAAGATAAGAATTCATAATATAAAAATAAAATTATTATAATATAATGATTTTATCATAAATGATAATTATTCCTTAACACACACATATATATATATATATTAAGGTTTCAATCTATTTTATTCATTTTATACATCTAATTAGTATCACTAACTTACATAATAATGTGATCAAATCCTTCTTAATATTTTCTAAATTGAATTTGAATCAATAAATAATATACCCCAAAGTGTCTAGTTGGGTGTGAAATAGTATTCCCAAACATAATTTATCATACTAATGATTTATTCGAGGATAAATCATCCTTATTTTAGGTGATTCCCCTTATATTCACTTATTGCATAGCTACATCCACATTCTAGTATCCAAATCGGGATGAAAATAATAGGAAAACAATATACGGAAGACTTAAATAAAATTTCATATCATCAAACTATTCTTGGATTCATATCTAGGATTTAAATGAAGGTTTTCTAACCCTAATTTTCAAAAATATCTTCTCTAATTCAAAAAAAACAAACCAGGCACTAAGGCCAACTATATCAACCCAAGCTAAAAATCCTTTATTTAACATATTCTACATGAAAATATTATTTTTTTTCATAAATAATAGTAATAGTGTCCCATGAATATATAATTATATTAAATGAGAGTTTAAACTATGGTTCATGTTGATGAAATTAGCAACAAGCATGTTTTGATGATTTTTATAAAATGGATGATTGTAAATTAAATAATTAGTTAAATGTTATTGTTACCATTAGATAAAAAATATAATTATTATTTATTTTTTAATATAAAATTATATTTTTCTAATTAATTACTTGATATATTCTTTTTCACTTTTCATATAGGTGGTTAAATCAACCCAACAAGAATTCGTTATAATTTATGTGTGAGTTTGGCTATGGAAGGGGTTATTGTTTTGTAATATCATCATGGATGAAGTATGATGAAAATATTTTGATGTTATTATAGCTATTAATAATAATTTATATGATCTATAAGAATAAGTTAAATTAAATAAATGTTTCTCTTATAGATAAATCGTTTCTCCTCTTGGAATGTTCGTTTTAGGTTGTTAGATTTTTCAATGATAACTTATTGGTAATATTACTTATAAAATGAATCTTATTTATTAATATCATATAAAACATGGTATAAACAACATATATATTCACTAGAACTATTTATTTGACCATCCTTTAATGGTGGTGATGTAAAACGAAATGTGTAATTCAAGGTGGCAGTAGTTCCCATACACACAGAAGCAACATTTTCATTTTTCTCAATTCAATTAGAGGGGAGTAGATAATGATTATACAATAAATATAATAAAAGTTTGGTATATTATTTATAATTATTTCATTATATTCATATGTATAGAATGATATTGGATGATGGTTGATGATAAGGATAAATAAATAATGTTAAATGGCATGTAATAATTACATTGAGAAGTTGGATATTCTCTTGAATTATCCTTTGGAAATGAATTAATTGTGTAATTTTTTCTAGTAAAGAGGAAGGAAAAATTTATAAGGGATCTATAATAAGTAAATTTTTTAGAAATAAATTTTCATTTATAATTATTGGTTTGTTTTGAAATTGGTGCTAGTAACCTCCTTTTATATGTGAAAAATAGGGATAATCCTTAGAAATGAATGTTATATATAGGTTAAGAATTTAATTTCAATATATATGGAGGGGAAATGTTGGTGAGATGTGTAGGTATCCATTTTAAAACAAACAAATTTGTTCTACAAGGTATATGATTCAAATTTATTATATAAAATGTGTTTTAAATTAGATTACTCATTTCAACAATAATTAATCATAATTAATTATTAATAATGGTTATTATTTTATCCCTAAAAATATAATATTGAATTTGATACAAATTTTAAATGACATTAATCCAATTTTGGACTATTTTTTATGTAATTAAAATTATTAATATGATAAAATTAACTATTAAATTAAAAAAATTATTTAAAAAATGTTTCTATGGAAACAAATGTATTTTTAATCCTAAATTATTCTTAAATTTTTTATGATTGTTTACAAATTAAATGGGTGTTCATTATTTTTTATATGTTTTTAAAAATAATATTATGGCCCTAATTTTAATATATTCATTTTTTAAAAAAATCACTTTATTTATAAAAGTATCATTCTTTAAAAAATAATTTTTTTTTTCATGACCACTAATATTTTCCTTAGTAACTTATGATAATGATTAAAAATGAAATTCATCCTATTTATTAATTTGAAAATTATGATTGTAAATATTTCAATAAATTTATATTATTAAAATAATTTAATAAAAACAAAGTAATTTGACTTTGTCAACACTGTATAAAAACAATTTTAAGAAACATGTTTCTTCTTAGAATAAAATAATATTTGCTTTGTTATACCTTTTATATATTTTTTATAAAGTTTTTACATCTATTTATACCTACCAATTTAATGTTTAAAATATAATATAGATTTTTAATAATTTTATTAAAGTAATTTTGTTTTTTTTATTTAGTTTTTCATGCACCACAAGCTACCCACCCGGTATTCAGTTAGGGAAAAATATTTTCTAAAATTTTGGGTCGATAAATTATACTATATAGAATACATTATCATTAAGTATTCCCAAAATGAAACATTTACCTATATTTTTTATGAATAATTAGTGGATAAATCTACTAGTGAAGATCCCCATAAAAACATCCATGTACACAATAAGTATATACACATTTATAAGTGATAATATAATAGTTGAGTCTACTGGTGATGTGGTATTAGACCAAATTCCATGTATGTTATGAATGTTCACATTTATATTCATGATAATCCAATTTATGGGTATATTGGTAATGATAAAATGGTCAGGTTTGACATGTGTGTAAAAAATTTGTATATTTATTCATAGATTATTTCTAAAATAAATCATATCACCTTCTTTGGTGTCTTGAAACTCCAATGAAAACCTTTACACTCTCATATATAGATTTAAACTATGAAATAAAATTTACTCCCTCATGTTAATATTTAAAGTATAGTTCAACCTCCATTCCATCCTATATGGATTTAAACTATAGATAAAAATCAATAATTCATTATTGAATTTAAATTTCAATGCAATATTATCACTTCTCAGTGTGCGTTTATTCCATAATATATTCATAATTTCCCTCCTAGACATCTTTGAACATATAAATAACTATTTCGTTCTTGAATATACTTTTACATAAGATTTTATTACTATATGGATTTAAATTGTTGAGAAACCAACCATAATTTAAATAATAATTATGCAATATCATATTCCCTGGACATATGAATATTATAATTTGTTGACAAATAAAAAACATAAAACATAGATACACACATGATTAAAGTTGTTCACACCACTAAGGGGTTTAGTTATGTAATTAAATTATGTTCATCTAGATTCCACTGATAATGGTTTCATAAATATATCATAAATTTTTATTATATTCTTAGATAAGATAATAAGCCCCTATATGGTAATATTGGGCCTCACATCCTCTTGATTTTGATAGTATGAGACTATTTTGGTTCTAAATAAAAAACAAAAGTAAACCCCACATTAATCATTAACCACCTAGACACAAATAATGATTATACAACTTCATAAGTGATATTTTACTTATGGTTTTCTTATTTTTTTAATGACACTTGGAATCTATTTCCAAAGGACTATTGGAAAAGGAAAAATATTCTCTATCTCTCTTGGTAGATACTGGGGGATATGATCGTGCATAATGCCTTTATATACTAGGGGAACCACATTGAAATTATGAATATTTACTCCATTATATCAATTAATTATTATATTATTATAGGTAATCATTACCCTCTTTCCACGATACATCTTCTTCATCATGAAATAATGAATTAGACAGTTAATAAGTATGTGTAATAGGGTTTCGTTATATCCCAATAAATGGAAAATGAGAACAAATAATGATTGAATCTTTTAAGTTCGACACTATTCCAAAAGTTATATAGGTATAGCCCATAATTATATCAAAATAATTTTGGAACTTCTCATCTAATCAGGAAAATGCTTTTTATCCATATATAAACATGAAAATGGATATCTCGTTCACCTAGGTGGTCATGTGGAAATGGATCCTATCTTGTATAGTTTACACTATCATCTTTCAACCAAATATTCCTCACATCCACTCTAAGATTTTTCCCCATATTATCATTCCTAAACCATAAAGACGAGGTCTTACTAAGGGAATCCATCCCATCATCTTGAGGAATTCTTAGAAGATTTTTGATTTCAAGAACCTAAGTCATTATATGTAAAAATAGTAAATTGTGGAGATTTTATCATTATAATAGAACATGGGTGTCATCCATCCTATGTTTATTCCCTGATATCCATTTTAGTTCACTCGTCCCCATTATAGATAGCCCGTGATAGTGAGGGTTGTCCCCATGATGAATCTAACCCCCCCCCCCCCATAGAGTTCCTCCTTATAAAGAAATAAAATATTAATACCATTGTCATCTCTATTTTCATTAAATAATATATCATTGTGAAGGTACTCCTCAGGGTGAAGAATCCACTGGTCAAGGTTAAGGTCCTCCCCATATTAACAAAATTAATTTCTAAATACATCCAATATAAGGTGATGTATTAATCAACATTCATTGTGGTCTTCCACATGGTGTTTCATCAGTAATCCCCCACTAAGCTTCTCTATTTTGTGATATATCAACCATCTATCATAGAGGTCCTCCCCTTTGGAAGGGATATACCATTATAGAGGTCCATTCCATTTTGAATTACTAATCAAACAATTCAGTGGTTTTACCGATAGTGATGGGATTATAAACCTATATGAACATATTTCACATATTGATGTATTAATAAAATATCATGAATTTCATCTCCATGTATAATTATCATACCACCAAGGACGTTCCCATATGAGGGAACATTTTTATGATTAATGGGGCATTGAATCTATATTACCTCCCTATAAGTGATCAATATCAAGAAACACATTAACTAGGAGTTTCCAAAGGTTATTTACATATTGGTGTCTATTCCAATTCACTAATCATGTTGATTGGTGTGAATATATAACGATAAGTGTTGGTATTTTAGTGAATTAAAAAAAGATAAGTAACATGTAGGATAGAATAATTATATGTTATCAATATAGTTTAATGAGTGAAAGAATCTGGGAGAAATTAATAAACAGATTTGTTACATAAAATGAGAAAATAGTGGTAGCTTTGAGATTAGTTTCATAAAATAATATTTATTATACATGAATTAATTAGTCTTTCACTATCATAGTCAATCTTCATTTTCCATGTAGCTACTCAATTCACCCTTAATAATCTTTTGTAAATCATAGGTCTCTATGAGTTTTTATGTGTTAAATACACTAAGAGGATTAAGCTCATGTGTTCAATGATTAATGTGAAAATTATCCTCTTTAGAAACTATCATACATCATAAAATTAATTTCTTATACTAGTTTCATCATATATGACATAAAATATCATCTTATCCCAATATCCTCTATGTTCAAATTCTAGTTCATCAAGCTACCAAATAATTTAGTAAATAAATATAAGATCAAAATAATTTGATTGCTTATAGTGTTTATCAAAAATCATAACTCCTCATTACACAAAAAGGTGTTTAGAGATGAAATAAAATATGATAATAATAACAAGAAAATAAAGGACAATAAGTTTATCTCATGACCATTGGTCTAACCTATTCCAATGGATGAGTCTCTTTATCTCTAGTATAATCACACACAAAAATATGATTCATACCACTTTTTATGTATGGGATTATAACTAAGTACCTATTCATTTCAATGGTAGTCATTGAATATAGATAGTGAGTATCAAGATAATTCCACATGATATTAACTATCATTCTCTTTGATGAATCTCCACTTCCCCTTAAATGTGTATGTTTCTTTCCCCCTTACATTGATTAAATATTATCTTTCTATTTGATCAAGAATTTCATAAATTGGTTATATCTATTTTTATAAATACATTATGGACCTTAAACCCTAATAAAAATATCTATATTTTATCTATATTAATCAAAAACCATCAATACTATATCTACCTTCATTCCATCCCCTTTACATGTTTTAAGTATTTTTTAGTAATTTATGGCCAAAAAAGATCTTTAGATATACTTATAAAAATTCACTAAATGATTGGAATAAAATTATGAATTCTGATCCCAAATAATATGTTAGATTCAATGTAAGACATAATGGATCCTAGAAATAAATTGGATGGATAATTTATTCTCATGTTGGTTCAAGGGACGTAATTAAATTTAGGGTATAAGCCTAGGATCTGGCTTGATATTATGAATAGAGAAATAAATATGTTAAAAGATTATATTTGTTTCCAACGATGTATGAATGTCATTGGATGTTATTGACAATAAAATTACAGAATTTTAGAATTTTTTTTGAGGTAATTTGATTAGTTCTAATATGAATGGGTGTTTTTTAGATTTATTTTCAAGTATTATGAAATTTAGTGATTATAGCTAAAAATGGAAATTTTATTAAGAATCCCTTTATTTTATATGGGTTATAAAGAGTAATGAGGTCGAAAATGGGAAAGTAAATATATTATAAAGTGATTAATTTTTCATAGGGGTCATTTTCATATGAGTTATGGTTGAATTTTGAAAGGGAATGAAAACCCTTGATCATTGTAAGAGTTATTCAGATGCCAAAAGGTTCAATTAAATTCAATATAAAAGTCACTGGCTTTCTATAAGAATTATTTCATATTATACAAGATTCATTTAATCTTTTTGTAAGAGTCAATTCAAAAAAAATCTTATTTATTTTAGAGTGTGTAAGGATCTACTATATTTCAAATAATTAGGTGGATTTTATGAGAGTCATTTACTCTTATGAAATAACTTTTGAACTGAAAAATATAAAAGTTAGGGAGGCATATGTGAATCATAAGAGTAAATTAATATTATAAAAAACCATGTTATATCTAAAAATTTGAGACAAGTTATAAATAACTCATTGTAAAAGTTAAATTTTACTAACATGTTTCATATGATTCAACCAGAGGGCAACAGTTATAAAATTTATGAAGATCGATAAATTTCTAAAACATATTATTTTAATAGAAATTAAATCCCATGATTCCCAAAATGATCGTTGGGGGATTAATCCTAAAAAATATGGTTTTTATTCAAGTTTAATGAAGATATTATGATATTAACACCATATTATATTATATTACCATATGTGAATAATTTAATTTAGAATTTTGATTACAAATTTATCATTGTAAAAAAATCAAATAGGGTGATGTTTCTCTAATATGAAATTCATAAAAAATAACTTGTAAATATATTTTGATTAAATATAATTATTAGTTTTATTGTGTTTTGAATAGATGTTACAGATCAAAATTCCCATTAATTTAGAAACCTATTGTAGTGTTTTCGGTGAAATAAGGAGAGGCAATCACTCCAGTTCAAATGCCAATATCTATGAATTGTTTTTTTAATGATTATTGTTTCTGAATACATAATTATTTATTTATTTAATAAACTAAAAAACAAAAAGGTTTATTTGTGTAATTATGACTAAGGGAAGTGTAATATGTTCCCACATGAATGGTTATGTGAAGAAATGTGTACAAGATTGGATTTTGAAAATTTTTAAGCAAATATTTTATAATTTCAGCTGACAAAGAATTTCCAAAATTTTATTAAATAAAGTATTTTCAAAAATGTGTGATTGATGGGAGTAAAGTAGAATATCATAAGGTGTAAAATGTACATGGATTAATATATTTAAATTTAGATAACAATATATATTGAAACCAATATCAAATTAGTCAGCAAAAGTGTTTCTGATTCTATGTATTCAGTTATTCATCATTGAGAATAATATCATCAACTACTTCTGTAAGAAATGTGTATGGTTGAATAATCTGAATTAAACCCTTAATATCTGAGGTTGAGGATCCAAAATATTTTATCATATTCTATTCTAACCATATTGAAGTTTCTAAGTGGAATATTGATAACATTAGTTTCAAAATCAACCAAATCTGTCTTCTGAACTTTATGAAATTGGTCTAATAAAATTATAACCATCATGATGTATTAATTTTAATGGGATGAATTTTAAGTGTTGGGAAACACACCTAGGTAGAGTATTATACCTCCATAAACACTTATAATTGTTGATTCATTCTACTGAAAAATATGTGACTCTAACTCACCCTAATCACAACAAGGAGTTGGTACCCACATGGGGGGCCAAAACATGTAAAACAAATGTGTACCTCATCCGATATTAATTTTTTTAACGTAGTTATGAATGATATTTATATTTATATTGATAATATCCAAAAAAATAATAGATATTAGTTTAAAAAATAAAATATAAAATAAACCACCATTGATTAATCTCTCACCCCCCCCCCCCAGACCTTCTTATCAGTGAACCCATCCATAAGGAATACGAGCTGGTATCAAAATATATCTAGGTTCCCTACGTCAGATCATCAAGGTAAATGATAAATATAATCACGATTAAGTAAAAATTAATTATGTTTCTGCCTTTTCTGTAAAAACCTATCATTGTACTATGAATAGGATATTACCAAACCTTATATCACTTTTCCTAGAGGTTATTTATATAAAAACCGTGATATTTCCATTAATTGAGAGAGATACTCTCATGTAATTTTCTAATATGATAAATTTATATATTGCTGGAAAAAATTTATATTTCATTCTCTTGTATCAATCAAAAAAATAGACAAAGATCATGGTTATTTATATATATGAAGATATTTGTAACAAACTAGAGATACATTATGAAAGAAATGTTATGGTCAAATATATGACACCATAGCATGAGGTTACTCACTAGTTTCCTAGATAGAACATCAAAATCCCACAGGTGTGTCTCTGTATATCCCAGAGGTTTTATAGTCTAATGTGTTACTATAGGTAGATTATTCCCTCATATTAGTGTAAAGTTACTTGTGGAAATAACCCAAAAATGTCAATAAAATACAATTAATGTAAGTTGAAGAAAGAAAACATAGTCATGCAATAACAAATTGATAAGCAAGCTTACATTAATTTTTTCCAATGATCACAAACTGGTTCAATCCCATATAAAATATAAATAAATGAAATAAAAAAAGACACTCTACAACAATCATAATTTCTTATATTATCTCTGACTCCATATAATTAACGAGATGCTTCATCCCAATCATACCACGCTAGGAATCTTCCCTACCTGAACATGAAAACATTTTTTTTGACCATGTACTAGGGTTTCATGTATAACTAAGCTTGGTTTGAGAAAAACTCGGTAGACCTCTACTAATAGTGTCCCACATATAACCAAAAAATTAGTATATACACTTGTGACATGGTTATAAAAATAAATTTATGGTGTAATCATAACTAAATGACTCTTCTAACCCTCATGTTATAAGGATACACATGAGGATTAATATATCTATTTGGATCGTGTCATGTGTATCTGGGCATAATTTATACCATCAACATGGTTGAAACCCCACATATAATTAGTAGTTTCATTTTCATTACGGACTTGAGAGAATATTCTCCCTACACTGAAATCACATAAGAAATCTTCACTAACCCATAAGTGGACCCTCCTCACCCTAAAATAATATCTCATATCATTTAGTTACCTGAGTAAATACTCACTCCATAACTATAATCATATGTCATATTAAAATTTACCTGAAGGAATACACTCTCCCTACCTAGAATCATGTATCATGTCATCAGATATCGAGGGGAATAACCACTCCCCATCTAGAATCATATATCATATGCTCATGTAACCAGTAGTGTACCTGATCCCTACATAGAATCATATATTATATCATCATGTTACTAGGGGCATATCTTCTCCCTACCTAGAATCATATCTTATGTGATCATGCATCGATGGCTATGTCATCTTTACTCATTGAATCATTTCTCATTTCATCAAGGACATGGTGGCATAGTGGCTCCCAATATGGAATCATATATCATATCATTATGTAAATTGTGTGCATACCCACTCCTCATATAGTATAATACCTCATTTCATCATATACCTATGGGAATAATGACACCCAACCTAGAATCACATCAAATATCATACACTTAGGGGTATTGCTTCAACTAGAAATTCATATAAAATATTATATACTATGTGGAACAAATATAACATTCCCAAAACAAACACCTCCCAAAGGATGTCATGCGTCATAATCCCAGAGAAAAACCATATCATCATTAGGTTTCCCAAAATCCATCCCTTCATCTAGTATCCATGACTATAAGCATGAATATTGTAACAATGTGGGATCCACAACCCATCCCAAGAGCTCACACACACATCACTTCAGAGCTAGTAACTCATTACATAACCCCATAACCTAGCCATCCCTTAGAGACTATCTATCCAGTCAGTATAATATTTTCTAGACTATCTTGGTCATGTTATCACATCATTTAAAACCCATTTAAATTCCCAAATCAAATGTAGGTTAATCTATTAGCGTACATCGGAATTCTCATTGCCTCTCCTCATTAGCATCGATTGATATCCAATTCCCCACGTGTTCTCTTGAATCATAATCCCTGTTAATAAAATGTTCAAGAGTCCTTGTAAAATCTTCGTCCCAATCAACATCCTAATTCATTGCCTCTATTTAGGGACTACCTGAGTTAACTCAAACTAATATCGTAAAATCCAATACCAAGTCAACTAATCATCCTCACCACCACTTTCAGGTTCCAATCGCATGTCTTATTATGAGAGTATTCATATTGTTTACTAAGATGAAGAACTGTTTATCTTGGAAATTATATCCTTAATCAACTCATACCACAAATGTATCTTAATAGGAGTCTATCCCACCCTCAAGAGTGTATTCCCCAAATAAATTAGAGATGTGTGATCATAGCACCTATCATATTATGTCCAAAGCCTCTCATGATATCTAGACTTGATATAAACCCCATTTAGGAAAAATAAATCTCAAAAAATATCTAATATATCCCCTAAACCTCAGGTAAACCAATAGATTCCCCTTCTCCATTTGGGACATGGTCTTTGGGAGATTCAATTTCCATAACATCATCATTACACCTTACTTAAACTCAGGTGTCTCATGGAAACCCTATCCCCAAGTTTACTATATTCTTTTAATTTAGTATATTTATAATTTTTTGGGTCAAAAATTCTTATATATCACATTTAAAAGTAACCCCTTGGAAATCAATGTCTGATGCGGCACCCAATGGTCAAATATTTTTTGTAGTCTTTGTAAATTTGTTAGTTTCATCAGATATAAATGAAACAATTCATTTCAATTGAAATCTAATTCCAATAAATCATAGGTGGTGATATCACATATCACAGGAATATAAACATAATTTATAAACCATTTTTTGAAGTTAAAGGACCGACTACAACATATAATGTTTTCCCCTTTACTATGCTCATCAACTTACGCCAAAGCTCTTCCAATCCACATCCAAACTCATTCCATCACCAAATATACTATCTTAATCCATTATATTGAAAAAAATTAATTACAATTAGTAATAATTTATTATTAAATTTAATTCTGTTGTAAAAATTTCATAAAAACTCAATATCAACCCCAATGGTGTAAAAACACACATTATAGGTTGTGGTCCATTCCTGACACCCATCCAAACGTAAGACCCAAAAATCCACAAAACCATCAACCTAGTTAGTGGCCAATTAAATTAAAATTTTCATAAAATAAAAAATAAATAAGGTTAGTGTAATAACTCATCTAAAATAATGAGAAAAATCATGTGATAATCCTCAATGTACATTATCTATCCATGTCGATAAAATTCCACACGTCCCCACCCAATTCTTCCTTTCTCTAGGACAATCTAAAACAAAACCCCAACTAAAATCTCACCAAAATATTGGAATAGATAAAGGTAAATAAAAGAAATAAATATTGTAATATAAAAGGTTAAACTATGATATTTTATCTAATAAATAACATATATAAAATGGAGTATAATGAAGGATGAGAGGTTGAGGAATCCAACTAAATACACTCTCCCAAGTGAACCTCTCAACCTATGAATAAAGGGGGTTCAACTATAAAAAGATATTTCAAACCCTGTTCAATGTAAACTGATAGTCTAGTCATGATGTAAACCATTTTTTCATGGA
Source organism: Viscum album (assembly GCA_963277665.1). NCBI lineage: Eukaryota > Viridiplantae > Streptophyta > Magnoliopsida > Santalales > Viscaceae > Viscum > Viscum album. The sequence goes on from OY728162.1 coordinate 671,307,463, forward strand.
TTGACTACCCCCCCCCCCATTATAGTGGGTCATACAGCCCTACATACCCATAGTATCATGTCTTGTATAGGTCACAATGCATACCTCCCTGGGTCACAACACAATAAATTAAACGTAGTGGAAGAGGCCCATGGCTGGACAAAATCAAGGCATCACATCATTGGTTCATAGAAAAATACCCATAACCAAGGAAAGGTAAAAACCACTAAGATCATCTTCAACTATCTTAGGGTGTAATGCCTCATTCTCCCAACCATGATGTCGGTCTCATGAAAGGTTATAATTGAACAACCTAAGGTTCGTAGTGTGGCCAGCTTTGTATAGGGAAAACTAAGACTCACTGAATCACCTAAAACATCTTAAAGGTTATTAACCATTTAAAAAACATTACCTCGAGATGTTATAACCCTTATTATCTTAATCATGGTCCTAATAAATGTGCATATCATTATGAAATGCCTCAATTAAAGGGGATTGAGATGTTTTTTTTACCTAGAGTCTCACTTGTCAGGTGTATCTTTATTATCCAGAATAATAAACTTATGTTAATTATTTAATTTTTTCATAAAACTTCTCATGTTTATCATTACATTTATTTCATATATAATAATTTTATAAAAAATTACATAAACAATTAAGTTTTTGTTTGGTGTTTTGGATATATTTAGTTTGTGTGTCGAAAAAGACATTTCTAGGTCAACTATGGTCCAAAGGTTCATTATATAAGTATCTACAGAATAATAATAATTACATAATTATAATATTTTTTCATCAATTTTTTTTATAACCATATGTGAATTATTGTCATGAAAAATGAACTAATGTTAAAACAATGGAGATGGAAGGTCGTATGTTGCATGAGTAACATTCCCATTTTTTCAATAGTCATTATAAAATGCATGTAAATAACATTTATCTTTCCATAATGAAAAATATAGTAAATAAGATATTATTTAATCATATATACAATTATAGGCCTCTTGTAATGTAAAAGTAATCACATCATCCTGAGGAGGTGGTAGTCTGCACGTCCATTAACGACATTATCACTCTTTCAGTGTGCGAAAAGGTGGTAAATAAAATGATATATTATATTTATAGGAAAATAATTTTGTCTGACTATCTTATATATTTTATTTATATCAAATATTTTTAATTATACACATCCTTAATACATTACATATATGTTTTAACGTATCACATCACTTTTAAAAGGTGGTAGTCGAGACATCCACAAATGATGTTATCGTATTTACACAAAATAGAAAGCATGATGTTATATGTTATATAAATATTAAATAAGTATAAAGAAAAAAAATATTTCATATATATCATATAAAAATAGTGTTTCTATAGTAATTAAATACCATTATAGGTGGTTAAGGGAAAACTAATGACATCATTTCACGAGTTGGTAGTTCACCGTACAGACGAATGGTGAGTTACTTACACATTTGATGGATCTGTGTTTAGGTTTTGGTAGAAAAAATAACATAAAAACATATAAGTATATTTAATATAATCATTTTGTTATATAATCATGTAATAATAATAATTAAGTAGGTGAATGAAGAAATAATACATAAATTCATGTGTAAAAATGTTACAACTTTTTCATGTAACAAATTTTCAGTTGCACCAAAGGGATTCCTTGGTTGGATTTCAGCCCAAATTGAGGACTCTAAGGATAGTAAATGTATGTTTGTAACATATTTAATCAGGGTTTTTATGACCCAAATTTATTTTTAGGTGTGAAGAATTGGGTAAGAGTGAGTGCCTTTTTATAGTGGAGGAGGAGTGGGATTCTTGTAAATGTAAAAAGGTAAACACTATTAAGATGTCTCCCTTAGATCAGGTGACTCCAATAATGATACCAATTAGATAAAACTAGTGATATGGTAAAAAAATATCTATAAAATGGGTTTTGTATAATTTCCTAGTTCATATAAAATCTTAAGATTAAATTTTAACAACTTAGTAAATACATTTTTATTATAATTGTTGCATTTAATTTTAATTTCTTTCACTAATATTTTTCACAAAAAAACTATGTTTACCTTATTAGATTTTAAAAATTATACTGATTCCATGTATTTAATCCATTATTCTAGATTCTAATTACATAATTTTGAGAAATTAATTTAAAATTAATCCCTTAGACAGGATGAAAAAGCAAGTTTTAAAGTAAAAATGTTCAATAGTTTAATATTTTTATATCGAAATTCAAATTAAATTTGTTTCAAATGAACTAAATTTGTTTAAATGATATAAATTTGATCTAATTATATATTAAAAACTATTTAAAAGATTATTCCTCAATATAAATAAATTAGATGAAAATGAAGTTTTGAACTAAAATTAAAAAATATTCACCGTTCATCAAAATATGAAAGTTCTCATAAAAATACCAATTATTAACTCAAAGTAAATTTTTATAGTTTTTTTCAAACAAGAAGTTTATTTTTCCATATAAAAATTATAATAGTTTCAAAAGTTATATTTAAAATAGGTAAATCATTAAAAGGTGGTAAAAGTAACTTTTAAAAATATACTTCTTCTATGCCTAAAATTGGATTAATTTTTATTCTAATCTTATCAAATTTAATTGATAAATGAAAAATAAAATTACAAACATGCGTAAACCTAATATAAAAAGTATTAATCATTCCCACTGATAAAAATTCTATGAAATACCATCCATATTAAATAATAATATTAACAATATATTATTCTTCGGTAAAACTATGTCTTGTGTGAAATAGAAGATTTCACAGAAACCCATTATTGTGTGTCATGTAAGAAATTGGTAATAGAGTCCCTTTTAAGTTAAAATTACTATCTAGCTCATAAATATTAATAAAAATGAAAAATAATTATTCTACCATTACATGGGATTTTATATCATTCTCCATTTTGGAAATTGCATCCTCACTATTTTATACACTTATCAAATAAGTCAGAATAATTTTTACTCATTGAATTTTTAAATTACCATGTTACCTCTTCAATCATATTGTTTTTTCATAGTACCGTAACCATATGAATCACATTATTCCACAGAAATTTCTCTCCATGTTCATGAACATGAACTACTTATTCCTCATAATAAATATTCCCTTCTAGTTGGCCTACTTTAGGGCTCAAAATATGAGATGAATTTGGTACATACAACCTTAACATTGAAACATTAAATATATTGCGTAACTAGGATAAAATAAAAATTAATAAAACTTGTAAGGAAGTTGATTCAACTATCGATATTACTTAATATGGTCCAATAATCTATGGACTTGGCTTACCATTCTTAACAAAACGCATCACACATTTTTATGGAGAAACTTTTAGGAATGCATGATATCAACCATGAAAAAAATATCTTTCCTCTTTTTATAATCATAACTTTTTTTACTTCTCCGAGATTCCTGTATTTTCTTATGAATCAACTAAACTCTCTTTGTCTTTTCCTCTACCAACTCGGGTCCCATTAACTTCATTTCTCCTATATCATCAATCAAATTTGTGCCCAACACCGATTTACATATAATGACTCAAATTCTACCGTATGTATATTAAAATACAAATTATTATTATAAGAACACTCTAACAAATAAATATGATGATCTAAAACTCCAAAGTAATCCATTGAAAAATAAAAAATCATATCTTCCATTGTCTGAATCATCCAATCAATATATCCATCTGATTGGGGATGAAAAGTTGTTAGGAAAATTAATTTAGTACCCAAAAAATTCTAAGTTCCTTTCAATTAATTTGATGTGATTCTGGGATTATTGTGTAATACAACGGAGAGAGTATCTCTATCTAACCTGATAATATATTTTAGATAGTGACTACCAATATTCTCAAAAGACATCATATCTTAAATTGGAATGAAATTTTATGATTTAGTTAATCGATAAATAAAAAACCACATTATTACCTTGATATGTATTTAAAAATCTTACCATGAAGTCCATTGATACATTATTTCATTTCAAATATGGAACTAGAAACTATTGAAGCATCCCCTTTGGTAACTTTCATTCTTATTTACACTGAGAAAAATTCAAAAACATCATAGTAATTTCAAAAATGTATCTTTTCATTCCATCTCAACAGTAATACTTTTGATGGTATCTATACATATCAGTTCTTCAAGAATGAATGAAAAAAAGAGAACTATGAGCTTCATTCAACAACTCATTTCTCAACTATGAATCGTAAATAACATATAATCTTATCGAAAATCATAAAACAACTTCTTCATTAAAATTAAAATTATGAAACTTACCGTTATTAGCATATTCTACCTTTTATTCCAATAATTATCCACCTTATGATCCATCTCAATTCATTCTAAAAAAATTGATTATTCTAAAACCTGAAACAAAATAGGGGATATCCCCACATCCATAACTTCTAGTCCAAAAATCATCAAATCATTAACCAAAGGGTCACATTACAAACATAACATGTTAATATAGAATTAATTTTTTGACTTGAAGAACCAGGAACCTTGTTTTCTTTTATAGGATAGTAATTAATAATGAAAATGTAATCCTTTATTAGTTCCTACCATCTTCTCTATCATATGATAAATTATATATTAGTGAAACACATACCTTAAACTTTTGTGATAACATATATTTCACACTTCATTCCATAAAAATTAATCCTCTAATATTTTTAAAAAACAACTCCATATAATTCGAAACCATATGTAAGGTAATTTTACTCAGGTGGTTTCAACTAATGTAAAGCATATTTAATTACATTATAAACCAAATCCATCCAAAAACGAATCCTTATAGATAAACAATTCACTATTTCAATAATTCATGGACAAAATAGAAGTATTCACCAATCTTCCTTTCAGTTCCAGAAAAGAATAATAACATTATTTTTCCCAAATGAACTTAAATTATTTTTGAGTTGACATAGTTAGTGGTATGGACAACAGAAAAACTTTTCCAAAACCATCCTCTAGTAACTAAATAATCTAAGAAAACTATGAATCTAGGTTATATTTCTAGGTATTGGATATTATTTAACAATATTATTTTAGGTAGGATCAATAATTATTACATATTTATAAATAATATTACAATGGAATGAAATTTTCTTCAACAAAAATTAATAATTTCTAAATTTCCCATACCAGTTCTTTTCATTTAGGGTTTCTAAAAAACATTACATTCCAACCATGTTTTACATGAATTTTAGAAAATAATAAAATTTCATTAATAAATACAACCCCAAACTTATCCAATAGCTTATATAAAATATGTTCATAAGATCCATGAATATAGAAGGTTTTCTAGATAACCCAAATAGAATAACAAAAAATTCATAGTGGTTATATCTAGTTCCAAATGCAGTCATCAAAATGTCAACATCCCTCACCATCAACTAATGGTACCCTGAACTCTATTCAATCTTTGAAAAAAAACTATGTTCCTAGGATATGATCAGAGAAATCATCGATATGAGGTAAAGGTTACATGTTCATAATAGTGATGTCATTAAATAATTTATAATAAATTTAATGTCTCATTGATTTAATCTTTATTTTTTATTAAAAACAATAGAACCCTATGGAGAAGTTCTCGGATGGGTGGAACCTTTTTCTAATATCCCCTAATGTACCTTTTTAACTCAAAAATTGAAAATTGAGCAATTAAATAAGTGGGTTTACAAATAGGCTTAGCATCATGTACTAATGCAATATTAAACTCAACCTCCCGACTAAAAATAAATCCAAGAAATCATATGGAAAAACATCCATGTATTAATTTACTATTTTCATATAACTAATTTGAATAGTTTATTTATTTTAAAAAATATAATATAAGTAACATTCATCTCCATATCTAATAAATTTCTCAACTTTATGGTATGTTATCAAAGGCGGGAAATTATTGAACACGTCTTTCTTAGTACTGAAATCATTCAATCCATGATAAACTATAATCTTATCTATACCAGTAATTATATAAAACTCTACAGTGGAAACTTCAACAATATTTTCCGTAAATATCATCCCACTATTCAAAATAAAAAGATTCATATAAATCATTGTTTCATTAAAAATTACATCCAGAGTTTTTTCCAAATGTATTATATTAATTTAACTGGGCGATATTTCTAATTTACATTCATATTTTTCCGAAATGTATGAATGTGAAGATATAGAGTCAAACACAGTACTGGTATAATTTTTAAACATAGTAAACATACATTTCACCACATTATTTAATATCCCAGAATCAATTATATTGGTAGAAAATGACCCTACAACACCATTATGATTCAGGTCATGAAGATTTACATCTTAGGAATCTTACTTCATACATGAATTATCATAATAACCCATATAATTTTATCTAAAACATATTATCATTGCATTTACATCACATAGCACATTATATGATTCATTGGGATTCATTTCCTTCTATCTTTTGTCCATGTAGAGAACTTTCCACATCAATAACACTTACATGTCCTCAAAAGACATTTTACAAGGTTATTTTTACCAAACTTAATATAAGATTGGAACATCATTTTATTTCCTCTAGATTTCATTGTTGAATGTTTCCCCAAAGCATTTCATCTTGGTCACTTCTTACATTCATTATCATGGGGAATATAAGATTAATGAAAATCTATCTCCACCTTTTCAAAACAAGAAAAAATTTCTCATGACTTTCAAATTCATGTGTGTCCAAATCACTTTGTAGAATTAGTTTCAATCCTGAGTAAAACCGATCAATTTTTCTATCGGTTTCCCAAATAAAATATAGAACATATCTGGCCAATCTTGTGATGTTTCCTTCATATCCAGCTATGGAATATTTGTTTTTTCATCAATTATAGGAATTTTTTTTCATTCGTAGTCAAACAAACATAGGAAATTATTTCTCAAGGAAACATTCATTGAATTCTTTCTATTCATTGGCCTCAAGGTTATATTTATATCTATTATTATTAACCAAATACCTCCATCAATAAACTTCATCTTCCAAATGATAAATATCTGGGGTTACCTTTTCAGGTTGTGGACATCCCATGACATCTAATATCATTTCCAGAGCATTAATCCATCATTCAACTACAACTAGACCAACTGATCCACTGAATGATGGGGGTGTTACCTCATGATATTATCCAAAAAAATACATGTTCCTTCAGGGAAGATCAGGGTATTTTCTTGCATTGATACCACCAAAATTTATTTCCCAAGTCAACTGATCCATTACTATAACAAACTATTTAGATCTGATTCAGACCAACTAAGTATGCATATTTGTATGGATATCTTCACCTTGGTTCCTTCGCACTATAGATTCTCTATATCCTCTATGGAAAACCATTAAGAATTGATCTTTTTTAGACAAATAAACATGGTAATATTCCATGGGAATAACATTTTAACATGAACATTATGTAAAATATTTCAGGGGAATGTTATTAATATTACCCTAACCTCTAACATTATCTAAACCAATATTTGATAAAAACAATAAGGAATCATCCTTAAACCTTAAATAATATTTATATTTAGTCAATAAATAAATTTATTTCACATTGATGATATTTTTAGTTTTATATTTTTTGAGAAATAGGGCATAAATCATACATCACAAAACCATAAAATACAAAGTGGACACTTCTTATCACTATCCATTTTTCCACCATATAAAAACATTTAAAAATAAAGAATTATATTATTTATGAAACAAAATCATTAAATTAAAATCTAAATCTTCCCATCTCTTACCCATCATTAAATCCTATATAGAAATTTAAATATGTGGGATAAACATAAAAAGATCAGTATGAGACATAAAAAAGGAAACTATTTTTCATTGAGAAATAATAAAACTCATGAAAAACCCCTCTCTTGAAAACATAAAATTTTACCAAAAGAGGGAAATATAATTCTCTATTAAAAATAATTTATTTCACCCTTTGAAAACAAATTATTTCTATGAAAATGAATTAGAAAACATAGAAAATTCATGTTCATTACTTGGGGCGTCATCACAATGAACCCTTATAGAACCCTTACATAATGGAATAATTATACATCCAACTTCCAATATATTTATCTAGATAGTATAATCCTTAACTAAATCATTTGATCTCTATTTAGACACAACCATAGTTTAAGCTATAACAAGGCCACCCAACACTATCTGGGTGTACCCATTATTTATAAATTCTAACAACTACAACCTGAAATAAAACATTTCATCATTTGAAAAATTGTTTCAAACTTGTATGAAAATAACTTTTACATATTCAAAGCCCATTTTATTTCAAAAATACAATTTTTAGTACAAAATACACCTTTATTTCAAAAAAAAAATACCAAAATACCCAAAAAGGAAATAATGTTTTTCATTTAATAAACCATGAAAAATTTCAAAGTGACACAAAAATAAAATAATGGCCATGGTAGCATTGAATTCATTGTCGACATGTACGTTAAGAATAGAGAAATCCTTTTGTAATTTTTCAAAACATTCTACATGAAACACAAAAAAAGATTATTTTAAAAAAATTAAATTAAATTCGAAATAGACAAAAAAAATTCTTTATTAACCTTTTATATCCACATAAATTCATATGTAAAATAATATTGATAATATTGAACTGGATAATATATTTTGAACCTAAAATCTTTATAACATTCAATGTCTCCCATACCACATTGAATGTTGCAATATTAAGCCTAGTGAAAGATTAACCCTTAAACAATTATTTAATAATAAAATAATAGATAAAATATGGATATTTATTGTCAAGGGGTACGTATATATAAATTATAAATGAATAAAGGAGCACATCATCAAGAAATTCATCAATGTAAGTAGATTGAGATGAAATCCCTTACATTGAGTCTGACTTTTCACATGCATATTTATGCTCTGGAATAACATAATTATGTTAAATTTTTTACAAGATTCAAATCCTTATTCATGTTTATCATTAAATTTTTCATGTACTACATTTTTTTAGACAATTACATACACAATAATGTTTACATTGGGTGTTTTGACTATATTTGGTTTGTGTGTCAAATACGACTTTGGTAGGTCAACTATGGTCAAAGGGTTCACTATATAAGCATATAATGAATAATAATAATGCTTTATTTTTTAAATTTATAAATAAATTATATTTTGAAACCAATCATGAATAGTGTTTATGAAAAATGAACCAACGTTACAATGATGGAGATGGTATGTCGTATCTATGCATGTGTAACGTTCTCATTTTCCAATAATCATTATGGAAAAAAGGTAAGTAACATTTATATTTCATGAATGATAATTATATCATAAATATAATATTATTTAATCTAATGTACTTATATATATAATTTAATGATTTAAAAGGAATCACATTGTGTCGAAGAAGCGGTACTCAACACATCCCTGAACGACGTTATCACTTTTTTTCTGTGTGAAAATGTAATACAAAATATACATTATATTTATATAAAGTTAATTATGTAATTAATATCATATATATGTTTTTTATGTCACATTTTTTTAATTAAACCCATTATTTATATATTCAATGTATGTGTGAATGTATCACATCATTTTAAGGAGGCAGTAGTCCACACATCCACAAACAATGTTATCGTATTTACAAAAAATGGAAAGCAAGATGGCATGTGTTATATAACATTTAATGAAGTATTAGGACAACCTAAATACCCCATATATCATAAAAAATTGTGTTTCCCTCATAATTCTCATCCATGATTAGTGGTAAAGGAAAAAAACAAACGACATTGTTTTGTGAGGAGATAATTCTCAGTACACATGAATAGTATGTTTGTTACCCATTTGATTGAAGTGTGTGTAGGTGTAGGTCGAAACCATAACCTAAAAAATATAAGTATATATAATATAATTATTTTATTTAATAATCATGTAATAATATTAATTTAATTTGTGGATAATTAAATAAAATGTAAATTCATATTGAAAATTGTTACCTCTTTTTCAGGTAACTTGTTTTTGTTTCCAAAAAAAGGATTTCATGGTTGGATTTATTCCAAAACATAGAAATATAAGGTAATGTTATTTTTTGGGGGGAATATATGTTTTTCATTTTTATGGTCTAAATGGATTGATAGGTGTGATGAAATTTGGGAGGGTGAGTACCTTTTTATAGCGGAGGGGGAGTGGTATTCCTATTAATATTAGAAGGTGAGCACTATTGATAGGTATCCCTTACATAATTTGACTCCAATAATGATCCAAATTATATCCAAGAGGTTATATGGTATAATAATGTTTATGATATGGGTTTTTATGAGTTACTAGTTCATTTATACTCCTAAAATTATAGTTTAACAACTAAGTAAAACACATTTTTACCTTAATCGTTGTAACTAATTTTAATTACTTCCAGTAATATTTTTTGTTAAAAAACTAATATTACCATATTATAAATTATAATATATGATTATTCCAAATATGGAATCCATTTTTCCAAATTCATATCAAAGAAGTGGCAGAAATCAATTTAAAATTAATCTCATTGACTGGAAGAGAAAGTGGGTTTTAAGGTAAAGATGTTCCAATCTTTTATATTTTTTAATATCTAAATTCGGATTAATTTTTTTCCCAATTACCTAAATATTTTTTAAATTGTGTAGAAAATATCTAACATAACTTTAAAACCAATTAAACAAATCATTTAACGATAAATATAAAATTTATGAAAATATTGTTTTGAACTAAATGTTAGTATAAATCACTATTCATCAAAATATGAATGTTTTCATAAAAATAAAAAAAATAATGTAAATTTAGATAATTATATTATAAAAAAATTGATTTATTTTTTCAGATAAAATTTATAAATATTTCAAAAAAAAATTATTTAAAATAGGTGCACGGTTAAAAGGCGGTTAAAATCATTTAAAAACATACATATTTTTATTCTTAAAATTGTATTTATTCTTATTTTAAGCCTATATAATTTAATGGATGAATTTAATAATATTTTATAAACATTTATAAACATATATATATATTCCTATTAATTCCCACTAATACCATAGATAGGATATATCTTCTATATTTATGAAAAATATTAACAATATATTATTATTCGGTATAAATCAGTTTTATGTGCAACGTAAGATTTCAAAGAAACTCATTATTGTGTGTCTTTTAGTATATTAATAATAGTATTAAATTATGTTTAAAATTAATATCTCTTTAATTTATATTAATTAATATGAAAATATTTATTCTATCGTTACATGGGATGTTACATTATTAACTGAGTTTCTCTTTACTCTAATTAATTCTTAAATAAAGAAAAGTGAAGGATAAGAATGCATAATCGTAGAAGAAAACTATTCTAATAGAATTAATTTATCATAAATAGAATGTTTTCCTTAACTTATAAATATTATGGTTTTAATCATGGTTATTCATTGTACACATCAAATTAGTATCCCTAAACATACCATAATAATGTGATCAAATCCTTATTAATGGTTTTTAAATAGAATTTGAATCACTAAATAGTATATCCTCCTAAAATTATGTATTTATGGTGTATGATTAAGTAGATAGAGAATATGGGAACAAGAAATAGTATCATGGAGTTGGTTCCCAAAGGATAATGAATCAAGTGTATATTCTTGTATGGATTCAAACATATAGATATCTTAGTAGACACTACCAATATGGATTGATCAAACAAATAAAGAAGTGTAGAGACTAAATACAAAAAAGAAAAAAAAAATGTACATAGAGAGGGGATATATAGCTATTTATCACTTTGGTATAATAGAAATAAGATTAAAAACCGAGGATTACCTAGAGAAAAAAATACATTCTTCATCGTTGTTTTATTTTTATTATGTATTATGGGCATGAGTTTCTAGATAAATATTTGTGAAAGGTTTATTTTTTATAATGATTGTAATGATCTATAAAAATAAATGGATAAATGTTATTTATTTATTTAAATATTAATTCTTCTAGAAATTTATAACTTAGCATATACATATTGGGAATGTATAATTTAATAAAATTTTAAGTCTCTATGGAGAACTATATAGGGGAACATGAAGATCTAAAGCATGGGCGTCTCTCAAAACGTAAGGTATAGTTGATTATTTGAAAGAAAACATGAAATCCATTATTGAATCATGAACAGGTGACCTTAGGATGAACTTTGGTAACACTAAGGAGATTTATATTGTGTCAATGGATCACTCAAGGTATTGAGGGATAGTGAGAAGGGTGTTTTAAGGATTTTATGTAATATTCTATGTGAATCAACAAAAAACTCATAGACTCTCCATGGTTTTGTCAATGATTATGTAAACCCCTTGTTTACATTTCTAATCTTTCTTATAATGAACACTTCCACTTACTGGATACTTAGTTTAGAATTTTTTTTTATGTAATATAATACAATAAAATAACTCTTTTAATATTCTATTAAAATTTGTGGTATATATCATGTTACTAGTATATGTTGTTCTTATGGACATGGTATACTACTATTAATAATTGTTCTATGGTTTCCTTTTTCAGTTTCAAAAGTATTATATAACGTAGACTATATATATATAATCATCACGGAAATTTGGAATCTTTTATTTAGAGAATTCTTTTCTAGTCATTTATTTTTTCATTTATTATAGAAAATATAAAAAATATAATCCTTTAATTCATCAAACACATTTACTTAATTCAATGAATATTTAGTGGATTTAAATTTTCAATACATTCTCTTTTTTTTGTTTATGTGCACTGGGAAATCACTATTTATAGTTTTATAACCCCTCAATTTAGATATTGGGAGATATTTCCATCAAGGTGTAGTTAAAACCACTATGAACATAAAAGACCATAATCAAGCAAGGATATAACATAATATTAGATCTCAATGGATTCAACATTCCTTATTCTAGAATTAGAATGTTTCACCAAGACATGGATATTTATTAGTGCCAACGGTGTTTATAAATTCTTCTTGTATCTTACTCTCACTCGATTATAGAATCTATTAAATGGATAATTATCATCTTTAATTCATAAAAAAATTAATGGAATCCTGTAAAATTATAATCTATCTTTATAAATAACATTTTTTTAATGTTTTAGTATTTTCCACAGTATTAAGATTCATAAAATGAACTTATAATGAGATGTTTTCCATATTATTTAAAGATATAAGATTGAAAATGGAATCTATAGAAAAAATAAAATTAATTTTGATTGTTAGAGGAAATTTATAATGTGTTTTTTATAATATATTATCTTATTAAAAGTATTTTTGATTTACGGACAAGGATTTAATAATTTGTATAGAAAGATCATGAGTATTTCATAAAAACATAGGAATGGTATAGGGATTATTATCCTCAATGCTCATATCATAAATTCACACCGTCATTATTAATTTAATTTTTCTTTGATGGATTTAATTTCTAGTGATAGAATATTATTTACCTAGAAGTGGGTACCTACTATAGAGATAATATTATTATAGAGTTGAATAATATTTTAATCATTATAGTCATTACATATTGAAAAACAAAAATAGGATGAAGAGTAATTTTCAATAAATTAAATTCCATACATGATTTCAGAACATATATTAAAAATATTAAAAATTAGTTACATAATATTTTGTAAAAAATGTTATGAAACAACAAGTGGTATAATTTTGATAGAATGTATAGGCCCAGTGAAATTCATTTCATAAATTTTGATATTCTAGTATCCAACACATAATCATATAATGTGGAGAATGTGACTTATATTGAAAATTATATAATGTATACTTTAAGGAATTATTTATTTTTGACATGTATAATAAGGTATGGATAGATCCACAAAAACTATCATGGAAGTGGAAAGTTAATTTCAAACAATATGAATAATCTGAATTTTAAGAGAAACATCTATATCGATTTCTAAAAAATAAATTACTAAGGTCCTTATGGACTACAAGATTCAACTAAAACACAATATGATAAAGTGGTAGAGAGAAATTATGATAAATTATAGAAGATATAAAACAACAAAATGAGGATTGCTAAATTCGTTCATAGTTCTCAATAGAATTTTTATAAGACTAATTAACTGATTCAAGACACTAAATCTAGAATTCACAATATAGAAATTCATATGGGATAGTTTTAAAATCAAAATATGAAAAATTATAAGGGTATGTTTCCACGTACCACTAAAACAACCCTTAAGTAAGGTTTCATAGAAATAACTACTCTAGAAGGTAAAATAGTGAAGGGTATGTTTGAGTAAAAATCATGACAAAATAAAATGGATGCTAAATAATAATATGAAGGTCACTGTCAAGATAAGATAAATGATAATTTATATGAATATATAAAAATGAGAAATAAAGGTAATGTGTAATTTTCATTTTGAAACTATAATACATTATAGTTTACACCTATGAGTCTCCAACACTATTACCATAAAGACAAATATGACTACATAACCATATTGAAAATCTTTTTAGTTGGTTCATGTATATATATTAGAGGACTATAGTGGATATTCCACCTTGAAAGCAATTATATAATATTATTTCTTGTATAAATTTACTAAAGAACATAATCATAAACCAATGATTACAAAAATATTTTCCCACTGTACCATATACTAAAGAATATGTTTTTATGTTTAAAAATGATACTATGGAAATTAAAATATATATAGATATTCGAAATTTAATAGGATTTTAAAGGATTGACCGAATTTACATTCTTGGTTTATTCGGGTACTAGCATTAATCTAATTCCTTTAACAGTCTATAAATAATTTTAAATGGGAGAGATTAATCTAAAAAGTGGATTTATAACTTTTAGATAGCTCCATAACAAATTCCTTATAAGGTTATTATAGGATTTATTATATGAGTTGGTAAATATATATTAACATTAGAATTATTAGTTATTCATTTAGAGACAAATAAAAAGGTTTGTATTATCCAGGGAATACCATTATTAGCTACTTGAGGTGATCTCATTAATGTACCACAAGGGAAGATGACATTTAAAGTGAGAGAAGATAAATAAGTACTCAATTTTTTAAAGCTAAAATACATATAGATGTACTTAATGATTGATTACTTGTTAATATCATGGATTAATTGGTTAACTATGAAATACAAAATCAATTGAGTGCTAAAATGTAATTGTGAAATGAAATAGTTGATGAAAAAATACCAATCTGATGAATTGGAAGATCAAGGTTCAAATAGTGAATAAGAAAATATCAGAATCTCATATTGGATTCCAAGAGATTAATTGAGTGTAGGAAAAAAAGTGATTTAGATTATCTACACAATAACAACCTAAATTGAAATTTAACGCTATACTGAACAATATGGAATGCGATTATCTTAGTGATAAAACTCCGAATTATTTATAATATCCTGAAACCCACATTCCTAGATCTAGTTCAAAATTAATAATATTTACATTTCTAGATTTGATATTGATTAACGTGATCCAATTTTAGCATCCAAAATGTTCTAATTCAAACAGAAATATTGGATCACTTATTTAACAAAGGGTATTTTAGGTTTAGAGTTTTATTGAATTAGGAAAAACTATTAAATAACAAAACCAATGTTTTTAAGTCATTATTTTTCCTACTATACCAAAATTTTCTTATTTCACAATACTGGTTTATCATCTCCCATTTAATTATTCACACATGAAATATTTCATGAAAAAATTCATTTAAAATCATTATACCTAACTTATGGAAATATAAAACATAATAAGGGTGAACTAAAATGACCAGCTATGGTGAACATAAACATTATAAATTTAATATCAACAGTAATCATAATATGAGTATAAGCGTATGATGAAATTATCAATTTGTATTACTATAACATAATATAATCCATACCCATAATGACTTTTATCATAAATTGTGAAACATGGAATAAATATTTTACATAATATAATAGTTGAATAATTTAATAGTCATGAGACATTTGAAAATAATCATTTATCAAAGTATATATTAGAACTTCTAGAAATCATTGAAAAACATTATATATATCTGGGAACATCAAGAATTCATCATGGAATCACCTAACCAAATATTTACCTTGTCTATTATGAGTAACCTATAACCAATAATCTCCTTAATATCTTAGGAGTAAGTTACAATCTGTTAATTTTTCTATCTATTAAGAGTACAATGATTTAATCATCTCTTTGGAGTAACATTTATCTAGTTAACTATATCTAATTACCCAATGCATTAAATGGATATAATGGACACAACTATTGCATATCAAAAAAATATATTATGTATTCTAGTTTACTCCCAAATCCTAATTTCATAAATAATGTCTAACTAACATATCATGAAACAACATGTGTGGAATTTTACATTTCATTAAAATAGTCAGAGCTTGATTAACAGTAAAATCGAAATTGGGTTCCTAATAATATCATTAAAACATTATCATAATCTATTTGGATCGATGAATTTAATGGTTTAATGATATAATATCCCCATTAAAACAAATTAATCATTAGATGATGTTGATATTTATGAAAAAAATTTAAAAACATTTGAAATTTTTCTTGCAAAGAAAGAGAAAATTCTATTCTCATTCGATAACTATAAAAACCCAAAATTCATAAAATATTTAGAAAAATATTTTATTTGAAAATATCATATATAATTTTAATGGAAGCATCAAACAAATAATAGTTTTGAAAATGAGAAAAAAAATTAATGTATTAAATGTTTAAAATAATCATTTTTTCAAACATTTTTAATGAGATTCAAAAGTTACCCATGTGGAAAA
This sequence comes from Viscum album, assembly GCA_963277665.1. Classification (NCBI taxonomy): domain Eukaryota; kingdom Viridiplantae; phylum Streptophyta; class Magnoliopsida; order Santalales; family Viscaceae; genus Viscum; species Viscum album. Next base: position 671,324,320 of record OY728162.1, read on the forward strand.
GATAAAAGAATTGTTTTTAAAAAAAATTAAAATATGGTCAAAGATCATGTAAAATAACTCTATGAAATAAATTATTGATAATAAAATGAAATTATTTAAATAATATAAAGAACATATAGGAAAAGTTTGTATAAAATAATCTAAACCACTTATTGCAATCATTTTAAATAAAAAACATTTTCTACTTTTTAAAACCAAAAAACCCCTTGAATGAAAGAACATAAGGAAAATATAATACCATGATTATAAAAATATTCATGATATAATATTTAAATATTAATTATATACAGTATATACATTAATATAGGAGCATCAATCAAAACATGGCTCAAGGAAAAACAATTGATATGCCAAGACCTTACAACTCGGGTAATGCTTGAATGAAACATACAATGAATAAATGAACATAAAATGACTCTATAAAACCAATAATTTCAATCAAATAACAAATGAAAAAACATGGGGTATAAATTACATCCTAAAAAATAAAACATGATTCGTAACATGAATTCTTTCACAAAGGATTGAAATTGGGACCCCAAATCCCCTAATAACTTTTTTTACATTTGAATTAATATATAATGAGACTGGGAATGTAAAAGGGACATTGAATATCATGTTAAAATCATAATTCTTGATATATTATCTCATTATGAATCATATACACTATAATAAATAAAGTGGTGTCATAATATGAAACATGTTTCAAAGAAGAAATACTGAGATAAATAATCATTTTAAAGATTGTATCACTAGAGTAAGAATTAATCATTTGTGTGATTATGTTTTTAAATTTTGAAACAGATTAGAAGAATTTAAAATATAACATTATATAATAATAAGTAATTTCACACATAATCATTGCACAATACAGTCAATAAAGTAGAAGTATAACTCAATAAATAGAAATTGAATTAAAAAACCCTTACCTCAATTCCAAACAAGCTATGTATGTCTTTTAACTCTTATATATATACATAAGCAAATTATTTAATTGTTTAAGAACTTTTTATAGGATTATTAAATAAAAATTAAAATAATATTCCATTTATTTCAATTATATATTAAATTACATAATTATTTAAGTTCATGTCAAGTGTTTTGGGGATGCCCAGTTCATAATTTAAAAATGACTTTGGTAGGATGACCATGGTCAAAGGGATCATTCTTTCTTGACATATAGAATAAAAATATAGAAATAATTATCATTTTTATATATTTAATACAATTTTATAATCATCTCTGAAATGTGGACATGAATTATGAATCTCATTGCTTCGTCAGGGAGGTATCCCACACATACACATGAGCAATGATATCATATTTTATATGGGTGGAAGGTTAAGAAGGTAAGAGATATATTATATTTATAGAATTATAATTATTTTATTCATATCATATTAATATTTATAAAATCCATCATAATAAAAATCCATTAAGGTTGGTGGTTAGAAACAAAATACATTGGTTTGTGAGGCGGTAGTCTGCATGTACGTACAAATGTTGGTTTTGTTTCCCATTTGATTAAGAAAGGAAATGAATAAGGTTGTGAAATTAACATAATAACATATCATGATGTGTGATATATTTATGTTATTATATTATAATGGTGATTATATAATTGAATGATTTGTATAACTAAGTCAAATAAAAATGCTTGGTTAAGATTATTACCTATACTTTGGTGAACCTCATTTAGATAACTTATTATGGACACTTGGGATGGTATTTATCAATGGTCAAAACCTGAAGAATGTATCCAAGTAATTTAATAACATGTTTTTAAGGGTTTCAAAGAGATAAGAAAATCTTTAGGTATGAGTAAGAGAGGAAGGGTGGTATCCTTTTATAAACATGCAGAGGGGTGTTCTTTTAATTACATTAAGTATTAAGTTAATATTAATTAAATTTAATATTAAATTATAAAAAAGGATACAATTATAATATAGGATGAAATAATCATAATTCACTAATCCAATTAATTTAAGAAAACATTAGGTGGTTTTTTAACACTTACCTCTAATTTTTAACCACTAATTAACTATTCTAATGATTACCGTACAATCAATGTTTTTACACATTATAGGTCATGAAAGATACAGTGAAATGTAAAATGACCTATAAGTGTAAAATGGATGATATTACCAACTACATGTCATTATATTTTATAAATATAATATTTTATTTAATTTTAATTCATTTGAAAAATATTATTTAACATAAAATACAATTAAATTCATTTTCAGGACCATTCAAAAAATTGACATTAAAAAATATATCAAGACTACAATGAAGTTAAAATATAAAAAATTTAAAATAGAAATAATATATTATATTTTTCATAAACATTTATTTAAAATAAAAAATAATCTTTATTTTATTACATTTATCATTTTTAAAATCAATTACATGTTTTTGTAATTACTTGAACAAGCACTGTGTCAGCATTTCATAAGAATTTAATAGAACCTTTCTATAACTAAACATTAAAAAAACACCTTAATAAACAAAATTAAATAATATTTCAAAAAAACATTTATAACTAAACATAAAATATTTTTATCCCTGTGAAATAATATTAGAGATATTAAAACATAGAGTCTGTAATTTTGTATTTATTATTTACATAAAATAATATTATGGTCATTATCAAAAGAAAATGGAAATAAATTTCAGTATTTTAGAATTTTAGATAATTATGGTTGAAAAATAATCAAATAATTAAATAAATGAAGTTTTTTTGGATGATTTTAAAGTCTTATCGGATAGTTTTAAATGTGTTTTACATGTGTTGCCCTCATAATAGAGACAACATTTTTACCAAAGTTTGTTTTAATAATGACAAAAAAGGTACTTATTTACAAAATTTAAACATCATGATTATAAATATTAAATATAATTTATAAACATCAATAACTATAAGTGTATGGAATTACTATTAAAATTATAACTGCAGAATCTGATGAATGGAGGTTTTCAAGAAAAATGAATTTTATGTGTAAAAGTGTTTTTATATCCAAATTAAGAATAATATTGATTTCAATAAAATTATTTGGATTATTTTTAATTAAGAGTAGTTCATGATATTTTAAATCCAATTCAAATTAAAATTTGAGTTTTCAAATAATTGAAAATAAAATATAGTTTTATTTAAAATCGTTACTTTTCACTATTCCCAAAAAATTAATCTTTTAATAAAAATCCAAAATTTTCACCTTAAGATAATTTTGTTATGCTGATTAGAAAAATATTTATATTATTTTTATCAAAAACAATTTTTAAAAGTTTTATAAATTAATTATAATCTTTACCCACAAAAACCCAATAAAAATTATTTTTGAAGAAAACATATTTTTGAAGAAAACATATTTTTGAAGAAAATATATTTTTTAAGAAACCATATTTTTGATGTAAAAAATGACTTTGATAAAAATTGAGTGCTTATTTACTAATTATTAATTAATAATTTTTTATTGAGATGGACCTTTATATACATATATATAGTAATTATATTAATCTTATTTATACCCACTAATTCAATATATAAGCTATAACAGTCATATTTAAATAATAATAATTTGTGGTTGTTAAACTTTGGTATTGCGTATCTTGTACGCTATTTAAAATAGACTTCATTTAAAACAAATGTATATTAAATTATACTCCCCTTAGATAAATTTCCTCATAATAAAGTGATCTCAATAATTGTAATTTATGGGTTTAATATTTGAAATCCTCTTTTTTAAAAACCCATGTCACAAAAGGGGTAAATAAAAATATTCCAAAAGAGGTAAAGGGAAATATAAAGATCATTTGGAATAACAGAAAACTATGTTTTCATGTAGTATAACATTATCAGAAAGTGAACGTATATAAATGGATGAAAAAAATTAATGTCCAAATATTAATGTGAATGATATGGAATGTGATCATGAGAAAGTTAATCACCACAAAATCATTAATTGATAAGGGAGAAATAATACCATCAATTCATCAAAAATGGTAGTAAAAATGATAAATTTATTCATTTATAAGGTATTTTTTCATTATCCTTTCTAAGAACATTGGAAAATATACTTACATGATTTTATTAAAATACATAAACATAATTTCATTCTTTGGTTTCATGATTTAACAAGTTTCCACCTTTATCAAATCCTTTATTCCAAGTGATGAGTATTCATGAAGAATCTCTATAATACCGAATGATTTATCTTTGAATATATTATGAGAACTATAAAATTTTAATATAATAATAATTTTTTGTTTTCTAAATCCAAAATAGTTTTCATAGGATTTTATGATACCTAAAATTAATAAACATTCAAATAAATAGATAATACATTTAAATATAAAATTTCTACAATAACATCAAATGTTCAAATTTTATCCTTATATAATTAAATAGCCTTATATCCTAATTAACCACAATAAGAACATATTATCCGCAAATTTAATAAAATAAAATTCATAATACATTACCAAAATGCAATATTCGTCTTCTGAAATAATCCTTCATGTTAAATCAATGGGTAACATAAACCTCAACCAAATAAAATTTCTCATAACATATCATTAATCACCTTAAAATCACATCACATAAAGCCTCAAAAGGGGTTTAAAATTCATTGAACATTTTATAATCCAAAAACTTATAAACCCATGATGGTATCAAAAACTACTAAGTGATCATAAAATTAATACATCATCATCTTAAATGGTATATAAACCCTTCATTGATACAAATTATAACAACCTCGAACATACACACATAGATTTGGTGAAAAAACATAATATTTACATTTCTATATTTGATACATATAATCATGGCACAATTTTATCCATGAAAACAAAAAAAATCAAATGAAAATACTAGATATCTTATATAATCAATGACCTTTTAAATTTAGAGTTTTATAGAATTAAGATAAACTCTTACATGACAATATTCATATATTTAGGTGATATTTATCCTATTATACTTATCATTTATTATTTCATAATAGTTCATCAAAATCTCGCATAAAATTCTACACACATTAAACTATTCTAGATATTATTAATTTATCATGATTCTTAATACCCTGGGTAAAAATAAAATATAATAAGGGTGAGCTAAAATCATTATTAAGGATAATCATAAGCAATAACAATTAAATTTCATCAGTGACCATAAAATGTGAATGAGGTTTTAATAAAAAACCAAAGTGAATGATAATAAAATTAGATAATTAGAACCCATAAAAATGTGTATTATAAATCATGAGGTAAGGAATAAATATTTAATATATGATAAGAGTCATATAAGTCTACAATCATGATCCATATTAAAAAACCTTAGGAAAAGGATCCATTAAAACTCATAGAAACCACTACAGAATTGTGCTGGTATCGTAGAACATCAACAAATTATCATTTATTCACCTTAAAAGATAATTACCATATATGTTAGGATTAACCAATAATTAATTAATTATGTCTTCCCTTAGTAGAAACCTACAATCAGCTAACTCATTTGTCCTTTAAAAGTTACATAACTCAGTCGTCCAATAGAAGTATCTTTTTTCTTGTTATGTATGTCTAATTACCCAATGCATTTGAGAGATATAAAGGACCCCCATCACATTTCTTACATATTCACATAATTATTTTTCTTCACTTCCAAATTTTACATTCATAACAAATTCTCATGTACCATATCATGATACAAAATGCATGGGTACTTGTATTTCATCAGAACTATCATAGATTAATTTAACCATGAAAAAAAATTGGTTTCCATAAAATGTTCTTAAAATGTAATGATAAACCATTTAGAGAAAAAAAATTAAATGGTATTATAATTTCGTATCCCCTAATAATCATGTGAATCATTAAATGATGTTGATATAGATGAAATACCTTAAAAAATATTTAAATTGTTTCTTTGAAAACAACAGAAAATACCCTTTTCTTTTGATAACTTTGAAAACATAAAAATCATAAAATATTGAAGGATTCAAAAATGAATAGTTATGATGCTGAGAAGAAAATTCATGTCTAAATGTTAAAAATATGTATTTGTTTTAATCTTCTGTAAATAGAGTCAAAAGTGACTCAAGTGAAAAACAATAAGAAATATCCTTTTAAAAACCTTTTAAAATAATGTAAAAGATAATTGAAAATAAATTTTGGAAATCATTTATATTTATAAAAGAACATAGTTGAGATATTATAAAGAACATAGAGTATGATTTTGGTTAAAAGTCATTTAATCCTTTAAGGAAAAATTTTAAAGAAAACACATTTTTATCCATTTAAAAATAAAAATCCTTTGAATGAAAAAACATAAAAGTAATATAAAATAACATTAGCATAAAATTATTCTTGATATCATATTTAAATAGAAATTATATACAACATAAACATGAATACAGATTCGTTAATCAGGAAATGTCTCAGAGATTGATGTTTGAGATAACAAACCCTTAAAACTTTTATAATTCTTGAATCAAAAGGCCATTGAACGACATAGTGTATCATGATTATATGAAAACCACAATTTCTTTAAAATAATATGTTAAAACAAACTCATGGGGAATTAGTTAAACAATATAAAATAAAACATGGTGCATATAATGAATGATGCATCAAATTATTTAAATTGAGACCATGAGAACCCCTGAAACTTTTATAGCATTTGAATCGATATCTCTAGGAAGGGATCGATTCAAATGAAATTTAAATATCCTGAAAAAGAGTAATTTATGATATAATATAAAAAAGTTTAGCATATACACCGTATGAAAAGAAGTAGTTTCATAATATAAAACATGTCTCAACGAAAAAATATTGAGATGAATAATTCTTACAAAGATCATATCACTGAAGTAAGAATTAATTTTAGAGTTGAAGATAAGTAATAACTATAAACCACATTAAAAGGTGTATATTCATAAGAATATAATTATAGGTAATTTCACATATTATAATTTCATAATATATTCAATGAAGTCGAATTATAACTCAATGATAGGAAATTGATTTAAGAAACCCCTTACCTCATATCCCAACATGTTATTCAGGTCCTTTCACTCATGTATAATAAACATATATTAATTATTTAATTATTTTAGAACATTTTAAATGCTTATTACCCTCTCACTAATACATTTAATTTCATTTTTTTCATTTAAATATTTAATTACTTATTCAGTTAGGTCCATGATGTGTGTTTTGAGGGCGTTCAGTTCATAATTAAAATATGACTTTGGTAGGTTGTTCTTGGACGAAGCGTTCATTATTAGATCATATGTAGTATAATAATAGTTAAATAATTATAATTTTTATATATTAAATACAATTTTAGAATCATCAAGGAAATACATATATCAAAAAATATATCACATTGCTTCTTGAAGGTGGTATTCCGAACATAAGCATGAGCGAAATCAACTTTTTAAATAGTGGAATGGTAAAATGGTAAGTAAAATATTATATTTATAGAATAATAATTATTTTATGGATATAATATGTATTTATTAATTATATCAAAATAACTATCCTTTAATGGTGGTGATGAGAAATAGAATACATAAATTTGTGAGGCTGTAGTCTACACGTAGGAATAAATAATGGTTGTGTTTCCCATTTGATGGGAAAAATGAGTTGAATAAGTTTATTTCATTAAAACAATAACTTATAAATATTTGGGAGATACTGATATAATTATATTGGAATGGTTATGATAGAATTGAATGAGGTATAATAAGAAGTAAAATTTAAATTTTCGATTAAGTAGATTACCTCCTCTATGTACACACTATTTTGGATCTCTTATTAAAGACCCTAGGGGTGGTCTTTTTAGAAGAAAAACCCTCTAGAATGTATCTAACGAATTTTAAAAGATTTTTCTTATAATTTACTCAAGATAATATTCTCTTGAAGCTTAAGTAATATAAGTTGGATGGTATCCTTTTATAAGTGATAGGACGACAATTCTTGGAATTACTTGAATTATTTAATTAATAGAAAATAATTTTAATGTTAAAGGGAAAAATTGTATTTGTAAAATATATGAAGAGTATGATTAAAATTCAACCCATACAACAAAATTTAGAAAATTTTAGGTTATTTCTTAATCCTTATCTCTTAGTTTTAACCCCTTATTAACCATTTTGATGATTATCGTAATATCAATGTTTTTTACATTTTAAGGAACACTAAAGTTACTCTAAAAGGAAAAGTTACCCATTAGTGGAAAATGGGTGATATGATAGACCATGTTCTATTAAATTCTACAAGGATAATATTTTTATTATTTTTAATCCTTTAATTAATAATTTTTAACATAAAATACCATCAAATTCATTTTGGGTACTATTCACATAATTGAATTTAAAAAGTTATCAATAGAGTAATATAGTTTGAACAAATAAACTTATCACATCACTAATTAATTGTTGTTATCTAAATATAATTTAACATAGTAATCCATCAAAAAAAAATTTCTTTTAATGTTATTAAATTCATTAGCTTGATTTTTCTTATATTTAAACAATAATTATGTTGGTGTTCCGTAAACATTTAAAGTAATTATAAAATTACTAAAAATAAAAATAAATTTCCATGAAAAAATTTTAATTCATTTTTAATATAACTATATATAACTAGACTTAAAATCATTGTATCCTTGTTAAAAAATATTATAGATATTAAAATAAAGAGTGTGACATTTTTATTTATTCTTTACTTAAAATAAAATTAAAGTCATTATCAACAGAAAGAGGCAATAAATTGGAATTTTTTTTAATTATAGATAATTATTTCTTAATAAAACTCATCAAATGAAATAAACTCATTTTTTTCTGTGTTGTTAATGTTTTATCTGATAGTTATAATATTATTAAGCAATTTTACCCTTACTATGGTGAAATAAGTTATTCCATGGTTACTATTCGTAATAACAAAAAATAAAAGACATATGTAAAAAAAATTAAAACATTGGATTTAAAATATTGAATTCAATTTATCAAATTCAATTTATATAATTTGTATAAATTACTTTTAATATAAACCAAAAAAACGTTATGGAAATATTTTTTTTCAAAAACCCCAGTTTAAGTATAATAATGTGTTTATAACAAATATAAGAATAATGTTTATTTAAATAACATAAATTTGATTATTTTAATCAAATTTTATTTAATTTAATATTTAAACTCATTAAAAACAAAATGAGACATTTTAGTTACCTGAAAATAAAAGACAGTTTTCTCGTAAATTTTTATTTTTTACTATTCATAGAAACACAAATCATCTTTGGAAAATAAAAAAATTTAAACTTAAGATAATTTTTTTATTATGAATAAAGAATGATATCATTTTTATTAGATAAAATTACAAAATTTGTAACAAATTAATTATAATATACGCTCAAAAAAATCAATAAAACCCATTTTGAAGAAAACAAATTTCATGATTAGGAACTTTATATATATTCCATAATGTGGTTACTCATATTCATCTCTTAAAATTCAAAATATAAGATATAATGGTCATATCAAAATAATAATATTTCTTGATCGTTAAAACATGGTGTTCTGTGTCTTGTATACAATCAAACATAGTTCCCTTTTGAAATCTCATGGTATTACAATGCATCATATAATTTTTAAGAAGAAAAATATAGGGGATTACTAGAATTTTTATAGGAACCTAAGGCTAACATTGTTTGGAAAATCATAGAAAATAACGGGATAATTCCTCCTATCATCATGAATAAAAATATGGTTGGATATGAGTTCAAGCCTACAATGGAATGTTAAAATAAATTCAATGAAAATATGAAATGAGTTTCAAAGGATTAAACCAACAAATTATTATATCTTAGGATAAAATATATTATATTGTATAGTATGTGGGAAATTTCAGGTCATGTGGTATGTATGAAAGGTTGAAGTACAATGTTAAAAAGTGAAAATAATGCACATGTTTCTATATGGATAGTCATAGGATAAAGGGTGTGTATTTATTATAGAAAAAAATGCAACAATAAGAAAATATCATTTCCCCTTCCCTTGGATAATCATGTGGGTGACTTATTAGAAACTCAATTTATTGTTTCCTTGGTTTTTACTCAGGATATTATCTAGTACCAAAGAATCTTGATAACCATGAAAATAAAACCTTTACTTGTATATATGGGATATTTTCATACAAAAGGATAAATTTTGGACGACATGGTTCTCTTTCCAAATTATATTCGTGTAGTATGGTAGTATTTTATTATTTAGTTGAAAGAACCACTGAAATATTCTAGATGATTTTACAATTATTAGACACTCATTTATAGAAATATGAGATAATCTATCTTAGGTTCTTGAATGGTGTGAGGTGGAATATTTGCTACTAAACTAGTATGAAGACCATTTTTTGGTAGTATAGGTAATTTTTTTGTTATATAGAATGTCACGAACCCCTCCCCACAAGGTGTACCCCTTCTCGGCTAGAAATGTGAGAAGTGATATAGTGACCCACGAGTCCCACCTCCCATAGGCCCCGAGTTGACAACTAGAATTAAGGGTATAATAATCACACAAATGGGAGGCATTTACCTCTAAGAGAACACATGTGAAAGAGAGAGATAAGATAGAAACCAACTAACTCCAACTCAGACTTAAATACAAAACAAATCTTGAGTACACATATGTAATGTTATGCAAAACTACTACCACTAGAAGGGAAAACTACAAGTACTAAAGGAATGTAAAAATAACAACAACCATGAATCCCGATCAAATCTTGCAACCCCAAGCTATTAGTAACCTTATTGATCTCCAACCTGCTCCAAGTGACATGAAAAATAGTTTATATATACGTGGGGTGAGTATAATAGTATACTCATTAGGATCCTCCCAGGATCCTCTCATATAAAATTAAAGAAAGCATACTAAAGCTGAGTAAACAACAAGTGTAACAAACTCATCACCTAAAAAGGTTTATTAAGTTCCCCACCACACCATTTCTACTCTCGCCATGTATCGCATAAAATATTTTATAATATAATAAGGAATATTGAGGGTACCCCGCTACCACATCCCCACTGGTTTTCCACTTTTCCCCAACATCACATGTCTTAAGCCATATCTCTCCAAAACGACTAGCCAGAAGATACCTGTTCAATCACTACCACATGTACCTCATTCAACAGAAATGTTTCTTGAAAACACATGGGTGAATCCCCACACGTCCACACAAACAAAAGTAACAAGGTAGTTTCTGAGAGCAACCACAGCACACATAACATGTATCATATGTCAGTTATTATGCCTCAAGCCATTTCATCCCATACACTGAGTAAGGATCCTCAAGACACCAAAACTAATACACGTTATACCTATAGTAGCACAAAGTAAACTATATCTAGAATATATGAGTTTGAATAACCACAAGCCATTACATCCCTCTACATACATATATGGTAAACTAACTAATGTTCCTACCAGTATAAGTAACTATCAAGAGAAGAGAGCAGGACCAAAGGGTGTAGTCATCCATCAATCCTCCAACTAGAATGTTGGGGAAAAACCCCCCAGGGATTAGAATTTCGGGGGTGTTAGTCACCCTAACCGACTGGGTAGGGTAGCATATAAAACACCAAAAGTATATGATATTATATAGTTCACAACCACACTATAGGAAAAACCAAGTCTCAGACTCAACTAAAGTTAAATTCTCTCGAACTCATGGTTGTCACTGCTAAGCCTAGGTATCCTATAATCACACAACCAGTTAAAGTGATTATTAAATCATCTTTTCCCCTTTAAAAATTTTCACTGTACATTAATTAATTCTGTATCCATTAATTAAATATTTTCATTTTAACATTACATTCATTATCATCACACCCAAAATCTACTATTCCTACCAGCACAACCTCAACATTGCATGCCAGCAAGCTCCAACCCCCTGGGATAACATCATTTATTCAAAAATTTATTAATAGAATTATTACATTTCATTATTCCTGGAATTCTAGAAATGAAAACTAAACTACCAAACACAAGGGTATAAACATGATGAGTAAATGGACTACCCATCGAGTCTTTTCTAGCTATAATAGTAACATAGACCCATCCATCCTCGAGAATCTAAAAACAAAAATCATGTAGCGTACACCATACATCTTCTCCTACTTTTGAAGGAGGGTAAGCAAGACCAGCTGCCTCAAGTAGTGGGGAATGTAAAAAAGATAAAAAAGATATTAAAAAAGAAACCACATTCATAGAAGTGGGTAATCCCAACTTCAACCTATTTCATCTCCTCCAGTGTCCACCCCAACACCCACTAGCAAAATCTGATGCATCTCGCAACTCTAGGGATCTACTCCTATCACAACCAATGGGCCTCCCTTCTCCCACATCTCAAAACTTCTATCTAATCTCATAAAACATCACAAGAATCAGGAAACAAAAATCATATCAACTATGATCATATACCATAAACAAGGAATTCTTCTTTCACAGGCATTGATCTCTCATGGATCCAAGAATAAGGATATTGTCTTTTACAGGAAATAGGGTAACTCAAAACCCTACTAGGCATTATCTTTTATCAAATAGCCAATTATTTAATCCTTCTTGAATTAACTGATTCATTATTATTAGGTTCTAACTATGGGAAACCTAAACTACAAGCTATCATAGCTACCAAATATTAATTAGAAAAATAATTTTACATCCTTTAAACAACAAGAACCAACATGGTTCATGTTTTAAAACCAAATGGAATAGACATTCACATCTGCATTAATTTGACTGACATCAAATTACAACAGTCGGATTAATTTATGGGTATCATTATATTTATCCTATTAATTATCAATTAATTTCATATTTACATTCATTACCAATTTCATCAAGAAAAACATGCAAAAATGAATATAATTGATATCATAATATCTAGAAAATTAAGATGCAAAGTTATTATCACGGTGCAAAGAAACAACATGTGATCATACCAATTCTTTTAATCCATTTCAAGTATTTAAATAGGTCAATTATATTGTGATCTGAAGGGATAAATCATTCAAACTATGTGATTTAATGTAAATAATTTGAGAAGTAATGAATCTCTAACATCAAAAGGATTCTGAAATTCTATGCTTGAGAACAGATCAAAAAAACTGATCATGATCATCTTCCCCGCAACAACTGCTTCCACTTGAGGATTTCACGGCACAACTGCCTCAAGAAAAACTAAATGAAACTCCCTTAGAACCATATAGATTAAAAACCATATCTTCTAAAGGAGTAATAGGAGAATTCGGAGTCAAGAAAATCAAATAACAGGGGTATATATTACCTTATATTGAATATGCCAGTCATTTTTTTCATTTTCAAAAGCCAGTTTATGGGTTCCCGGTATCCCGCTACATGAGTCCAAATAACCATATTTAAGAAAACATACAAACACCAAAAACCACTAACCTTTTGCAAGAAACCACGAACAAGGAAACAAGAACATCAGGGAAGATGGTCAAATCCAGCCAGGATTACCTTGAGCGTCCCCCGGCGCGACCATCGACACCGTCCCAAATCCTCCCATTGGAAAATTCCATAGGAATTCATCCAGCCTTCAAGCGATAGAGTGGACCCCCAGGAGCCACCCTCGAGGACATCAAAGTAAACCAGAATGAGGATGACCATCTCCTGATACCACTAGCACCCTGACCGCAGACAACCCAAAAAACCCCACCAAACAACTTTAAAGGCAAAGTGAGAGACTAACCCAATCATTCCAGAGGCGAAGCGTTATAAGAAAAGGAAAAGTTTCCAAAACATAACCATATCCAATTAGTGCTTCCTCCCTATACAAATTACAATTCATTAGCCGTACCTTAGCATTAGGATCTTCCCCAATAACCTCTTCAAAATAGTCCTCCATTTTGTCCCATGTTCGGATATATTCTTCTTTGCTGGTTTTCCGATCCTTGAAGCCTCTCATCAGGATCAATTCTTGTTTGTCAATCCACATAGCATGCTCGTTGTTGACCTACACTCTTACAGCTCTTCCCATCATATCAGCCTCTTCCTGTGGGATGTAAAGATATAGAAATTCTTCTAACATGTCCTCATTGGAGCAATGGATATGTTCTCTTATGTTATTTACCTTTTCAGTAGATCTTCCCATTTCATTATTTCTCTCCTTCATTAAAACCTGATAATCCTCCTCCACCGCATTGAGAAATAACACTGGAAACTTCTTCACAGAGCGGGTCTCCAAAGGTGGGGGTAGCGAGGAGTAATCCTTATTCCCCTTCTTCTTTTTAAAACTCATGTTGTTCTTTGGAATTGAGACCTCTTCAGCCAAATGGTCTAGTTCATTCAAATTGGATTCCTCCATGCCAACCTCATCTTCCTCACCTGGTGTAATGTGTTCCAAAATCATATTATCCTCTGATAAACCTTCAAATATGTTACATAGGGGGACTGAGGTCCAAATCAAGTCTGGACCCCTGCTCTCATCAACCATTTATATCTCCCTTCTAGTTGTAGAACCACTGCCACCCGAGTACTTATTTAGAGTAACACATTCAGCCTCCTCAACAAGAAATATTCGGCTAGCTACCTCAGCCTGGTTGGCCTATAAGAGGCCGCTCCCCATGAACTGATGTTGTCTATTAGTTTCCTCTAAAGTTACCTCACGATTTGCACAATCATATTGCTCCGTAGACCTTCCCTCATTGAGATCTGGTTGAGAAACACCTGCAAGTCTGTCTTGTCCAGACCTGCTATTTGCATTATCAAATGGAACAATGTCTGTCTTGCTCACTCCATTGAGGTAACCTAACAGCCTGCAAAAGACATCTTGGACTTTCGGCCCAGGAGTCAGAGCAAGTGGTTTCTCCGACCTCACCAGAATTCCAGCACTTGCAATCACTGAGCCTGAGCCAACTGAAATAGCCCCTTCCTCTTGTTCATCTTGAACCGCACCATCATTATGGACAACCTGAGCAAGGCCTGATATATCACTGCCTTCAGGGGGTCTGTTGAGGGCCTCTTCATTAGGTTCTTCCACCAACTAATTAACCACCATGTGATTCTCTGAGATGCTACGATCACCATTTCTCTCATTCCCAATAATGTTACAATCACCACTACTTGCATTCCTATGGAAGCCATATTCCCTTGCCTCCCACCTGCATTTCTCTAGTGAGTGGCCTAGACATTTTCAATCAGAACAATAATGAACCCATGATTCATATACAACCGGCTGTTTACACCAGAACTCTTCACTGACGGTGATCCAAATGAATTCCAATGGACCCCTTGAGGCGTTCACCTCCACACACACTCTAGGGTTAAACGGATGGCAGACAGCCATGGTTTGGATATCAGAGGAAAGATATATCCCCAGTATTCCCAAGCATTTTAACAATCTATGGGTTTTGAAAAGGTAAGGGGAGATTTGGAAAACTAACTCAAATCGCCAAGGAAGGTGAATCACGCCGCATATGGAAATCGTACGACCATCGATAAAGATTGAACTGTGATCCGTTGCAGTGGTGAGGGGATCTCGACCAGGCCCTTATTAATTCCTCTTCCAATGCAAACCGAATCAAGATATTATTTTTGTCTAACAATCCTACGGTTGCCTCCTCTTGAAAATCCCAGGAACCGAAGATAAATATATCGAACAGATCAACTGAGGGTCTTCTCTTCGAAAATCGAGCAACCAGTGTCAGACTATGCAGAGCCGAGGCTTCGTTAAACTCTGCAACCAAAATCGGATGATTAGTTCATCCATCGTGTAGATCTGGAACCTTAGGGCTTAAAAACATCGGGGAAATAGAGGAAGGAAGTCTGGGTTGGAGAATGGGAGAAAAGGTGCTTCCACTCTTGTGTTCCGCGGTGGAGGTCCCTCCCCTGAAGGGGGAGGAACCACCTCAGGGGCCTCCTCCATCACCGATCGGGAGTTGAAACCACCATCGTCACCACTCCCGCCTCCATCAGTCGCAGTGTATGGTTTGGTACATACCTTATATTGAATATGGATCGAAGAAAGGAAGCAGGGAACCGATCTAGGAGGATGGAATCCCAATGAATTGATGAGGGATGCGTCCATGTCATCTGGGGTCAAGAGGAGGTGTCCTCAAGCCATAGGGTTTGAAATACTCGAGTGGATGGGTGGCTGTAAAACACCTAGTAGTGCGGAAATGTAGAACCTGTACCTCCTTGTCACGTCATGTACTTTTTTCCTTCAGGTGACTTATGGAAAAAATTAAAATTCTGATATTCTTTGTTTTATTTTTCTGAAACCCAAATGGTACAAGTCAAGTCCCCCTTGGTCATGTCATGTACCCCCTATTTCTAGCTTCTAGTGACTGAACTCCTTTATACTTCCTTTAAGCCTTCTCTAAGACCCTCGGTCATCGAAAACATGAAAAGGGTCGATCCACGTGGTTCGAGGAACTTATATCATATACCTCTCTAAAAATTCCCATCCCCAAGAATCCAAAACCAACCCATATCGGATACATAAAAGGGGTTGTCTAAAAAACCAACCTACAAGATACCTCTCAAGGCTCTCGCCGCCATAGGAGCTCAATGACAAAGAGAACATCGTTAGAAGGAATGAACTAAACATCAAACAACTCGGGGTACTGAGAACCTAACTACGACTCATGTTCCCATGTACACTCCTCGACTCCATAGTATTTCCACAAGACATAAACCAAGGGTATTGAATGCCCATGAAACACATTCTCTTTGTGGTCTTGGATCTCTATAGGCCGCTCCTCAAAGGTTCCATCATCATCAACATCGATCTCACCCAAATTGATGAAGTGAGAGTCATCATGAAGATAATGATTGAGATGTGACACATGAAAATCTTAATTTATCTAGATCATCTGTGGAGGAAGTGATACTTGATATTCCATGGATCCAACACCACAAAATTCCAAGAAAATTGGGCAGACAGCATACTCCCACAACCAAACCTTCACATCCCATGATGGGGAGTCACCTTCAGAAACAAGCGATCCCCAAAATCAAACTCCAATGGAATCCTCCTTTGATTGTAATATGATTTTTGATGGTCTTGAATAGACTTAATCCTCTCAAGAATCATCTAAACTATCTCTGTCATATTCTATAGTAGTTTTGGTCTAGGAATTGTTGAATCTCTGACCCCAGTCTAGGATAACGGAGAGCTGAAAGGTCATACATAAAAGGATTTAAATGGCTACATACTGATTGTGGATTGGAAATTATTTTTGTAAATGAAATCCAAAAAGGTTAAGTGAAATATCCAAAAACCTCCAAAATCCAAGACACAGGAGTGCAACATGTCTTCAAGAGTCTGTACGGATCGCTCTTTCTGACCATCTTTCAGCAAATGAAAAGTAGTGTTAAGAAGTTGCTGAGAACCAAAAACATGAATGAGACCTCTCCACACCCTATAGGTATAATGAGAATATCAATCAGAAATGATCATCCTCAGAACCCCATGGAGTCTCACCACCTCCTCTTGATACTACCTCAACAAAACCTTTTCTGAGCTCGAATCCTTGATCGTTATGAAGTGGGATGGGTTAATTGAATAATCCACTACCACCCAAATTGCATCATGGAATCCCTGAGATTGTGGTAAACCAGTATCAAGGTCCATTGATATGTCCCCACACTTCTTATGAGTAATATATAATGGTTGGATCAAACTACTGAGGACACTGTTCTTAGCCATCACCTTTTGGCAGACCAAATATCGAGACACAAACTTCACAACTACAATTTTCACCTCAAGCAACCAAAAATGACTCCTCAAGGATTTTAAAATCCTTATCATGCTAGGATGCACCGCTAAAGGAGATATATGAAACTACATTATAACCATATCTCACATCACTAAAGGAATAAAAATCATTCCATGATACAATATTAAATGATGTTCATCCTCAGACAAACCATCAGGGGCCTCACCACAAACAACTCAGTCTCTCCATACCTCAACCTCTAGATCCCACAACTAAGACTCTTCCACCAGATGCACCATAGATGAATTCATGGCCATTTGAAAAAAGGCAACCTTTCCTCCACCTTCTCCCATATCAAGATTTAATGCTGAAAGTTCTTCCATCACTCTCCAAGAATCACCTCATTCATGCACTACATCACTATGTGACTTCCTACTCAGTGTATCAGCTAAAACATTAACCTTTCCAGGTGTATATGAGATTTCAAATTCAAATTCCTGTAATAACTCAATTCATTGATTCTTCTGCAGGTTCAAGTCATGCTAGGATAAAACATAACTCAGGCTCTTACGATCGGTGAAAACCATAATGCGCTCTCCAATGATGTAATGTCTCCACAACTTCAGGGAAAACAACATAGCCTCCAACTTGAGATCATGGGTGGAATAGTTAAATTTATAGGGGCATAATATCCAAGACCCATAATAAATGACTGATTTCTATTGCATTATAACACAGACTTACCCCAGAAGCAAAGCATCATAGAAAAAATCAAACTGAACTCTCTCTGCTGGCAGAAAAAGAACTGAAGAACTTACCAACATCTCGTTAATTTATTAAAAAGATTCCTAACACTGATCAGTCCACAAGAACACCTGATCCTTCCTTGTCAATGTTGTTAGAGGAGGTTTACCCCAATAGAAATCATTTATGAACCCCATGCAATATCCTGCGAGACCTAGGAAACTTTGCACCTATGCCACTGTCTTAGGGGAAACCCATGACACAACTGCTTCAATCTTCAATGGATCCATGGATGCTCCATGTTTGGAAACCACATTACCCAAGAAAAAAAATTCTCACACAAAAAAAAACAAAATTTGAAAACTTCTCAACCTGCTGTTGTTGACAAAGAACTCCCAAACCGCATGTATATTCTCTGCATGATCCTCCTTAGATACGGAGTACACAAGGATTTCATCAATGAAAACCACCATGAAATCATCTAGGAACTCACAAAACATGGTTTTAATCAATCCCTTGAACACATATAGAGAATTTGTTATAAAAATGGCATTACAACGAACTCGTAATTCCCATGATGGAAATGGAATGCAGTCTTTGGGATATCCTCATATTTCACATTCATCTGATGATATTCTGACCAAAAGTTGATATTCGAGAACCAACTTGAACCCTTCAGTTGATCGAATAAATCATTAATCCATGTAAGATGATAGAGATTTTTCACTATCACATTGTTTAGGTGATGATAATCGATACACAACTGCAAACTGCCATCATCCTTCTTCACGAGAAAAACTGGTGCGCCCCACGGTGACACACTCAGTCAACAAAACCACACTTTAACATACTATAGAGCTATATAAGTACCTCCCATAACACAGAAAGGGTCATACTACACACAGAAATAGAGATTGGTGACTCTATTGGATATAGCTCGATCCCAAACTTGATCTCTCATTGAGGGGTTAATGCTACAATGTTTTTGGAAGGACATAAGGGTACTCTTCTACAACACTTGGAAACTCCAACTACTTAACCTTTGAGAATATAGCATCATATCATCCATCAAGTATGATAAGGACGGAATGCTCCACTAACCCATCCAAGGGTCTCAATCTCCAAAAAACACTGCCGACTCTACATCAACATTGAAGAACACCACATGCCTCCGGAAGAAATCCACAATATCTTACACTGAATAAAACTAGTCTATGATGATAATAAAATTATATGGATGTATCTGTAAACATTGGAAATCTCCCCAAGAGCGGTTCTTCACCACCACTAGCTCACTGTCTCTATATACTTCAAATAAGTCATCTCGACCTCCAACTAGCATAGTCAACACCATGGGAACTAGAAGCCTCTCAACCTCAAGTCCCAAAGCATAGACCAGGGTAGGTGATATGAAGTAGTGTGTATCTAATGAATCAAACAATACATATACCCAAGTATAAAAAAATCAAAGTGTACCTCGAATGACATCTGACACACCAGGTGCTAGCAATGCTAAATCATGAAGGTGACCCCGACCTCTTCCATGGCCTCTCTGAGCCTGATGAAGACCACCACAATGGACGCGCTCTTCTCTCTGGGGATGGGGAGCATCATAAGGCTTTCCTCTGCCTAACCCATCTGCTCTCTGTGGATCCAAATCTAGTGCAACTTGCTACTACTACCTCAATATGAACTACCTCAATGAAGGAACCTAGAGCAGAGAACCTGGTGTATGATGACTGATCTGAATGGTCGGTCACTCTTGTTGTCGATGAAATCATCCAAGAAAAGAAAAAGATGTACCTAATCTATTAGCATAGTCCTGAGTGTTCCCGCCCCATAGAAATTAATTACTGAGGGATGGCACCAACTCTCAGCTGAAAACAAACTCTTCTTCCTTGAAAACCAGGAACCCAAACCACAAATCTACTTCATGTGGAATCTTGAAGACTCCCCTCTCATGAAGATCAAGTTCAGGATAACATTCTCTCAATGACCACTACCCTCGCCAACACCTCAAGATATGTCTTCAACATAAATAGGGTGACATAGCGTTGGATCATTGTATGAAAAACCTCCTCAAAATGCCTTTCAATGGCCTTGTCATATATAAACAAGTCCGAAGTATATCATAAAAAATTCTTGAAACAGATTCCAAACACTCTCACACTAGAGATCCCATGTTGAATGGTATATAGATCCTAAAGACTAGACTCCATCAGGGTCAAAGAAAGAAACTCGACTCTGAACTTGTCTTGTAACTCCTCCCATGAGATGTTTGAATCCTCGCGATCTCTAAGGAACAAGAACCACCACTACCTCACTGCCCCTTGTAGAGTCTTCACAACCAAAGAAACTCAGTGCTCCTTCTGAGCACGAACTGAACTGAAGGCTATCTCATCCTTCTCTATCCATTCTTTCATGGCTGCATCTAAAATGGATCCCCCATACATATGCAGACTATGGCGCTAAAACTCTTTGAGTGTCCTTCTCTAAGTGTCGTCGTCATCAACCACTACCCTGTAGTGATCTGCATACGTAGCCTAATGGCCATTTTCTACACAAACCTAATGAGAAAGTTGACCTGGAGCCATGCCTACAAAATATCATATAGTTAGAGTTCCCAAACCTTGAATATATAAGACTTAACATTAATTAATTATTATTTTTTATTCTTTTTAGGTTAACATATCCCAAGATCTACCAATTAAAACATAGGCACAAAGAATAATGATGCATGATCCTTTTCTAGGTCTCTACCCTACAATTGGTATCACCTCATTTAATAGACACTATAAACATAAAGGTTTGTGCATCAGATCACAGGGGGGCCTAAACACAAAGGTCTCAGCCTATCTCTAGTGTTTACATCACTTTCTATACATGACTGACAATGTTTCTCAACCAACCTATGAAACTTATCCTATACCCAACAATAAATTCCATATTATCCCTCAACTAGACCTCACTCTGTCATGACCCCCTCCACACAAGGTGTACCCCTCATGGTCCAGAAATATGAGAAGAGAGATAGTGAGCCCAAAAATTTTACCTCCAGTAGGCCCTAGGTTGGTGACTAGGACTGAGGGTATAGTAACCACACAAAAGGGAGGCATTTCCCTCTAAGAGAACACATGAGAAAGAGAGATATAAGATAAAAAACCAAATCCAAATCAAACTATAATATAAAAGTGATCTAGAGAACACATATGCATTGTTTTACAAAATTTCTACAACTGGTAAGGAAAATTTCAAGTACTAAAGGAACATAAAAATAGCAGCGACCACAAAGCCTGAGCAGCTCCTGCAATCCCAAGATAGTAGTAACCATCCTTATCTTTAGCCTGATCAAAGTGACCTAAAAATAAGTTGATATATACGTAAGGTGAGTATAATAGTATACTCAGTAGGATCCTTCGTGGATCCAATCATGCAAATGTAAAGAAATAATTCTAAATCACAGTGAACATCAAGTTAAACTAACTCATCACCTAAACATGTATATTATTCACAAATTAATTTTTACAAGAGTATATAATATAATAACGAATATCAAGGGTACCATGCTACCACTTCCCCAATGGTTTTCTGATTTTCCACAATGTCGCATGTCCTATGTTGCCTCTCTCCAAAGAGGTCGGACTGAAGACACATGGGCAAGCACGACCACATGAACCTCGTGCAACACAGATCATTCCCATAAACGCCTGGGAAAAGCACCACAAACTCCAAAAAACCTATAGTAACTAGGTATTTTTTGGGAGCCATATCATCCTGTATAACGTGTATTATACATCGGGTATTATACCTCAAGAAATTACATACCATACACTGAGTAATGATCCTCAAGCCACCACATCCTATAAACGTTATGCCTATAGTAGCACAAAGGAAACTATATCCAAAATAGATGTGTGTAAATAACCACAATCCATTATGGCCCCCTACACATATATATTAGTAAACTAAGGGTTGTTCCTACCAGCACAAACAACTACCAAGATAATATAGTTGGGACAAATGGGGTAGTCCGCCATTCATCCTCACACTAGAATGTTAGAGAAAACACCCCCTACGGATCAGAATCCCTAGGGTGTCAGTCTCCCTAACCGACAGGGTGGGTAGTGTATATAAACACAAAATGTACATGATATAATATAGCTCACAACCACACAATGGAAAAAACCTGGACTCAAACTCAACTGTAGCTAACATCTCTCAGACTCCAGGCTACCACTACTAAGACTAGGTATCCTATAAGCACACAACTATTTAAAGATAATTATTATATCATTGTATCCCTTTAAACAAATTTCACTATACATTAATTAATTCTTTACCCATTAATAAACCTATATCATTTTCATATTACATTAATTAGCATCACACCTAAAGTCGATTGTTACTTTGAGCACAACCTCAGCATTGGATCCCTACAATAGCTAACCCAATGGGTTAACATAATTTATTCAAACATTTATTAATATAATTATTACTTTCCATAATTCTAAGATTTCTAGAAAGAAAAACTAAACTACCAAACATAAGGGGATAAACACATTTGGTAGATGGACTACATGTTGAGTTTTTTCCACCTATATCAGGAGCATAGACCCATCCATAATTGAGAATATATACATTGAAAACCTTTGGCATACCCCTTGTGTCTACACCTATTTTGGAATCAGGGTAAGAAAGACCAGCTGCTTCAATTAGTGAGGAAAGTAAAGAAAATAAACAAACAAGATATTCAACAAGAAACCACATTCACAGTGGCAGGTAAGCCTATTTTCAACCCATTTCCTCACCTCCCATGTTATCCTTGACACCCACTTGCATAAAATGATGCATATCACTGCTCTAGGAATCGAATAATGCCATAACCAATGGGCCTATCTGCCCCCACGTCTCACAATATCCATCTAGAATTATATCACATCACAAGAAGAAGTAAATAAACATCACATCAGCTAGTATCTTGCCCCCTAAAAAAAGGCATTATGCCTTCATAAGAATTGAGCTCTCATAACTCCAAGAAAAAGGCTCTTGGCCCTTATAAGAAATAGGATAACTCAAAACCCTACCAAGAATTATCTTTTATCAAAAAACAAGTTATTTAATCCTTCTCGAATTAACTAATACATTTTTAGCAGGTTCCAACAATTGGTAACCAAAACTGCAAGGTAACCTAGCTACTAAAAACTAATTAATCAATTAATTTGACATTCTTTTAAACAACAAGAACCAACATGATTCATTTTTAACAACCAACTGAAATAGACATGCACATCTGCATCAACTTTATTAACATCAAATTACAACACCAATTGTATTCTTTTACATGAATCTTTATTTGTATCCAAATAATTATCAATTAATTACAGATTTACTTTATTTACCAATTTCATCAAGAAATACATGATAAAAAGAAAATCATAGAAATCACACTATTAAGAAAACCAAGAGTAAAACCGTTATCACTATGAAAAGAAACAACATGCGATTAAACCAATTATTTTCATCCAGTTCAAGTATTTAATTTGGTCAATTCCATTACGATCCAAATGTATAAATCTTTCTAACTCTATGATTGAATATAAATAATTATAGAATAATTGAATCTCCTACCTCAAAAGTTTTCTAACATTCTTCACTTGATAATGGATAAAAGAAATGGATCACGATCATCTTCCCTCCAACAACTAAATCCACCCAAGGTTGTCGTGACACAACCACATCAACAACAACCAAAATAAACTCCCTTATAATCATGGAGATGAAACACCATAGCATGCTAATGATAAACAGGAGAATATGGATTGAAGGAAACCAATTCATGGAGGTAGATCTTACCTCATATTGAAGATAGATCAAAGAAATATAGCGGGGAACTGATCCAGGATTAAGGAATCCTCAAACATTGGAGAGGGAGGCATTAGGGTCATCTAGGGTCGAGAGGGGGTGTTCACAAGTCGTAGGGTTTAAAAAACACGAGCGGTTGGGTTCCTTTAAAACACCCAGTGGTGGGGAAGTACACGGTGGGTACCTCCTCATCACATCATCTACCACCTCAAGGTGACTTATGCCAAAAAAACGTTTCACATTGGTTCTTTGTTTTGTTTTTCTAAAACCTAGACAGTGCATGTCATGTCCCCCTTAGTCACATCGTGTACCCCCTATTTCCATCTTCTCACGACCTAACTCCTTCGGACTTCCTCTGATCCTTCTCTGAGACCCTTGGTCTTCACTAACATGAAAAGGGGTGATCCATGTGGATCCAGGACCTTACATAGAATCTCTAATGGTGGAATTTAATTTGCAACATAAAATATTAAATTCATATCTAAACTACTTCTACCAAACTCTATGAATGTATTCAATATTTTTTTAGTCCATGTAGGATTTTATAGAAATGTTATCAATGATTCCTCCAGAATAATAAGACTATTGTGTTTATTATTATTAAATTATATACAAATTTACCATTGGTAAATAATTATTTTGATGTTTTTTGTATTTTTAAGAATAAATTGATCTCTGAACCAATCGTTATATAACCGTACTAGAAAATTTCTTTTTCCATAATATATTACCGATGTGATTTTCTTATAGGTTTTGTGTTAGCCTAGAGAGAAAATTAAAAGAAATATACCATATATCAGGGAATAAATTTACATAATGGATATCAATTGAGTATGAATTCATATGGAATTAAATTCTAAAATTGCTACAAGAAGTGGATAAATTAATACAGTTCCTTATTGGAAGTAATTTTACAGTCTAAATAGATCACTTGATTTAAAAATTATTACTTCTAATGAAATAGGTTAATATAAGGTTGGTTCCATCAGTTCTTCTACTTCAAATTTTATTTGTAAATAATGGAAAAAATGAACCTAAAAATGATGTAGTGGAACATATTTAGAGAACTAGATACTCAAAAGTGGATCATTATAATCCAATAGAGTGAGAGTTCCCTGGTTATCAGTTTTTCATAATTAAAATTAAATCACTGATATGGTATTCTGAAATTGTAAATTGTCATGTTATTTTTTAGTAAATAAAAAGAAATTTCCTAGAAGAATAAAAATAGGTTTAAGGATTATTTGAAATATTATTTTTAGGTTGATTTTTTCTTATACAATAAAAGATCTGATTGAGTGATAAGAAAATGGGTTCAAGATGAAAATTTTCTTCTGATAATTAGTCACTACAACTAATTCCATGTGAAGGAAATTATGATATTGTAAAATAATATTTATAAGGTATTATAATGTGGCCTATATAAGAAAAATTTATAAAAGTATTACTAGAAGGGTTTCACGGATTGTGGTAAGTGTAAAATAATTAGAAATAAATGAATAATCGTGGAAATTTATCCAAATCAAATTCTTGAGGTATAAATATTTGATGTTGGGGGATAGATTTTTTAGTACCATTACTAAAATATGATGGGAATTAAAATATATTAGTTTAGTGAATTTTGTATCAAAATGGATGAATATAGTTTCATTACCAGAAATCACGGTACCTTCAGTTTTGAAATTTGTGAGTATAAATATATTTTTCAAATATACAGTACTAAGAAACATTATTAGTGATATTGGAGTCCACTTTAAGAATATTCAATCTAAAACACTCTTAAATAATTATCACTGCAAACATAGAATATGAACAACCAATCACCCACACATAATAAAGAAATGATTTATCATTTAAAATTGAAGATGAATTATGAGAATATGGAATTCCTATAAAACACCAATTATAAGGTTTCGATTTATACTAGTTTTAAAAAATAATATCAATTACTTATTAAAACAGAATATAGTTCATTTTGAGAATTGAATGTTATGAATTGTTATTATAAGGTAGTATTTGAGAAAAAATATATTTTTCTTGAATGAGTTGGAGGAAATATAAATAAATTATTTTGATAAAATGATGATTCTAAAGGATAAAGACAAGTTATTTTATGACAGGGTGATTTTATAATGGAATTAGAAAATAAGAAAAGTGTTTTTTATTCAACTATAATTTTAAAATTTTCCCTAAAATACATAAGTAAATGTGTTTTAGACTACTTGTTGTGTTAAATTTTATCCTAAATAGAGTAGGGGAGATCATTAAAGAATAAAGAGAATAATTTTCAATTGATGAGAAGATACTAAAGTTGTACATGAAATAAACTATGTTAAAATCCATTATCACCAAAGTGTAAGATTACAGATGAATAAACCTTAAAAAGGATATAAAAAATAAATATCGGGAGGAAAAAAAATTATATGACTATAAAAAGAAAGGTAATTATAGAATAAATAATTTTCATATTTATTGATATGAATTGGATGGTTATATTCGTTATAAAAATATCAATTGATTTTTAAATCAAACACTACTAGAAATTGGAGTTATACCTATAGAATTATATCAAAAAAATTGGAGATTCATTATTTTAGGAACCTTTGAGAAACCCTATACCAATGGTTTTGAAGAAACTATTAGTATTGGTAAAATAGAGTGACCTTATATAAAAAGTTTGGTTAAAACCTTTGGTATAGGTACCATAGTGAAACCATATACAAATGGTTTTTCCAAAACCATTGATATAGGTACAATAGTGACACCATATAACAATGGTGTTGTTAAAAATATTGGTATAGATATAATGGAGACTCCCTATACCAAATGTATTTTCAAAACAATTCTTAGAGGTACAATATTGTTTTGTGTTTTTTTGTCAAAAATATTAAATACATAAAAAACATTAAATTAAATTTTAATATATATATATATATATTATTATCTCATAATTAATTGTAACATAGGGATTAGGTCATTGAAATATAATTTGGAGCTGTTGAGATTAAAACTAGTATAGCCTTTCTTTTACATTTCCTATAACAATAGTCTTTGTAAACTATTGGTATAAGTATTTCATATGTCCTGTAATAATGGTTTAGAAACTGTTGGTATAGGTTTATACCAATATAGAATAACTAAAATTTCCTCTAAACCATTTTTATAGCTTGTAGTAATAGTTGTAAGGCCTATACCAATGTTTCATAACTGTTGGTATAGGCATTATTTCTAGTTGTGAAAAAGGAAATAGGTATACGTAAACTCTTTTCTTATAAATATTTTTCAAATGTTTAATTTATAAATTTTATAATTTTCATTTTAAAATGTGAATATAATTTTTTAAATCATAATTTCAAAATTTATTTATTTTTATATTTGGATATTTGTTTTAAATATTGAATTTTCAGTGAATAGTGAATAATACTGAGTTTTGTAAAAAATATTTTCTACTCAAAAATTTATATATTTTAAAAGATAAAATATTTTTTTAATATTATTTAAATATAAATATGTATTATTTTATATTTTTAATTTAGTTAATTACTTTTTAATCAATTTTATATTGATTTTCAGTATAAGTTTATTTTCTGGTTTAAAAATCGGATTTTTCTAAAAACTATTTTAAAAAGAATATTATTTATAATTTTTTATTAGTTATGATAATAAATAATGAGAAATTTATTAAAGGAAATTATTCTATTATGTGAAATTAAATATTTATTTTTATTCATACATTTAATAACATTATTCCTTGAGTTATTAAAAACTATATTATCCTTGAAAAATACACTTCTTTAATACCTTCTTTTTCTTCAAAACTACGTGTATAATTTTAAATTAAATTTATCCACTTATAAGAATTTAATTTGAAAAAATGGATTCCATATTTTAAATAATAAAAATTAATATTATAAAAAAATTAAAAAAAAAATTGACCAAAATGAACAGTGAAAGTAATAAAAATTGTTTATCGAAGTTAAGGTAAGAATGTTTTTATCAGGGGTTAAACTAAACATATAAGGGTTTAAATGAACTATAAAATATTTTAAAATTTATTTAATACCCATTTTTAAACATTATAATGTCTAATTATTGATAATGCATCATTTTATAATCTTTTAATATGTAAAATATGTGCGTACAATTTTTTGTTTTCAAACAATAGAAGTGTGTCACTCACCTCACTTATAAACGGCCAGCCACTCTACAATGATCTTCATACTTTAAAACCCATTTGGTTTACAAATTACCTGATAAAATAAATTCCCTAATTCTCTTATCTCATATTAGACTCATTATTTTGGTTCGAAATCCAACCAATGAATCCTTGTGATGAAAACTGAAAGATGTTACTCATAAAAGATGTAATGTTCTTCAAAGAGTGTTTTTATTTTATTTGTTCCACAAACACCCTAAAATTATAATTAAACCACGATTATATAATAAAATTATTATATTAAATAAATAGATATTTAATTATTTTAATTTAATAACCTAAATACTTCTCTTATTTCATCAAATGTGTTATAAAAATCATCATTAGTGTGTACAACAGACTACCACCTCGCAAAGCGATGTCATTCATTTTTCAATTACCACATCTCATGGTTGGGTATGATGATGGATCAAATGTATATATCATATATATATATATATATATTATACCTAGGGATTCATTATATCATATAAAAAACTTTAATTTCCATTCCGTAGGGGATACAATAATGTCGCTCGTGTTTACGACGGACTACAGCTTCCCGAAGCGATGTGATTCATTTTTTCACCAATACTTTCAATGGAATTTAATATGGATAAATATATTTAATATATGTGATATAAATGGAATAATTATGATACTAATTACATATTTATCACTTATAAAAGATAATATATCATTTTTTTCTTTCCTTTTCACTCACTCATAAATGATAATGACATCTGTGAACGTGTGGACTACCGTCTTCAAGAAAATATGTGATTATGTTTTCATCAACAATACACATGGATGATATGTATAAGTATATTTAAAAAATAATAACCTATATATATTAGATTATGGTAATTATAAAAAGGTAAATATTACATACCTCATTTCCATAATGATCATTGAAAAATAAAAATATCACACATAAATACGTACGGCCTACCATCTCCATGACTGCAACATACTTCATTTCTGAAAACCATATTTCATGATTGGTCTTAAATTTATAATTTATTTATAATTTTTATAATTTTTTCATGATTATTATTCTATATTTATTTAAATAATAACCTTTTTTACGATAATCAACCTGCCAAAGTCGTTTTTTACACATAAGAAAAATATCATGGAAACATCCGACATTAACCTAATTGATTAAGTAAGCATATATAACATGGTAATAAGAGAAATAAAAGGAATAAAAACTGAAAAAATTTATAAGTAAATTAAATAATTAAAATAATTTTATTATTCAGGAAGCTAGATAATGTACATGACAACACAGACTCAAGGTAAGGGACATCCTCTCAATTTCATTTCATTAAGGCATATTTTAATGTTATTCACATATATTATTTAAAAAGTTGTATACTCCTTATCTTTGACATGTTATATAATGAATTTATCTATTATGATGTTATTTAATGTTTTTAAACAAAATTAAATTTATTTCATTCATGGGGCTTAAGATTTAAATATGTTCACAATGATAAGGGACTTTTCATTAAAAAATAATATTTTAATGTTTTCATTTCAACTATTAATTTTTCATGTCCATTTTTTTAAAATGATTTTATGAAAGTTTATATATATAGATAAAAGATTTATAAAGTACAATTTATTTCTATTTTTACTTTATTTTCAATATTTTTTAAATGAAATATTATTACGTTTGTGATATGGAATGTTTTGACAAACAAAAAACGAAATGTTCTATTTTTTAATGTACATGATGATAAAAAAATTTAACGCTCTAACCATTTTTGGTTTTTATATTACTTTCAAAAATTTAATGTTTTCTTCAATGAATACCCCTCTTTCCATTTTTAGATTATTTAAATGTTTTTTTAAATGAAAAAGATATTTTGATACTTGAATGTGATTTTTATACGAGTTTAGAAGATTTTTTTAATTTTTTTCCCATGAAAATGTGAATAAATAAAATGTTTTTTCAAGTTTTGGTACATGTAAATTATATGTTATGTGTGTTTCTAGATATAACCAGGGATCTTTTTATATTTTATACGATTGGTGCACCGAGATAGTACTCTGACGCATTGGGTAATGACTAAATTGTCTGAGGAATTTTATTGGAAGTTAGTCATATGGTTATTATAATATTTAATGGTTCTGCGAGGATTATGTAATTTTTATAAGATATTATGTCCTGATGTACCTGCATCAATTTTATATACCTCCTAATGAGTTTTCATGGAAATAAAATTTTTCTTTAAGTAGAATAAATGATCTTTTTAAATGTAATGAAAACTCAATTTCTAGGAAAAAGTTATGTTTTTAAGAAATGATTGTTCATGGGTTTTCATTTTTTCCCTAAAATAAATATTTTCTTCATTTTATGTCCCTTACTGATGTTTTTTTTCTAATCCCATGTTTTTAAAAAAAATACATAGGATTGAAGGATTTGTATTGGAAGGTAAGAGGTCTAATTGAAATTTATGAAGAGTTTTCATGAAAATAAATCATGTTTTTTAAAAAAATTAATGTCGAATTGTGGATACTAGAAAGAATATCCCACTATTTATTATATGTTTTTGTTATACATGAGTTGTGACCTAATTCTATGAAACTCTAATCATTAACTGATTCTAATATTAAATAGAATGAATTCTAAACTTAAAAATAAAGATTATGTAGTGTTTAAGGTTGGGTCCATATAGTTGGTATTAAAGAATGGTTTAGATAACTTTAGAGTTTAGTATAATGTTAATAGCATCCCCTTGAAATATTTTACATTATTGATAAGTTTAATTTATATATAATTTTAAGATTTCCATGTTGATTTCTCTAAACTGTGTCTTTTTATAATGGTTTTCCTAAAAATAAAAAGGGATTCTATAGTGTAAAGTATCCAAGATGAAAATATTTTTTCAAATTACCTTCCAGTGATGGTTGTAATTAGAAAAGAACTATTTGTTATTTTGGTGTCTCATTATACATGATATATAAATGGTGGTGGAATCCATGCTAGAGAGAGACCTGATCTACCACAGAGTAACATGTCTATTTTGGATGATTTCATAACACAATATCCCCCCATCATTCAGTGGATCATCTGACCCTGTGGTAGCCAAAGAATTGATCAATGCTCTGGAGAAGATATTTAATGTTAAGGGATATTTGAAACATTAAAATATAATTCTTCTTGTTTATTATTTTGAATGTGAAGATGATTTATGGGGGTATTTGGTTAAGAATTACTGAGAGAATGTGTTCTTGATTACATAAAATGGGAAACATTTAATGATATTTTCCTTGAGATATTTTTTCCAAATGTTTTTATAATATAAATGGAAAAAAATCTTTGAATTAATTTAAATATATGAAGATTTTGTGGCAACATAAAAAGATAATTTTACAATACTATCCCAGTAGGTATCAGATTTTTTTTTGTGAAATTGATAGTAAAATTAATTGATTGAACTCAGGATTAAATCTAAATCTAAGATGATATTGGGACATAATATATTTGAAAATATATGAGAAATTTATTCATTGTGAAAAAAGGACATATGGGGTTTTATGAAACTTATGTGCCTTGTGAAGATCAAAGTAAGAAGTGGTTGGGATGGAAGGTGATGGGGAAATATACAATAAAAATCTAGAGGTAGAAAAATGAATTTCCCATCTTGTAGTAAGTGTGGTAAAAACAACCTAGAGAATGTATAATTAAATTAAGGAATTGTTACCAATGTGGAATGTGTGGTCATATGGCCCGTGATTGAAAGAAAATGAATCTTGGGGAATCAAGGAATGGGGTAACTGATAGCCATCCAATAGTGAGTTGTTTTAGTTACAATGACTTGGATATTTATTCTAAAGTGATCCAGAAGCTAATAACCCAAACTATAAATCATTGAGATCAGATGCAATAGGTCATGGAAAAGTATTTTTCTACTACTTTGGTTTATGTTTTTTCCATTAAATGAATTATTGAAAGGTATGTTATTTATGTATTTAAATTATGTCAACATCTGGTTTGAATCTTGATGTTCACATTAATTCATTTCCACGAAATTCCAAATTAATTTTAAAATATCACCTCATGAAAGTAAGATATAAATTTTTGTAAAAACACCAGGTTTAAGTATTAAAGAACATAAGATTTATAGTAGTCTTCTTATTATTATCAGTGGGATAGTATTTCTAAAAAAAATCTTGTTAAACTATCCATAGTAGAGTTTTTTTCATTTTTCTAAAGGATTTTCTTTTAGTTTATCATATGAAGATAAACTGTAGATCCAATAATGTTTTATTCAATGATTTCATGTCTATAATAATATACCAAGAAGCTGAGAAATTGATTAGACATTGAAGTGAATGTTACATATCTCATATTTTTTAAAAGAAAAAAACAAATCAAATTTCTGATCTTCTAGTAGTGAATGAATAAAATGATTTTTTAGAATATTTTCCTTGTTTTATTCGGGATCAGGAGGCTGATTTTACTATTGAAAATGTTTCTGATGCTAAGACTATTTCAAAACCCAATTATCAAATATATCATGTTTAAATTTCAAAATTGAAAAATAAATTGTAGTAATTGTTATATAATAGTTTAATTTTATGAATAACTTCATTTGGGGTGATCTTAATTTTTTTGAAAATATATTTAATGAGACTGTTCATTGACTATAAATCTTTGAATAACATCACTATTAAGAAAAAATATACTTTAACTCATATCAATAATTTTTTTGATCAAATCCATTGAGAAAAATATTTTTCTTTGGTATACCTAAGGTCCAAGTACTATTAGCTAATGGTGAATGAGGACAACATTCCAAACACTACATTTTGGACTAGATATGGGAACTATGAGTTTGCAGTTGTTCCTTTTGATTTTTCCTATGCACCTACTGTATTTATAAACCATATTAATAGGGTTTTTTATGAGTTCATTGAAATATTTTTGGTTTTGTTTATTGATGAAATCTTTTTATATTCTAAAATCCATGAGGAACATACAAGATACCAATGTATTTTTTGATAACATTAAAAGAAAATAAACTATATCGTAAATTCACTGGGTGTGGATTATTTTTGTAACAAATTTCTTTACATGGACAAATAATTTAAAATGAATGGCATAACCATTGACCCTGATAAAACAAAAATTATGGAATAATGGCCAAGACCCATAGATATCATAGATATTTGTTGTTTTCATGGATTATATAGTTACTACTGATTGTTTTTATAAACATTTCTAGGTTTTCTATAACACTAACTGAGTTAACTCCAAATGTAGTTAAATTTATCTAGAAAAAATAATTTCAATATTTTTTTAGGAATTGAATAATAATATTGGTGAATACTTCAGTTTTGGTCCCACCTTCTAGAAATAGAGAATTTATCATCTATAAGGATTATTCATTTAAAGGATTTTGTTGTGTAAAAATTCAAAATAAAAATTTAATTTCTTATGGTTCATGTCTGTTGAAACCTAACTCATTAAATTACCCTGCACATGATCTAGAATTAGCTACTATGTTTTTTTGTTTAATATTTTGAGGCATCACCTTATAGTGTAAAGTGTAAAATATATACTACTCATAAAATTTTGAAGTGTATATTCATTCCAAAGGAATTAAACATGAGATATAGAAGATGGATAATAATAATCATGGAATATAATTTCATGATTCATTACCATCCATGAAAATAAA
Organism: Viscum album; assembly: GCA_963277665.1. NCBI lineage: Eukaryota > Viridiplantae > Streptophyta > Magnoliopsida > Santalales > Viscaceae > Viscum > Viscum album. Next base: position 671,358,557 of record OY728162.1, read on the forward strand.
AAAAAGTGGCTAATTATTTGGGTTAAAAAATATTCTTACTTTAACCATGTTATGTCTTGAATGTGACCCTTTGGTTATTTATTTGATAATTCTTTTCCTAGAAGTTATGGATATAAGGGAATCCTTTGTTTTTATTTAAGTTTTAGTAATTTAAACTTTGTCATAAAGTATTATGAAATCTCACATTTAGGATTAATCATTTTAGGAAATGGTAGAATCTATAAAAAACATTAAATTTACTGACCTTAATATTAATTAAGAATTTGATTTACATTTTTGAAAATGATGATGTGTGCCTCGTGATTCCTTTTTAAATAACTTGTTATTATGTGAATCCCAAAGTTCAACATTTTCTATGCATTTGGGTTTTAATAAGATGTAATGAGTACTAAAATATTATGACATGTGGTATGGAACAAAAAATATATTTTTAACTTCACCATGAAGTGTTTTAAATGTCACTAAGTTGAAGAAGAAATATTATTACTAAAGTTAATTCTTCAACCCTTTCTAGTTTCAGAGTACAAATCGGAATATATATCAATGGATTTCATGGTGGGTTTTCAAAATATATATTTACGTGATAATGTGATTTGGGATATTGTTGATAGATTAACAAAATCTTTGCATTTCCCTACAATTCATGATATAATTACTTTAGATAAAATTTATCAACTATATCTAAAGTAGATTATCTAGTTAAATAGAGTAACTCTCTCCATTTTAGCATGCCATGATCCCAGGTTCCCATATAATTTTTGGACAAGACTTCATTATTTTTTGGGTGTTGAATCAAATTTTAGTATAACATCTAATTCTCAATATGATGGACAAACTAATTTAACAATTCTGAACATAGAGGATATGTTATGTTCTTGTTAAATGGATTACTAGGGAATTTTATATAAGAATATTTATTTGGTTGAGTTTTCTTATAAAAATAGCTTTCATTCTAGTATACATATGGCACCATTTTAGTCATTATATCGAATGTAGATTCGGGAAACATCTTTTTGGGATGATTTTAGAGAAAGGAATTTGATGAGACTACAGTTGGTAAATGAATTTTTTTTTGTAATCATTAGTTTGTTTAGAAGCATATTAAGATGACCTTGAGTTGGCATAAAATTTATGTGGTACCATAAAAAAGACTATTCTTTCAAAAGAGGTGATGATTTCTTTGTAAAATTATATCCTTGGAAAAGTGTTATATGTTTTGATAAAAAAGGAATGATAAGTCTATGGTTCATTGTACCATATTAAATCTATTATAAATATGGATTATTTTCTTACATACTGTATTTACCTTTGAGTTTATCTTAGGTACACAATTTATTTAATGTTTCTATTTTAAGAAAATATGTGTTGAATTCATCCCATGATTTGATCTTGGATGTAGTTTTGTTAGAATAAAATTTTCTTATGAGGAATATCCAATTTAGATTGTTGATCATAAACAGAAATTATTGTGGAATAATTTGATTCACCATGTTAATTTTTAATGGAAATCCCATATGGTTAAAGAGGAAACATGGGAATATTAAAATTCTATGAGGAAAAATATATCCACACATTTTTAATAAGTGAATAAAATTGAAAGGAAAAAAACTATAAAATATGGGAATATAATGTCCCAATAATAAAAAACATAGATATAACATCATTTACAGGAATATTCATAAAATTTTACAAATCCATGCCTAAGGACTATAATAGTTTAGTTCCTTCAGAAACATAGAATACATTCTTCTAACATGGTGAAAGATCTTCAATATATCTCATAAATATCCTCCCCTTTAGTACCCCCACCGAAAACCCCTCTTTATAACCTGAGAAAAAGAGACCATAAAAAGTGGTGAGAATAAAATCTCAATAAGGGTATAAAAAGAAAATATGTAAGAATATCATGGGAATAATGGTATGATTACATGATCGTAAAAAATATAAGATCATGCCCAAAAATTCAAAAAACATGCAATAAATATTGGTGGTCTATATGGCATGAATTATAAGGAAGTAAAATAACATAATCTAGGAGATCATAACATTAACAAAAGACGTGAAATTGTGTCATACACATAAAATTTTAACTTTGTAAACATGTATAAATATTAATAGGATCACTCATTAAATTAATTACATAAAATTAGGCCCTTGCATAAACATATTTCCATGAAAACCTATTACGCTAATAAAATTATGATCATGAAAACTAGGTCCATGCATTGAATTGTGAACATGAAATTGGGTTAACGTATAACATATATACCTCATGAGTTAACCATAATTTTTCAATGAATCAAAGGGAGATAAAATTACCGCATCTAATATAATGAAATCATTCTTATATGTGCCACAAAAACATAAATCATTTATCAAATCATAATTAATGGAATAAAATTCGTGTCTTAAACATCATTCCATCATAACATAATTCATAAAAGAAAATTGAATTACATAAATAGCATTCCATATTAAAAATGATCAACTGATAGTAGTAATAGGTATATTATACATGAAAAAATCCTTATTAAATAATTTTAGATTATGTAGAATTTTTTTTGATAAAACTCTAAAAATTAATTCTTGAGGAAAATATCCTTTCTTCTTCAAAAATGTTTACCTTAATTAAAATTCCGCACAATTATAAAATGAAATAATTTCATTGAAAATAACATTGAAAAATGTAAAGGAATATTCATGGAAATAAGGCATTTAGAAAGTATAAAAATCTATTTATGTTATATACAATAAAAAACATTATTCTCATACTTTTTATAGAAAAGTTAAGAATTACATTTTTTGAAAATGAATGAATGATTAATTTCAAACTGAGTGGTAAAAAAAGAAAAAATGGTTAAAAATAATTTTAATATACATAGGATAATAGTAAAACATTTTCTGAAAACAAATTTATAAAACATGTACATGTGTGATAAATACACTCCAGTAAATAATTATGTATAAACAATCTATAAAAATAATGAGATTTCGAAATTATCCCATACCAATTTATAATAAGTTAAATTATATTCCTCATAAAATAAAAAAAAATGAATATTATAAATATCATAATATTAATAATAATAATGATAAAAATACTCATGGGAAGCATAAACACCACATAATATAAATAGGTGGTGTATAAGATATATGTCCCACAAAAATAAAATTGAGACAAGATAATCCCTTACCATAGGTCATATTTCCATTGTACATATCTAAAACTCTTGTATAATAGATTAAATAATTTCATTAACTTATTTCCTAATAATATTTATATTTATGATATCATATGTGATCATATTAGCACCCATTTAATAATATCGTTACATCATTTAAATAATCATATTATGGTAATATATATCCTATTTATTCATTATATACATTTATATAGTCATTCATGAATTGTGGACCAGGATATGAATCACATCCTGTCGTGGAGAGGGTAGTTCGTATGTACGCATGAGCAATGGTATCATTTCGTTAATATTAAAGACTATGGAAGTGAATGGAATATTTTTTTTAAATAATAAATCTCATAATAATATATAGTTATAATTTCCATAATAATACCAATCCAATTAATGTGTAGGTGAAAAACAGATTACACATTGCATGGAGATGGTAAGTTGTATGTACGCACGTATGGTGATTTCATTTTTCATATGATGGATATAAGGTGGATTAAGGTTGTTCCATGCCATAATTAAATATAGATATATATTTTATTTTTAATGTATTAACTTATAACAGAAATAATAAAGGAAGAGGAATTATAAGAAGAAATGATCTTTAGAGAGTCAGTATAGGAGAACACCTCTTCTTTGGTAAACTCCCTCTAAATCTCCACTTAAATGAAGTAGAGTTGTTCTTTTAAGAATACATGCACCTATAAAATGTTACTAAATAATTTTATATGGTAAATTATCTTTGTATGGCTGAGATTGAATTCTCATCATGAAGTTAAGAGGTGAGAGAGTAGATTGCCTTTTATAATTGAGGTGAGGGGCACTTTTGGGATCTCCACAAATATTAAATTATAATAAATTTAAAATCCATCCAAATACCTCAAAAATGTATTAGTTTAGAATATTATTTGAGATAAGATCGTAATATCAACAAAAAATAATTTTTCGGAATATTTTTATTTCAATTTAAACATTACCATTTCAATTCACCCTTAGTTATTATATATTAATTTTAACTAAGGTAACAAATTATTCAATATTAAAATAGTTTAGTTTCTACTTATTTGATGTAAATTAGACCATAAATGAAAATTCAAAATCCTTTTTGACAATATAATAATTATTTTATATTTATAAAAATTTTATGATTTTTAAATAATCTAATAAAAAAATATTTCGAAAAATTATTAATAGTGTTGATTTTGAGACTATTAATTTAATAGATTTTTAAAAATATCAAAATAATATGTTAACCTCGAAAAAAATATTTTATTATATCCATAGGGGGGACAAAGTCATCTATTAAATTCTTTAGATATATTAATTTTCATATACTATATTTATTTTAATATTTTTAATAACATTAATTCGATATTTCTATTAAAAAAATAATTACTACATCAATTTTGTGTAATTATTTAATATAATTTTTTTCAATTAAAAATTAAAAATAAAATACTATAATGAATATATTTCTTATATAATTTATAATAATACTTATTGTTAAATATTTATCATGGAAATTCTTACATTAAAAATGCTATATGTATTAAAATGTGAATGTGACAACTTTAACAACATTTTAATTAAAATATTAAAAGGGTCATAATCGTTAACATATTACTCCAAATATCCAATAACTCGACCCTTGGATGATTCTTGGTCAGGATATACACCACCAATAATATTGTTGCAATTTTTTATTCTTTTAATGGTTATTATAATTTTAATAAAAATTATTTTACTAATATTCCATCAATTAAATAATTTTTTCATCATCAATATATAATCCTTTAAAGTAATTTTTTTTTCCAAAAAATTAAAAATAACATTTCAAGATAAGTAAAATCATTTTATATTTAATATGAGTATATATTGTCGAATTTATCTTCATTGTAAGCTTATTTTAAAAATGATTAATTTATAAAAATACGAGTAAGACATATTTAACTTTTCTTTAAATAAAATATATTAAATGTCCTTATCTCATCCAGCTAGATTTCGAAGGGTATAATTTCCTCCCAAGGATGGTTTGGGTCAAAAATAACTCGTCCAGTCATATAAGGAAAAGTTTTAAATAAATTTCATAATAATAGTTTTACCCTTAATTACCTGATTTACCTTTTTACCGTATAAATAAAAATTACTAATGTTTCAGTTCAAAATTCCCAAAAATAAAAATACATATATTAACATAATTTAAAAACACATATTATAAATGTATAATACATTCTTAAAAATTCAAAAAAAACTAATATTTAGTAATTAATTTAAAATTAATCCTTTTTTTGGAATGAAAAATGGGGTTTTAAAAGATAAAACATTGTAAAATATTAAAATGTTTTTAAATAATATTTCATGGTAAAATTAATTCCAATGACCAAAATTATATTAACTGATAAAAATATATTCAATTTTTATTTTAAACCCATTAAATAATATAATTCATCCACATAAATTATTTTGATGAAAAAAGGAGTTTTCAATTAAATTTTAGTTTATTGATTTATCAATCAAAACATAAAACCTTTTAGAAAAACATCAAAAATTAATTCAAAGTAAATTTATTTATACCTATTCCAAATAAGAGGTTTATTTTCATAAATAGAATATATAAATGTGTTAAAATCTAGATTTAAAATGGTGTAAAATCAAAAAGGCGGAAAATCTTCACTTTTGAGAAATACTTCTTTTATCCAAAAAACTGAATTTGTTCTTGTATCATTTTTATAAAACATATAATATGAATTTTAAATATTATATTGAATGTATTAAATATATACTTTTATAATAAAATATATCAAGAGTGATTTTATCGTTTTATAAACTCACATATTTTTATTTAATTAGTTTTTCAGAAGAAATCTAATATTGTTCTTACCCGCCATTATAATGACTAGGTTATAAGTTAATGTGATAGTATTTAGTTTTTCACTTAAACTACTTATTAAATGAAATTAATCCTATCAAAATAACTTAAAATTATGTGTAACATAATACAAGCATAGTGATGTGTGTGCCAAATGCTAAGACGGTGTGGCGTCTAGCGCAAGCTAATCTTAGTGTAGTGTACAACACAAGACATTACAAAAAATAAGTGGAATATATGTTATGAAAATCTCACCTTGTTACATCCCCCCCCCCTTAAAATTAATTTCCCCCTCGAAATTCATCAGAGTTATAATAAGATATAAACCCACATAAATAAAATAATGACTGAAACATTCTTTTAAAAAGGAATAGTGTGAAAACAACAGTTTCCCAAACTAAATCATGATTCAGTGTCTACATAAGATAACATAGGTGATGATTTGGGCATGGAGGAAAAGAATAAATAATCATAGAGATTTATAACGATCACTAATCATAATAAAGTTAGTGATCCAAATAAAGTTAACAATTATAAAGCAATAAACTAATGAAACGTGAATTACTTCATTAATATCATCAAAATGATGATAATATGACACCCTTTTACATCACGATCCATTTTCTTAATATTGAATAATTTTCATGAGAAGATACACATAATTTATTTCGGTACAATCTCATCATTGTTCATACCTTGAACAATTTCTGATTCATCTACTATTCAAAATAATTAAGTTTAATTTGTCATTCCAAAAGTGTTAGCCACTCATGTGATCCATAAGTAGAATGATAGTTCATTCCATTTTTATTTATCACAAAAAAACGTTATAAAAAGTTATCAAATATTCATAATTCCTCCTATGGTGAGGTAATATATTATTCTAAAAAATTTAAACTGATGTTTAACATATACATTCCATAAATTGAAAACCTTATAATCCTTATGAATGCTCAAAATCCAAAACAATATAAAGAGGTAAACTAAATCAGCTTAAAATTTATCTCTCATATCTCATAAGGTAGTTCTTTGTTGTAACATTACAAACATGTGAATACCATAATCATGTGTTATATTTACCATACATCCTTATTGGACATGTACATGTTTCCATATTCTTCAATCCAAAAATATGTAAACATCATCCATGAGAGCATAAACCACTTTTTAATAATTCATAATCATCCTTGAGGAAATAATTACTGTCCAATTTACTTATGCATATCCAACATATATTTATCCAAATATCATTATCTCATCATCTTGATAATATTAAGGGTTATATATCCCTTAATCATATCATTTCCAAAAAAACCTCAAATTACCTCAATAAGTATTCATCTTCACCAGTACCATTTAGTATATGATCTTAAATCCTTATGGGTAAAATTCAGTGGACCAATATATAGATTTTTCATTATTCCATAATATAATAAATATAATTCCGCAAAATTATTCTTGAAATCTAATGCATAAACACTCAATCATTGCAAAACTTCATTATCATACTCTAAATCGCCAATAGTGATTGAATGTGATTTGCATTTGTATATGGTTTTTAGATGTTGTTGAAATTGTTTATAATTAATTACCCTTGGATTAGGACATTTGTCATCATAATTATGCATTTCCATGCACTAAAAACATTCAAGTGTGGGTGGTGCATTTTCTCGACCTTTATCTCCATTTAATGTGTTTATTACTTCACTCAAACACTCTTTTTCTCGATATCCAGGCTTCGCACACTTTAACCTTCTTCATGATCCTTTTAAAAATTTTCTTGAGTTATGTTTTCTTCATTTTTATCATGTGGTAGGTTTAGAATATTGCTTCTCATTTTGTGGAAAACCACTAGAGTTTCCATTAAGATCCATCTTCTTTTTCTTATCTCCAGAAACATTAGAGTTACCAACAACCATTTTAACTTTTACTACAAAAATATCGAATTATTTTTAGCTTTCAAAGTCGCTTATGGATAAGGCCTTTAGGAGACTCAGTTTTAGGCCACCAAATATTGGTCAATTTTTTTAGGTCTGATGATTAACCCATAAGCGTACATTACATGTCTTTTAAAATTAGCTTTATATGTACCAATAAATTCATCATCCTTTTCCTTATTCTCAAGGAATTCCTTCTCCATAATTGTTCATAGAATACAAGGGAAGTAATATATATAAAATATCCCTTTAAACTCATCCCAATCCATATATCCAATTTCTTCATTATCCATCATGTTCTTAATAACATTCCACCACCGATCGTCATCACCATTTAGACGATAAATACCCAACTTGGATTTTTCATGTTCGGAACAATGAAGGATGGAAAATATCTATTCACTGGTCCTAATCCATTGTTTAGCAACAAGTGGATCAGAAGACCCACTGAAATATTTTTGGGTTGCCTCATAATGTACTCAATATAAAGTTGTTCCCCACTCTATTTATTTGGAAGTCCAATATGTTTTATAACTTGTGTGAGTATAACAGTAATATTTTTTATTACAACTACCATAACATTTCGTTTCTCTGAAGGACAATCATTTCATTTCCCATTGAATGTATCATTAAAACAGTTTCTTTGGGTTCTATCCATTGTCTAACACCCAAAAATAATTGTGTGATAGGAAAACATCATACTAGGAAAACAACATAATAAAGGGGGAGTACTTTCAGTCTATAAAATATTAGGTTTAATCCTTGGTTATTCATAATCATTACAAAAATTATATAACTATAACCTATTGTTATATTTATACTTAGTAAATCCCTTGACATATCCCTAGGAATATCTCTAGGGATCTCAAAAAAAATTCCACATCCTATTTTCCAAAGTTGAACTAAACTTTTCTTCGGATACCAACTATAACGACCCAATATTGACGTACATAGATATTACATATTTTTAGATGAATATTCATTATATTTTACAAACACACACTTGAGGGCCATAATATTCTAGTTAATTTGAAAACGTGGAATACATTCTTCTAACTTGGTGAAAAATCTTCAACATCTCCCATAAATATCATCCCTTTTAGTACCTCTACCTAAAACCTTTCATTATAACCCAAGTAAAAAAATTAAAAGGGGTCGGCTTAGATTCTCATTAAGGTTATAATAATAAAATATGTAGATATATAATGAGAATAAAGGAATGAGAACATGATCGTGAAAATATAATATCATACCATGTATATAAAAAATCCGGGAATAAAAATTGGCAGTTTATAAGACAATATTGGAGTGGTTGGAGCGGTCCTTTTGATTTGGATATAAAGGATGATCTTCTATTTGACATCCAGATGTCACTTTATTTCAGTGGGTGTTTCTTGTTGCTTTGGTTTTTTATCTCTTTCACAATAATTTTACTTTGTGGTTGTTTGTTGTTATATGTTTGTATTGGCAGTTCATAAGACATGAATCATAAGAAAATCAAATAACATAATCCATAAGATCATATCATTAACATAATACATGAAATTGTGGAATACATATAAATGTATAACTTTTTGAACATGTATAAATAGTAATAGATTCACTCATTAAATTATGGACATGAAATAAATCCATTTCATAAACATAAGGACATGAAAACTAGGTCCACTCATAAAATTATGGACATGAAAACCAGTCCAAGCATAGAATTGTGAACATGAAATCAGGTTCACACATAACATATATACCTCATACGTTATCCATAATTACCTAATGCATCAGAGGGAGATATATCTCTCACCCATCGCATAATGAAATCATTATTATTTGTTCCAAAAAAAATCATTCATCAAATAATATCCCATGGAATAAAATGGGTTACTTGAACATCATTCCAACAAAATTTAAGTCATGAAATACAAATGGATTTCATAAATATAATTCCATCATAAATATAATCAAACCATGAGAGTAACAGGTATAGTATACTTGAAACATATCCTTGTTAAATAATTTCATAATATATGGAAAATAATTTTGATAAAACACTTGAAATTAATTCTTGAGTAAAATATCCTATCATCATCAAAAACATTTTATTTTGAAAAAATTTCAAAACAAAATTAAAAATAAAATAATTTCATTGAAAGTAACCTTGGAAACTTGTTAGGAAAGTTTCATGTAAATAATTCATTAATAAATAGTAAAAAAATAAATTTGTGATATATAATATAAAAAATATTCTTCTCATACTTTTTCCAAAAAATCCAAAAAGTACATCATTTGAAAATGAATGAAATATTCCTTTCAAACTATGTTGTAAAAAACATAAAAATGTGTAAAAATAAATTTTAACATCAATAGAATAATATTAAAACATTTCATGAAAATATTTTTAGAAAACAAGGACATTGATGATAAATATACTCCAATAAATACCTAAATATAAACAAACATAGATAATAATGAGATTGTGATATTACACCTTACCAATTTATAATCAGTAAAATCATCAGACTTATAAAATAAATAAAATTATATTCATATTTTAAATATCATATAATTCATCATAAAAATCATAAAAACATTCATGGGGGGGGCATAAACACCACACAGAATAAATAGGTGGTGTATAAGGGATATTTCCCACAAAAATAAAAGTTAGATAAAATAATCTCTTACCTTAGGTCCAATTTCCTTGGAATGTATCTGAAACTCATTTATAATGGTTTAAATAAGGTCATTAACTTATTACATAACCATATTAATATTTATTATATCATATGATATCAGATTAACACTCATTTAATAATATTTCATTTTTACACTTCTTTTGGCGTTAACTACTTTATTTTCTCTTGCATGATTTTTTCATACAAGTCCCAAGTATTGTAAATAGTATATAATTTCATCATTTAAATAATAATATTAATGAAAAATATATCATATTTATTCATTATATACATTTATACAATCATCCATGGAGGTTCGACACTGATATGAAACACATCGTGTCGTGGAGAGGGTTGGTCGTACGTACACATAAGTGATGGAATCATTTCTTTAATAGTAAAAAAATGGAATTGGATGGAATATTTTTTGTTACATAATAAATATTGTAATCATATATAGTTATTATTTCAAATATTATACCCATCCAACTAAATTGGTGGTGAAAAACATATTACACCATGGTATGAAGATGGTATGTCGTA